>CAWUFW010003005.1:1200000-1800000 GCA_963921515.1 Calotriton arnoldi | reverse complement strand
GACCGATGCATCGGAACCGCGCATCGCGGCCACAGCAGTGTGGAGAGATCGACACATCCCCTTGACTGCACGGAGAAACCCGGCACATTGCACTCCGGAACCAACGCATCTGGACTCAATGCTTCGTCTACGGAACCGACGCATCGCCACTACTGCATGGAAAAAATCGAGGCATCACCTCGACTATGGGCTCTACATCGAAGCATCGTTCGTCTGCACTCCGCATCTCGCTGTTGCGACCAGGATCAAGGTGCTCTGTTCGCCGTAAAGCAGAATCGGAGCTGCACCACTGACAAACAGACATATGTACAAATTAAGAAACAGGCATCCAGATATCACAATTAAATGTAAAAGCGCCTGTCAATGCAATGCATATGTTAATTTCTTCTTTATTGAGGTTTGTTCTATTCATAAAAACCATCAGCCAATGCGTTTCATCCTGTTTAACATAGGACTTCTTCAGGGCTGTAAGTTAAAAAATAAAATACATACAAATTGAAAACAAACTGTACAAGACTAACTACACATATATATACACAAACATCTATGTACAATCAAGAATCCATGACAATTCAATACAGTATGTACATCTATATACAACCAAGACCACTGAAGTTCATATGGTCAGTGAAGACACTTAAAACCATACCCAAAGAGAACAAAAAAACCAGAGAAAAAACATCCCAATTTCTTTGAATTCTGGAAATGCAAACCATTTAAACCAAACAGAGTCGTTTTCAGAATGGATGTGATATACAAGAGACACTGAGGGGCCGATTCCGATTCGGGCCGGAAATCTCTCCGACCGAGCCGGACCCGGAGAGATTTCCGACCGAATCGGACCCGTGCAGTCCGACTGAACGAGTACGATGCGCACGTATGCCATCGGACTCGAGTCGGTCGGACTCGCCTGTCGTACAACGCGTACGCGGGCTCCCATTGACTCAATGGGTGCGATGCGGACAAGTGCGCCCCCTACAGCGTGTACGCGGCGAAGCGATTCGTGCCGTACACGCACAGGTAGGGGGGACCCATGGGTCCCCCCTGTGTGCGACTCGCGCGGCTACGCGTACAGGGGGGTCCGACACGGACCCCCAAAGTACGGCTCCGACAGCTCATTGGAGCCGGAGTGCGCGGCTCGGTCGGACTGCTCGCGGCGCGCATCGTACTTACCCGGCCGGGGAACGTCTCCATTGCGCGGTGCGAGTCGTGTCCATGCGAGTCGGTCGGTGCGGTTCGACCCGGGATCGAGTCGGTCGGAGCGGTCGGGACGCCCGGACGAGTCGGTCGGCGAATACGCATCGTACTCGCTCGCCCGGACGCGCGTACGGATCGGTTGGGAAATAGGGCTCCGAATCGGATCCGGTTAAGCCGAGTCCGATTCGGAGCCCTACCGGCCGAGATCGGAATCGGCCCCTGAATATCCAGATATTACAAAAACAGTAATCCCGAAAAAGCTCATTGAAACAACATATTATTATTGAGACAGGACTATCTTGGAGTGTCTAACATTTGAGAAAGTATAGACAAGATACATATCTTTACATGCTTGTGATGCCACATAAACATCCCTTTGCCATACTAATAAAAATAATGATAAATATAAATATAAAAATAAATATAAAGAAGAGACAAATAGTACCCCAAATTGTGTCAAATACAGAAGAAGCAGCAATAGTAAATGGAAAAAGAAAAAATACAAATTCATACCAGAAACCTATCCACAGGGCTTGCCTATACTCTGAACCAAAAACGAACACTCTACCTGTGTGACTACAAAGGAAAAAAGGAATACACCAAACCAAAAGGATAGAAAAAAGTAACCATAATATATATTGAAAAATATGTATGTAAAGAGACGTACCACTATGATTGTAAAACGTCAGACACAATCACAGAAGTGCACCTTAGCTTAGGGCATTTTCCAATTCATATGCCAATTGCTGGCATCTGAAAAAGAACAATACAGATTTAATAAAATTACAATCCAAATACAAAATGTATGAATTCATAAAGGTCACAAGAGCCAACAACACAAGTGTGTTGCCTACCTGTTTAGCGCTTTGAAAAAATAATCCATGCAGGAAAATAAGTCACTTTGAAAATCCAATAGCCAATAGGTAGATGTAAATAAAACACGTGGTATGATAACCAAATGTCAACGTTCAGCGTGCAAGTCCAAATCAGACTGGAACTCCGTGGTGGGGATTATCCACCAGATCGTGAGCACCTAAAAGTGAAAAATAGTGCCTAATGAGTAAATGCTGAGATTGGCAAGCAAATCTCATAAAAATAACCGGTTCTAAAAAATCCCATATGGAATTACCTCTGATATTAAAAAATACCAAATAAAGCCATCACCACCTCTCCTGACCAATCATCTGTAACTAAGTCGCCCTGGCAGCAGTAGACAAAGCATGACTTTGAAAATGGAAACGGTCCAAATCGTGACAGCAGAGATTGCATATGCAAATAATCCTTTAACAACCTGGAGGCACAAGAAGGGAAGAAAACAATATTGAAAACAAGTAAAAAAAACGGAGAAATGAACAACAAGAAAAAGCGGAAGCCCAAGCACATAGTATTACATAATGTACAATACAAGAGCATAACATAATGGCATGACAAGCTTCTGTTCACCGTGCCTGTGTGGCTCCTGCCCCAGCCTGCACTCCATCGCAGTCAGCCTGAATTGTTTACTTTGCCCCGGTCTAGTACGTCCAGATAACCCCCATTGTCACTTCCTGCTTCTAAGCGCTGGAACTCTTTTTATTCTTTAAAAATTAATTACTCGGCTTGTACTTATTGGATTTTTGTTGTTTTGGTCTTGATTTATTTATAAAATTCTTGTCTATTTTTCTAACCCGGTGTGGAGTCTTTTTGTGGTGTTTTCATTGTGTTACTGTGTGTATGTGTTGCACAAATACTTCACACATTGCCTCTTTAGATATGCCTGACTTCTCTGTGCCAAGCTACCAGAGGGTGAGCACAGGTTATCTTTTAGTGTGTAACTGACTTCGCCTGACTAGGATTATGACTCCTGCTTTGACAGAGTGCATATCTCTGCCAACCAGCAACCCAATTTCTAACAGTGCATTTATCAGCAGAAATAAATGTTGATATATAGTGGTTTCAACTTCATTTTTTCACAGAATGAATATAGATAAGACGTGAATAATCTAAGTATGGGTGAGTACAGGTGAAAATATTTATAACATAAAACTGGGAGCCCTAATCATAAATCTTAACAGTCCATCATATAGTCATCCATAACCTATCCTAGTCCCTGGTATTATGGTATGGGTGTGAACCTATGGTTTACCTATAAACACAAGAGAATACCAGTCTGAAAAAGAGGATTTGGGATGTTAGGGTGCTTTTAAAAGTAGAAAACAAATACAAGATTCTTATCTTCCATCACATCTAACCAATCTTTGAGGTCTTTGTATGTTGTGTAAAAACAGCTTGAGTAATGCTGGCAATAATGTTATTGGTGAATTTTATCACCTGCTGGTTTCATGCGCTAATCCCAAAACATTGTGTGTGTGTTTTGCAGTATGTTTTTGTTACACATTTTTTTTAACATTATTACATTTTGTGGTGCAATGGGATTCAGTGATTTGCCTCACGTGCTTTGGTTTTATGCCAGAGCAAGGATTAGTAACCAGTACCACAGTTTTCATGGTAAAAGTTAGTACTTTTGATTATAATAATAAAATATGTTTCTTAATCATTAAGCGAGTCGCAATTTACAATCCCCTATGATTGGCTGCAATCATAGGGGTGATGACCTGCAGGGGACAGCAGATCACCATCCCTGTGATTGCATTCCAAAGTGGAAATCTTTTTTTTAATAGCAGTCCATGTTCCTTATTTTTAAAAATATTTATATTTTTGAAAAAAATGTTTTTCTATTTTGAAAAACGCCAGGACAGGGAGTCATCCCCCTAAGGCTGTCAACACGATTCCCAAAGGGGAAAGGTATTCTAAGTAGACCCCACCCTCTTTGTGAATCTAATACTACCCCAACTTGGGGGTACGTGACTCATCAATAGTTTTCAACTGCAATTGCGGCCATAAATCATTGATACATTTCTTTCAGAATTGGAAATAGGAGGGGGGCAGACATCACTTTCGTGCCCCCTCCTATTTGCGATTTGCAAAGGATCGCAAAAGTCATTTTATAAGTCTAAAAGAATTTCCAACACATAAAAATGGCTTTTGTAAATATAGAAGAGTTCTTTTGCAGTCAAAACCTCTGTGATTTTGGAAATCACAGGGTTTGCTATAGCAAGAAGTCTTTGTACATAAGGCTCATGATTTTCAATATGAACCTTTTCTTTGGAGCTGGCCACTACAGCGCCATCAGTCTTCAGGTGTGTTAATGATGCACTTTGTTTTCACTGCCCTCTGATGATTTGGAGGGAGAGGATGATTTGCTCAAACACTTTAAAGCTTATGGAGAAAATATATAGATAAAGGGCTGCTGAAACATGACACAGATGCTGTGTCAACCAACCCTGAGTCCCTGGGGGACCCGACTACTGCTTTTAAAATGTACATATTAGGGTTGAGGCTCTACTCATGATCATATGGCTCTTGAACAATAGAGGGCTTCATTATGAGTGCCCCGGTATGGTGGGTGGTAATTCCACACCCCTGGTATTATTGATAATGGGGGTCCCTTCAACCTCAGTGGTGCAAAAAGAAAGGCTAATACTGGTTGATTAATAATGGGAAATGAACAGGGGAGTATGACATTTCAAATTTTCCCCCAGGGTTTTCCTACCCAAGGTTTCATCTGTGAAAATGCTTTCAGCAGCCGAGATCTTTAGAGGAAACATAACAGATGTGCAGTGTTTCTATAGACTTTGAATTCACAGTGGGGCCGAACCTCTGTTACCGGCCCCACCCGAAACTGGCTTGGGCTTTCGGTGCATTCTCCTACTTTTCCTAGGCCCCATAGAACAATTTTCCTCTTGGCTCAAGCTCACATTGGTGACTATCCCACCCAGCAAGAAGAAGATAGATTACTGTCAGAGGTTCCTAACCGAATCAGTTGACCAAGGATCCAAAATCTATCTCCCCTTACTCCTCACCGAGCTTATGTGAGTGGTAGGTGACACTGCTTCAGCCCCACTAGCTCCATCCGTCAATAGGAGCGATCATTCACAGACATGGGAGACCTGCAGCATTTATTTGCCAGAACACATGTGGTTAAGCTACATTTTCCTTGGAAAAAGGGCCATTGCTTCATCACCTAAATAGAACGTTTATTTTAGAGTTTATTGAGCTATTGATTACCAAGACCTAGAAACCTCAAAATGCACTGGGTTATGAAATAAAAACTTAATACTTGATATCCTAATTTGCCAGTGAAATAGAAACATGTGGTTAATGAGCACAAACCCCTTATTTCAGGATGTTCTGAGATCTTTTTTCTCACTGCCTCTGCATTACTGTGTGGCCAATCCACTCAATGTTTGATTTCATTGACAAATATGTTTTCAGCAATGGGCATGGACTGAAAGCACCAATTGTATGTACTGTGTTGTAAATAAACCACCTGCACTGTAGCTGGATGATCCTCAGCCAAATGGAAACCTGAAAAAAATTAGCACAATAAAGAGACGTTTTGCTTCTTTAGCAGTTCATACAAACAGGAAAGCTCAGACTGACTTCTGGAATGTGATAATATTGTTGTTCAATAGTCTTACTGCCTTTTAAAATAAACACATTTTCTTTGGCTATCTTTTTCAGAGCTCACCACCCCAATATACCTAGACAAATTTGAAGAGTGAAAAATACAGAACAGTTGGATCCAAGTAGATTGCTCCAAAAAAGATTATGAGACAATCTCTCTGCGGTATTTTAGCAGCGAATGGAGACGCGTTTTTATAAAACAGTTTTTTTTCATCTGCGGAAGCCCACACGCCAGCCTCCTTTTAGATTCTGTATACCATCCTGTCTTAAGGGGGGATTAACAGTTTGGCGGTCCGGAGGACCACCAAACAAGCGTGGTTTGAAACTAAACAACGTGGTTTGAAATTAAACACTGGAACGTGTGCTTTCATATCAGAATGACTCTGTTTCCCTTTACTCCTCTAGGAAAATCATGCGCGCTCTGCTGGAAGTGGTGTCGTACCTCCATTCCCTAAACATTGTTCACAGAGACCTCAAACCAGAGAACATCCTTCTCGATGACGACATGAACATAAAGCTGACCGATTTTGGCTTTTCCTCTCAGATCTCCGAAGGGGAAAAACTCAGAGGTAAGAGATGTACCTCCGGTCTCTAGAGGATTTTATTCCTTGTGGTTTAGTTACTGCTTGGTTTATATTTGGCCAATTTTGCTATTTATTGAATAACTGTACAATCTGTTGCCAATGATCCGATGGAGGTGTTTCATAGCGTAAAAAAATTATATAAGTGGGTAAACGTTAAAAC
Source organism: Calotriton arnoldi (assembly GCA_963921515.1). Taxonomy (NCBI): domain Eukaryota; kingdom Metazoa; phylum Chordata; class Amphibia; order Caudata; family Salamandridae; genus Calotriton; species Calotriton arnoldi. The sequence goes on along the minus strand of CAWUFW010003005.1, from coordinate 1,793,553 downwards.
ACCTTAAAAAAGATCGTTAGTGCCTCTTAGTATTGCGCTTCGCCAGGTAATTTTGCACTAGTCATTTGGGAAAATGTAATTGCAAAATTCGTAGGAAGATGCCAGTGTAAAATGTCCCGCAATCGCTGCAATTTTGGTAACTTGGATAACACTTCTTGTCCTTGCTACAGTTTAATTGGTGGAGCACAAATTAGTCTATCACCTGTGTCTCCTGGTGCAAAGCACGTTACACACTAGGGTGTATTAATCCGTAAGCCGTTCAGAGGGGACCAACCAGTCATTCATAGAAAAAATTGTCTCCTTGGTTTATATTTCAATTATTCCTCTTTATTCGTTTACCATAATTTTAATTTCATGACATGCTTAAAAAAACCCTGATGTCCCAATGCACATCGGGTTGTGCCCTTCACCATTGCTACAGTTTGACACATTCTCCGGTAATTGTTGTCTAAGTCTTTATTTAATAGACTCTTGGGTTTCTGCCACTGAAAAAATAACCAGAATTTCATTGACTTTTAAGGACACGGTGGGAGTGTCCCTCTGCCAGTGAACCCATGCCATGAGACATTACAACACACACTACCAGACATGTTTCTAAGGATAAGGTAAAGGATTAAGAGACTTTGGTGGACAAGGGATGGGTGTGTGGCGTGGGATATCTTTCTGTGTTGCTGCCTGTGTGGGATTTTGAGTATTATGTTATATTATAACATTGTCTGTGTCACAGAGTAGATGCGGCACTAAATGTAAAAGTGGTCCAATCCCCGGCCAGGTTCTCACAATCCTTAAGAGTTTTCACCCTTTACTAATTTTGCTATCTAATATTAATGCAATTTCCATATTTTACTGCTGCGAGAAAGATCTCTGCTTATCTAGTTTAAAAACAACATCTTACAGACCCCTATTCATCAAACATGAAATTCTTTCTTCTTGCAGAACTCTGTGGTACTCCAGGATATTTAGCTCCTGAGATCATACAGTGCTCAATGGACGAGTACCATCCCGGGTACGGAAAAGAGATTGACATGTAAGTAAAGTCTGCCATGCAGTAGGAAATCTAGTAAATTAATAGCGATAATACCAAATTATAGCCTGTTTAGGATGGAAGGGGTTTGGTAAAGGATGGTGCATAGCAATAGAGATGGTGCCTTAGCACCCAAAATCCATTATAGTCTGGTGAAATATGTGACTGAACCAAACCCGATTAATCTGAGACAAGGGATACATACTTCTATAATATGGTTATCCCTTTTATATGAATAAGTTATGTCTTGTAGACAAAGACCAGTCAGTGTATCTCTGCTTCGTCTCTCTGGCTCATTGGTACACATCAGATGCCAGCCCATTGGTGAAATCACTCACAACCACCTTACTATAATTTTGACTATTGGCATGCTAAGCCCTCGGATGCCCTCCTTCGACAATGCACTAAACAGGAATAATTTTTAATAGGCTCGAAGGCTTTCGTTGAATCTAGAGACGAAGGTACTTTAAGATCAAGTTGAGCGTGCCCAAGATATTCACCCAACATTCAACTGTGTAGACCCTTCACCAGATATAACAACTAACTGATCAGGTCTAGAAGATCTGATTTAAGGTTTTCTGCATTCCCAGGTTGTATAAACTTAAGGTGTGCCCATACCCTCATATTTCCACTACAAACATCCCTAAAACATGTTCTTTTAAACAGAAATGTAAAATAATCCTACAATTACTCGTTGTTTCTGCATAATGTACAACAGCAAATGCTTGAATCAAATACTTTATTTGTGGTTCAAATTCTATTAGCACCTTTTTTCAGGAATGGACAGGTTGTGTATGTTTGAGGCAAGCTGAAAGCCCCCTAAATCAAATAGATCACAAACTGATTCAGAGAATGAGGGAGCTTAAGTGAGAAGGGGTAAAAATAAGTCAAAGTGAACCTCGCAATAGTTAACAATTATAAAACTGCTATAAGAAAATCTTCCTAAAGTAGATTTTGCAGTAAAAGCTCTGAGCTAAATTTAGTCAAAAGAAGATTGTGAAATAAAAGGATTTCACAAAGCTTTCTTTACAGACAATGTCTTGTGAACTTTATAAAATTTTGCAGACAAAGTTTACATTTTGCTTACTCTTAGATAGGACTTAGGGGCATATTAGCAAGGGCACTATCGCCGCTTTAGCGGCACTTTTTGCTGCAAAAGCGGCAATATTCTTATCGCCCTATCAGCAAACTGTCTCTAACAGCAGTTAGCGACAGTTTTCGGGCATTAGCGCCCGTGTTTTTACCGCTTTGCATGTCAGCGATATTTATCGCTAATGACATGCAAAGTGGGCGTTCCCGACGAACAAACCTGGGAAACACCCGCTAACAGGCCTATCGCCTATTAGCAAGGTGGCCATGGCCCCAGTTAGCGACGTGAAAAGTCGCGCTAAACGGGGTCATCGCCATTTATTTAACACCTGCAATTAGCAGGTGTTAGCCATATCTAACATGGGGGGGTGGATTATGCTGATACGACCACAGGGTCGTATCAGCAAGGTTATCGCCGTTTTCCATGAAACATCGCTGGAAAACCAGCGATGTTTCATGGAAAACACCGCTATGGCTGGAATAATTATCGCCATAGCGCTAAATGTCGCTAATACAGCGTTAGCATGGCAAATTATTCCGACGATAGCCGGCGATAAAAAAGTGCTCGCTAAACACGCTTTGCGATGTTTAGCGCACTTTTTAGATAATATGCCCCTTAGTAATTTACAGAAAAGCTGCACTTAGTAGAATTGCTGTTAACAATGTACTCCCAAAAAGTAAGTGTTTCTCTTTGAAAATATATATATTGCCAATTTGTGCTTCTTATTTAATTCTGGTGTGAAAATGCTTGATACGAGGATGTGCAGGCAAATATACTTAGCTTTTTTACTCGCAGTTGCCAGCATCAGCGGTTGTAAATTGCCCACTGATGGATTATGGGACCAACTCAGTGGCTTACCTATGAGTCCTGCTGCATCCTCCTCATCACTTTTTACATTGGCTCATGTGAGGAAAGTGGTTTATTATATGGTGTGGTTGTGCAATCACAACATGCCATAAATTCCTTAACCTGTCTTGAGTCCAATCAGCCTCATTTGCAAAACCTTAGTGCAGCCCTGGGTAGCTGCAGCTTTGCTTAGTCAGGCTTTGTCAAAGGAACAAGTGTAAAGCATTTAAAAGTACCAAAATAGCTGGAAAATAAAGAACAAGCATTTGCAATGCAATAGGTCTCGCATTTGATAATGTAAGAGCTGTTGGCGTTGAAAATGGCAATGTTTTTTACTTTTGTTTATTTATTTACAGCTGAGTAATTATATTTGCATAGCACCATAGGCATTGGTATGAAAAAGCAAAAGTAAAAAACATTGTCATTTTTAACGCCAACTGCTCTAACTGTAACAAATGCGAGACCTATTGCATTGCAAATGCTTGCTTTTTGTTGTGAGCTAGAAAAATAAATCCTATACCCTCTCCTCTTATATGTTTACTCAGAAGGATTGGCACATAAATTCTCTCACTTTGAAGTCAGAGAAATAAAAATAGACTTCAAGCTCCCTGGAAGAGAGAGCATGACATCTGCCCTCTGTCTTTCAATGCAAAGAAAATGTGACACGATAAGAACAAGATTTTGGGCCTTATGAGTCTGGCGGTCAACAGACCGCCAGACTCACGGATGTGGTCTCCTGACCACCTTATTATGACAAGGGGGGTTGGGCTGCCCTGGGACCACCGCAACCGCCAGGGAACCGCCATTCCCTGGCGGTTGCGCGGCGGTCCTGAGGCTACAATTTGCCTGGTGGGGCAGCATATTATGAGTTTCCTCACGCCACACTTTTCATGGCGGTGCGACTGCCGTGAAAAGTGTGGCGATGGGGAAACAAAGGGAACCCTTCAGGGCCCCCTTGTGCCTCACACCATGTGGATGCACACAGAGGGGCACAACATGTGCCCCCCGCGTACATGCACACCAGTACCTGCGTGGCATGGACTACAGCAGTCTATGCCGTGCAGATACTGCCTTTGATGTTCCCATTGCGGTGCCTATTTCTTAGGCATCGCCCTGGGAACGCCAAAGAACAGCCCGCCAGACAGGGTATAAGTCCTAATCTAGTGGGCGGTTCAGACATCGGTTTGGTGGTGAGGAAGCGGGGTGGTCCCACTCCTGCACTGCCAAACTCATAATAAGGCCCTTAATGGCCTGTTTACAGAAAGCGAGTTTGTGGAAGAATACAGTAAACAAATTTTGGGCAATGGGAGGGACGAACTCAAGCTGGATGGCTTAAAACAAAATGCCAGCAGATAGAAAGCCAGAAAATGTAAGTAACAAACCACAAAATCAATGGAATGCAACAGGCAGAATGCATTCTTAGGTCAGCTTTCTAAATGTCCCCAAGATGTATTTACCAAACCAGACAGCTGTGCTGTCTGCTAGGCTTTGGCCTAAAAATGTCCTTTATGCAAGCTAGAAGGTCGAAAGCGGCCGAACCCACAATAACTTTTCTCATTGAGGGAGCACATCATGTCTGTTCCACAGAAATGGAGGAAAGATTCCAGACAGTGAGTGACACATTGCAAGCTTCTATAAAGGTCATATGGACACCACTAAACATAAATTCCAGAGATTTAGTTAGCAAAGAAGTTGGCTAGTTCATTACAATGGGCAACCAAGGGTGTCAGAGCGGGCCCATTACCTTCTATATTAGTTAAGGATTTGACTACCTCTCTAACTCTCTAGAGGAATTTGCTACTGTTTCTATTTTTTAGCATAATATTCTGCCCATATCCTTCTGATTTTGTTTTTGTTGAAATCCTTTACATTTTTTACTTAATACACAGATGTAGATCTTCGATATGAACGAAGACCTCTCAAAAATTGCAGCTTCTTTTCGTCTGCCCATATCCTTCTGTTAGCGTGATAGTAGTTATTAATTGACTTTCCATAATCCTTTTTGTTATTAGGATCGTATCCTTTCCTCTATTGCCTCTCTAGTCTTTTACACTCTTGTTTTTAGTTCTTGCAACTGGTAGTAAACCATGGTGCTCTTGCTAGACGAGGAGGTCTTAACTTCTAAAAAGGAATATTGGGCCAGATGTACGACCATTGGAATTTGCGACTCGCAAATTGCGACAAATTGCGAGTCGCAATTTGCGAGTTACAAAATCCAATGTTCAACAGTGTCTCAGACACTGTTTGCGATTCCCAATGGGGTCGCAAATTGCATGCCTCATGAATATTAATGAGGCTGTAGCAATTTGCGACCCCATTGGGAATAGCTGGCACTCCCAGGGATGGTGGCATGCTAGGGTCAGCAGACCACCATGTCTGGGACTGCTGTCAATAAAGCAGTTTTTTTTAAAATGCAGCCCGTTTTCCTTACAGGAAAACGGGCTGCATTTAAAAAACAAAAATTAAACTTTTCAGTTTAATTTTTTAAGGGCAGGCAGTGGTCCCTGGGGACCCCTTCCCGTTTGCGAGTGCCTTACCACCCTTCTGAGAAGGGTGGTAAACTGCAAGTGTTTTGCGACCGCAATTGCGGTCACAAAACATTCATACATACGTTTAGGAGTCGCTATTAGGAAGGGACGCCCTTGGCACACCCTTTCCTAATAGCGAGTCGCTAACCCTATTTTTCGAGTCGCTAATTGATTAGCGACTCGCAAAATAGAGTTGGTACATTGGGCTGACCTATTTTGCGGTCTCAAAGGGGCTGAAATCCCCTTTGCAACAGCAAAAAACGGTCGTACATCTGGCCCATTATTATCTAGTGCAGTAGAGATCCACTCATCGAAGTTCCCTGCTGCATCAACCAAATTACCTTCAAACTTAGGTATAGAGTCTAGAAGACAACCTACAAATTTTACTGGGTCAAGCTTAGACCAACAGCAATCAAATCTAGGAGGTGCCTGCACGAGGTTGCTCTTCTCCTGTTTCGACATCCAAATGGGGATCATGTAAAGATCAGACCAGATCACAGGCTGAGCACGCTTAACACATAGATTGGGAATATTTGTGAACATCAGGTCCAGCAGATGGCCCTTCTCATATGTGAGGGCTTTCATATTTTGTTCCAGTTGTAACACTGCTCAATCATGAGAGTAGTGAAAGAGGAATAATTTGTATCTTCTAAATGAATGTTTAAATCTCCCAATAGGGCAAAATTTGATTTATACAGCGCTATTCTTGCCAAAACGTCAGGAAGAGCTTTTGCAAACTGTGACACTAGGCCTGGAGGGTGGTAAATTAATGCTCCTGATAAGGTGAAGGTAGAAGAAAACTGTATTGAAAATAAAGTACTTCTGAGTCCAGGAATCTAAGGGAGAGTGACCAGATTAATGAAGCTTCATATACTATGGCCACCCCCCTCCCGCTCAACTTATTTTGACTATCTTGCCTTGCAGTGTTGTGCCCTATTGGTGGCGTCTGCATAATATCAGGTTTTTGTTAAGAACAGTATATCTGGCTGTCTGTCACTTAGAAATGTAAAAAAGTTTAATTTATGGCTGGCCAGGCAGTGACCTACAGTTAATTAAGAATAGCTTCTAATTAAGGAGGCCTACATTATTTATATTGGGTACAAATTTATTTTCAAGGGAAAAATCGCAATACGCACATGCACGCCTTTCTGCCACTAAACCAATTGAGTGAATGCCTTTCCACTTTCCACTTACTTGTAGAGCATGTAGTTGCTCAGGGGAATAAATCCATCTTGCTGGCCTTGAAGAACCAGGGTTCTTCTCCCCTGGCCCCAAACGGACGTGGATGGGAGCAGACGGGCTTGCCTTTGGCGCTTCCGTCCACAGACATCCATTAAATACAGTGGACCAGAAAACAGTTGGAGCTCGAGCCAAGAGGGCGACTCGCGCTGGCCCAATAATGGCTGAAACCTACCAAAATCTCACTAGTATCAGCACAGTACAATGGCAAAAGTGCATTGTGCCATAAAGAAGAAAGTCCTCTTTCAGTTGTCCCCTGATTATTCCGCCCTTCAAGTTCCCCCATCAATAAAAACTTTCCCCCTCAAGCACAAAGTAAAAATGATTAAAAATGCTGGGGAAACAGTGAAAACAAAAGAGTACTAACTGTTGGGCATTCACGCACCGGTGTCCATGAAATAGAGTGGACCAGAAAACAGCTAGAACGCCAACCAAGATGGCGACTCATGCTGGCCCAATAATGGCTGACACCCACCAAACTCTCACTGGTGTCAGCACAGTACAATGGCAAAAGTATAATGTGCCATAAAGAAGAAAGTCCTCCTTCTGTCCCCCCTGATTATTCCTCCCTTCAAGTTCCTCCCAACAATAAAAATGTTCGTCCTCAAGCACAAAGTAAAAACAATTTAAGACATTGTCGAAACAAATAAAACAAAATAGCACTAACTGTAGGCATCCCGCACACCGGTCTCCATTAAATAGAGTGGACCAGAAAACTGCTAGGGTACCAACCAAGATGGAGATCGCGCTGGCCCAAGATATTTTATGCCCAGAACATGCACTACCAGGTTCCCTCCTACATGATGATGCCTTCCTGCTAAGTATAGCATCTAGTTGTCCCAGAGTGCAATATTCTGCCTAATCCCAAGATGGAAAAACCGTCTTTTGGTGTGTGGAGCTTGCTAGCCCATGCTAGAGGTGTGGCTCCCTAAGAGATACACGCCTACGCTGAAAACTGGGTTGACAGCTGTTTACCCGTCTCTGTCCCCGGCCTGTCTACTAGAATAAAAGAGTAGCCCCTCTCGTGTGTGTCCACCATTTGCCCTTCAAAGGTGGCTTCCCCTTTGAAACTTGCCTTTTGGGCTCACACCCTGTTTGGCCTTCCTGCCAGGGAGAGATAAACACCTCTACCTACGGGAGTCCTTTTGAATTCCTTGCTGTGAGTCATTCACACCTCTCCCCAGAAGGGCAGAATGCAATCTTGTGGTCAGCAACCGAAAACAGTCACTGGAACAGATCCATTAAATTCGACTTGACTGTCAGGTCAGGTTTAATGCAACGATTCTTTTGATAACTTGGAGTACTAACTTTAGTAGTCCCATTCAGAAGTTAGCATAGCTGAGTGGACAGTGTGTAACCCTGTACTCGCCAATGGGACTGCTAGTCTTTCTAGAATTAAAACAAGAATGTGGGGATTTTACTGTCAGGACACATACTTTTTAATATACAGCACCTTGCCTTAGGGTTCGTTAGGCCGACCTTAGGGGCAACATATATATTATGGTTAGGGCTTTGTCATTACCTTAAATGGCAAAGCCGAGTGAGCACTTTAGAACTGCTCCACCAGCCTGCAGTGGCAGGCTGGAGACATGATTTACTTTGTCATACTCGTGGTGGCACAAACAGTGCTGCAGTCCACGAGGAACACTTAACTTATAGGCCCGGGGTACCCCTAGTACCATATACTAGGGACTAGTACGTAAGTTAACTTATGCCAATTAAACATACACTTTTGAAGGGTCAGAGCACATGCACTGAGGCCTGGTCAGCAGGGCCCAGTACATTACAAAGTGATTGCACCAGTACCTAAGAGTTAGAATGTGGGCAAAAAGTAGGGGTGAACCTACAAAAAGCCATTTCCTCACAGCCCAGAAATGACTTTATTTGCTCAATTTCCCTGTCCAGCTTTCTTCTCATTCAGCCATGGAACACCAACTCCACTGCCCTGCCTGCAATATGGCCTCCCCACATCTTTCATAGGCACTTTGTCCACATACATACATGAATTTGTCCTTGCTCTTAAAGAGTACACTGGTGGTCTCAGTAATGGCCTTTGGTCCGTTATGCAACCTCTGTGCTTTGGGGCACTGAAAACCGTTACCACACCGGCCAACATCCTTACCACATTGGCCAATACTGTTACCACACCGGACAACATGCAGCTAATGTACCTTGGTCCACAAAGCTCATGGATGCTGAGCTGACCTCAGTGTCAGTCGATATCAGTCTATGCAGCAGACACCACTGCAGCATAAATGGCAGTCAATATCACTCAGATCAGCTTATCACCTGATTTACATTGGCCAACATGCCTCGTTCTTGCACTCCTTCGTCTCTCTCACTCTCTGCTCTTTACCCTCACCCTTCACTCCTGTGCCCTTCTCCTTGTACTTTTCACTCTCTTTCACTCTTTTGCCTTCATCCTTGTGCCCGTTCTCCACTCTCCACTCTCTCTTTGAGCCCATTCTGCACTCTTTCTCCCTCTTTGTGCTTCTTTGTGCCAGTTTTCCACTCTCCTCTCTCTCTTTTTGTGCCTCATTTTGCCTGTTTTCCATTCTCCTCTCTCTCTTTTTGAGCCTTTTTTTGCCTGTTTTCCACTCGCTCTCTTTGTGCCCGTTTTCCACTCTCCAGGCTCTTTTTTTGTGCCTCGTTTTGCCCGCTTTCCTGGTGCACACTTTTTCTTTGTGCTCATTCTCCTCTGGTTCCTACCGCACTTTCCTGCCTCCTGCTGCTCCGTACCTGCATTTCCCTCATGTGCCTTTTCCCGCCTCCTGTGCCCCGCCCTTCCCTAGCCTCACCCTCCATACACGCGCTACCCCTTCTTCCAGGACCTACTTTATGGCGGCCACTGCATGACCCCATTAACAGGTGCCCAGGCCCCAGCTTCCACATACCTGGATTAGTCCTCCGACCAGTCTAAGCTCTTTTAAACCCGGTCTCACTTCCTCAAGGCCCGCCTCGCTCTTGCGCGCCTTCTTCTCTCTCTCTCTCTGCTCCTTCCTCTTGCCCTTTACTGCTGTGCCCTTCTCCTCATCCTTTTCACTCTCTCTCGCTCACTCTTTTGCCTTCATCCTTGTGCCTGTCCTTCATTTTCCACTCTCACTCTTTGTGTCCGTTCTCCACTCTCCACTCTCTCTCTTTGTGCCTCTTTTTGCCCATTTTCCTTGTGCGCGCTTTCCTTTCACAGTCATTCTCACCTCCCCCCCTCTTGCACTTACCAGCCTCCCGCCTCCTCCACTCTTTACCTGCATCTCCCTTGCGTGCCTTCTTCAGTGCCCTTCCTGAGCCCTGCCCTCCACCCACCCATGCTCCCCCCTCCCAGGACCTACTTAATGGCTGCTGTGGCATGAGCCCGTCTTTTCCTGTCCAAATCTGGACCACGCCCAGCACCACGGACTCTAGTCTTACCAAACAATGCCGCTACACAGCCTCCCTCCTGCATGCACTCAACACCGATGCCACCACAACAGCTGCTTCAGTGCCTCACCGCTCACGGTAGGACCTTTTTCATGCACTCACTGCCATTTCACCTGCACCAACAAGCCCACCCCACACATACCTGGCCACATTTGGCATGCATGCTCCCCAACACCAGATCTCTCAGTAAACACGGGACTGAGATCTGGAACACCACTGATATGCACTCTCCTGACATCCGCTTCCTGACAGAGACCTGGCTGAACCCCACATTGATACCCACCATCACCACAGCAATTCCACCGGGCTACAGGATCTCCCACCAGGACAGACTGAACAAGCCAAGAGGAGGACTCACCATCATCTACAGGGACTCCATCACCTGCACCACCTTCACAGACGAGAACACAACCTTAATGGAGCATATGCTCTTCCGACTACAGATAGGCAACCATACCACCACCAAAAGGCACCCTAGCTTACAGACACCCCGGACTACGCGCCACCTTCAGCCGTCTACTCACAGACTTCATTGCTTCGTCACCATCATCTCGAACAACTTTATCTTACTCGGCGACCTCAACTTCCATCTCGACGACCGAAAAAAATCCCATCTCCACTGCCGTACTCGAGGTCCTGGGACTCACCCAGATCACCCACAACACAGAACACACCCTCAACCCCATCATCACAGCCAGCAACAAGGTCCAGTTCAGCCAGCTTGCTCTACTCATTTGAGCATTTGAACAGACCACTCCATCGTCAACTTCTTCATTGACGCACCCCAACTCCCCACAGCCAAGAATACTAACAACTTCAGATGTAGCCGGAACAAGATAAAGGACACAGACTAGACCAACACCCTCAATGCCCACCAGCCAAACCTCATTGGCAGCATGCATGCTGACATTAAAGCCTTCAACACCTGGATCAATACCGGCGCAGACAACCTAGCCCCTCTGAAGAATGTCAAATACTCAAGAACCAACACACAAGCCAGCTGGTACACCGAAGACTTTAGAAACTCCAACTGCCACTGCAAATAGCTGGAGAGAAAATGGCAAACCAGCTGGGACACCACTGCAAGAATCACTTACAAGTCAGTGCTCAAGAATTACCACACCCAACTGAACAAGGCAAGAAAAACAGCTCTAGCTCTCAGACTGGAAAACAGCTCCAAGAACTGAAAAGAGTTCTTCAACATCATCAAAGATTTCTCCAACCCCCCTCCCCCTCCCAGCTGCCATCAACTCCATCACCCCTTTGCAAGACATCTGCGACAACCTCTCCTATTTCTTTCATACAAAATCCTCCAGCTTTACAGCAACTTCGACCCCAGCACAAGAATTCATCTACCAGCTGTCCACCACAACCAAATCGGACCACCAGATCATAAACTGGAAACCCCTCACCCCAGATGACACCACCGAAATCATGAGAGCAATCCACTTGGGCCCCTACTAACCCTTGCCCCACAATTTCTACAACCTAGGAGGAACTCTGATTAGCTCTTACCTCATGAACAACATCAGCACCTCCATCCATAGTGGAACCTTGCCGGACTACTGGAAAACACAGAAATCGCAGCTCTCCTGAAAAAAACCTACAGCAGACCCAAAAGAGCTCAGCAACTACAGACCCATCTCACTCCTGCCCTTCCCATCCAAAGTTGTGGAGAAAGCTATCAACAAATAACTCTCCAACCATCTTGAACAACACTACCTACTAGACATCTCGCAGTCTGGATTCCACAGCAACCAGAGCACAGAAACGTCTCTCGCAGCAACTGATGACATTTGGATGATAATGGACAATGGGGAAAACCGCAGCACTCATACTACTCGACCTCTCCGCAGCCTTTGACACCGTCTCCCACAGCACTCTCATCACAAGGCTCCACAACCCCGGAGTACATGGACCCGCTATGAGATGGCTGGCCTCTTTTCTCTCTGACAGGACCCAGCAAGTCAGACGCCCGTCCTACACTTTTGAACCCAGGAACCTCATCTGCGGAGTCCCTCATGGATTCTTGCTGAGCCTTACCCTCTTTAATGTCTACATGGCGCCACTCGCCAATGTCATAAGATTCCACTGAATCAACATTGACTCCTACGCAGACGACACCCAGCTCATCCTCTCCCTCACAGACAACCATCCCACCACCAGGACCAACTTCATTACCTGCATGTCAAACGTAGCAAACTGGATTAAAAAGAACTGCCTAAACCTCAACACGGATAAATCAGATGTCCTGATCTACGGAAACCAGAGCTCTCCATGTGACTCTTCCTGGTGGTCAATGGACTTGCGACCCACCCCCACTGACGTGCCAAAAACCTCAGCATCATCTTCGATGGCAGACTTACAATGGCCAAACAAGTAAATACCTCCTCCTGCTTCTTCATCCTGCTTATGCTCTGCAAAATATTCCAATGGCTCCCCACTGAAACCAGACACACGGTCACCCATGCCATCACCAGCAGTCTAGATTACAGCAACACACTCTATGCCGGCATTATGAATCAACTCATACAAAGACTTCAGACCACCCAGAAGGCAGTCGCCAGACTCATCCTCAACATCCCCTGCAGCGCAAACATCATGCCCCCCTCAGAGAGCTACACTGGCTACCAATCCAGAAGCGATGCCAATTCAAACTGCTCACCCATGCATTCAAAGCCTTCTACATCAGACCTGCCTAACTCAACTGCCGCCTCAACTTTCACCAACTCACCAGGCAACTACGCTCAGCCACACTCCACCTCGCGCAAATACCCTGCATTGGAAGGAGCAAATCAGGAGGACTCTCCTTCTCCTACAACGCTGCCAAATCATGGAACGAGCTTCCACACCACATCAGGAGCTCCCCATCTGTTCCTGTGTTCTGCAAGAAACTGAAGACCTGGTTATCCAACTAGGAGCACAATGGCCTTCTCATTTACTACAGCGCCTGGATACCCCTCGGGTGATAAGCGCGCTATACAAATCCTCATAACACAACACAAAACACCACCATGGCCTACATGTCAGCATTGTTTCCTCACCAGCTCAGCAGTGTGTGAAAATGTCTTCCTTTGTTTCTGTATTACTTGTGTTTCCAGCCTTTTAGCCTTTTTTCTCTATCTTTGTGCTGCACCTAACCCTCAAATTATTTCTGCTCATGTAGCCTTTGTCTCATGAGAATCGTTCCTTCTATATACGCCTGTCTTTCTCTCTTTCTTTCTTTAAATGACAGCTGATCTCTGTTTGAACAGGAGCTTTACTCATTCCATTTGCAATTCAAGTTTCAGTTACTAGACTGCAGTACAGATTCTTCCGTAGATATGGTTCAGCTAATCAACGAAGGTTGAACCTAGACCATCATATGATTATTGGACTCAAGGTTGTGAAGGAACTTAACATCATATATTCTACTCATGAATGTTAATTAGGTTTAGGATTGGGTAGCTAACCTTGGCTTGTCCTTTGATACCCCTGGCACTGCCCTTCCTGCTGTTGGCTTCAGGGTTCATAAACACAACTGTCAGAAAAACATGTAAGCAAGAGTCTGAAAGTCTTTTTTAGTTTCTGTATTTTACACCCTTTGTTACGTGCTAAAAGTGGAACAGGGAGTCAACTCTGTGATGGGTGTGGAAGTAATAGGATGTGCAATGACACGTCTGCTAACTTTGGTATTTTAATGAATCAATGCTCCTGCTTCTATTTATTTCTTAACTTTGACATGACCCTAAATAAGAGAATTTCACTATATGTTCAGGTGGAGCTCTGGTGTCATCATGTACACTCTCCTGGCCGGATTGCCTCCCTTCTGGCACAGGAAGCAGATGCTGATGCTGCGGATGATAATGAATGGAGACTATCACTTTGGCTCTCCTGAGTGGGACGATCGTTCTGACACTGTCAAAGATCTGGTATGTATTAATCTAATATGCCTAAATCCACACAGATATTACAATTTGTCGAGGGGCATGATGTTGCAGTCAGCGGTCCTGTGAAGAGGTCCTGCATCTTATGACTTGTCTGTAAAGAAATCTCTCAAATGCACATTAAGCAGGTGAAACCTCATCCTTATGCAGTAAGAATCAGGATCATTTGATTCCATTGACTTCCAATAAATGCAGCGAGTTGGTCAATTTTCACTCTGAGGCTGGCATACACTTTAGATGGTAAAGGGAGGGGTCAAGATGTAGATGCATGAATCCAACCCTTATTCAGCAAGGAAAAGAGACAGGGTGGGGTAAAACATATTGTCCAAAAGCAATTGGGGTGGTAGAGGCCTCAACACTAATGCCCTAGTAGCAGCCTATCTGAAAGGTATCCACCATATCATCTGGGATGTTTCAGCAAAAATGCTGAATGTTGTATGGACTGCTATGTTATAGCAGTGTGGTAGGTGAGATGAGATGGCATTTTGAAAAGTGAAAAAATCTATGTCAGTGGCTTGTTGGGATTTTTTGGGGGTTGTTGTTTTTCCTTTCTGGAACCCCATGCTGTCCCTGGTGATCTCAAACAGGAAAACAACAGAATTGGAATCCCCATCTTACATAGACCAGACATGTTCATAACATGACTTTGAATGTCCTGTTGTGGCTGGCCTATCCCAAAGGAGTTTCAGATGGTGCCACTGACTGAGGCTACATTGTTGGAAATAAAGCAGTTTCTCGACCTCTAAATCCGGCAGTGGAGCTGTGAGGGTGGTGGACAGGTCATCCACTAATTGTTAATGATGTCCCAATGCCTCACACCCTTATTGTCTTATTTAGAAGGCATAAAAGAAGCATCTGTGGCAGGTCATTAATCTCATGTAGCATATCACACAGTCCATTCACTGCCAATGGAGCAATGTAACATGATTTGTTAACTAAGGTAAACAATTGTTTACAAATATTATAGGGAACTAAATAAGCAATTCAAAAAATGCATTCTCTCGTCCTTGCAGAGATGACTTATTTTACTAAGGTGTTCAAAGGAAAACTGAACACTATTGAAATGAAAATCAATCACACACACAAAAATATTATCAGTTGGTATGTTGTTGTGAGTGATATTGTGGGCAACAAAACTACTAAAGGAAACAGCAATTTATCTATGGCCATTAATACGGCCTATTATGAAACAAACATCCCTAATACAAATGAGGGAAATGCTTTCTTACAACATCTGTTAATGTGGGACAACGGTCACACTCAATTTTAGTAAATGTCTATAAGTTCAGTGCATAAGTGTAGTCTCACTCATAGACTAGTTGGATAAAGTGAAGAATGTATAAGTCAGGTCTTATTGCGTGAGGAAATATAATATATGATTTCAAGCTGAGAAAAGTATGAACATTTTGGGCAATCTAATGAGAAACGGAATTAGCTCTAGAACAAACATTTAAAACATGAGTTTATAACAAACATCTTTAAGATCAAGTCTCTGAAGTCAGACCTCCTTTCACTCCTAATATTGGAAAGCATAGCCATCGTAGTCTATGAAGGTAGGAAAATATGTGAAAGTCCAGCAAGTAAAAGATGGCAGATTTCAACATGTGATGAAAACTAAACTTGTTAGCTTTCCTACAACACTATGATGAGTTTGACAGTCTACTTCCAAATTTGAGAACACCTTAACAGCTATTGAGATTAAGATTAAAGGTTGGTTGAGTCCTTCCCCAGATTTGGAAACCCAAGTGGAGCGATCTAGATAGATTTTATACTGCTTTGGAGAAATCAATTTTTTTAATCCAGGAGACTGCTGAAAAATTGTAATAATTTGAGAAAAGGTAAGGAGAATATTAGGAAAAAAGAGAAGGTTGCCAAGTTTGCCATGCACCATCATTCAACAAATGTTTGAGTAAAACTCAATGGGCTTGATTCACAAAAGTAATCTGAGACAAAATCCTAACTTTACGACTTTCGGTATTCACAGAAGACATTTAGGAGTACTAAAGTTAGGATTTTGTCTCAGATAAACTTAAGTTTAACTGAGACAAAATCCTAGTCGTAAAGTTAGGATTTTGTCTCAGTTAAAGTTAAGTTTGTCTTAAGTTTAACTTAAGACCAAAACTTAAGATTGACTGAGATAAAATCCTAACTTTAGTACTCCTAAAGGCCTTCTGAGAATACCGAAAGTCGTAAAGTTAAGATTTTGTCTCAGATTACTTTTGTGAATCGGGCCCAATGTAAAAAACACATTTAGGGAAGATCATCAGTAACAGAAAATATTTTGATAACTTTTCTCCTTAGATTGCACGACTTTTAGTGGTTAACCCTGAAAGACGATTTACAGCAGAAGAAGCTCTTGCTCATCCATTTTTCCAGCAATATGACGTGGAAGAAGTTCGCCACTTTAGTCCTTACAGGAAATTCAAGGTCTGTTCCTAACTCATTGCTGTATCTTTAAACAAAGTTTCTATTTTGTCATTGAATTAATTGAACAGTAATCTGTATGTTTTAAAAATTCTTAAATTTGGTCTGATTCTTCTGTTTTCATTTATATTCATTGCCATTAGCAATTCCCACAAGATTGTATTCTATTTATTTTGGTTTTATGTTCTGGATGAAAAATGCAATTATGGAGACCTGTTCTGGAGAAATTCTTCTCTCAAACAGGTTTTAATATTGTTTTTGAAAATTAATGGCCATTTACCATGTGTAAGGCCCAACATGGTGAATGTTAAAAAAAAAACATAATCTCATGAAGTGCAGGATGGTATTGAAGGGTGACCCTCGGGACTCAGTGAGCAATATTCATTGCTTTTTATTAATTCCTTTCTTCAGAATTTATTATAGTATATTCAGACTACACAAGAAAAAAATAAGGTGACTTCACAACACACCCAAACCACAGAAAAATAATCAAAATCACCCTAAGGATATAAAAGGGAACTATGTGGAATGTGTGAGGACAGAGAGGGGCATGTGGAGGTGGGGGTGGGTAGTAGGTTGGGGAGCAATGCTACATCATTTATTTCTTTGAGAGGGAAAAGTGCTTAAACAATTGCATCGAAGCAAACATTGTATATGAGGATTCAAGGATACAGCGAAGAAATGGATTGTTGTTGACAGCATTTTTGTCAAAATTGTTATTGAGTATGAAAGAAGTTTGTATTGATCCCGACGTAATTTGATTATGTAAGTTAAGGATCTTGCCATAGGTTTGGAAATCGGTGTGCATCAACAAATTGTAAATGTATATAACATGGCAAGGGGTTGTTTGTAGCATAAAGTCCTTGGAAAACAACAGATGTTTAACTGTTTTCAGGAAAGTTGTGGTTTGATATGTTTCTGATATGCCGGGCCCATCGTAGAAGCATTATTTTACTATGATCACATGGTATCATGTTAGCTACTCGCATAGAGGTAGCATTTTGGACTAGTTGCAGGTCACAGAAATCATATTGCTTGGGCTTGATAAAAATATCTATAACTTTTTGAAAATTAATCATGAATACCATTTCAACATGTTAAATAGATTTAAAAAAGATTAAGCAGGGCTTACCACAATACTGTGGTTTGTTTTAAGTCAGTAGAGTTCAACAAAAACTTAATAGGGCTGGGTCCATGCTAAAGGTTTAGAATAATCACTGACTCTCAGTTTCTTTACCTTCACTTTATGTAAATGTGTCTGATGCGGATATCCTGAAAATCTGGCATTGGAACAGCCGTCCTGACCCAACCCTAATTTAAGGTCTCACAGTATCCCTTGAAACACAAAATTGACTTGTATGAATCCCTCTTCCTTTAGGTGGTCTGCCTGACAGTGCTGGCATCGGTTCGGATTTATCATTACTACCGGAGAGTGAAGCCGCTCACGAAGGAGATCGTACTGCGTGATCCATACGCACTGAAGCCCATCCGGAAACTGATCGATGCCTGTGCCTTCCGTCTCTATGGACACTGGGTCAAAAAGGGCCAGCAGCAGAACCGGGCCGCCCTCTTCGAGAACACCCCAAAGGCCATCCTTCTCTCTCTAGCAGCAGAAGAATTATAACCTTGGCCTAAGCATGAGTAGCCTCTGTAGGAATCTTGTACAGTTTCAATAAGCAGAATATTTATTGCAGATTTTTAATTTATTTTAACCAAAATATGTTATACTTGTTTAAATACATTTTATTCACCGTATACAACATAGTCAATGAAAGACTGACCTACAGTTTAGGTTTCATTATTGATACGGCAATTTACTTTCTGGAAAGTGTAAACTTCCATAGAATGTATGCCAAAATGTCAGTGTTTAATAAGTGAAATAGCAACTCCTATTGCTTAATTTATGTTGGCTATGACCCTTCTAACAAGTGGGCTTAGGTGTGGGTATATTGAAGTGAAGTGAAACGCAGCAAGCACTGGCAAAGCCAATACATCTGTATGATTTTAGATTGGGTGGATGTTTGTTGTAGGCACTGCAGTGCTGGATATAATAATGGAAGAAATTAATTAGCTGCTAGTAATATAGGAAATGGAGGAAACTGAGTTTTCAGTATCATTGTGGCTTATGTAACAGTAATAAAGAAAACAGTGTTTTTTTCCTCACACTTAGATAGTTCTCATTTTAAAAGTGCTGCTTTTGTTATTATAGAAAAACAGCAAATATAGATTGCTCCTAGATTTACCCTGGTACAAAGTTGGATTTAATATAAGACAGACGGACAGCCAGTTTGAAAGATTGTTAGACGGCCCGCAGTCTATTAGGGCAGCAGAGAATTTTATGTCTGCCATCCTGGCTAACCACTGTTTGTCTTATCTAGAGATCACCACCTGCCCAGCAATCATCTTTGTGCTTAGGAGTCTCCATCATGGCGGCTCTTGTAAAGGCACTGAAAGTTTGGTGAGTGGCCACCATGTTTCAGTTAGCGGCACACCAAATGTATTGATTTTAAACAACAAATAATTAATGATCCAACAGTGGTGTCGCTAGACCTTGTGCCGCCGTGGCGGTCCTTGCGGTTGCCGCCTGCAATGGCCGCAGGTAAGGGGGGGGGCGCTTCCCCCAAAACTCGTGCCACCTGGGGTGGACCGCCCACCCCACAGCCCCCCTTTACTACGCCACTGTGATCCACACACCCTGGGAGGAAACTCCCAGGGTGTCAGGGTCATTAGTAGCTTTTTTGTATTCAGGACCAGCAGGTTTTCCCTGGCGGTCCTGAACAAAACAAAATAACATCAGACCGTCCACTCTAAAAAGGGAGGGTGGTCTAATGTTCTTTCATCAACAGACCCTACTCCGTCAGGCCGCCCATGGACGTATCGAAGGGCGGAGCCAGCAGTGGCACGGACATCAGAAACCTGACAGTTCATTTGAGTCATAATAGAGTGAGCGCACTGAGGGCTTGAAGGACAATGTACTCCACCACGTTTATGGCAGAATACCCTGTCCACCAAACACTAAATCAGGCTCCAACTCGACAGAAAGCCATGTTTTCTCATGTTCCTGTTGGATCTGAAATGTAAATGATACAAATGTTATTTGCTCAATTTTTGCATCAAATAAACGTGGCCTAATACGTGCCCCTGTTTTGGGATTTAATTTAAATGGTTAAAAATGCACAGGCATTAATAATTAATTCAACTCATGCCTGAGCCGGCTTTCACATTAAGTAAGCAAGTTTGTTTTAAAAAATGAAGTGGGTAAATATGTCGGCCTTGTTTTAACAATATACTTTGTCGTTCTCCTCTGCAGTGCATATGGTTGGCATACAGACATATACTGGCGTATAGGCACAGCAGGTTGGTGACTGCTAGCTGCATTGCCTGAACAGAGCAGCGATGGCTAATGTTTTCTGAAACGTTGTAGTTCACAAACCACTGACATGTTCAAACATGAATACTTCTACATGAAAGCATAGTTATCGCCCTGAGCCTATAACCATGGATTGATCCATGGTACTGAAAGGATATGCTTGGCTGACCACAACATGGGGAGAAAATGTTGCTCCCACCATTACAGAACTTGTAAATTCAGTCCCTGAGTCCTGAAAAAACGCAAAATGGCACAAAATGGGACATGGTGAGCACACACTGATCCGCAGGCCCCTATGGGGGTTCCCAAAAAGGTACATTTTTCATAGGATCCAGTGCCTGGTAACGCGTCACCCAGCGAGGTCCCATGTGTGTGTCTGCAGTAGTATCGCAGGCCCTCAGGAGTAAGTGTCACCACCAGTGTACTGATGTCATGTGCAAAGAAGCTTCCATGGGACTGTACTTTAAGTCACAACATGCTCTGAAATGTGCCTCTGCAACCCACATCAGGCGCGTTCAGACATTTGTAAACATAGTCATTCTGTTCTGTGTATGATGGTAGACCTTTTACATCTAACTTTCTTTTTAAAAAGATGGGACGGCTTATGGCATAATGTGAATAGCAGTACCATGGATTATGCCATCAGTGATGTTATCAATTATGTCATTTGACATGTCATGAATGATAAAATACGTGAGGCCAAAAGCAGTGCCTGGTGAGGGCTTAAGTTATAGTTAGTCCACTGAGCTATAACTGGCAAAATACAGTGGTTTTTAGGTTTTGTTTCGTAACCATAACCGCAGTTTAACTGTGTTTTTTCATAGCATTTCCTTTTTTTTTTAAAGGTATGTTAAAATGAATTTACCAAGCCTATATGTAACTTCACTTTAACCTTTGTTTTTTTCTGCGAATGTCTGTTTTTTTTAAAGATATGTTAAAATCTTATTACCAAACCTAACTATAATGGCACTTTAACCTTTGATTTTTTTCAGTGAAAATCTATCTATCTATCTATCTATCTATCTATCTATCATAGATAGATATACACACAGATATATCTATATAAACACATAAATATATATGTATTTAAAAGACGTTTAAAACTTACCTTCAATGATTCAACGTAATGGTGCTCCCAATGCAGTGATGCCGGCTGTAGTGGCTTCATTGTAGTGACTAACATTGTGATGGCCTGCATGGCAGTGAGCATTGGTCACTGACAGAATATCGACGACCCAAATTTTGAGGTCCCAAAATATCGGGACCTAAATATCGATGTCGAGAATATCGACATCCTATCTACATCATGGTAAGTACAAAAATATCGAAACAAAAAATATAGTTGTTAAAAATATTGATGTTAAAAATATCGTTTTTTTTAATGTATAAAAAAAAAGTAAAATTTATTAAATAATACATATAAATAAATATTTATAATTATTAGAAAATGTTAACAATTATAAGTAATAAATATAATGTAAAAATAAATTAAACATACATATATAAAATATAATATATATATATTTACTTAATTATTAATAAATAACTAATTTAATAAATTATAAAATGTTAGAAATGTATTAACAATTATAAATACATACACCTGTAACATACAAATAAAATAAAAATATATATTATAAATTAAAATATTAAAATATTTATTAATTTTTAAAACTACATTTTACACAACATTAATTACAACAGTAAGGATAGTGTTAGATAGCGGAGGTGAATAAATTACTATTTCCACTCCATCAAATGCAACAGTAGTGAAAATGTTGGATAGCGGAGGGGAATAATTTACTATTCCCACTCCAGAGAGTGCAATAGTAGGGAAAGTGTTGGATAGCAAAGGGGAATAATTTACTATTCCCACTCCAGCAAGTGCAACAGTAGGGAAAGTGTTGGATAGCGCAGGGGTAAAAATTACTATTCCCACTCCAGGGAGTGCAACAGTAGGGAAAGTGTTGGATAGCGTAGGGGAATAATTTACTATTCCCACTCCAGCAAGTGCAACAGTAGGGAAAGTGTTGGATAGCGCAGGGGTAAAAATAACTATTCCCACTCCAGGGAGTGCAACAGTAGAGAAAGTGTTGGATAGCAGAGGTGAATAATTTACTATTCCCACTCCAGCAAGTGCAACAGTAGGGAAAGTGTTGGATAGCGAAGGGGTAAAAATTACTATTCCCACTCCAGGGAGTGCAACAGTAGAGAAAGTGTTGGATAGCATAGAGGTAAAAATTACTATTCCTACTCCAGTGAGTGCAACAGTAGGGAAAGTGTTGGATAGCGGAGGGGTAAAAAATTACACAATTAATATAATTAATTATCAATCAATTAATTAATTAATAACAATTAACAATGAAAATATAATTATATATTAATAAATTAATTCAAACAATTAACAGTATAAAATCATAAATAAAAAATATTACATATTAAATATTAATAAATATATTAAAATTAAATTACTTCCCACCCTATTCCCTATCAACCCACAACCCACTCCTAATAAAATGACACAATTAACATATTTACCAATCAATTAATAATAATTAATAACAAATTACTAAATATGTAATTATAAGTTATTTCCCACGATTAACACTATTACATATGAATTAATTAAATATGAGTTATGAAAAATATTAATAATTTAATTATAATTAAATTACTTCCCACCCTATTCCCCTCTAAACACACAAACCGCTCCTAAAAAATTATGCAATTAACATATTTACCAATTAATTAATCAATAAAAATTAACAACCAATTATTAATTAATTAATAATTAATTAATTACCATAATTAACACTATAAAATAAAATGAAAATAAATACTAATAAATAAAAATTATTATTCAATTAATTATTTTTAAATTACTTCCCACCCTATTCCCCTATAAACCCACAACCCGTTACGAAACTAAAACGAGAAATGTAATCCTGCTGAACACCCGCTCCGTCCACAGGCACGCCGTGGAACTCTGGGACCTGCTCGACGCAACAGCACCGGACATCGCCTTCCTCACCGAAACCTGGATGAACGCCTCCTCAGCGCCTGACATCGCCATAGCCATCCCGGATGGATACAAGATCACCCGGAAGGACCGCGTCAACCAGACGGGAGGAGGCATCGCCATCGTACACAAGAACACCATCCGCATCTCGACTAACTCCGACGAGACCTTCACCGCCGCCGAACACCTACACTTCCAGATACACACGGACCCCAAGACCACCCTCCGAGGCACCCTCATCTACAGACCCCCGGGACCACGCACACTATTCAGCGAAGACATCGCAGACTTCATCAGCCCGCACGCCATGCCCTCCGCCGACTACATCCTCCTAGGGGACCTCAACTTCCACCTGGAGAACAACAACGACAGAAACACCACCGCCCTGCTGGACAACCTCGCCAACCTCGGACTCAAGCAACTGGTGAACACGCCCACCCACTACGCCGGCCACACGCTTGACCCCGTCTTCTCGTCCAGCAAGCACATCTCCTTCAGCCACGCCACCGGACTCCACTGGACCGACCACAGCTGCGTCCACTTCAGCTTCAGAAAGACTGCGACCCACCACCACCCGCAACAGGCTCCCCACCGGAGCTGGAGCAAGATCACCGCCGAGCAGCTCACCGCCTCCCTCAGCCAGAACACACCCACCGACACAACGGACCCAAACGAAGCAGCCAGCAACCTCGCCAAGTGGCTGACCGCCTGCGCCGACGACCTCGCACCACTAAAAAACCCTCCCAGCAGACCCGGAAGCAAGAAAACCCCTTGGTTCACCAACGAACTCAAGGAATCCAAGAAGAACTGCCGCACTCTCGAGAAAACCTGGCGACTCGACCAGACCACAGACAACAGGACCGCCCTCAAGCACGCCACCCGCAAACACCACCAGCTGATCCGTGCCACCAAGAAGTCGGCACTCAAAGAACGACTGGACAACAACGCCCATGACAGCAAGGAACTTTTCAGCATCGTCAAAGAGTTCTCCAACCCCAGCGCCGGAAACAACGACATCACCCCCTCGCAAGACCTCTGCAACTCACACTCCGCGTTCTTCCACCGCAAGCTCACCGACATACACAACAGCTTCGACGCACAAACAACGCACCCTACCGCCAAACCAATGCCCGCCACCACCACCCTCTGCAACTGGACCCCGATCAACACCGAAGACACCACCCGCACGATGAACTCCATCCACTCCGGATCACCAACCGACCCCTGCCCACACCACGTCTTCAACAAAGCCGACGCCACCATCGCACCCCATCTCCGGGACATCATCAACTCCTCCTTCCACACCGCCACCTTCCCGGAGAGCTGGAAGCACGCCGAGCTTACCGCCCTCCTGAAGAAACCAACGGCGGACCCCACCGACCTCAAGAACTACCGCCCCATCTCGCTCCTTCCGTTTCCGGCCAAAGTCATCGAGAAGACCGTCAACAGACAGCTTGCCGCCTTCCTCGAGACGAATGGATCCCTCGACCCCTCGCAGTCCGGGTTTCGGGCCAACCACAGCACCGAGACCGCCCTTATCGCAGCCACCGACGACATCAGAACCCTAACCG
Organism: Calotriton arnoldi; assembly: GCA_963921515.1. Lineage (NCBI taxonomy): Eukaryota > Metazoa > Chordata > Amphibia > Caudata > Salamandridae > Calotriton > Calotriton arnoldi. The sequence goes on along the minus strand of CAWUFW010003005.1, from coordinate 1,769,099 downwards.
ACAACGGGGAAACAGCTGCCCTCATCCTCCTGGACCTCTCCGCGGCGTTCGACACCGTCTGCCACCGCACCCTAGTGAAGCGCCTCAGCAACATCGGAATCCGAGAGAAAGCACTGGAATGGATCATCTCGTTCCTCGCCGGAAGAACCCAGAGAGTCCGCCTCTCCCCGTTCAGATCCGAAGCCACCGAAGTCATCTGCGGCGTTCCACAAGGATCCTCACTCAGCCCGACCCTCTTCAACGTCTACATGAGCCCCCTCGCAGCCATCGCACGCCGACACAACCTCAACATCATCTCCTACGCCGACGACACCCAGCTGATCCTCTCCCTCACCAACGACCCCACCACCGCCAGAGCCAACCTGCACGACGGGATGAGAGACGTCGCCGACTGGATGAGGAACAGCCGCCTTAAACTGAACTCAGACAAGACGGAAGTCCTCATCCTGGGCTCATCACCCTCCGCCTGGGACGACTCCTGGTGGCCCCCGGCCCTGGGCACCGCACCCAAGCCAACGGACCACGCACGCAACCTGGGCTTCATCCTGGACTCCTCCCTATCGATGACCAAACAAGTCAAAGCCGTCTCATCTTCATGCTTCAACACCCTGCGCATGCTCCGCAAGATCTTCAGATGGATCCCCACTGAAACCAGGAAGACCGTCACCCAGGCACTCGTCACCAGCCGACTGGACTATGGGAACACCCTCTACGCCGGAACCACAGCCAAACTTCAAAAGAGACTCCAGCGCATCCAGAACGCCTCCGCACGACTCATCCTGGACATCCCCCGACACAGCCACATCACCGTACACCTGAAAGACCTGCACTGGCTCCCCGTCAGCAAGAGAATCACGTTCAGACTCCTCACCCACGCACACAAGGCCCTCCACGACCTGGGCCCAAAGTACCTCAACGACCGCATGTCCTTCTACACGCCCACACGCCAGCTACGATCAACCAGCCACGCCCTCGCCACCGTACCACGCATCCGCAGAACCACCGCCGGAGGAAGATCCTTCTCCTACCTGGCGGCCAAGACCTGGAACTCCCTCCCCACTCACCTTCGGCGAACCCAGGACCATCTCGCCTTCAGGAAGCAGCTCAAGACCTGGCTGTTCGAGCAGTAACTTACCCCCTCCCCCAGCGCCTTGAGACCCTCCCGGGTGAGTAGCGCGCTCTATAAATGCCGTGATTGATTGATTGATTGATTAATTCAAATAAAATTAATATTCAATTAATTATATTTAAATTACTTCCCAGCCTATTCCCCTATAAACCCACAACCCGCTACGGAACTAAAACGCAAAATATAATTCAAATAAAATTAAAAATCAATTAATTATATTTAAATTACTTCTCACCCTATTCCTCTATAAACTCACAACCTGCTACGGAACTAAAACGCAAAATGTAAATAAAAAAAATGTGTAACTTCTAAAAATTTAACATATACATAAAAAATAAATGCAATACTTAGACAAAAAAATATAGCACATACATTTAAAATACACACTAAAATACATAAAGCTAACTAAAACAACGATATTTTTAACAACTATATTTTTGCAACCGATATTAATAACTTCGATATTTTTAAAACGATATTAACAACTTCGATATTTTTTAAAACGATATTACTCACCTTAGACTCGATATTCTTGTCCACGATATTCTGACTGTCGATATATTTGACAGGCGATATTCTAAACTCGATATTTGTGCTAGTCGATATTTAAAACTCGATATTTAGACTGTTTACCAGTGAGCATATACTATAAGTCTTCCCCATCCTGGTGCCATTTTGTGAACACTGAGGGGTCGATTCCGATTCGGGCCGGAAAAAGCACCGACCGACTCGGATCCGGAAATAATACCGACCGACACGTACCCGTGGCGCCCCGACACGCCAAGTACGATGCAAGGCGTGAAAACTCCGACCGACACGTACCAAAACCAAGTCGACCGACCGAGCCGCACGGAAAACAGCAATCCGGCCGGAAAAACATGCGAATCCAACCGACCGACACGCACCCGGAACAAATCCGACCGAAACGTACACGCGAACTCCAAACCGCAAAGTACGATGCAAGGCGCGAAAACCACGAGCGAGTCGGACGGAGGCCAAGCCGTACGACCGACACGCATACAAAACCGAGCCGAAGCAACACAAAACACCGCGACCGACGCGTACGCAGCATAGAAAACTGCACAAACACAGCGCGAACGAAACGGAGAACACCGTACGAGACAAATGCAGGGTCCGACTCGGTCACAAGAACGTTTCCAACATACACAAACAGCACAAAGGAAAAAACACCCAAAAAAAAGGCCAAACAAGCAATTACCAAGCCAATAAATACTGGGTGGGGTGGGGACAGAGAACAAAGACACACCCACAACTCCACCTATATAAAGTACACAAATCACAACCATGAGCCTTTGCAAATGCCATTCCACTGCCAGCACCCAAGAGAAAGCAACCACACACCCACAGCTCATCCCTCACACAAGCCACACACCATCAGCACACCAACAAATACCTACCTCACATACACCCAGCAAAACACACACTCACACACCCTCACCTGCACACCAACACACACATCACTCACCATCACCACCCATCACCATGCCCCCAAGAAGAATCCCAAGTTCCTAGATAGTGAATTGGAAGTCATGGTAGACGAGATCCTCAGGGTAGAGCCACAGCTGTTTGGCACACTGGTCCAACAGACCCCCATCTCCCAGAAAACCAAGATGTGGGAGAGGATCATCAACAGGGTGAACGCACAATCACCATGTCGGCGCACAAAGACCGACATCCAGAACAGGTGGTATGACGTGCGCAGGAGGGTACGGGACCTGCTGAAGAAAGACTACATCAACAGCCAACACACCGGCAGTGGCCCTCCTGCCAAGCCAATATACCTCAGGCCCTGGGAGGAGAAGGTGCGGGCCATCCTTCCGCCAGTGAGCGTATATGGACTAGAGGACATCCCAGAGCCTGGTGAGTACACAACAAATGTACACAATATACTGCCACAAAACACACACATCACTGTCAAGGGAGAGTCAAATCATGCACTCATAGCAATTACACAGCAACCAGAACAGAATCATCCCAAAATGTGTATGTCAGTCAGATAAACACAACACATGCCATCAAAAAAGTCACATCCAACTGTGCCAACACATGTACAAACACAACTACAACTACAGCTAGGCAGTGGCACAAATAGAACTAACAAACACATCCACACATGTAGCCACCACAACAACACCAACACACAGTGAAGACCACTCAAAGGAAGGAATCCTGTGTATGCTGGCCAAGTCAGTGTAGCCAATAGCATCATGGGAGTCGCAGTCACACATATTGCCCCCCCCCAACTGTCCCATCAACACCACCCTGAACCATGCTCACATCACAGGAAGTGGAGAAGGACTCACAAGATGCCTGACACTGGCTACTGCTGTGGGGAGCACAAGGCCCTGCTGGCAGCTGTGCACCAACAAACAGCAGGACACCACTGACTGACATCCTGAGAGACAACTTCCACTCCCTGCAATGCAAGCACGTTCCATGGTGGGATATCTGGCTAGCTGGGTGGGTGGGAAGGAGGACTTGCAGCACTGACCATAGTCACAATCACCTCCCCTCACACACACCCCAACACAAACTCCACAGAACCCACCTGGTAGAATGCAATGCCCCCCATCCTAACACAAGATCCCACAAAGAACCACCACCCTGGGTTATGTTGTGTGAAGCACAGGGACACTCTTGGGACTTCTAGCCAAACAACTGCCAGGACAACACTCCCAGCCATTCTGTCAGCACAGCCAGCCCACCCCACAGGGAAGCAGAGTCAAAAGGAAAGAAGCATGGGCATGCTGGGAAGGGGGGTGGAGGCAATAGCATGATGGGAGTCGTAGTCACTGATATTGGTCACCCCCACAACTGTCCCATCAACATCACCCTGAACCATGCTCACATCACAGGAAGTGGAGAAGGACTCACAAGATGGCTGACACTGGCTACTGCTGTGGGGAGCACAAGGCCCTGCTGGCAACTGTGCACCAACAAACAGCAGGACACCACTGACTGACATCCTGAGAGACAACTTCCACTCCCTGCAATGCAAGCACGTTCCATGGTGGGATATCTGGCTAGCTGGGTGGGTGGGAAGGAGGACTTGCAGCACTGACCATAGTCACAAGCACCTCCCCTCACACACACCCCAACACAAACTCCACAGAACCCACCTGGTAGAATGCAATGCCCCCCATCCTAACACAAGATCCCACAAAGAACCACCACCCTGGGTTATGTTGTGTGAAGCACAGGGACACTCTTGGGACTTCTAGCCAAACAACTGCCAGGACAACACAGCCAGCCATCCTGTCAGCACAGCCAGACCACCCCACAGGGAAGCAGAGTCAAAAGGAAGGAAGCATGGGCATGCTGGGAAGGGGGGAGGAGGCAATAGCATGATGGGAGTCGTAGTCACAGCTCTACATCCCCCACCACATGGCCCAGCAAGCTCACACTCACGCATGCACATCCCACAGAGAGTGGAAAGGCCCATCAAAGATGTCTGACACTGTTGCTGTGTTGTGGGGAGCACAAGGGCATGCTGGGTACTGCACACCAACCAACAGCAGGACACCACTGTCAGCCATCTTGCCATTGCTCTCACACCCACACACACTGAACTCCCCACAAAAGCAAGTAAGTATGGGAATGCTGGCAAGTGGGGTGGAGGGAATAGCATGATGGGAGTCGTAGTCACAGACATAGCTCACCCCCACAACTGTCCCATCAACACCACCCTGAACCATGCTCACATCACAGGAAGTGGAGAAGGACTCACAAGATGGCTGACACTGGCTACTGCTGTGGGGAGCACAAGGCCCTGCTGGCAACTGTGCACCAACAAACAGCAGGACACCACTGAATGACATCCTGAGAGACAACTTACACTCCCTGCAATGCAAGCACGTTCCATGGTGGGATATCTGGCTAGCTGGGTGGGAAGGGGGACTTGCAGCACTGACCATAGTCACAAGCACCTCCCCTCACACACCCCCCAACACAAACTCCACAGAACCCACCTGGTAGAATGCAATGCCCCCCATCCTAACACAAGATCCCACAAAGAACCACCACCATGGGTTATGTTGTGTGAAGCACAGGGACACTCTTGGGACTTTTAGCCAAACAACTGCCAGGACAACACTCCCAGCCATCCTGTCAGCACAGCCAGCCCACCCCACAGGGAAGCAGAGTCAAAAGGAAGGAAGCATGGGCATGCTGGGAAGGGGCTGGAGGCAATAGCATGATGGGAGTCGTAGTCACTGATATTGGTCACCCCCACAACTGTCCCATCCACACCACCCTGAACCATGCTCACATCACAGGAAGTGGAGAAGGACTCACAAGATGGCTGACACTGGCTACTGCTGTGGGGAGCACAAGGCCCTGCTGGCAACTGTGCACCAACAAACAGCAGGACACCACTGAATGACATCCTGAGAGACAACTTACACTCCCTGCAATGCAAGCACGTTCCATGGTGGGATAACTGACTGGCTGGGTGGGTGGGAAGGAGGGCCGGCTGTCAACCAAACACAACCAATGCAGACCATGTTCACACCCCAGAAAATACATAGAAATGCCCAAATAATGCAGGACAATGTGCCACACCAATATCAACCCCTGACTGTGACGACTTAGGACAATGCAATGTACAGGCCCGCACCCAGAGGCACAGTCACAACTGTCATGTGTGTCAACCATTGATGCCTGCAGAAACATAACATACATTGTTTGTGTCTCCCAAAAACAGGTGATGATGGGGACACAGCAGCAGACGCTGAGGAGTCCCAGTCCCAGGCTCAAGAGGATGCCGAGCTCACTGGCGTCGTACAGCCTCTGTCCTCCTCGGACGATGAAGAACAACCTGGCACATCCGGTGCAAGTCAACATGCAGCACCAGCAGGACCACCAGCTGCAGCACCAGCAGGACCACCAGCTGCACCCCTGCACCCACCCCTCCAACGACTGTCACCACGAATACCATCCCTGCCGACATGGACAGAACAAGGAGCAACACCAGCACAGGGACCCTGGACCAACCTGGGGCCATGGACACCACCACCACCAGCAACCCCTAAGGTGGACCAGGGTTATCTGTGCGTGCCACTGCACACACTGCACATGTCAGCAGGGGTGGTGGGAGGGGTGGGAGACAGAGGTCGCTGCTTGCAGACGTTGCTGGTGTGCATGATGACCCACAACTGGTACGCATAGCTGATGCGTACCAGTCCAGCACCGGAGAGCTCAGCCAGGTAGTGGGGCTCCTCAGAGACATGAAACAGCAGCAGGCTGCCCATCATGCCCGCTTGGACTCCCACATGTCCCACGTGGAGTCACACATGTCCCGTGTGGACTCACACATGTCCCGCGTGGAGTCCAAGTGGGATGCACTGCATGAGATGACGGCGGTGCACAGGGACATTTTACAATGCCTCCGCCAGATGAACAGCAACCAGTCCACACCTCCCTGTGTGCCAACAACATCTGGTGCCGAACAAACTGCAACTGCCACAGGGAGGGAGGAGGACTCTGGCGGAGAGTCCCCTGCACCGCAGCAGCCTGTACTTGAGGGGCCCCCCCAAGAAGAGGGGTCGTCCGAGGAGGGAAAAGTGAGAGGCCGATGGCCAAGCGCAACTCCCAGGAAGCCTGAACCTGTTCTGGATGTTCGCCTTTGTGCACAGACTGTTCACCCTGTTGACGGCAACACTACTCCCACACATTGCATGGGGAGTACAAGTTGGACCAATGTGTCAGACAACTGTGGCCCGATACTGGGGATCCTGTCTACCAGGACTTTCAATTCACCTAGGAACTTGGGATTGCAAGATTTATGTACAGCACTACCCATCCTATGCACTATTAACACAAATGTATCACAATAAACACACTAATACACCATACTTGCCTCTGTCGTGATTCCAACGTGGGTGCTGTTATGGGGATGATGAACTGCAAAATTACACTGTGTATGCGAACTGCAACAGCAAGGACAACACAGGCATGTGAGTACAGGCAACGTGAAAGACATGAGGGAGACACACCACCAGGGCTACACAACACATACACACCTAGGCCATCTGACTCATTGCCTACACTGATGTTGCCAGGGAAGACGGTGCAATGCACAGACACCACACCCATTCCCAGTTGTAGTCAAGTAGCCCACAGGTGCAGTAAGCAAATGGCAGTCAAATGTGTGACCACAGACAACGCACATCACAAAGTGAAGCACAGGTTTATTACACAGTTGCAACATGTCGTAACCACTACAGATGCAAGGTAATCCCACCTGGCAGCGGGCACACAGTCAACAACTGTAGACGGAAGGAAGTCCATGGGTGTGGCGCACATCACCTGTAGGGACACAACAGCTACCAGCCTGGATGTGCAATCACGTCGTCGGTGGACACAGTTGACCAAACGAATCTGAAAGTACCCTGTGAAGGACAGAAATGACACACAGTCAAAAGCAATGGAGTACAGGACAGAACAGCAAAACTCATGCACAATACATGTTACAAGATACCCACCCAGAACCAAGTTAGCATGTCAACACTGTTGGGGAGTACAGCCCACCTGTTAGCACACATCGCAACACACATCCAGTCAAGTAGCCCATGGACACACTCCAACAGCACCAGAGCACCACCCACACATCATGCCAACTCACATCATTGACATGACACCTCAGGATACTCACATTCAGCTAAAGAAGTTGGTGATGAGCTGTGTGCGGACATCACCATCATCATCATCATCATCATCGTCACTGGCATCGTGGTCCAGGCCAGGATCCTCCACAGGTGGCGGATGTTGGTCATTGTCATCCTGGATGAGATGCAACTCCTTCCGCACTGCCAGGTTGTGGAGCATGCAGCAGACGATGATAATCTTGCACACTTTCGCAGGGGCATATGGGAGGGACCCTCCGGTCTTGTCCAGGCAGCGGAAGCGGCTCTTCAGGAGACCAAATGTCCGCTCAATCACTCTCCTGGTCCGACCATGTGCCTCATTGTAGCGCATCTGGGCTGGTGTCACAGGGTTCCTGAGGGGTGTCAGCAACCACGGCATGTTGGGGTATCCCGAGTCACCTACGGACAGACAAGTGCACATTAGCTGACTTGGAAAAGTGGGCGGAATACTACAGATCAGATCACACACAAGGGCACAAAGTCAGTACACACCGACAAGCCAGGCACGCTGGTTCTGCATCTGTGCCATCATCCTGGGGATGCGACTACTCCTCATCACAAAGGCATCATGTGCTGAACCAGGGAAACGGGCACACACGTGTGTGATGGTCATGTCTGCAAGACACACCACCAGTGCATTGACCGAGTGGTAGTGCTTGCGGTTCCTGTAGGCCTGCTCCTGGGCCTGTGGTGGTACCAAAGCCACATGTGTCCCATCAATGGAGCCAATGACATGCAGCATCCTCCCCAGGGCATAAAAGTCACTCTTCACGTCAGTGAGTCATCGCAGTCTAGGGAAATAGATGTACCGGTTCAGGAAGAGCAACATTGCCGCCAAAACATCGCGGAGCACACGGCTCAACATGGTCTGTGACATCCCACCAGCAGTCGCCACAGTATGTTGGAAGGTACCGGTGGCAAAGAAGTGTAGGGATGCCATCACCTTCACCTTGGGGGTCAGCGCTGTAGGATACGGCCGGCCAGGCTGCAAATGTGGGGACAACTGCACTGCCAAATCCTCAATCAGCTGCCTGGTGAAGCGGTACCGTCGGATGCTGTCCCGTTCCACCATCGTTGCCAGGTCTGGGAATGGTCGATGGACAGCAGGAGCCCTGCAGTGCAGAGGAGAAGTAAGCAAGATTGTCAGTCACCCCACATATGCGGCATTGAACACACTCAAGATCCCAACATACATCATTATGAGGCACAACTACATGAAGTGTGCAGTACCGGAAGGACATGTATGGTACATACATGGCCAACATCTGTCAACACGGTCCAACAGGTGGCATCAATTAGTCCCAGGTTGGCCCATTGGATATCATGAGGCCGTGTCACAGTTCCCATCTCCTGCTGCCGTGTCACAATAACCCCCACAGTGACATGTGAGGACAGATGTGCCCCAGGCACCACAGCTCAACGACAGGTACATTCCCAGGGACCCTGTAATGCCACATGGACACTGGCATTACATGGAGTATCATGTATACACCACAGCAAAACAACCATGACCCCCACAGGTAGTGGCCCCACTTGCCACGGCAGGACAGACATGGACGTCTGTGACACACACACGCACAACATCAAAGTCCATGCACACACAACGTGGATGTGGAGACTGTCTCCCATTGTGCACATGAATTCAGAGACATTGTAAACACTACATGCACAAAGACTATGGAGGACCATCACTATTGTGCCACTGGGACACCCTGGCTCAAACATACCGTCCCACATGGGACTCACGGGGTAGGTGACATGACATACACATACACCACCGTGAAATGTGACCATGGCACATGCACAGATATGAACAGTTGCACATCACAGTGGTCATGTACACGTAACACCCAGGATCCTGTCCCCATGAACACGTGCACAGCCTGGGGGTGGCTGCCCACAGGTGACACCCACAGGACAACATGTACACCAACATACACACAATAGGAAATGCAGCCTTACATGCCTTATTATAAAGTTTGGACAGGCTGTCGTGATGTAGGTGTGCCCCTCACTCCCTGGGAGCTATCTGTGGCTGGCATATGTCCATCTGAGACAGGCATGCTGACATATGCCAGTCACATGTACAGTGATGCGTTGTACTGCAATGGACCGATCGGTGCCTCCGGCCGGCCCATTGCATTCAATGTGTGCGGGTACGCGTTGTACCCCTGTGCGCGTTGTACTGCAATGGACCGATCGGTGCCTCCGGCCGGCCCATTGCATTCAATGTGTGCGGGGACGTGTGTTGTACCCCTGTGCGCGTTGAACTGCAATGGACCGATCGGTGCCTCCGGCCGGCCCATTGCATTCAATGTGTGCGGGCACGCGTTGTACCCCTGTACGCGTTGTACTGCAATGGACCGATCGGTGCCTCCGGCCGGCCCATTGCATTCAATGTGTGCGGGTACGCGTTGTACCCTGTGCGCGTTGAACTGCAATGGACCGATCGGTGCCTCCGGCCGGCCCATTGCATTCAATGTGTGCGGGTATGCGTTGTACCCCTGTGCGCGTTGTACTGCAATGGACCGATCGGTGCCTCTGGCCGGCCCATTGCATTCAATGTGTGCGGGTACGCGTTGTACCCCTGTGCGCGTTGAACTGCAATTGACCGATCAGTGCCTCCGGCCGGCCCATTGCATTCAATGTGTGCGGGTACGCGTTGTACCCCTGTGCGCGTTGTACTGCAATGGACTGATCGGTGCCTCCGGCCGGCCCATTGCATTCAATGTGTGCGGGTACACGTTGTACCCCTGTGCGCGTTGTACCGCAATGGACCGATCGGCGCGCACCCATTGACAATGGGCTTGCCTGGCAACGGACGCGTTTTCGAATTTCGAACGAGTCGGTTGCTGTAAATTCAGTTGGTCACCCACAACAATGTTGCAAAATCATGTATGTCATGAAGTTGAAGATTTGAAGGATGCTGTGGGCGTGTTTTGGTGCTGCTATTCCATGGATTGGCCAGATTCAGAAGATGCAAACGACTTGGACCTATCACTTTGGACACAAGGGACAGTATCTGCCTCTCCAGCACATATATATTGCTGGCTGTTCCCCTGAGAGCTCACTTGCCTGCACTACATGCTCCAGGACGACATCTGCCACTGCACTGCTGCTGTCTCTGCCCCTCTGGACCCTGCAATGGCACGTACTGTGGAGAGAGCCCCAGCCTTCAGCCTTGAAGAGAACCAGGCCCTGCTGGACAGCCTACTTCCACAGTACAGCAAGCTGTATGGGACACCAGGGGAGCAGGTGAGTGATCTGTGCACTGCCTTTCTGAATGTGCATTTGGTGTGACTAGCAAGGCTGAAAGTCTGCACGCCACTGGCTAGCAGGCTCACTGAGTAGTTGTCACCCCCCATAGTGTGTAGTGACTTGCACTGGACAGGTATGGTGCAGTGACAGTGCATTTGAACATGGTTTTACTTCCCATGCAATGATACCATGTAGTGACGTCTGGCAAACTGTCCATGGGCAGCTTTGCACTGCCTGTGTACATCATGTGCCCCTGTGATTGAGACATGTATATACAACTGTGTCATGCACGGATATGTTGCATGTGTGGTAATGGCCTTTTCACTTTGTCATCCTGACAGGTTAATGCCCATCGGAAGCAGGAAATCTGGAAGGACATCGTCCCGGGCCGTCCGGTCCGTGGGGGTCTACAAGCGCCGGATCCGCAACTGCCAGAAGAGGTGGCAGGACCTTCGGGGCTGGACCCGGAGGATTGCACGGGTCCAGCTGAAGCTGTCGCCTCCTCGCAGGAGGGGCGGAACACGGACCCTGACCCCCCACATGCTCCAGATCCTGGCGGTGGTGTTTCCAGACCTGGATGGGCAGCTGAATGCCAGACAGCAGCCAGGAGGGGGTGAGTCAAAGACTGCACTGTGAACTCTGTATTACATGCTTTGTGCCCTCCTCTGGCCTGGTTCAACTGCCACAGTGCAGCAGTCATGTTGTCCAGGAGCCATGTCCCTCTATTGTGCACTGCCCACTGCTCATCTGATACCCAGGTGTGGCCCTTACATTCAGGGAATTGTGTCACTTGGGACTGGGTCCTTGCAGTTTGCTTCACTAAAGGTGGGGGACAGCATCTGTTTCCCTAACTCTGTTGTGGGTATCATGGGTGGGTCCATTGTTCACACAACGCCTGTGTTTGGACATGTGATCTGCGTGTTGCTTTGATATGCGGTCCACTTGCTGAGCTGAGCCACCACATGTGCCTGGGGTATGTGGCACACGCCCATGCAGCGGGTGGGAACAATGTTTGGGCCCCAGGAGTGTGCAGATTACGTGTGTCACACATACATAGCCAGCTATCCACTGTCCAGGGCACATCCCTCATTCATGTGGAGCAGGACAGTCATGCCTACTCCAGGCCATGCAATGCACTCTGTACTCCCACTCCCTTGTATCAGCTGACACATTGTGCACAGTGATTTGACCCCTCAGGTGTCTGCCTCTGTGTCAGTGTGCTGTGGATTAGTTGCCAGGACTGCTGGGGTGTTTCTTGGTAGGGGCTCAGCATGCCCCTGGAGATGTGACCATAGGAGACGATACTTGTGTGTCACATAGGTGTTTGATCAGCTGCCCGTGCAGACTGGGGTATGCGAATGTGAAGTTCAGGCAGCTGTTCCCCATTCACAGCAAATTGTGAGGGGCTCAGGTTCAGAGGGTAGTGTCACAGGTCTCCCATATGTCCAATAGGTGTGACCTGGACAGATGAGGGTTAAGATGATGTGTTGTGTGGGGGATGTACATGTGCACTTGTGCAGCTCCAGGACTTGCATTCCCCATGACCTACTATTGTGACACAGTGCATAGTGTTGTTGTCTGGCTGCCAAGTCATACATCACTGAGACAGTGATGTATGACTTAGCAGTCATGCCTCTGCCATGGCATGTGTCAACTTATTGGTGGTCCTGCAGGGGAGTGACATGTGCTACATGCACACCATTGTGGCGCTGGCTATCAGGACATGGGTGCATCATGGTGTCTGTCGCTGGTATGCATCACATGCATTTCCTATTTGACTCTGGGCATTCCTTTCATCCGGAAACCTGTACTGACTCAGTGGCAAGAGCTGTGATGTGTGCATGTCCACATGCCACACCGTGTCCTCTGCACTGTCCAACTACTGTGTACTTGGTGCATGTGTCCACACTGGGGTGTTGCAATCCAACAGACACCAGACAGATGGGTGCAAGGCCATGTGGGATGTGAGTGCCATGCTTGGCATCAGACTGACAATTGGCTTCTCCTGTTCAGTTCGGGCACTTTTAGCAATGTACAACTAATGATGCCAGGGCTTGCTCTGTAATGTGCTGTGCTCACAGTGGTGTGTGCGTTTGGTGCAAGTGACTGATGTCTGTCTGTTTCCCCATTGTTTGCAGATACATCCACGGCCACGGAAGGGGACAGCTCCACGGACCAGGAGGAGCCAGAGAGCCAGACTGGGTCAGCAGCCGAGGAGTGGTCGGAGGGACCCAGTGGCACGGAGGGCGAGGGGAGCCACACCGAGGAGTCCTCAGCATCATCCACCTCAGCTGAGGACCAGAGCAACTCGGAGGATGACTCCCTTGTGGAGGCGGGTGTCAGCAGCCACCACACCCCAGCTAGTGTTGCTGTCCCCGCCACCACCAGCACCACCACCGCCCTCCCATCGGCTCCCATTCCCCAGGTCCGTGGAGGCTCCCATGTTCGGGAGCGTGTCTCCTTTGGGCCAGGCACCTCACCCCTGCCCCTGTGTCCCCTGCTGCCCTGAGTGAGGAGTCTGTGTACCTCCTTCGCCAGCTCCATGTAGGGCAGACAGCCATGCTGAGTGTCCTCCATGCGCACACCACACTGTTGACTCAGCTGGTGTCGTTCATGGAGGGCATCTCATCGGGCATGTCTGACCTACAGAGGGGCAACAGGTCCATGGACTCCTCCCTGATGGCAGCAGTGTCCCTCCTCAGACAGTCCCTCACCCCTCCTGCCTCTGCTCCATCCACACTCCCCAGCACCTTACCCGTCCCAAGCACACACACACCGGCACAGGCACACACCAGCACACACACGTCCAGCACACAGACACACACGCCACAAACTAAACGCACACGCACGCACAGTCAGGGGACTGAAACCAGACTCACAGGGGATGGGGCCCTGGTACACACACACGCAACCACGGGCACTGCGCAGTCCTCAGTTGCCTCTCCCTCCAAAGCACCCTCCCTTGCCTCACCTGCAACCCCAAAGACCCAGCGCCTCTTCCTCAGTGACCTCGGCCTCTTCCCCTCCGATCCAGCTGCCCCAGCATCCAGGGGGAAGAGGAAGCCCCCCACACGGAGCAAAGTGCCCCTCGCCCCCGGACACCCTCCCCCAGGCGCAGACAGACTGAGGCCCCCACCCGCAAGTCCCCCGGAGTGCTAAGAGCAAGACCCCGCCGCCGCCCTGCAGCTCAAGCACCAGGTCTCCTTCCTCCATCCCTCAGGCCCCCACTCCACAGGTGCCCCCACCACACCCTGCCCCAGGTTCCCCCACCCACAGATATACCATCCCCAAGAGGCTCCGGCCTTCTCCCCTGCCACTTGCTCTCCCAGAACCACACCCCCGCTGCGCTTGTCTGTGCCACTGATGTGGTGAGGGTGTCCTCCCCCTCTGTCCAGCCCACCTTGCCTGTTCCCCATTCTCCTCCCCTGGTGGTAGGCACTGCAGTGGAGTCCACTACCACCCTGTCTGACTTGGGCACTGCAGTGGCGGACCTGTCCACTCCATCTGCAGGGTCCACTGCAGTCGTGCCGGCACCCACAACATCTGAGCCATGCCCCCAGTTGTGCCGGCACACACCATGTCAGACACCTCCACTGCAGTTGTCAGTGGCTCTCCAGCACCCACCACCCCTTCCCTGCTTCCTCCTGGTGAGCCCTGATCCTTCCCTGCGGTGCCTGGCCTACCCCCCCGGTTGCCCCTCCTAGTGGATTGTCCCTGGTTTTGTGCAGGCATGTGTAGGGTGGCATCTGCCACTGTCACCCACTTTGTTGATGAACTGGCCATTGGCCTTTGTTTATGTTCTACCGGACTTCTACTTTTAATGCCACATATGCTGAATAAAGCAACTTTCTGTTCTCTAGTGCTTTTGCTTCTGATGTACATGATGTTGATGATGCTAACCATGCCCTTGCTGCAGTGATGGTGATATTTGGTCTCATGATAATGAAGTGTTACTGTGCAGGAACCCATGTGGTCCAGGGGGAATGTGTCCTATCCTGTGGTGTATCCATGTCATCCTTAGCAGCATCTGAGGGTGTCATGTGTTTAGTATTTGGCAATGGGATTTCCTACTTAGATTGGCAATTTCACATCTGTGGCTTCCACCCCTGCACATCTGTTGTGCCTGCCATTGTTCAATTCGTCTACTTCCCTGACCGTGTGGCCATCTCCACTGGACATGCAGGTTTGGGCATCAATGGGGAAGGACTCATCTGTGTTGTCAGTGCAACATTGCTATACAAGTGTGTTGGATCTGTGCTGATGATTCCGTTGGCACTTCCATGACCAGGCTGATGTGACGGGAGCCCTCATTTGGTGCTAATTGTTGATTGTGTGACCAAGTGCTCAGCTGACATGGTGGGGCCCTACTGAGGCAACATATGGCACAGCTTTCCTCACACAGGAGTGGAGTCCCCTCATGGCAGTGTGTACTCCTGTGACATTGCCTGCGCCCAAGGTGTGTGTTGTATGTGCATGTCTGTGTGTTCACTTCCGTTTAGCTGTGCATGCTGTGATCCCTAGTGTTGTACCTGTTTGTGATGCTAGCTGAGTTGAGCTATGTTCCCCCAAAGTCTTCTCCCTGGGTTCTCTGTGATGTGGGTGCATGGCACATTACTGGTCATCAGGGTGTCACCCATGGGTGTGCTTGCTGTCAGGGCTGAGTTTGTGTGCAGACGCAGCTGGGTCACAGTCAGGTTTCCCCTTGGCACTTGTTGTTTGCCCCTGTCATGTGATTTCCAGTTTGTGTTATCTTTCAGTGATTGTGACACGTTGTGTGTGTGACTGCTGGCACTCCTCAGGGTCCGGGCTGCAATGTTGGTTGTTGTCTATGTGTGTTCTTTGTGGGTGACCTTGGCTTCTTCATTGGTGTGTGACTGTGGCTGTGATCCCATTGGTTGGTGTGGTATTGCCGTCATGTCCATGTACGGCGAAGTGTGCAGTGTGTCAGACATTCAGGAGTCTTGTTGAGTGTCCATGTGTGATGTGTTTCTGCACCTTGGTTCCCACCCACCACCCTGGAATAGTCATGGGTGCATGTGCAATGTCACCAGTGCATGTGTGCTTCACTGCTGCACATTGTTGGAGGTCGAGGGGTGTGGTGTTGAGTGTGTGCAGATGAGAGTTGTTGCCCGGCTAGGCCCCTGCCTCCATGTTGGCCTTGGCTCACTGGCCATGCTGTTTGGTTTGTGCTTGTGTAGGTGTGATGGTAGTTAGTTGCTCAGTACACATGACTGTGGTTCACAGTGTGAACCACATTTAGCTTTGTCATCACAGTGGGATTGTAATGCAGCCCAGGGTCACCACATTGTGGGGGCCCTGGGGGTGGTGCTGTGGTGTGTCTGTGTCTTGCTGTGTCAGTTGCTGTCCCTACGTGCCTGTGTGACATGTGTGATTTGTGCTCCCTCTCATCTGACAATGCCTGCTTGCCCACATAGGGAATTTGGATCCATGAGTTACCTTTGTGTGGCACTGTATGCACATCTGTATGATTGGTATTTATGTCTCCTCATGTGTTGTGTGGTTGCCTGGGGACACTGGCACCCCCACCCTCACCTGTTGTGTATGATGTGCAGGGTGGGTCTGCCTGTTTGTGTTTGTGCATCTGCACCACTGCATTGGCATATCTTGGGTGTGCCATTGGCTGTATGTAGTTTGGTGGGTTTCCCCTGCTGTCCCTGGGACTCCTAGGTCATCGGTCAGCACAATGATCATGGTTTGTGTGTCCCATTGCTGCCATGGTATGGTATCTGTTCACCTCACATCTGCAGTCTCCACAGGGTATCTGCATGTGTGTGCCCATTGGTGCAAATATGTGGGTCTGCATTCTGATGGTCACTTCTGTCATTGTGTCATTGATGATTGTTGACGGTGTCAGCCCCCATGGGTGTTGTTTGTCTGCACATGGCCAAAGTTATGTCTTATTTGCACTGCAGGATTTGGCTCCCCCAATTTATGTTGCAATGGGACACATACACTACTTTGCCACTGATGTGTTTGTTGTTCTGTGACCAGGAATCATCCATGCAGTTTGGCAGTTGCACCTCTTTCTTTGTCAACACTTACCTTTTGGTCACTGTGATGATGGGGGTTTGGACCCCATTGCCACAATGTTCAAAATGTGCTTCAGCTATGGACCCCACACTTACATTTTGGTCACTGTGATGATGGGGGTTTGGACCCCATTGCCACAATGTTCAAAATGTGCTTCAGCTATGGACCCCACACTTACATTTTGGTCACTGTGATGATGGGGGTTTGGACCCCATTGCCACAATGTTCAAAATGTGCTGCAGCTATGGACCCCACACATACATTTTGGTCACTGTGATGATGGGGGTTTGGACCCCATTGCCACAATGGTCATGGCCTGCTTGCATTGTGGGGGCCACACACATATATGTGTGGCACATGTGCTAGGGGGTCACATTGTATGTTCAAAGTCATGTTCGGTGTTGTAGGCATTTGACACAGTCTACACACGCTTGTCATGGTGTTGGGGGGATGTCTTCTTCTTGCATTCCCTAGGTTGTGGTGTGCTGGTTGTGTCATGCATTGTCCATCCTATGAGTGGGGGTGGTAGTAGTGGTAGGCATCCAGCCCCCCTGGCTAAGGGTGGTAGTAGTGGTAGGCATCCAGCCCCCCTGGGTGAGGGTGGTGGTAGGCATCCAGCCCCCGGCTAAGGGTGGTGGTAGGCATCCTGCCCCCCTGGGTGAGGGTGGTAGTAGTGGTAGGCATCCAGCCCCCCTGGCTAAGGGTGGTGGTAGGCATCCAGCCCCCTGGGTGAGGGTGGTAGTAGTGGTAGGCATCCAGCCCCCCTGGCTAAGGGTGGTAGTAGTGGTAGGCATCCTGCCCCCCTGGGTGAGGGTGGTAGTAGTGGTAGGCAACCAGCCCCCCTGGGTGAGGGTGGTAGTAGTGGTAGGCATCCAGCCCCCCTGGCTAAGGGTGGTGGTGGGCATCCAGCCCCCCTGGGTGAGGGTGGTAGTAGTGGTAGGCATCCAGCCCCCCTGGCTAAGGGTGGTAGTAGTGGTAGGCATCCTGCCCCCTGGGTGAGGGTGGTAGTAGTGGTAGGCATCCAGCCCCCCTGGGTGAGGGTGGTAGTAGTGGTAGGCATCCAGCCCCCTGGCTAAGGGTGGTGGTGGGCATCCAGCCCCCCTGGGTGAGGGTGGTAGTAGTGGTAGGCATCCAGCCCCCCTGGCTAAGGGTGGTAGTAGTGGTAGGCATCCAGCCCCCCTGGGTGAGGGTGGTGGTAGGCATCCAGCCCCCCTGGCTAAGGGTGGTGGTAGGCATCCAGCCCCCCTGGTTGAGGGTGGTAGTAGTGGTAGGCATCCAGCCCCCTGGCTAAGGGTGGTAGTAGTGGTAGGCATCCAGCCCCCCTGGGTGAGGGTGGTAGTAGTGGTAGGCATCCAGCCCCCCTGGCTAAGGGTGGTGGTAGGCATCCAGCCCCCCTGGGTGAGGGTGGTAGTAGTGGTAGGCATCCAACCCCCCAGGCTAAGGGTGGTAGTAGTGGTAGGCATCCAGCCCCCCTGGGTGAGGGTGGTGGTAGGGCATCCAGCCCCCCTGGCTAAGGGTGGTGGTAGGCATCCTGCCCCCCTGGGTGAGGGTGGTAGTAGTGGTAGGCATCCAGCCCCCCTGGCTAAGGGTGGTGGTAGGCATCCAGCCCCCCTGGGTGAGGGTGGTAGTAGTGGTAGGCATCCAGCCCCCTGGCTAAGGGTGGTAGTAGTGGTAGGCATCCTGCCCCCCTGGGTGAGGGTGGTAGTAGTGGTAGGCATCCAGCCCCCCCTGGGTGAGGGTGGTAGTAGTGGTAGGCATCCAGCCCCCCCTGGCTAAGGGTGGTGGTAGGCATCCAGCCCCCCCGGGGTGAGGGTGGTAGTAGTGGTAGGCATCCAGCCCCCCCTGGCTAAGGGTGGTAGTAGTGGTAGGCATCCTGCCCCCCTGGGTGAGGGTGGTAGTGGTGGTAGGCATCCTGCCCCCCTGGCTAAGGGTGGTAGTAGTGGTAGGCATCCTGCCCCCCTGGGTGAGGGTGGTAGTGGTGGTAGGCATCCTGCCCCCCCTGGCTAAGGGTGGTAGTAGTGGTAGGCATCCAGCCCCCCCTGGTTGAGGGTGGTAGTAGTGGTAGGCATCCAGCCCCCCCCTGGCTACGGGTGGTAGTAGTGGTAGGCATCCAGCCCCCCCTGGGTGAGGGTGGTAGTGGTGGTAGGCATCCTGCCCCCCCTGGCTAAGGGTGGTAGTAGTGGTAGGCATCCTGCCCCCCCTGGGTGAGGGTGGTAGTAGTGGTAGGCATCCTGCCCCCCCTGGGTGAGGGTGGTAGTAGTGGTAGGCATCCTGCCCCCCCTGGGTGTGGGTGGTAGTAGTGGTAGGCAACCAGCCCCCCCCTGGTTGAGGGTGGTAGTAGTGGTAGGCATCCAGCCCCCCCTGGCTAAGGGTGGTAGTAGTGGTAGGCATCCTGCCCCCCCTGGGTGAGGGTGGTGGTGCACATTCAGGCCCCTATGTGCATATGTGGCATTGGTGATGGGCATCCCGCCCCTATGGTGCTGCTGTTGCTGGTGTAAGTATATTCTGCATCCCTCTGTGTGTGTGTGATGTGTCGTGTACGTGTTGTAAGTGTTTTGTGGTTGGTGTCTGGCTTACCTTCTGCGCCGTACGCGTCCGTGCCTGTTCCGGTAGTAAATGTAGAATATTGGTATGATCGGGACGAAGAGATTCATGGTTGGTTCGTGTCGTTCGTCCTTCTCGTTGCTTCGCGTCGTCCTCGTCGCTTCGCCTCGTCCTCGTCGCTTCGCGTCGTCCTCGTCGCTGCCGTGTTCGTCTCAGAGCCGTGGATCGTGTTGTGGCGCGAATCGGAGCTTATGTGCGCCTCTCCCGGATGCTTTGACGTGCCGTGCGTAGCGACGGGTTCGGCGCGTACGGAAAGCGCATCGTACTTGTCCGGCCGGACGGGGCTGCATTTTTCCTTCCGTGCGACTCGATTCGGCGTTTCCGGATTCGCCTCGGTCGGGGAACTGGGCCTGGTTTGGGTGAGTACGGCTCGGCCGGATTCTTTGCTGTTGTGCGCATCGTATTTACTCGTTCGGTGTGCTGTACGGATCGGTCGGGAAACAGGCTTTCGCATGGCTTTTTTCCCGACCGAATGGTGTTGGGTACGCCTCCGACCGAGATCGGAATTGGCCCATGAGTGGGAGACAAATCTGGTGCGAGTAGGCAGGCTCACCTGTTCTGCTGGTAAGGAGGTCAGCGCAAACAGGCTATAAACCTTTTTGTTGTTTGGGTGTTCTGCCAGATAAGAAAAAGCAGTTTCTCGCCTGCCATATCAAAAGCTATGGAAAGTCAGTTCACAGAGAATAATAAAGAGATAATAATGAGAGCAACAGTGTTCTATGCAAGGGACTTGTATATGCTTAGCTTATGGAATAGGTGCGTGAACTCTTAAAATATGTATTGGTTTAGTTAGCCTAAGAACTACAAGGACATAGAGGCAGACAGACACTGCATGTTGTGTCTGACACACCAGCCCGGAAATGTTTTCCAGAAATTGATACTGGTATGCTTGCACAAAGCTGCTTGTTAGCTTCCTAGACATGTTTTAGTGTGTGTAAAAATGCTTATGCTAATGGTTGACAAACATCTGAAGTTCTGTAAAAAAGTTTCCTTCAGGATCAGTTTTTCATCCTCAGAGCAAGAAAAAATAAGTACACTGGGGTTCTCTTCAGAGCACAAACACACTTCCAACCTAAATACCCACTTATTAAGGTAGTTTGGACAGGAGTAGTCTGATAGGGAAAATATTATCCTAATGAAATGTCACAGACTCTGGGAGGGCTTACTCAGCATGAAGCATGTTGAAAACTTGAACTGTAGGGTTGTAACTCACCCTCTTGTTTTTATGGTTGCCAAACATAGCTTTGGTGTATCTTGGGCAATTTAACTGCATTAGGATCCCACTCGCTGTGAAAACTCATGAGCTGGATTGAGAAGCAGACCCGATAATGATGATGCATGCCACTTAGATGTGGTGAGAGCTTGGTGCCCTTTCACTCAAAAGACATTGAATAATAGTAGATGCATTTAAGGATCTCTCATGCTTATTAGAACATTGCAATGTTGAGTGCTCCGTTGAAGACAATGGAGTGCTCCTTACTTCTAATGGCTGGTAGAAGCCCGGAGCATCAACATTCCAATGTTTGTTCACAGCTGTTGCTCAGACGTCACACCTTCCCAGGACCTCTGCAACAAACTCGGCTCCTACTTCCATCTCAAGATCAAGTTCCTCTATGACAACTTCAACGAACAGACACCGAAACCACACCTACTTCCAACCAGCCTACCATCTCCGCCTGGACCCCGGCCACCTTAGAATCCGGCACATTCCCCGACCTCAAAAACTACATTCCCATCTCTCTCCTCCCCTTCGCTGCCAAAGTCACCAAGAAGATCATCAACATCCAGCTCACGAACTTCATCGAAGCCAACTCCATCCTCGACTCTTCCCAATCCGGATTCCCAATACGGCCCTCATCTTACTAGACCTCTTTGCAGCCTTCGACACCGTCTCCCACCGCACTCTCACCGCCAGACTCCACGACGCCGGCATACAGGGAACCGCCCTCGACTGGATCTGCTCTTTCTTCACCGGCTGAACCCAAAGAATCAGACCCGCCTTTCCTCTCCGAACCCACAGAAATCAACTGCGGAGTGCCCCAAGGATCATCGCTCAGTCCCACGCTCTTCAACATCTACATGGCCCCCCTCGCCGCCATCGTCAGACAGCATGGACTCAGCATAGTATCCTATGCCGACGACACCCAGCTCATCTTCACCCTCACGAAGGAACCCAACACCATCAGACTCAGCTTCCAGGAAGGAATAAAAGACGTCACATCCTGGATGAGCAGCAGCTGTCTGAAGCTCAACTTGGAGAAGACAGAAGTCCTCATCCTCGGACCCACCCCCTCAGCATGGGGCAACACCTGGTGGCCCACTGCCCTCGGCACCCCCCCATCTCCACGGACCACGCCCGGAGACTCTGCATTATACTCAACTCATCCCTCACCATGACCCGACAGATCAATGCCGTCTCCTCCACGTGCTTCAACACCCTCCGCATCCTTTGCAAGACCTTCAAGTGGATCCCCCCCGAATCCAGAAAGATCATCACCCATGCACTCATAACAAGCAGACTGGACTACGGAAACGCCCTTTATGCCGGATTCAACAAATCCATGCTCCGAAAACTCCAGACCATCCAGAACACTGCCGCCAGACTAGTCCTCGGCATCCCACGACATGAACACATCACCCAGCACCTACAAGACCTCCACTGGCTCCCAGTCGAAAAGAGAGTAACTTTCAAGCTACTCACTCACGCCTACAAATCCCTCCACAACACTGGACCCCAATACCTCAACAAAAGAGTCTCCTTACACGTACCCAAGAGAAACCTCCGCTCCGCCGACCTCGCCCTCGCCGAAACCCCACGCATCCGCAGAGCGGGCGGAACAGCCTACTCCTACATCACGGCAAAGATCTGGAACGAGCTCTCGCTCAACATCAGACGTTCACCCACTCTGCACATCTTCAGGAAGAGCCTCAAGACCTGGCTCTTTGGCTGATTCGAAGCTGCACGACATCCCCCCCCCCCCAGTGCCTTGAGACCCTCGCAGGTGAGTAGTGCGCTTCACAAATTCCTGAATGAGTGATTGATTGATTGATTGATTGAGCTATCGGCACTGAAAAGGGACTAGCCATCAGAGTTCAATGTAACAATCTCCGGCCACCATGTTTGTGTGTTTAATACTCCATTAATGCCAAATGGCAGCTACTCTGTTCCATAGATGAAATTAGTCAAGATGCCTTTTATTATCGATTTTGCCTTCAATAGGCATTAACCATAGAACATAGTGCTGGTTTGTATGTCCCACACACACAAAACGAGAGTTCGCAATTAATCCTTCTCAAAATTGTAGCCCTGTATGGACTGCCACTCACTATATATATATATATATATATATATATATATATATATATATATATATATATATTATCTACTGGCGGTCGCCAGTAGATAGTTATAGTTAGGACCACGTTTCTATAGGAAAAGCGTTTTTTGATTTGCTTATAACTTTGGCGTTGTTTGATGAATGTTTACGAAAGTTTCCAAAAAACTTCTCTTTTCAGATCAGCTCCTATGTTGAAAGGGTGATTCGTCAAGGGGGGGCTGAGAAAAAAGGGGGGTCCCAAAACGTGTTTCTCCATGCAATTTCCATAGGAAACTTTAGACAAGGCTACAGGTCAAACTGCTGAACGGAATTACGTCAAATTTGGCAGGGAGAAAGGTCTTGGTCCAGAAAGCACGCTTTTGTTTAAATGGGGTAAGTCCGTTCAGTAATTTTAGAGAAATATCAAAATTTACAGATATCGATATTTGAGAATTCTGACATCTGATTGGCTGAGGCGTTGCGAGCACGAGCGTGCGGCTCATTGGCTGCGAACTGTTGAAACTAGGAAGTGTTGGCAGCCATTTTGTGACTGAGTTGAAAGGCGTAGGGGGAAAAATAATAGAATAATTGTATAAGAGGGTATAGTAGGAACACTGTGGTCTTAGTTTAAGCAGTCTGTACGGTGCAGAGGCAGGGAGTTTGAATGTTGCGTAGGGCGTGGAAATCACGTCCGCAGAACAACAGTGCGTGGTATTGCGGCAAGGTTGCGTAGGCTCTGGAAATCCCATCGGGAAAACAATGCACCGTATTGCGGCAAGCAGTGTGTAGGGTGCACACACAGGTAGTGTGAATGTTGCGTAGGCTGTGAAAATCACGTCCGCAAAACAACGATGCACGGTATTGCGGCAATGTTCAGTAGGCTGTGGAAATCATATCAGGAAAATAACAATGCGCCATATTGCAGCCTTCCTTTACCTTCCTTTAATATAATGCACAGTAATGTTTACTTATAATGCGGTGTTCACTTTTATCACAGACAGTGAACAAAATTAACGTTTAATTGGCTGAGGTGTTCCAACAACGAGCTCAATGTTCATTGGCTGCGAACCATTCATAGTAAAAGTGTTGCCAGCCATTCCCTCCCCCTGCGCGGAGTAGCAAGGACATCTGATTGGTTCACATGTTCCAAGCAGGACCTTCCAGAGGTTAATGTTCATTGGCTGCGAACCATTGAAAGTAGAAGTGTTGCCAGAAATTTCCTCCCCGTCCGCGGAGTAGCAGGGACATCTGATTGGTTGACGTGTTCCAAGCAGGACGTTCCCAAGCTTAATGTTCATTGGCTGTAAACCATTGAAAGTAGAAGTGTTGCCAGCCATTCCCTCCCCCTCCGCGGGGCATCAGGGACATCTGATTGGGTAATGTGTTCCAAGCAGGACCTTCCCAAGCTTAATGTTCATTGGCTGTGAAGCATTAAAAGTAGAAGTGTTGGCAGCGATTCCCTCCCCCTCTGCGGAACACCATGGACATTTTATTGGCTAAAGTGTTCCGAGTACAAGTTTGCTCATTATTGGCTGGGAACGTTTCACTGTTGTGAAGCGTTTTGTGATGCACTTCAATGGAGTACGGGAAAACAAAGTAGTAGCGGGGAGGGTAGGAACACTATTAACTCTGTAAAGTGGTCACAAGGTGGTGAACAGGGATTGTGAAGGTAAAAATTGTTTTTTATATATTTTAAGGGCCATTTATACAATTGGCGAGGGGTGTACAAATCACGGCGGGAAAATAACAAAGTGTGTTGCGGTCTTCTTTTTTGCGGGTGGGATACTTCCCAGGAGCACTGTTTAGTTATAATGTGGTGTTTACTTTTCTGGCGGGGAGCTGTGGTTGCGCAGCAAAAATTTCAGTCTAGGTTTGAAATAGTTTTTATTAAGCAATTACAAATATACTTTCTTCAGAAACTGAAGCTGTATATATCAAAGGGGTGACAAATTAAAACGCAATTCATAAAATATCCCTTAAGCGTGGGCACACCCTCCCTTTTTTTCTGCTATAGTTTGTAAAAGTGTTGCCCCATATTCTTGATAATATAAGAGGGCATAAGTTACTTTTAGATAAAGTAGAAAAGAAGTGCTACAAGAAACACTCCCGCACTACATCATCTCAGGTCACAAGAACAATAACAAGTAAAAAACAGTTAAAAACAAATCACTTTATATTACATAGAAATGTACGCTTTATCATTTTTTATAATTTCTATTCTGTAGAATTCGGGAAAGTTTGGTCGTAGTGCTTAGGGGTCGCTCACTGCTCCGCTAACAAATCACGTACTCCTTTGAGAATATATAGGATAGTAGTATAATAATATACACTACTGGTAGTATATATTCTATAGGGAGAACGAGAATAGGAACCACAACAGAGAAAAAGAGAAATACCAAAAAATCATTCAAAAATGTAGGGTTTATCAAAGGCATTCAGTAAGAAAGTGTCTATGCAAACAATCTTTTTTAAACTGCAATTTCGAAAAATATTCTCACTGTAAAAATATCTGATCAAGTAAGTTATAAAGGTCAGTAAGCTGTATTTCAGATGGTTTACTCCTGGCGGCGACAAATCTCCAATTCCTGTTGTGTGAAAATATGACACTCTAATACAATATAGAGAGTGATACTGATTGCACACAAAAAGGAAAAGGAAAATAAAGTCATGAACACAAAACAAGATCAATAACTAAATACTTTCCAGCAGTGATTATGTTCAGAGCTTCTTTTATCCGGGACTTCGAAATCTTTCAACTTCGCGCCGACGGGTCATAAACTCCTCTGAGATCATAATGACTGTGAATATTACAATATACATACTCACACTATATGATCCCAAGGGGGAAACAGAGTAAGAAGCAGAAGCTGCTGACGTTACATATAAATCTTTAGTCTTCGCACCGACGGGTCATAAACTCCTCTGAGATCACAATGACTGTTAATGTTTTAATATACATATTCACAGTATATGATCCCAAGGGGGAAACAGAGTAAGAACCAGAAGCTGCTGACGTTACATATAAATCTTTAGTATTTACGTCGATGGGTTACAACCTCCTCTGAGATCATAATGTGTGGTTATTATAATATACATACTCACACTATATGATCTCAAGGGGGAAATAGACTACAAACTAGAAGCTGCTGACGTTATATATAAATCTTTAGTCTTTGCGCCGACGGGTCACCAACACCTCTGAGGTCAAGTACAGTGTCAATATTATAATATACAAAGTCACATTATATGATCTGAAAGGAGCCAGAAAAGGAACAATGTTTGCTGTATTCTGTCTGTTTCTGAAAACAAGCTGCTGACGTTACATATAAATGGCAAAAACAACCAATAACACTTTTTTCTAAATACAAATGTTTAAATATTGACAAATAGCTACGTATTATAAATATCTACAATGCCATAATCAAACAACTTACAACTCTGGAATATGTTTTGTTGCCGTAAAACAAGAATCCGATGCTAGAAAAGGGAACGTGCATCACAGAATGGACACGCGTAAACAACTCGCATAAATGAAACTAATCAAAGAACGGGTGTGGTTTATATACTTTTTGGTTATTGAGTAGTCTATGGAAGGAAGATGCGGCTCCGCCCATTTAGATGTCACGTTTTACAGTTGACACGGGTTCACGTTTTAACTGTTTAACTTGTGCACGTGTTGGGAAAAGTTACAAAATGTGAAGCGGTAAAGGTTTCGATTTCGATCCTAACACGTATAAGGTCCTTAATATGTACATACGTTGGAGAGCTTAAAAACTTTTACCCGGCAAACCGTGTCATTTCCATTCTCATGACTACAAACATCTATTAATTGCCGTAATTCTAAATAGAAGACATAAAAAAAATATCGTTCAGAATAGAAAAACAAAATACGTGCTAATATTTCTCATCACTATGGTTTTAAATTAAAAAAATGCCAGCATTTGTAAAGCGTACAGCTTCCCCCGGAAAGGTGTGCCGGCGCTCGGGGGCGTCGGGAAGATTAAGCAAGGTGTTGCCCACAGTGACATAGTGGTGGGCTAACGTGCCGCTGGTGCCGGGAATCGAACTGTGAACGCTGTTGTTCGAAGTCAGGTATCATAGCTGCTGCGTCACACATTTTCCACACTTAAATGTTAATTAGTGCTAATTAAGTTTTAAATATTGTTAAATTATAACTTATAACAGACTACTGTTACAGTTAGTTTTTCACTACAAAAAGTATGCACGTCTTTTTAAAATTTACTTAAAAACAATATAGGTTTGAGGGACATTGTAGTTAGAAATTAGCATTTATAAAACCTTTGAAATTCACAGAAAAAACCATAGGTTTTACAGACGTTATAGTTAGAAATTTGCATTTAAAAAACTTTAGAAATTCACTAAAAAAAAACATGGGTTTTAGGGACGTTATAGTTAGTTGGACATTTCACTCATATAAAACCAGAGAAATTCCACCGTTATAGTTAGTTCAGCTAACTATAACTCGCGCACCCGCAATGCACTGCTCATGACGTCACATATTACATCATTCATGACATGGTCAGTGACATCACTCATGACATCTCAAATTACATCACTGATGACATCACTGGTGACATCATCCTGTGACTGTGTGTTTCTGTAATTTTTAAATATGTTTTATATATATTCCTAGGTGTATTGAAGAATGAGTGGGTGTATAAGTGTCTGGATAGAGGATTTAGTAGGAGGGTGACTGGCTGTATAAGTGAGTGATTAAATGTGTCTTACTGAATGCATGGGTTAGTGACTAAACTGTGTGAATGTCTGTATCAGTCTGTCTGTTGTTGTGCAAGCTGCTGCATGGGTTGGTCAGTAGCTATATGAGTGTCTATATAGGTTATTGATTGGTTGTTTGAGTATTTTTGGGGGGAGATTGAGTGTGTGTGTGGGTGGGTCTGAGGTGTGTGACTGTGCATAGATGTGTGAGTGGTTGATTCACTGGATGTATGGGTTCAGCAGTGCATGTGGAAACACGTGTATGGGTGCGTGAGTGTGTGTATCGGTGTGTTGGTGAGTGAATGGATGTCTCAGTGGTACATGTCCAAGTAACTACATATGTAAAAGGCAGTGTATGTGAGAGTTGAAGTATATAAAGGACTCTACATGATAGTTGGTGATTTTGAGACTGGCTGTATAGATGAGTCTGCACTGATTATATAATAGAGTAAGTATGCGTTAGTATCTGTATGAATAAGTGAGGTGGTGTGTGTATAATTGTATAGGTGAGTAAATGGGACTGTGATAGATTCTTTGCATGACTAAGTAGGTGTGTGAGTAACTGCATGGATGAGTGGCGGTGTGTATAGGTCTGTATAGGTGTATGAGTGCATATGATAGTGTTGTATTTATGAGTGACTGCATGTATGAGTGATTGTATGGATGAATGAGTAGATGTGTGTGTAGACCTAGCAATCAGTGAGTGCGTATGTAGTAACTGGTATTGGTGTGTTAACGATTTTGAAAATGGTTGTCTGTATTTTACAGTGGGTGTATTAAAGGTTATATTAGAGTGTGAGGAGATGCATCAGTTTTTCACGTGGATGATGTAATCAGTGATGTCATTTCAGATGTCATCAGTGATGTCATGAGTGTTGTCACTGACCATGTCATGAATGATGTAATATGTGACGTCATGAGCAGTGCATTGCGGAGTGCGCGAGTTATAGTTAGCTGAACTAACTATAATGGTGGAATTTCTCTGGTTTTATATGAGTGAAATGTCCAACTAACTATAACGTCCCTAAAACCTATGTTTTTTTTTAGTGAATTTTTAAAGTTTTTTAAATGCTAATTTCTAACTATAACGTCTGTAAAACCTATGTTTTTTTTCCTGTGAATATATATATATATATATATATATATCACTCCAACTCCTGGCAGGACCTCCAGGCACGGACCTCATGAACACCTCCAATAAATTCAAACAACTTCAATGTTGTAAGGATGCAGTGCCAAAATTTATTGCGATAATTTCCTCCAAGGCTGTTCAGGCATAGTGCCTGCCATGACGCGTTTCGCTCGCCTCACGCGAGCTTGATCACATGACGCGCCACATGACAGGGAACAAAATAAATACAAAGTGCGCACTAATGGCCTTAAAAAACTGTTTGCCACGTTAGTGAAATTAAAAGACAGACTGCACAATCACAGGTCATCAATGAAAGTTTGAGACATGACGTAAATCCAAGGTGTAACCAACTATGTACATATTACGATAAATCGGAGAAATCAGACACGATGTGCAAATACGTAAGGCTGTTTGAAATTAGCATATAGTTGCTGAAATTGTCAGATATCCTACTCGCACCTGTACAACATGAAAAGGATACATATTTCAACAGCAGAATCTCAGATAATTATATAGTTCAGGATTAGATTTAAAATGCTAGTGCTGCATAACAGACCCCCATAAAAATTCCAAAATTGACATTATATGTAATAATACATTGGGATAATGAGGTATCATGGACCACTGTTGCCTGAGATTTAATAAATAATGAGAGATAAAAACTAGATAAAGTGCAAGTGCTTATTTCTCTAATTGTAGATCCATGTTGTACATAAACAAGATATAAAGTGCAATTGCAAAATGCCACAACCTATTTAATCTAACGGTCCAAATATTTGGCATATCAAAGGACACTATCCTTCATTGGTTACATCATTATGAAAATCAAATCTTGAGACGCAATACTCTAATTAGAGCAGTCTGTAATTATAAAGTGCTGTGTTGTGTGCAAAAAAAGTAAATAACCCGTGCAAAAAGTGCTGTGCAACTTGCAATTTTCATAACAGCATATACCAATTATCCAAGCCTGAATAATGCTAAAGTGCGAGTGCCACTAAATAACAGAGCACAGAGAGATAATAAAAATGTACTATTTACAAATAAACATCGTACAGGAAAATTCATATATTGTTGAGGAACTTGGAGCCATAATTATACTGATACCTCACACAACCTTACTGATTCAGGTGCACATATAAATAGAGGAAATTATGCATGTCCTCACTGGTGTTGAGACCATTGGGAATTTTTGTATCCAGAGCCAGTATAAAATGGGTTTCTAGTTGACGCAGGCTTTTTTCTCGGTTCCCACCCCGTCCGGAAATGGGAACAGCCCCTAACACAGAATACTCTAAATCTTTGAGTTTATTCTGGTGTACCAATTTAAAATGTCTGGCAACAGGATAATTTGGATCGGAATTGACAATTGCCCGCACATGTTGTAGAATCCGTTTATGTACAGGGAGCTTAGTGCTCCCTATATACTCAAGGCCACAGGTACACCGTAACTTATAAATTGCAACCTCGGTGCGACAGGTCAAATGTTCCTTAATTTGAATCTTTTTATCACAGAATGCAGTTACATAATGTGTTGAATTGGTCGCAAAAGTGCACTCACGACACGAGTTGCAATCGAAAAAACCCATTTTAGTGAGCCAAGTGCTCTTAGGTGTTATCTCAGGACTCGATTTAACTAGGGCATCCCTCATGGAGGTTGCCCTCCTGAATGTGATAGCAGGCAGAATAGGTAATATGGGTCTTAGCGTTATATCAGTCAGTACTATGGGCCATTGAGCATAGTTTATTTTACGGATTCTACGCTCCTGTTGACTATAAGTAGGGATAAGTCTAATATTTTGTGTGTCATTATCAATGTCAACAGTGGGGGAAACTGAAGCTAAAACACGGTCTCTTTTAGATGTTAGCAGCTCATCTCTAGAAAGATCATTAGCTTTATTCAAGGCCTGAACCAACAAGGACTTCTTATAGCCTCGATCCAAAAAACGACACAATGCCTCTTGCTGACATTTTTGTGAATCAGTATTTAAACTACAAATACGGTGAATTCTCACGAACTCGCCGTATGGTATGCTCCTGATTAGGTGGTGGGGATGCGAGCTCTCAGCATGCAAAATTGAGTTGCCCGCAGTTAGTTTGCGGTGCAACTTCGTATGAATCCTACCATTGCTTATATAGAGGAGAACATCTAAAAATTCAACACTGAAATCATCAATGGTAGCAGTAAACCTAAGGTTTTGCTCATTCGAGTTAATGGATGTTATAAACTCAGTTGCTGCCTTTCTACTTCCATCCCAGATTAGACAGATGTCATCAATATACCGCCAGTAATACTTGACATGTGTTTGCCAGTCCACTCCATGCTTGACCCTGAGGAGATGCTCCTCCCACCAGCCAACATGAAGACATGAATAGCTGGGGGAGAAGCATGCCCCCATAGCCACACCTCTGAGCTGTTGATATGCATTCTGATTGAATAAAAAATAGTTGTTAAAAAGGCAAAGCTCTATCTTAGTGATTAGCATGCAATTATGTTCTTTCATACTAATGTCTCTAGAATCCAAATAGTATTTGATTGCAGCCAATCCATCAGAGTGATTAATGCTTGTATACAAAGATTCTATGTCCATAACTACAAGCAAATAATTTGGTTGCCATATCACATCATTAATCTTTCTCAGAAAATCGTTAAGAGGCCCTGCCTCTTCCATTGTGAGAGGCTTTTATCCACTTTCTCTTGAGCCAACCGAATTTCCTGTTTAGAAGATTTTCTATAACACAGGACATCCGACAAATGACGGTTAGCTTCAGCCAGATATTGGTTTTTAGGCCAGAGTACAACGCTACCGCCTTTGTCGGATTTGTTTATGATGATATCGTGATTGTTTTTCAACTTGTTAATCAAAGTGTGGTATTGGGCATTTTTGAAATTCCTACGACGTTGATTTGTCATCGTGGTTTTATTGAGACATTTGAGTTCTTCCACAACTCTATCGTTAAAAATATCCACCGCATCCTTTGGCATGAGTGGTAAAAATGTCGATGCAGGGCGGAAAGGACTGGTAGCTGCTTTATTGATGTTAATACCCATTGCAGTCATGACTTGTTATGTCGACTCATTTGTAGTACTATCGTCATTAGACAAGGATTGTAGTGCCTGTAATGTGGAAATATCCC
Source organism: Calotriton arnoldi (assembly GCA_963921515.1). Classification (NCBI taxonomy): domain Eukaryota; kingdom Metazoa; phylum Chordata; class Amphibia; order Caudata; family Salamandridae; genus Calotriton; species Calotriton arnoldi. Next base: position 1,737,071 of record CAWUFW010003005.1, on the reverse strand, counting down.
TCACCTGTAGTTTTACGTCCGGGGTGACCATATTTGATGTCAAATTGGATGGAGCTGTAGGAGGTTTGTTGAGTTGGAAATACTTGATGAGCTTCACTTTCCTAATAAACTTGAAGACATCAATTCTGGTTTGATTGTATGAAAACTGATTGACAGGACAGGACAGTATATGTATATATATATATATATATATCTTCTGTGGTCCAGCATAACAATACACTATTCAATTCCATACATTTCAATTCATTACTAGATACAACGCACAGACTCCATGAGTTGGTTGCGTAGAAAGTTCTTTATTCATTATCTTCTTGAAAAGGACTTTGGCAAATGTGTATATATATATATATATATATATATATATATATATATATATATATATATATATATATATACACAAACACACTCTTACTTTTTGTTTTATCATCCTTTAGTTGTCAAAAATGAATTTAATTCCAATATGACTGCATATTTGTTAAAATCACAAAAAGGACAAGGGTTTAAATATTTGAGACAAAACTTTATTAAGAGTATTTACTATTTTCCTGATTAAAATCACACTAATTTTTCTTCATTTAATATCTCACAGTGAACACTAACTTATTAACTCAACAAAGAGACTAATGATGTATGGTTTGTAGCCTAAAATGTTTGCTCAAATAGGTTAGGAGTTTCAACAATCACAACAGTATTTCTTTAGATTAACTTTAAAACCAACACTTGCTTGGGATTGTTGCTCATATCCCACAATGACTGTTTCGTTTTTAAGACCCCAAGTAAACCAATGATTTATAATTCTAGAATCAAAACATTTCACTTGGGTGATTCGTTTTAAAACTTTTTTAAGGTCATAATTGTTCAAATTTATATTTGCTTGCCATCCCACATTGAATGCTTGTGTCATAAATCCACAGGTGGACCAATGATTTAATTTTTTGGAAACTTGCATTTATATTCTGAATTTTGCATTTTGTGAAAACATATGGCATTAGCAACTTAGATTAGACATTTTGTCTTGGCTGTAAGTCACTGAAATTGTTTTATGACAATATGTTTGCACAATTATTGTTTGTTATATGGCCTACAATGAATGTCCACTTCATTGATTAAAGACACATATAGACTAAAGATCAAAGTATTTATTCAGATATCTGGCATTTCAGATATTTTCAGCTCCATTATTTCTTCATTTCTCAGTTTATTTTACTGTAATTATCAACTTTATAAGACATTAACAGACCAAAGAGTTAAGTTTCAAAGACCAACATTCATTTACAGATTTTTTTTTTTAAAGTAGAGTTGATTTTCATCATTAAACAATATTTATTTTCAAGATGACTGCAGAGTTTCATTAATGAAGCACATTTATAATCACATTGCAACATTACCTCTGTGGCTATTAACCACTAAAATTGATTCTTTTTCCAAATGCCACATTGAGCATGCACTTCACAAGATGACAACCTATAACAGATGTTCAGAGTTTTTGTTTTTTAAATCTTTTGTGGCACGAAATTACCATTTTGTTTAATTTTTATATTCCAGAATGATCATTCACTTCTTAACTCCTCAACTAGACCTAAAAATCTGATCTTGACATGTACCTTCAGAAATATGTTCTTTTCAACAGTATTGGTAGTGTTAATCATCACGATTCCATTATTGATTGTCTCTCTGAAAAAAAATATTTATTAAATTGCAAAGTCAAAGGCAACTTCAGATAGCCACATTCAAATCAATGGCCCAGATTTACTAGGGGCTTGCATTGCCCTTGTGTCATGCAAGGTGACGCAAGGCAACACAAGCCCTTAAATCAGATTTACTGAGCCACACAAAGCTGCCTAGCATTACTCTGCGTTGAAAAGGCGTTCCGTGGGTTGAGTGTGGGCGTTTCCACACACCTACCCATGGATTCTGGTGCATTCACAGATTTACTAAGACTAGTCAATCTGGGAAAGCGTCAAAACGCTATGCCATCCCAACAGAGGCGCAACGAGGAGCAATATGTTTATTTCTTCTTGTTGTTTCCTCTTTCTATGTGTGCTGCATTCTGCAAAAAACTAAAAGAATCCTGTCTGTAATGCAGGCAGCCTTGCAACATGGAGCAAGAGTGCCTGCATTGGCACTAGGCAGCACTCAGTGCACCAGAGCAGAGAGAAGGAGAGAGCAGGAATGTGCCATATCTTAGTAAATAAGGCGCATTCCTGCTCTCTCCATTTGGTGCAGTGCAGCAAGTTGTCTTGCTACGTTGCGCCAAATGTTAATAAAACTGGGCCAATATGTTTTGACACTCTATGAATGATATGCTAACTTTTGTTTTGAGTGCATCTGTGAACTGTGGAATGTTATTAGTGGTGTACCAGGTCAAAGGGACTCACAAACCCAAGCCTGAAATCATAAACATCTGAGTAGATCCAGCTGGGACTGGAACCATGGATCTTGAGGTCTCACTCTCTGTAGCAGGCGCTCAACGAAATAACCAAACCTAGCAGCTCATTAACGTAGAATACCAGAAAATCCTGCATAGAGAAATGTATCTTCCTCTAGTCAATCATGCCAGTGACAAGCCCAGCGCATGTGAGAGCCAACCTCCAATTCACTCATGCTGCTAAATCACAAAGATACCTTGATCAGCTTTTTACCCTGAAACCTGAGAAGGTATTTAACATTTATCTCAGGTTATAGAATATCAGTGCCATTTACTTAACAATAAGTATTTAGGAAGACAAGGGTGCCCCAATATATGAACCTGGGGTAATATGTAGTTTAAAGGAACAATGGTTCTAGAGTGGCCTAAAAGGTCCAAGGGGAAGTAACCCTGTAAAGGGCACTGAGATAAGTAAAGGGATAGAAACTTAATTCATAAAAGAGAGCAGTAGGAAATATAACGAGGGACATATAGGTCAATGTATGACAAATATTTATTACACAATGAAGGTATTCAGGTGCTCACACAGTAAGTGACAATAAGCGTGACGTGAGAAGTGAGGGTGAACTTAAAATAATGACATCGCATTGACAACAGAAATAGAAGCTCCTTTAAAGATTTTTACAGAGTATAAGGAGTTCATGTTGTAGGGGGTCGACGACGTTTCGAACTCAATTATTCGAGTTCATCTTCAGGACAAAAAATGTGAGCAACTTGAATCTGAAATTAATGGGAGCGAGGGGAGAAAGCAAATAATAAAGGATAAATAATAAATAATTATCATAGTTAAGTCCCTAGATATACCAACATCATTTTTAGGTCAATATTAAAAAAAGAAGGAATGTGCTCTCTAGTGAGTGGTACAGCACAGTTAGGTTATGCATACAGTGACCGTAATACATCCCATGTTATGTTTCTCCTTTTTAGGTACTGTATGCATAACCTAACTGTGCTGTACCACTTACTGTGTGAGCACCTGAATACCTTCATTGTGTAATAAATATTTGTCATACATTGACCTATATGTCCCTCGTTATATTTCCTACTGCTCTCTTTTATGAATTAAGTTTCTATCCCTTTACTTATCTCAGTGCCCTTTACAGGGTTACTTCCCCTTGGACCTTTTAGGCCACTCTAGAACCATTGTTCCTTTAAACTACTATTTACTTAACAATAAGCTGAAAAGGATTGACCCATCAGATAAATATCCCCTCCAGCTAGTGTATCAGTCCCCAGCATCTCTATGCTGAGAATTAAATCTATTGAGCATGTTTGTCTAGCCGTGGTATTTAGGAGTTGTGCATGTAGCACTTTCGCTTGCCTCTACTCACTAGAGGATTGAAACCAGATTTAGCAAGGGCTTATATTGCCCTTGCTTCACGCACGGTAATGCAAGGGCAACCCAAACCCTAAAGTGAGATTAACTAAGCCACGGAGGGCCACCTTATATGTCTTTGTGTGGCATAGTAAATACGGAGTATCTCAAGGCAGCGCGAGTCACTGTTTTATGTTACTCTGCCCTGGTAAGTCATTTCATGGATGGACTGTGTGTGTTACCACCACAACCACCCATGTTTTTGGTTGCATTTCTAGATTTACTAACACTAGTAAACCAGGGAATGTGTCAAAATGGTATGTCTTCCCAGGGAAGGCGTAACTAGGAGAAATATGTATATTTCTCTTTGTTTTTTCCTCTTTCTATATGTGCTGCATTCTTCAGCACACATAGAAAGAGGAAACAGCCTCAGAGGATTGTTTTGTGCAGGAAGGCGTCCCTTCCTGCACAAAAACAATCCTGCCTGTAACGCAGCCACCGGGTGCCTGCATTGGTGCTTGGCAGCCACAAGTGCGCCAGCGCTGAGGGAGAGCAGGAATGCCCGATCTCTTAGTAGATATGGAGCATTACAGCCCTCTCCATTTGGCGCAGTGCAGCAGGATGTCTTGCTGCAGTGCATTATGCCAAATATTAGTAAATCTGCCCCTTGATCTGGAGCAGTTAAAGGGTAGTTGTAGCTAGTAGAATGTTATGTTATGTTAATAACTTTTATAAAGCGCAGTGGTTACCCAAGGGTGTCCTGGCGCTAGATTATTTATCCTGAAGGCAGAGAGCAAGGAGGAAAAGGATTTATTCAGTAAAAAGCCAGGTCTTCAAACCCTTCCTGAAGTTTAAAAGATCAGTGGCGTTTCTTAGGCGAAACGGAAGGTCATTCCAGGCTTTCGCCGCGCAAACAGCAAAGCTTCTGCCCCCCCCACAAAGCTTTTTTCGTGTGCGGTACTGAGACCAGCTTGGCCCCCAGCGAGCGAAGTGTTTTTTTCGGAATGTACCACTGGAACAACCGATTTAAGTAGTCTGGGCCTGTGCCATGAAGAGCTTTGAAAACCATGCAAAGCGATTTGAAACACACTCGACTCCTTACCGGGAGCCAGTGCAGTTTCTTTATTTCCTTGGAGATGGGGGAGAATTTAGATGTACCAGTCAGAAGTCTCGCCGCTGCATTTTGCAGCAGCTGGAGTTTGTTCAAACTTTTTTGTTGAATATTCAGATACAGGCTGTTACAATAGTCTAGCCTCGACAGTACCAGAGCTGTGACCATTGTTTGGCGACTACCCAGGGGTAGGAATGACAGTACTTTCCTAACCGTTCTGAGCACATAAGCAGTTGTTGATGTTACTGCATTAACCTGATCCCCAAAGGTGAGTCTCTCATCCACAATTACACCCAAATTCTTTGCCTTTTTTGAAGGCAAAGGGAGTGAGCCCATCGAGTCAGGCCACCAACTTGGTGTCCAAAAGTTGGTATCCTTTCCAAACAGTAAAACTTCAGTTTTGCCTGAATTAAGTTTCAGACAATTCTCTGCCATCCATTTCCCAACTGATTGCATGCAGGCTTGGAAACGTTTATCTATACCTGTTTCCTGGCCCGGTTGCAGAGACACCACAATTTGGGTATCATCCGCACAGGAAGTGAGACCAAACCCAAATGCTCTAATAATGGGGGCCAAGGATGAAACATAAACATTAAAAAGGGTGGGGCTCAGGGAGGACCCCTGTGGGACCCCACATGGTAATGAAAAGGGTTTAGACTGGTATCCACCCAGCGCAACAGTTTGTCCTCTGCCGGATAAAAAGGAGCTTAACAAAGCCCAGGCTTTAGATTGGATCCCACACTCCTTTAAACGGTCCATCAAGATGCCATGATGGACCGTATCAACGGCCGCGGACAGATCCAACAGGAGCAGTGCCGCCCTCCCACCCCGATCCACGGCCTCTCTGATCTCTTCTGTAGCCTTAATGAGAGCAGACTCGGTACTGTGTCCCCCTCTGAAGCCATACTGGGAGGGGTCCAAGGCTTGTGTTGAGAAACAGCATGTCCCAAACTTTCAGGAGCAGCTCTGAATGTGGTAATTTTTGCAAATGAATCTCTTGACTTTCAGAACTCGATAGAAGAAAGGAGAAAGATGAATCTACAATGTCAATGGGTTCAACTTCCAACATACCCAGCAAGTTAGGTGTAATTACTCCTAAAGATAATACCCTTCTGAGAGGGCCTGCTGCTAGGTGTACCATGTCCTGAAATAGATGAGCAATAAGACAGGGGATTGGGGACAGGGCCGGACTGGGAACTCAAAGCAGCCCTGGCAATTTTGTAGGACCAGCCCCGCCTCGCCCCCACCCCGGGGGAGAGGGCTGGGAAGTGCAAGTGCAAAGCACTGCTGCTTTTGTTACTGGGGGCTGATATTGCAGCACTGCTGCAGAACTGCCCCCAGTATATAAAAACGTCCCTCACTGCTGCAAAACCGGCCCCCACCCTTCCAGCCTCCCAGGAAAATGCCTGATGCCCGTTACAGCTAGTCTGGCCCTGAGCTGAAAGTTAGACTCTTATTGTAGGTGTAGGAGTGAGTGTCATTGTAGGCAAAGACTTCAGTGCTCACTCCGTGTGACAAGGAAGTAGGTTAAAGAATTGGTGGTCACACAGAGACAGCCATTTCTGAAGTCTGATTTTAGTGGGCACTCCTGCCCTTTTCCATTCACCCCCCGTACTGATTCCAGCCGCGGCCCGTGCAGTTAAGAGCGGTGGGGCCCGGTGGAGGGGGTGGGGGGGAGGGGGATTTCGACGAGCGATGACGAGCAAAAATTTATTATTTATGTAATTTTCCCTCATCATCGGTTGCCTAAATACCCCCCTCCCCCCACCAGGCCCCACCGCCCTTACCTGCACGGGCTGCGGCTGTCTGATTCTCCTTCCAATGATTTTGATTTCCATTTTATGTAGGTTATGCCCCTTTAGCCTTCGTTGTTAGGAAGGTTCAAAATGAAAATGCACCTTCACATGCTTTGCACCCTTTTTTTCTTGGCACCATATAGCAAATGAGTGGAAAGATCATTTACTCCAGTGTTGCACGCATCTAGTTACCACGAGGTCCTACATGGTTGAAAATACCGGTGCAAACTGTGCACTGAATATACTCATGTGCACAAAATTGGACACAATAAATGTTTGCACGTGGTATACCCTATTTCTAGTGAATATGCAATGACCAAGTGGAAAGGCACACTCAGTCCCTATGGTAACCTTTATTTAAACCCTGGTATTTTTGTCCCACCTCTGACAGGCCACCTTGAAACATGCAATAAAGGATAGAGAAAGGGGTCCCGAAAGCAACTAGGTCTTACTGCCTCAGTTGTTCCTAAGTCCTGTTGTGTAATCTACTATCACAACTAAACTTGACACCATGTTTCTGGTTTTTCTTCATCCACCATCAATGTACTTATTTGATGTAGCAACAGAAGCATCAGAATGTGCTCAGAATACTGAGCACAACAACAGTTACCCAGCACATAGGCAGTTAGCAGTTTTGGAGGAGAACACAGAGAAGGTTCTGATTGGATGGTGATGGACCTTCAACATAGAGATGACAAACACCTATTTTACATATATATTACCTTGCACCCTATGGTGCTCACATGTTGTATTTGGAATACACATGTATTATTGACAGGGTCTTGTGTCCCTGAACACGAGTACAAATGTAAGAAAGAACTCCAAGAAGATGTTAAACCCTAAAAAACATTCAAAGACTCATTCAGTGCCCAATACTCCAGTTATCAGCATGACTGTCCACATTTACTGGGAGCTGGATCCACTCTGTGACTTGACACTGCTGCTTTCACTCAGCTTTTTTAGGACCTTGCTATGTGGAAATATCTACTCATGAGTCTTTGTCAGGCTCTAGCTTCCTAAACTACCAATTCCAGGTGCTATTGCTGTTCTTCTGAAGTGATGCTGACACCTGTGCACCAATTCACACATTAGAAGTGCTCTTGGCAAGGAATCTTTTTCTTCAAATATTTTATTCTATCAGTTTCTTTTGAGATAATATCTGACATTTGTTGCCTAAACTCAAAGTGAAGCCCTATGAAGGCTGTCCCCGGATCACATGCTGTCCACTGTGCAAATCTGCATAATAAGATAATAAGTTAAACAGGAGAGCATGGGGGAAAATAGAAGAAACTGGTAGGTTTCCAAACCTTGCATAACATTGCTGAATGAGATCTGAAGCGGTTCAGAGAAAGGGACTGACCACAACTTCCTCAAAGTTTCTCTCTCAAAGACAGCTTTGTTTCTTGCTGTGCGTGTGAGGAAAAGAGCTCAGAATGCCAGGGAGCGGCGACCAGGGTAGGAGGCCATGGAGACTCGTGGGCCAGAAGAGAGACCCGGCGAGGTCGCCAGCCTACGACTCTCGCGCATTGGCGCTCCCTTCTATGGGGCCACGGTCACCAGCCCAGGAACAAAGGATCCCATCACCCCAACCTATGGGGCGGTCTCAGAGCGGAGGGCCTATGCGGCTGTGGTGGTGATGTGCTACATCAACCTTCTGCTCTACATGGACTGGTTTATCATTGCTGGTGAGACTCTCATACTCTAGGAAAAAAGCTGTGAAAATCGATAGACATGCTAATTTCTGACTAAAGCCATCTATTTTAAATGATTGTAGGTATTATATTGATTTTTTTGCAGTTTTTGCAAAGCAGTTTGGGACCAGATTTACGAAGAGTTTGCACCAAAGGTGCTTTGTGCTGGAAAAGTGCTCTTTTCTTAGGGCAAATAGTGCTTTGCGCTGCTTTGCACCACTTTGCGTCAAAGGGGCGTTACTTAGCTGTTACTTGGGCAGATCTGCACAAGAACCCATCGTTTTGAAAACAAACCTGGTCTACAACCATAGACAAATAACACCTCATTGAAACAGACAGAGAAATATTTTCATTTCTACAAAAAGTGTGCGCTGAACTGCATAGCACTGAACTGCACAGCCCACATACATATATATATATATCAAAACAATACCCTTTCAGGCTTAGAGTGCAGCATAAATTATGCAAAAGAACTTGGGCAGTTCCCAAGTTTAGGTGGAGAGCAACTGAAATGACAGTGAAACATGTGTCAGGGGTTCGCTTTTATTCATTCCATGTTAGCTTTGATGGTATTTTACCAACCCAGAGCTATAATACTGTACCTGGAGTGGTTAAAGGCTTTCATCATTTTACAGCTCGGCATGGCTGGCACTACTTAATCCTATGCTTAAAGACTTTGCTATAAAAATGGTAAAAGACTTTGTCCCTTCCTAGCTCGGCGTGAATGGCACTGTGCTAATCCTATGCTTAAAAACTTTGCTAGAGAAACAGACATTTGAGGTGAGCAGATTCAGAGTGACGGTGTTGTAGGGTGCTCTATACAGGAGCTGCTCTCCACCTAAACCTGGGAACTCCCCAGAGTTCTCTGCTTCCTTTTGTGTGTGTGTCTATATCTATATCTATCTATCTATCTATCTGTATAGTTTTTTGGTTTGCTTATTACTTTGGCACCGTTTGATGAATCTTCACAAAACTTTTTTTAAAAGTTTAATATACCTCAACTCCTTCCTCGAAAGTTTCAGGATAATCCGTCAAGCAGGGGCTGAGAAAAAGGAGGAGTCCCAAACTGCTTTTCCCCCATTCATTGTCCATAGGAAAATTAGGCAGAGCTACAGCCAAAACAGCTGAACGGATTGACACCAAATTGGCAGAAAGCAAGATCATGGCCCAGAAAGCATGCTTTTTGTGAATTTGTGTAATTCCGTTCAATAATTTTCAAGAAATTAAGTTAAAATATATATATATATTTCATGCTGTGGAGGATCTGCAGAGCCAAAAGATCTAGAGATAAGATCTGATCAGCTGCCACCACATCAACAAAGAAGTGATAGAAGCCATTCTAGGACTCGGAGATTGAGTTCCATGTCCTTGAAATAAGTTTAAAAAAGATAGAAGGGGCAGCGTAGGGATACTGATGGGTGGGGGCGTAGTAGGACCACCATGGGGCAAAAAACAATTAAAAAAAAATCTTACTGCAAATTCATACTTTAAAAATAAAAATACCCAAGGTGGGCCAAGGGCCGGAGGGAGGCCCATAATGTCTTATAAGGGGAGGGTGGCATGCAGCCTTTCCAACGGCCGAGGGAACCCCATCTCCGGGGCAGATTTATTTAATATGGAGCACGGGGAGAGCGATCCCCCTCCTTGAGCCTCATTGAGGCCCCTGGGACTCCATTCCCTGGACGATATGTAAAAAAGGGGAGGGAGCATTCGGCCCCCCTCCACAAGCCCGGGGGACCCTATCCTCCGTGGTCAATATGTAAAGTTTAGTGAAGAGGTGGTTTGTAGCCCCCCCCCACTTGCCAAGCATCCTTGATGTCCCGGGAACCCCATCCCCTGTGGCTGTTGAAACTTTACTGTGGAGGGGGCCTGCTGGCCCCCGAGACATACTACAGCCCCTGTGGACCCCATCCCCAGGGCAGGCTCGCTCACGATGTTCCTGCAACCCCATCCCCTGGGACACCGCAGTTTGGCAGGTAGGGAACTGGTATCTTCTCCCACCCAGCAGAAGCATAAGGCTGCTCCTGCTGAGTCAGAGCACAAAGGTTTCTCCCTGCCTCCACTCTAGCGGGCAGGGCAGCATAGAATTGCTCCAGCCCAGCAGGAACAACATTTTAAAAGCTGTTCCCGCCTACTGAGGGCAATGCAGGCTCCCACTGCACCCAAGATGGGTGCAGGTTGGGCTGCGCTGGCCTTGGAGTTTCCCCTACAGCCTAAAGAGTGCTTTGAGGTGCCCCGGGTGGGCACCAGGACAATCCACTATTAGAAAAAAATGAAAAAATAAAGTATTGCCGTATCCTGCGCTGGCAGGGAGCCGGTGGGGTCGCAGAAGCCAAGGGCATCCCCTGCAGCCTTCAAAATACATAATGCTGTGGGGTGCCCTTGGTGGGCACTGGAGTACCCCAGTTCAAAAACAAAAAAAAGAAAGGGTTGCCAGCTCCTGCATGGCCTATGGGTCCATTTGCAGGAAGCTGCCTGGCCTATGGGAGCCCCCTGGCTCCCCCGCAGCCCCAAACAAAATTAAACATATGGATGTTCCGGGTGGGCATCAGGATGCTTAAAAAAAATCAATTAAAAAAACAGAATTAATGAATAATAAATGAGCGGCAGGAGCCGCTCATTTACTATTCACTGCTCCAAACAAGGATCCCCCCTGCGAGGGCTTTTAACCATTTATTTTTTGAGTCTGGTGGTGCCCCTACAAGGGGCAGGGGACCCACCAAGCATTTTCTTAATGTTGTGGAAGGGAAGGGGGCTGCATGAAGTACCCTAGCAATATAAAAAAACGTTAAGTCTCCTAGGTCATTAAATACATGACCCCAGAAGAGCGTACCAAATTTTGTGAAGCACTCCTAGCTTGAACTCTGTGTTCTCCTACTGGAGTGCAGGGCCTTTTTGTGGTTGTTTTTATGTCTGCATCTTTTGGCGGGTTAAAACATTTTTTTAAAAAGACTCAAGGACATGCTGAAGTTTTTTAATAAAACTTGATTCATTTTTTATGACAATCACTATTATTAAACATTGCACTGTGTGAATTAATGAGATATACATTTGATTAGAGTTATTGGCGATTTTTTCTCAAACACAATATGTCTGCTTTGTTTTTGTTGATATGCTGACTCTTCAATAAAGCCAATGAGCTAACATTTTATATTTTGGTGTTTTGACCCTTTGACAACATCAGTAAGTCTGCCTTACTTAAGATAACAAGAGTCCACAGTTTCACACAAAATATCTACCCAAGTGACAACTTTCTACTAATTAATTACTAAGTGCTACCTCCTTGGGTACATGTCCAGTACGTATTCTACACTACAACTGCGTAATGGAGCACTGTCATCAGTGAGCCTGTGTGCGTTTAGATAATGTGATTGTTCCTGGTGCGACTTTATCCAGAAATATGTGATAACACAAATCCTCATATAGAGAAGACAATGACCCTACAGAGAGGTAAATCTCCACCAAACAAGGGTCTTTCCTCTTGACTAAATGAAGTAAGTGTTTCTTTGTTTGGTGGAGATGTCCTCATATTCCTACGCATCAAGAAATTCTCACCATAATCGGGGGCAGCTTGTTAAGCTGTGCATTATCCTGGCAAAAGGCAGTAAGACCTTTGCATAATACTAAGGTGGGCAGGGCTAAATGTGCGAAGCTTCCATGTGATTTGCACATTTCCATTCTCCTAGTCATTTAAAGGGAGAACCACGGACTCTGCTCTCACCAGGACAGGACAAGAAAGAACCCGCTCATCACAGTCACATACAGAATGCCCTCCAAAAGATCAACGATGAGTTCACCACCACAAAGGGTTTCAAATCGTTTTTCAATATGGAATTGCAGAGAAAACACCCTTGATTTGCCTTCACCAAGCAAGTTAGGATCATATGTCCTTTACAGAAGTGGAGCTTCAACGGGGGCACCTGCTATGTATATGTGTAAGTCCTTACTTTTGAGGTTTCATTTTTGTGAACTGAGTATCAGGGCTAGAAGGACCCCGGGGACCCCATTCCCCGAGGCCTGGCCAAGACTTAATAGGGGAGAGGGGCTGTGCGCGATTTCGGCCTCATGGCCCCCATCCCCCAGGGTCTGCCCATAATTAAATGGGGAAGGGGGGGCAGCATGGCCTCCCTCCCAGGGGCGATTTCCTACGGGGCCCTGCCTTAATAAATATATATATATATATATATATATTTTCATTCAATGGGGAGAGAGGCCGCACTGCCCCCCTCCCGGGGCTAAAATCACCATCCCTGGGGGCACGGCCAAAATGTAATGTGGGAGGGGTCCGCGCGTCCTCCCTCCCTGGGACTATTTTGGCCCCGGGGACCCAATCCCCCGGGGCCCAGCCAAAATACAATGGGGGGGGGCCACACGGCCCTCCTCCCCGGGCTGATTTCGACCCCAGGAATGCTATCTCCTAGGGCCTGGCCTTAATTGAATAATGGAGGGGGGCCATGTGTCTCTGGGTGCCCTGGTCTCAGCCAGGGCACCCAGTGTGCAGGTTAGGGAAGGTGGGGTGAGCCTAAAGGTCGCCGCGGTCCCAGCTGGCTTTCTGCCTTCTACGGGAGCAGGCAGTGCTACTACACGCAGGAAATTCAGCTCCCTGCATGCAGGAGCAATCATTTCATCTCTTTCCCTGTCTGCATGTCTACAAGCAGTGAAAGAGATGAAAGCACTGCTTCGAGTGGGTGGGAGCACTTTGACAGCGCCCCTGTGCTGCTCCTGGAGTGTTTGCTTTGTGCTCCCGCCAAGCAAAAGCAAATAACTATGTCCCGGGAGTGGGCACCGGGACATAGCAGGAACCGACCCTTTGGGGGTGACGGTCACCAGGGTGATCTATTGCTTCAGGAGGGGGGAGGCGCGGCCCCCCTCCTTTCTTGTGCTCGGTCCGCCCCGGGGAGGTGGTGGTTTTCGGGCCAAGAACGGCCCCGGAGGTTGGGGGCGCCCCCCCCTTCCTTCTAAAAAAAAAAAAAGAGCCCCAGGGAGGTGGTGGTCCCCATGGCCGGGGGTCCAAGAGGCCCCCCTCAACAATATGAATGTTAGCCCCAGGGAGGTGGTGGTCCCCAGGGTTCGGGAGGAAGGTCTGTGTGGCCCAACTCCCTATATATTTTTTTTGTTACAGCCCCAGGGAGGTGGTGGTCCCCGGGGGGTCCACACGGGCCTCTTCTTCATATTAACATGAGCCCCAGGTTGTTGATACTGCACTAGTACATGTATTATAAATGCTCAATAAAGTTTGTTTACAAAAAAAACATGAGCCCCAGGGAGGTAGTGATAAAGAAGCCCTTTGAGGGGGGCCTTGTATGCACCCCTCCATTTTTATATGAATATCGTAACGCCCTCGGGACCCGGCCCTCCTGGGAGCTTCTTAAAAAACAAGCGCGGAAGATAGCGCTTGTTTTTTTTTTCAATTCACTGTGATATTTGTGAATATTTCACAAAAATCAACGATGAATTTAAAAACAAAATGCTTTTTTGCCCTGCCGGAGTCTCTTTGGGACCCAATACCACGGCTTGGGTGTCAGGGTATTTCTCCCCTGCCCCCTTTTCCATTTTTTCAAGTTTTTTTGTGGTACTCGGCTGAAGCCAAGACCCATGATGGATGCCAACACTTCTTGGTTGAAGTGTTGACAGCCAATCAATTCTCTGCATGAGCTCGTCATTATTTGTGAAGACTTTGCGATCATAGAAATACAAATTTGAATTTCCTTTAATGTTTCGCAAACTACTTAATGGATTTACGCCAAGTAACAAAAAGCACAATCTGGGGACCCAAAGCTAGCTTCCTGCCAAATTTGGTGTAATTCTGTTCAGCCGTTCAGGCTGCAGGCGTGTCTCAAGAGTCTATGGGAATTAACAAGCGAAACACACTTTTATTGTCCCCCCTTTTTTCCTGGCCCCCACTTGATGGATCACCCCAAACTTTCCTTCACAAGAAGGCCCAACACTTTTTGGGGGAAAATTTCAGGAAGATTTTATCAAAAGCCGCCAAATATATAGGCAAGTCAAAAAACGCTTTTCCAATGGAAACATGGTCCTAACTATAACCACCTACTGGTGACTGACAGAAAGGGCGTCCCTACCTGAGCATATGCTTTTGCCCCTTGCGGGAAGTGTTTACTTGTCGTGCATGACAACCACTGAGGTGCAGTTATTGTGTTATAGGACGGAGCGTTTGTTAGTGTAATGATTGAAGAGGTATGAGAGGTAGATATGCAGTCTACGGTTTTCAGTTAGATCCCTTTAAGGTATTTCTTATAATCATATTTAGCTGGTTACTGAACTTGATTGTTCAATCTGAAATATGTTGTTTGAAAATTCATGGTCCTGAGCAGGCATCAATGGAGAGAGAAATGCTGGGGAGACCTGCCTGGACTGACGCTACTATAACCCCTTTCTGATTGCCATTTTGAGATATAAGGAAGAGATCATAGTATGTAGTTGGTTGGGTCCTGCAGTAGTGGAATAGATTAGAGTCCTCTGATTGGCCAGCAGTGTGTGCAGATCTTCTTCAGTTATTTCACGCCTGTTCAGTTGGTGATGACTGATTTGTGGGTTGGGACAGTACTGGGTGGTGGACCCAACCCGTAGCAGATTTGTTTTATGTGAGTGTAAGAGCGTTAAAATCAGTATAAGGGAGTTGTCATGCAGCCTGTATGAACTACAACCTGCTGCCAACCACTGAGTGTTATCGTTTTAGTATTAGTGTGGGCCAGAAGAATTATATATGATCTGACAATATTATATCATACGCAGGGTAGTCATGGACTAGCTCTTCATTTTTTTTGTTTAAATCTGTTTTATTATGTTTTCAATTTTGCAGGAGTTAAACAGTTATGCACATTTTTGTTATTTTGTAGTTGCATTTAACAGAGGACATTTAACGGGTGCATTATCAGTATTTATACATCATCTGTGGTTCCAGATCATCGAGTTTTAAGCTTTTAATTGCAACATATACTGTACATCAATGTCTGTGAACGCTAAACTATAGTATTGGCTGTTAGTGACCCTGCTGGCTCAGTGATGTCTGGGTATACATTCTGTATCAGTATTGTTGCTTTACCATACCTAATATCTTACAAACTATGGAGGCGGTTTATAACATAACAGGGACAAATAAAAACATAACAGGTACAATATCATAACAGCGGAGCTTGCCCCTGGTTCTCCCGTGTAATGCGCCCAGTGTATTGGTGTGCGCAATAGGTGCTTTGACACTGTTTTGAATTGCGCGAGATGCAGTCTTACATGTTGTCTATCGTTATGACTCCATGTCTATCTCTGTATCTATCCAACTCTGAGGACGCATGTTTTTAGGGCGTGACATTAGCTGGCAGGGAGGGCAGCGTGTTAGCAGGAATGCGCAATAGCTCAGCCAGTATTGTGTCCCAGCTTGCGGCGAGAGGGGTCTTGCGTATACCCAAGGTATCTTCGAGATGGAGGGTGACACTCTCTGCTTTGGCCCATGTAAGCAGTGAGCGACTCCACGCTAGTGTGTGAGGAAGCTCGAGGGCCTTCCACCTCTTAGTGAACAGTCTCTTCGCTACTGCCATTCCCAAGTCTAAGAATCTAGATGTTACTATGTTGTTTCGAGTTTTATGATATAAATGCAAGATGTAAATGTGCCATTCAAATGGGAGTATGCAGTCAGTGCATTGAGTCAGGATGTCCACAACCCCCCTCCAGTATGCAAGCATGGTGGGGCATCCCCATAGCATGTGTAGCAAATCCGCGTCAGTTAGTGAGTATCGAGGACATGTGGCATCACTGCGGTTGAAGTACCTGTTGATCTTTGCAGGTGTAAGGTACGCTCTGTGAATGATATAGAATTGGATTTGACGTAGGCGTACGTTCCTAGGGATCTGTACAGTGCTTGTTAGGACTAAGGACCATTCAGAATTTGTAAATTGGCAACACATATCCTCCCCCCAGTGTAAGCGAAGCGATGTTAGGTGAATTGCTGTGTGGTGTCTTAATGAGGCAGCAAACCATCTTGTTAAGTGCCGTCCTTGTCCCATAACATGCAAGTATTGTATGGTGATGTGAGTTACTGGCTCATTGGTTAAGTCGCCCCATCTATTAGATAGGGCAGCTAGCAGCCAGCGGTGGAGCAAGAATTGGCCTGGAGGTAAGCCATCTTCTTCTACTAGTGTTGTGTATGGGGTCAGCACACCCTCTCAATACAAGTCACCCATATTCTGTATTCCAGCCTCCCGCCAGCCCTGCAGCTCAGTGGCTGTGGTCTCTGTGCATCCTCTGGGCGTTCCCTCAAGTGGCAGGGTAGGTGCATATGGGGTAGTATTGCGTGTAATATATAGTGTCCTGTGGAAGCATCTGTTCACTACATTGAGCAACAGCGAATCCGGTGGTTTAGTTTTCGCGCAGGGGTGAAATAATCTTATTAGTTCTGATAAGGTTAGGGGTGGCTGCATGGTTACGGTGTCACCTCTTTGACGGGCAACTAACCATCTAGCCACCCATTGTATGTGAGCGGAGAAGTAATACTGTTCTAATTTTGGGGCTGCGAGGCGTCTCTAGTCTGTAGGTAGAGAAAGCTTGTTTATTGCCACTCGGTGCCTTGAGTCGCCCCATATGAAATCCCTAACCAGTTTTTCCAGCGGGCGAAAAAAGGAAGGAGGAATATAATAGTGGTAGGTTCGTAAAATAATATAAGAACTGGGCAGGATCACCATTTTTGTAAGGGCTACTCTGCCTGTCACTGATAGTGGGAGCGTGCTCCAAAATGACATTTGAGAGCAGACAGCAGTCAGAACTCTGCCAAGGTTATCGTCTAACAAATCTGTTCACCGCCTATACACCCTAATGCCAAGATAGCGGAATGTGTCTGCACTCCACCACACACGCACCTCGTTGAGGACATACCCCGGGTCTCTACATGTCTCACTGAAAGGATAGAGGCAAGACTTGGAGGCATTAACCTTCAGCCCCGATATGGAGGCAAAGTTTCCCAATGTGTGTGCCAGTCGCGGTGGGATCTGGCTGATGTCTCTTATGTATAACACTGAGTCGTATGCATAAAGAGATTTATGTGTGTACCTTCGCCTAGTGTGATGCCCTCGCCTATCACGGTACAGATTGGCTCTGCTATTGGTTCTATAGCTAGTGAGTAGAGGAGGGGAGACAATGGGCATCCCTGCCTGGTCCCTCTTCTCACCATGACTGGGTCAGATATATAAGGGCCTGTTTTTACTCGGAGCATCGGCGCAGTGTATAATAACCATACCATGTGTATAAACGTGTCTCCCAGATTGTATCTTGCCAGTGCATCGAATAAAAATCCCCACTCCAAAGAGTCGAAGGCTTTCTCAAAATCTAGTATTAAGCAGCCTGAGTGTGGCCATTGCAGTACTGAGTAGGTGGCGATTCTGAGGAAATGCCTCAGGTTTAATGAGGTGCTCCGGGAGGCCACAAATCCATTTTGATCTGCATGGACCAGGGTGGGGACCACCTGCACAAGCCTGTCAGCTAGGATCTTTGCCAGTACCTTGTAGTCAACGTAGAGAAGGGCTAGTGGCCGATAGGATCCCAGGTGCATGGGATCTTTGTCCGGTTTGAGCAATGACACCAAACTCACCTCTCGCATAGACAGGGGGAGTCTCTGCTCACTCAGAGCTGTGGTGTAGAGTGTGTGCAAGCTAGGGATCAGTGATGCGGTGTATGCCTTATAGTATTCCGCCGGGAACCCGTCTGGGCCTGGAGTTTTCCCATTTGCCAGTGCTACTATCATGCCTCGGATTTCCTCTGGTGTGATTGGTTCGTTCAGCATCTCTCTTTGCTCTAGTGTTGTCTCAGTTCGGCGTACAGTGTCTAGCAAAGTGGCTAGATCTCCTTCATCGCATTGCTCCACAGAATGGTAAAGTGCAGTATAGTGGTGTGTCATTGCTGTGTGTATTTCATGTTGTGTATATAGGATGTGTCCTGTCTCTGTTCGTAGAGCGCATATGGTTGACGAGATTGTTCTTGACGCAGGAGCCATGCTAGTGTTCGACCTCCCCGATCTGCAGTGGCATGTGTGCATGCAGAGTGTGCTACATAGTTGTGACATCTTAGCCTTTCTAGTAAATCTGCATGTTCAGCACGCAGTTCTTCAAGGCTTCTTGTGTCTGTCCTACCTGCTGCCTCATCTGTTTCATGTCTTAAAAGCTGACGCTCTACTCTATTGAGCGCATCATTCATTGTTTACGTATGTTCCAGGTAGTCCCCAGGCAGTGCCCTCTCATGGTCACCTTAAAGGCATCCCATTCTAGGAGCGTGTCCCCTGTGGAATGATCATTTGTCTCAAAGTATTCTAGGATGGCCGTCCCTAAAGAGGAGCGGAACACTTGATCTTTCAGGGCTGCTGGTTGGAGCTGCCATGTGGGGATCGGGGGGGGGGGGATCCACATGCCATGTGGGCTGCAGATGTTGCGGGTTATGGTCAGGGTGCGTGTGCCCTAAGTATTCAATCTTTTTGATAAGTGGGAAAAGGGTGGACGACCCAACCACCCGGTCCAGTCGGACATGTAGCCTGTGGACGGGGGAATAGAACGAGTAAATGCGTGTGTTGGCATTAAGAGCGCGCCGTATATCGGTCAGTGACCAATGTGTTAGCCACTCTGATAACGCTTGCACGTTGGAAGCTGCTGTGGTTCTTGTTAGGGGTGGAAATGACCTACCTAGATCTACATCTAATACCCAGTTGAAGTCCCCCCCATGAGCCATGGGAGCCCGCTCCATCTGACCAATTTTTCCGGTGAGTTTGCTAAGAAATAAAACTTCTTCCACATTTGGAGCATATATGGAGCCCATAAGGAGTGTTTGCCCATTCAGACTACCTTTTATAAATACATATTTGCCCTCCGGATCGATAACTACCTCCTCCTTTACATAGGGACCCCTGCCTTTATCCATAATCATGCCTCTTGTGCTTGGGAGGAGTAGTTAGTGCCGTATACTTGTCCCCTCCAGCGCCTGCGGAGGCAATCAACTTCTGTCTAGGTGAGGTGTGTTTCTTGGAGAAAGGCTATTTTGGGGGATCTGCGTTGGACATAAGAGTATATGGAGTATCTGCGGGTAGGTGTGTGCATTGCCCTCACATTCCATGTAAGTATGTTTGTCTGTGCCATGAGTGTGTGATGTTGCCCTTATTATAGGGGGGGGGGGTGAAGGTGAGGTTGGGGGCCAGGCGACCATTTGAAGCTCCTTCGAGTGGTTAAAGCATAATCAAAATGAGGGGTGTAACTGCATTCTACATAACGTTATAAGGGCGAACATGTAATCGATGATCATCCAAACTAGGGAGCCCAACTGTGGCAACTGTTGTGTTAGATGTAGCTAACTGTGAGGGTGCGTGATGCGAACCTATGCGTTTTTGGCATCCCCTCGATGTTTCCTTAGAGTATCTAGTGATCCCATCTGAATTGAAGATGGGCGTGTGCATGTCTTGGTCTGTGGAGGTAATGTGTGCCATTTAGGCGGTATAGCCTATTGTGTTCTGGCTAATCTCCCTGCATACCTATGTTTGTATCTGACAGGGTGGGCAGTGCAAACAACACAGTGTGGCAGTTATGTAATACATGATAGGATACACTTATTGGGTTACTGCTGAGTGTTCAAATTATGCCATCCAATGTCTGCAGCGTGACGTCTTGTAGCTACAGGGAGTCTAGGTTTTCAGATCTTGCAGGTGACGACCCAGTCACGCTCAGGGATAGGGTGGATCTCATCTCATGTTCGGAGTTCTTTGACTTGGTCCGAATTGCTGCAACTACATGTAAGGCCTCCTGTCTTTCCATCAGCCTTTGTTCCATGTCGGGGATTGTTGTCCGTGGTCTTGTGTGGTTGGGGCTCTTTCCTCTGCCGCTGTGGAAGTTTCTTCTACTTCAATGAGGCTATAGAGTGTCCGTGGATGGTTTGGGTCCTGTCAGTAGGTCTGATTCTTACAGCCAGTCCCAGACATCAGAGGGCGTATCATAGAACCGAGTGACTCTTTTCGCGGCCACCCGTAATTTGGCTGGGAATATTAGAGAGTAACGGATGTCTAGCTCACGGAGTTGACGTTTCACTGCAGTAAAGGATCCCCGTCGCCTCTGTACTTTTATGGTGTAGTCCGGGAACAGCATTATTTGATTATTTTGTATCTTGAGCTCAGTGAGCTTGCTGGATTCTCTCAAGATTGTGTCCCTGTCCCTATAGTTTAGCAATTTAAAGAGAAGCAGTCTTGGTCTGTCTCCCGGGAGCGGTTTGGGGGCTGGCATCTGGTGTGCACGCTCAACCACAAATTGTGGCGATAATGCATCGTCTGGGAGCATCTCCCGCAGCCAGCACTCAACGTAGGCAACTGGGTCCTGTCCTTCTTCTCCCTCAGGCAGGCCCACCACGCTAATATTATTGCGGCAAGAGCGTCCTTCCGCATCCTCCAGCCAGTCCTCTAGTGTGTTCACTCGATCCACAAGGTCTTGTAGAGCTGCTGTGTGACTGGGTGTGGTTGGCTTCAGGTCTAATAGGGCTAGCTCGTTGGTCTGAACCCTGTCTGCTAGCTTTCGGTGATCGGCTCGCAATAGCGTGAAATCGGATGTGACCTTTTCTATCTTGTTCTCTAGTGAGGTGAGGGTTTGGTCCAATGGACCAGCTCTTCATAACTAACCAAAGAAAGTTTTGTGCTGATTGGGCTGGTACATATATGTAGGCTGTATTCCATGATTGTATCTTAGAAATAGCCATGGTTTCAACTGTCTTCTGAAGTGTGAATACTGCTGAAAGGTATGAATCTTGGCTGGTAACGAGTTCGAGAGCTTGGCAGTGCCTCCTATAGATTTCTTATAGTAATGTGGTATGGTGATCCATGGTGCAAGCTTGGAGCACGTGCCCCATTTTATTTGTTTTGCTTGAATTTAACTTATAGAAATGGTGGTCTTTTTACTTGGGAGGCTTCTTGGACAGGACTGGAGTCATGCATTCTTTTAGGTGAAGATGCATAAAAATGCTTTATATGCATGATTGCTCTGCTGATGAATGCTGGTACTGTATAAGTGGCGCTGCTGAGAAACCTTGACGCTGTCCGTTACGTTTGTAGGTGCTATGTTAAGTAGTGTGGTTACAGTACATTACAAGTATATCAGTCCTGAGGAGAAGTGCTGTATAGTCTATTGTGAGAATATCAACACTTCGGAGAATTGACAGTACTGTATATAGCAAGGTGTTGATGAGGTCTACTACAACAAAGCAGCTTGACCAAAGAGTGTGGGTAGGGCCTTTTGAAAAGTACTGCTAGCTTGCTGAGATGTGCTGATACTGTCCATTAAAAACAGAGCCCTTGACAATATTTGGCAACGACTGATGAACCAAAATTATCAACAGAACCCCTGACATTATTTAGCAATGACTGATGAATGGTTTGTTTGGCGTCGCAGACAAAAGTAACCATCCAAAATGAGTACCATTGAGTTGGGTAATAATAAACATCTGTTATTCAGCGGAAAGATACCCTTGGGTGGATGTGCTCTTTGCAAAAACATGTTATGTTATGTTATCCATAATGATAGGAACAGCCGTCACAATACATTTTAAACAAACAAACCTTATTCATGGCATTTGGTTCATCATGCAGAGGCCACAATATTCCACAAAAAAGAAATCCCAAACCAGAGCAGATAATTAATAAATATTAACCGGCAGCCTGCTTTATACCCTACACCTCCAACTAATCAATTGTTACCATCTGGTGGCTTTAGCTTCTTGTGGTCACACTAATGAGTTCCATGCTGTAGATCCAGAGACACAGCATATCGCAGATTCTTAGATTGACACACTAACATCATGCTGTGATTGAAGTGGCTGCAGAAACTTCTGCTTTATTTTTTATCTGTAAATTTGTTTATTGGTTTTTTACTTAAGAAAGCAAAGAAAAACAGTGACATATACAGAAGAACACCATGAATGGCCCCAGGAGTGAGTGGTGATTCGATTCTGTAGGACATTGCGATTCAGATACAGAAAGCGAGAATAACAATAGTGTATTATGGTGAGATACGGGCGCCAACAATAGTGTGAATCACATGTGTACGCATACAGTGTGTGGTTATTATTTAACAGATACTGAACCGGGGGAATGGGATTCAACAAAATGATGACAAAGAAAGCAAAAAATAGGGTTAACTGTTAGTGATATGCCACCGAGGTGCCCCCCCCACCCAAAACCTCCCCCATATGCAACGCGCACTTTAGTGGATAAATGTCATGTGTGCCAAATGTGTAATCGCTGTCTGAATATGGGAGAAGTCATTAATGAAGGTTCACCCTGGCTGTAGGGATAGATGAGCACCCCCAATTTATGTCGCTTCAATGGTTGGCTCCTCCTCTATGGATGAACTGGCCGAATCCATGTCATTGTTCCTCTGCATGTCCGCTAATATTGCGTCCCAGCTGGCGGCCAGTGGGAGTTTGCGGAGGCCCAGCAAATCTTCTCTGTGCAGGGCAATGCTCTCCGGTTTAGCCCATGTCAGTAAAGAGCGACGCTAAAGCATGAGGGGGCGCAGGGGACTTCCATCTCCTTGTGATCAGCCGCTTAGCAGTTGGCAAGTCCAGATCCAGAAAGCAGGATGTAACCTTATGTCTTTTACCTCTTCTGAAGAGATGCAAAATATAGGCTTCCCAATGAAAGGAAATGTTGCGCTCGGTGCAGCGGGCAAGGACGTCGGCTATTGTGCTCCAGTACCCGTTGAGAGCGGGACAGTGCTACAGCACAGAAACTTCCTGCTTCATGTGTTAGCATGCATTGAATAATTATTCCAGATGTGCCTATTGTCTGTTTTGCTGGCAAGGAAGACATGTCGACTTTGCCAATGCTTGTTCAAAGGGGGTTCTAACTACTGCCTTGTGGGCTGCCCTGGCCACTAAGTGCTGTGCTTCTTGTATCCAATCATATAGTGACAGGATTATTAGTTTATCCAATGTTAGATGAGTTTCCTGTAGTGCTTCTTGTGTGCCTCTGGTTGCCATTAGTGGGCACCAGCGTTCCTTTTTAACTATCACTGCCTTTTTTTTCATCATCACACTTCAAACCACAGCAATCGAGAGAAAGGCAGAATAGGGAGAAGAAAGAAGGACTCGAAATGTAGGAAAACAGTGACAAAAGTCGAAGGTAGGGATGAGAAGAACTTGCAAGAATAAGATAAACACAGCAAATGCAGGGTGGTGGAGAAAGAGGCTTGACATTGAATCAAGACTAAGCAGCCTTGGTATTAGGTAATGACTAGCAATGACCAGTGGCGGTTCCTCCATATGAGTGGAGGAGCGCCCCGCCCCCCCAATGCTGCGCAGAAAGTTGGAAAAATAAAATGGTAATAAAAGGATTTTATTACCATTTAATGTTTTAGCTTTCTGCCGTACTGAGAGGGCAGGGCGGGGCCCTTGCGTCATTGCTGCTGATTGCCAGCAATGACGAGTGGCCCCTTTAGTATGAATCTCGCATGTCAGTTGGCCGGCTACACCTTGCTTCAGCCAAACCGACATGCGCAATTCAAACTCTCCAACCCAGCTGTCTTAGACAGTTGGGTTGGAGATCAGGAACAAGACTCCAGTGCCTTTCGGAGCTCTGAGGCAGCCTGCTCCAGCCAATCCAGATGATTCACTCATGCTGCTTCACAGCATGAGAGCAGCGACTGGATTGAATAAGGTAGTGGCTGTGTGACATCACCTTGCGCTCGGAAGAGTCTGGAGCCAGGGACAGAAGAACATGGAGGACGAGCTGCAGGATAAGGTAAGTAAATTTTATTATTTGTTTCTTGGATGTTTATTTTAATGTATTCTTGTGTTTTAATGTAGTTCTTTAATGTATGTGTGTGGGTTTTAATAAATGCAGCGATAGCGCCCCACTGTATGCTTGTGTCACCAACCGCCACTGGCAATGACGGGGCCTTTTGGTCTAGAGCGTGGTCTAGAGCCGTGCCAAGGTGATCCATCTACAGGGCTGTCACTGATGAATCTCTTTCTAACAGTGCTCTTGTTCTTCTATGAAATCAAGAAAGCTATCTATGAAGGACACAAAATGGACTGGCTCACAGAAGTCTTTATGTGCTGTTCCACTTTCTGTTGCAGGAGTGCTGCAGGAAATCAAGACGTACTTTGACATCAGTGACAGCAATGCAGGACTGCTTCAAACAGGTATAGTTATATCTCGCTTCTGACCACCATTGTCATGTGTCTTACTGGCTTCCACATGTGTAACGCCACACTTCATTGTAAAAGAAATAATATTAAACATGCAAAATCACCAAGCATCCTATGTTTATTTCAAACACGTTGTATACATACAGAATATCAAAAAATAACATTTTAGATACAACTGAAATTAAAATCAAATAAAAAAAATTACCTGTACATTGGTTAATCAAAAAACTGAAAAATAAGCAAACGGAAAACATTTTTTCAGTCCGTTCTCAAGAAAATAAACTGTGCTATACAGAACTGCAAGAAAGTGAGTGTATTTTTTCTCATGTTGCCAGATAAGTGTATTTTGTTGGGTTCACTTTGGGTTACTTTCTTCACAAGTAACTGAAAATCACAAAATCCTATATGCTGGGAACACATTTCAAAGAATGTAACCATGTCTCCTAATGAGCTTTAGTTGGCAGCATCCAATGGTATGCAACCACTGTGAATATGGATGCAAAGATGCTGCTGTGGAATACCAGGTATTTGTCGCTTTGACTACGTGGTGGGCAAAACATTTCACCACTTAAACATTTGTGGGTAGATAAACAATACATGGTTTGGGAACTCAGAGGGTGTTTGCATCCATTTGTGTGCTTTTGGGGTAGTTTGGTATTTGCAGAAGTGGCTGCAAACATTTGTGTACCTCCTTCTGTAATGTACATGCGCAGTGCATAGTGGGTGGTTCCTTGTTTGCACAGGTTATGGCTATATGCCAATAGGGATATGCATTTGCCCGGCCAAGTGACAGATAGATACAGGTGGATGACCAAAAAAGGCCCTCGAAGGATGCCCTAACTTTATTTAGCCTGTGATGTGTGCCCTTTGGGAGGAGACAGAATGTGTGGCAGAAACTAGATTATTTTGACCAAAACACCTTTTCATAAAATTTCGACCTTTCCTTTTTTCCTAATTTAATTTAGTTTTTTATATGTTTTTATGTTTCTATTATATTTCTATTCAGACTCAAATAAATCTATCTATCTATCTATCTATCTATCTATCTATCTTTATGTTTCACATTCTTTTTTCTTGGAAGAATAGCCCCCAAACCACCTTAATTTATATATATGTTTTTCTTTGATATTGTTTATATAATCATATTGTTTATTTATTTTTTGGGGTAGGTGCCTTCCCTTATCTCATCCTTGCTCTCTCAGTATAGATATAGCTATATAAATTACGTACTCTTGCCTCTTTGATTTTATCAGCGTATCTTTAAATGTCCATTTACCATTACACAATATTAATATGTTATTAAATAGGTTGCAAAATGTTCTCAAATGGAAGTCAATAAATTTTACTTTTTGGGAATGTGGTTAAAATACATATTGTAAGTTAAATTTCCTTTTTGTGTAATAGAATGCAATGATTAATTTGGTTGAAGTTGTCACGGCAAACAATGTTTTTGTAAAGATTTTCTTGAAAAAAAATCTTTGTAAAAGATGTTTTGGAAACGATGTTATCACATGCTACCTGGTGTGGATTAAATGGAAATAATTGTGAATTGATAATGGTCTACTAAATTTGGTAATTTAACTGCACAGAGTCGTGGGTAAAGTAAGCTACGGTGCAGGTTTAGCTCAAAGATTTTGACCTGCAACGTAAAGAAGCTATGGTGTTTTCTCGGTTCACTCCTCTTCTGTTTGTATATGAAGACCTACCCATAGAATCCGGGGAGTTTGGCAGCAGTCACGTATTAAAATTACCTAAGGTATCAATTAGAAGCCTTGGGTATGCTAGTGACCTGGTCTTACATTTTACCTACTCCGATCAGAATTGTATTGGTTGGAAATACATAATCAGAAGAAAAAGCTGCTCATTAAAATAACAAAAACAAAACAATGATTTTTCCCACAGAACATACTGAAACTTTACTTGGTTTCTAAATAACCGTCCAATAGAATAGGCCAGGAAATATCCACACCTAGGAATGTTTATGGATAATTGTCTATTCTGGAAATCAGACATAATTTTGTTTTAAAAAACAACAGATGCAAGCTATTCAGCATAGGTTTAAATGTTTTAATTATCTATGAAAAGGTGGGGCATCAGGAGAGGCGTTAACTCCTAGTAAAACTAAGGTGCATACAATATTGCTTTACGGGGCGGTAGACTCTTTTGGATACACAAATAATATGATGGGTTTGACAGCAGTTCAATCAATCCTCAAGTTATTCTGTTTATGCCAAATGCCTGGATCCAGCCTGGGTTAGGTTTGACATCAATTTCATACACGATGGATCACTAACTCTGGATCTATCTATCTATGTGCATAAAGGCACATCTGGATGAATTGAAAGTGGTTGTAGGTAAGGAAATACGTCGTGCAAAGGAAACTGAGACAAGCAATCGCCAAACATTAATATTTTATTTATTCGTTGAAGAGATTACAATTTGCCTTTTGGTAACCATTGCTAAGTATGACCTTTTGATAACTCAGTCCCACAGATATTCTAGTTGTAGCAACAAACTGAATAGTGAATATAATATGAAGTCATACATTATCTCCAGTATATTGACACTAATCTCACTGCTGAAGTAAAAGAAAACAGTCTTTGTGCATTTTAGGCTTTTTTTAATCCCCTATTGTCCAATTTGAAGCCGCCTTGGCTCAAGTTTCTAATGAGCGGCTAACAAATAGACTCTGGTAATTACAGGCAGACCATCCAACATATTATTCGTCTGTACCACTCCATGTACACACCATGAGACTTCTATGTCTTAAGTGCAACAAAGCTAGTATTAGGCCAGTTCACTTGCAAAGGTGTTAGCAGCAACACAATAAGTCTTGTGGTTACATTTATGAGAATATTTGTAAAATAACTAACCAGAGTTTGTAAATGTAGAGCATAATGTTGTTATAATTTTTATTAAGTTGCTTCCTTTGAGTGTCACAGTCTTTTTTAACCTATCTTACACTGTGCGGGTGCAATTCTACATGAATCCTGGCCAGTTCTTAAGTTCAAAAGTTCAAAAGTTCAAAAGTATATTTTTTATTAGATTTTTTTTGCTCATAATCTTTTTATTGAAAATGTTTAAATTAGTTACAACAAAGTACGACATGGTCGCCAGAGACCAACATAATATGACAGAAGACCAGTTGGTACAAAGGAGTAATGCATAGCGAGGGACCAGTGGTAAATTGCAAGGAAGAAAAGGGTAACACAGGCTTTGGACATGTGCGCTTAAGTGTCACCCAAAGCATGACATGTCTCAAAGCAAAAAAGAAAAAACTGTGACACAACAAAATACAACAATTCCTGTTCAAAGCCTTCTTGATATAGTTTGCAGATCTGGACAATATCGTGCATTAGTGCGTAAGTGGTTATTATTATAAGTGAGGGGGGTCACTGGGGCACCACTGGGGGTTAGCTCCAGAGAGAGATCAGTCAAAGAACTGTAAAGCTGTTTAGCTGTCTTTAAATCTATTTATATTTATTGGGATTGATATGTTTATCTAAACAAATACTTTTCTACTACTGCTACCGATAGGGATGTGGGGAAGGGGTTTCTCCACAAGGAATAATATATTCCTACTGTTGTGAAAAATACAGTTTGCAGCTCGAAAGAGCCATTTAACAAAATCATCAATACCCTACCCACATCGGTTGTGGCCTTCTGTAAAAGGATTTCAACACAGAAAACAAATAGAGTAGAAGGTTCATAGTCTGTAAATGGTGACTGAAACAAACATATTCCTTTTTAGCAATGTTGCTTCCAGGCAAAATCTTGAATAAGGTTAAAAATTGAATTGAATTGAATTGAATCGTGCGATTTTAAATGTGAATTTTTGAGTTTAGACAAATATTACAACATGACACGCGAATGAGAACATGATGTTATATTTTCATTGATCATGATTTTAAAATCCACTATACATCATAAAAATCATGGGACAGGCACTAACTAATACTGTTTTGAAACGAGGTTATAAAGCATAACTCTTAGATACGAACATTTCTGCTTGTATAAACTATAAAAATACATACCATGTCTAGTGGCATTGTCTACGAAAGACAGCAAATATTGACTATATATTTACTATGCTCAAATGAATGGTGAGTCTAAACTATGAGTCTTTCTTCTGTGTCTGTCGTTGCAGTCTTCATTTGCTGCTTCTTGGTGGCAGCGCCTCTCTTCGGTTACCTTGGAGACCGCTACAACCGGAAAACGATCATAGCCATTGGGATAGTTCTATGGTCTGGTGTAACGCTGGGAAGTTCGTTCATCACAGAGTCAGTATGTCATGTTCTGTCTAATACCTTTGCCACCTGTTCTTATCAGGGCCGGATTGGGAACACAAAGCAGCCCTGGCAATTTTGCCAGACCAGCCCCCGGGTGGGGAGGGGTGGTGGGGGGTTGCAAGTGTGCAGCACTGCTGCTTTTGTTACTGGGGGGCCGATATTGCAGCACCTCTGAAAAACCGACCTGCACCCTTCCAGCCTTCCAGGGAAACGCCCGATGCCTGGTATGGCCAGTCAGGCCTGATTCCTATGCAGGAGAGAAAATAAATTTTCCTTGAAAAGGCAGTTCCTCTGAAAAGCTAGTTTAGTTTTGGCAGCGTGAGTTAGATATCAGGCTTGCTTGATAAGTGATAAGTGACTAACTTACATTGCCTTTAAAGCTTTTCCGAGTTTATTTGCTACTTAGAGATCTGATTTACTAAAAGATCTGCTTACCTAAGGAAAAGCTATGACCACACCAGGGCACAAGTGCTAAAAAAAGAAGTGGGGGGACTAACCTAGTTACTCAGTATGCAAGTGGCATCAGAGCGCGTGAAATCACGGCGCGTGACATTGCAGCGCGTGAGGCGCGTGACATCACAGCGCGTGACATCACAGCAAGTGGCATCACAAGAAGTGACATCAGATATTAAGCCCTCACATATATGTTTAGAGTACATTTGAGCCCATTTCGAGTATACTTGCAAAGCCTCCTGATTTTAGGCAGAAGATTCACACTTTTGTACGCTACACATAAAACAATGTTGTCTTTTGTCAGCGTAAAGCTTACTCTAGCCATAGTGCTTTAAAAGACAAAATAGTGATATTTAAATTATTACAACGCCTCCTCAGGGGTAGTAAGCGCTATATAATGCTATTTATTTTGTGCAAATACTGGGAAAGATCAACACATCTGACATTCTTACAGTGCATGCATATCTCCTAAACAGAGCCTGAACAAAGTGAAAAGCTGCTTCTCCTAAGTATGTGTGAAGTGCTAACAAGATGTGAGCCTTTGTTTCCCCTAAGCTGCATTTGCTTCTAGGTGTGAGGCTCTTGACTGCTGCCAGCCAAGAGACTCAAATAAAAGGAGGCCTGATGACCCCTCTGATTCGGCCTTTGTTATGGGCCCAGCAGGAGTCCGAAATGAGAGAGCCCCATCCCATCCCCGCGCTGCTGAAAGTGTCCCGGTGTTTGGAAATTACACCGGGACGAATTCAGCATCTTTTTCAATGGGGCCCAACTTCTTGGCAGGGTGGACGGTGTCCACCCTGTGAAAAAAGTGGGTGGACACCGTCCACCCGCGTGTACCCCCGACTCGTGCCCTAGACCACACCCATCCTCATACACTTTTATGCAGTTTCTTGTCTTGCTGTCCAGGCTGTCTTGGTGGTAAGCTGTGGAGGTGGGATTATTTTAAGAGAGGGAATGCTGGCCATTGATGGTAGTGCACTCTAACAGAAATATCTGTGCTACTGAAGGAGTGAGTTTAGTGAATAAGCTACCCATTTAGAGCGCAGACTATCTCCCCGAGACATTTATGAAAAATGTGTTCTAGTGGTGCATTTAGGAGCATATATATATATGTATATATATATATACATATATATATATATATGTCCCAAAGTTGCCCAGAAAATGAAGCCGCACACCGCTGAAAAGGTAGGTAACAAGCCTTTATTTCTCAAGCATATTGGTTCCCCTCTGGAAAATCAATCCTTTGGCCTGACGCGTTTCAATGCTTTTGGCCTCAAGCTTCTGGGTGTTTTTGGTTACATATTATGCGGCGGTTCCAGGCCGCAGAGGGATCGCACTGCCCGCAACCAACGGGACTAGGGGAGAGGAAGATTCCTCTTTCCGAAGCTGCAGGGTACCTTTAATGAAGCCTGCAGAGTATCATCCAAGGCTCAATGGAGGGCCGAGAATAATCGTCCATAATTAGCTGCAGCGGAGGTAACCCACCAGAGGGCGTTATTTGGCAAAATGAGACCTCATATCCCAGCGTGCATTTGAAAATGAACTTCCACCAAGGGAGGAGCACTGATAGCTCACTAACCACAAACACGCAGGGGAAATGCGGCAGCCATAAATCACCTCCGCTGACACGGCCTCTGAGGAGATGCAAACAGCGGCATCGAAACGCGTCAGGCCATGGACTTCAAAGGGATGTTAAGCTGCCTGCTTGGTTCAAATGGAGTTTGTAACTCACCTGCAGCTGTGTGCGGCCTCAAGCTTCTGGGCGTTTTTGGTTATATATATATATATATATATATATACCTTCCTATGTGGGAAAAATATTGAGGCAATAGCAAGGGGTTAATTGCTTTTCTCAAATAAAGATGGCCTGTTGTAAAGAGAGATCTGATAGGGACATTGCAAACTCATGTAATTAATCACAATGCTCAACTGCCCAGATAGGGTAGTCATCTGGAGCTCAAGAGAACTTTAAACGTCCATCAGTTATACATTCTGCCCAGTTGGAATCCCACATGAACTATAAAAATGTTTATGTAAAAGTGCAACTATGTCACATAAAGCCACAGATGAAGTAATAGCCATCACAGATGCGATTTGAGGAGGAATGATGGGTGTAAGAAATGCTGTCACGGGTAACAAACACTATAAGAATGATTGTACCTGGAAAAATACTGCCATTTAAAAACTGTTTATACAGTACAAATATTGCCCTTAAGTAGTACAGTGCTATGGAAGAATTGCCCTCGGAATAGTGTGCCATGTAGCAATGCTCCTCAAATGATGGAGTCAATACCATGCTCATTGATTACTGGCCCCCAAAATTTGGCCTCAGAACATTGTCTAGAAGACTGGGGGCCTTATTTAGCATTTGGTGAACAGGATATAGTATCACAAATCTGGGGGATGTTCTGTCCACCATATTAGAAGCATGTTATTGCCTACAGTGGACACCATGTTTAGAAGGAGTGTCCAATCAGCGAACCCCTCAATAACGACCTAAGGTCCTTATTGGAGCTAGCTACTGAACGCAAAACAGCTGGAAGACACCATTTACAACATAAGTCTTAATGGGCAATTCTTGCTACATAGAAGTATTAACAGTGGCACAGAAGGCAGGAATATTTAGCAATGCTTCTATCTGTTTATTTTACCTTTGTAGGCTCAGATAAAATGATAATATGCCCAGTATCAGAACACTGACCTTTTGATGTCCTCTTATTCTTTTTTACTAAAATATTGAACAATTGTTTTGTCACACTCAGAGCTTACGTATGTGCACCAGATCATGTCAAGTGTCACTAAGCACTCTTCCAAATGCCCATTATCATTCACATTTTTCCCTGATAGTACTGAAGCACCCTCAGCCATTGTCCCTGATAAAACACTGGCTGTTTAGAATATTCACAGGCTCACCTAAACATTGCTCTGCTCTGGGTGACACATAGGTTCATTCACTCAGAGCTCTGTTCTTTAAAATAGCAGGATTCAAGGAAAGCTTTGCTTTTGATAATGTACAGTTATTCAGAGCTCCTTTACTGAGAATACATAGAATCACTTTGAAAGCTGCTAATACCCAAAATCACTGAGAGCTTTTTTGATATTACTCAAATTTCACGCTTGTTCTCAAAGATCTGATTGTGAGAACAGAAGACCTTATCAGGACATATTCCAAGGTCTGGTTTCATAATAGGCCCAGTGAGAGCTTTGTTTATAATGATATCTAGTGTTCGGGTTCCCATGACCTTCTCTTAAATAAACCACACTCTCACTCAAAGCTCCGCCCTCCATGTTTGTCAGCCATACTCAAAGAATGGCCGACGGGTGTGGCCTCCAGCCTCCTCTTGGCAGAGACATTTCAGGGTCAACTCGGCAGGACTCAGTGCAATACCATCCTTCCTAACACCCTGAAATGCCGACAAAGCCGTTGTGAGACAAAGCTGTTTCAGAGTAGAGCCCCCATCAAACCAAGACCTGTGGCCATGGAGTAGTCAGAAAAAAAAATACCCCCCACTTTGAGCCAAAGCTCTCATGGCACCCAGCAAGCAAAGCAAGTCATTGCGCCCCTCCCTAGAAAAGGTTGCTTGTCTCTTCCATTCAAGTATCTATACATTCATCCTTTCATCCTTCAGTCCACCTGGTGATATCCATCATTTCACCCGTACATTGTGTCATCTATTCAGTCTTTAACCCAACATTCAGACTGTCACCATTTCGTCCATCCGTCTACCTATCCATATCCAAACCTATGCATTAATTTTCAAACCTATCCATCAAACATATCCATCCACCATTTCACTCACACATCCATCCATCCATCCATCCACCATTTCACTCATACATCCGTCCTTTAACACACTCATCCATCCACCCTTTCACGCATCCATCTATCCATTCATTTACCGTTTTACTCATTCATCTGTCCACCCTTTCATCAAGCCACCCATCTATCCTCACTTTTACTCATCCATACATTCTTTCATTCATCCATCCTTACACATGCTCATCCATCCATCCACTCATCCATCCATCCTTTCACTCCGTCCAAACATCCACCCTTTCCCTCCGTCCATTCAGCCAGACTTTCACCCCATCCATTCATTCTTCCTCTCATCTTCCATCCATTCACCCTTTCACTCATCGATCCATCTATTCTTTCTCCCTTTCACTAATCCATCCTTACATCCATCCTTTAACTCATTCATCCATGCATCTATCCATCCACCCTTTTACTCACCCATCCACCCACCATTTCACTCACACATCCATCCATCCATCCTTTCACTCATCCGTCCATCAATTTACCCTTTCACTCATCCATCCATCACCCTTTCATCCAGCCATCCATCTACTCTCCCTTTTATTCATCCACACATTCTTTCACTCATCCATCCTTACATCTATCCTTTTACTCATCCATCCATCCTTTCACTCATCCATCCATCCACCCTTTCAACCTGTTCATCCACCCAGCCTTTCTTTCCATCTTTCCATCCACTCATCAATCCATCCATTTACACTTTCATCATCATCCATGCTTTCACTCACTCATCAATCCATCCATCCTCTCATCATACTTCCACCCTTTCACTCATCCATCCATCCATTCACCCTTTCACTTATCCATCCATCCATTCACCCTTTCACTCATTCACTCACACAGCCATCCATTCTTCGTACCTTTCACTCATCCATCCTTACATTCATCTTTCACTCATCCATCCATCCACTGTTTCACTCACCCATCCACCATTCCAAAATCCATCTATCCATCCAGCCATCCTCTCACTAACTTAACCCAACCACCCTTTCACGTTGGTTATGGGCCTTTGTCTGCCGAGTTGCAGACAGAAGAGGCCCATCAAGAACCCCAACCCCGCTGTAGCTGCTAAAGTGTAGCTGGCAACACCCCTGATCGGTACCTGTGAATTACTGATCATTCCTGTTTATATTGGCAAGGCTCCATCTGGGGTAAAATGAGCTGAACTCACCTGTCCATTATCAGCTCAGGATGTTCTCCAATCCGCCGCCACTTGATCAAATGTGAGTTGTGATACATGTATATTAAAGTAAAGTTATACAAGGCTACTATTACATTGTACTGTTATTTATAACACATTTTGTCACTAGTGATAACACTATACTTCATTTCCTAACCTTTTATTATTTTAGAGGCAGTCATCTTTCATTTTTTTAGCGCCTCGGGTGTGTTCGTTCTGGTTAGCCATATACAGCTTAAACCAACTCAGGATGTCAGAGATCTGTGGTTGGGAGCCTGTTTTACATAAAATGGTCGGTCGGTCAGTAAGGATGATAGGACCAGGGACATATTTCTAAGCAACAGCTTTATATAAACCAGTGGTTTGTTAGTTCAGTGGGTGTGCGGGCCGACTGTGCAGACGCAACCGTAAAGCAAATAGAGGTAAAGACCAAAATCACAGGTGAAAGAGTACTGCAAAAAAGAGCTTGTATAAAGTGATGGGGCATTTTGGTTTAGAGGATTTGCTGCTTCTCTTCTACATGACCAAACAGTGCGAGAAGCAAAAACACAATTAAATACAATTTTAAATACCATTTTATGTTTCTGCTTCTCGCGCTGCAAGAAAGCAGAAAGGTATGCCTGGTTGAGGGCGGGCGGTGGGCGGGTCGGGGAGGAGTGTCTTGCCCAATGCTGTGGGCCCTGACTGTTTGGTCGGCCCCCTGGGGCACCTTGCAATTATTTCTGTGTATGAAATGTTGACACTGGTTTCCTATGCCAGCAGGCAGGCACATCCTTAGGGAACATTTGTTGCCAGTGTACGTGAATCTGCCCCAGTTGTGAATTTATCTGTTACATTTGTGCTGGGAGCTTACAAGAAATTGTAAGTGATCGGTCAGGCACCAGCTTCCAGGGCGGCCTGCTCAGTAAGTGGTTATGTGTCCTTGACACCTAGACCAGCACTTGCCTTTCTACACTCCCAATCACCAAGATAAGTGTTGTGCAAGCTAGGCAAAGTGTTGGACGAGAAGTGTCTCATACATGTACGGGGTTTGAAATGTATGTTGTAGGCACACTACATAAGACTCTGGCAGCAGA
This sequence comes from Calotriton arnoldi, assembly GCA_963921515.1. Taxonomy (NCBI): domain Eukaryota; kingdom Metazoa; phylum Chordata; class Amphibia; order Caudata; family Salamandridae; genus Calotriton; species Calotriton arnoldi. Next base: position 1,701,739 of record CAWUFW010003005.1, on the reverse strand, counting down.
CTGACTGTCTGTAATTTCCAGAAAGTACATCCCCCTTCACAAGCAAAAATGATAAAGATATAACGATCACATCTGGTTACTGTGTAACATATGCTGAAGGCATACTGTGCTCAACTCCAGTGTCAGACTGCCAAAACCAACAATGTCTGATGCTTCTGGTTTTGTAAGACAAGTCCAGTAAAAACTAACAGAGTTTTGCCGGGCTGGTACCCAACAAGCCAAGACGTAGGTTCTCCAAATAGTGTTGGAAGTGGCACAAGCATTCTGCCTGCCATTAGAGGCATTGTCTTCAAAAGCAAGAAGCCGGCATGGTGATGAGCCACCGGATGAGATCTGCATTGGGGCAAACAGAGCTGGCAAGACTCCCCTCCACCAAGGACCATTGTCATGTTTTTACAGGACTGAGTGGCAAAGTTGTTTCAGTATAAACCACATTACATAATACGTTGAAGGTAAACAACATGTCCTATCCCTATTTGAGATACTTTTCAAGCACATATTGGAACTTTGAGGGGGGCACACCAGGAGGTCACTATAGGTTTTTTAGTACACTAATTTCACTTCCAGAATTTTAATATATTTCTTTATCCACATTTCAGGATTATCAAAACAGGATGGAAATAAAATCGGTAGACTTCCCCAGTAACCTATAGATGTACAAATGAGTGACATCAATACTGTTTACATTTACAATGTGCATTGTTTTAACAATCCAGGGCACAAGTGTGGGTATTTTAATGCCCTTAGGAAGATCTCCACATAAGTATTACCACGAAGAGGAGATTGAAGCACATCAAGTTACTAACCAAGGAGTATGCCTTAATACAAGAATTGGACTTGTCACTCCCACATGACTACATAAAAATACATACATTTGCATTAATTGGAGTAGTATTGAAACCCTTGTTGGGACTTAGTAATATATTTCATATATATGATAAAATAACAAAATAGGACAAAACTATTTTGAAAAATGTTTTTAATTGTGTACAGAGATTCACAAAGGTGGTGGTTAACACTATGGGCCTAATTACGATCTTGGCGGATGGGATACTTCGTAACAAACATGATGGCTATCCTGTCCGCTGTATCACAAGTTCCAAAGCATAAATTATAATTGTAATTTGGCGGATATCCATCACATTTGTGACAGAGTATCCCACCCGCCAAGATTGTAATCGGACCCTAAGTATGATTTTCAAACAGACGCAGACATTGATTGACTGTTAGACCTGGCTTGTCCAGCGGGCTTATCCCCAGACTTTTTGCTTTTTGGCCTCCCATTTATGACCCTGTTTTTATTGGTTTTATGACTCTGGGCACTTTACCACTGCTGATCAATGCTAAAGTGCATATGCTTTCCCTGTAAATTGTTATGATGGATTGGTGTTTCCATGATTGGCTTATTTGATTTACTACTAAGACCCTAGTACAATGCACTGTGTGTGCCCAGGGCCTGTAAATCAAATGTTGCTAGTGGGCTTGCAGCACTGATTGTGCCACCCACACAGGCAGCCTTGCCAAAGGTTCTCAGACCTGCCACTGCAGTGTCTCTGTGCAGTTCAGTACAGCCATGTCGACCTGGCAAGTGCACCCACTTGCCAGGCCCTAACCTGCTCTTTTTTTACATGTGAGTCACCCCTATGGGCAGGGTGCAGTGTATGTGAAAGGTAGGACATGTCCTGATGTGTGTGGTATGTCCTGATAGTGAAATCCTGCCAATTTCGTTTTTCACTATTGAAAGGCTATCTGTTCCATAGGATAGAATGGGAGCTTATTTATAACATCTTATAAATATAACTTCCCACTGGGACCAGATAGGAAGATAAAGTTTAGTATGCCTGAACTCAGAATCTAAAGATGCTTCTTTTAGTAAGGATGATTTTTACATTCTGTGTTGGAAAATACCACTTTAAGAAAGTAGGTATTTTCTTGCTTAGCCATCCTGTGTGCCTCTGCTGGTTTGTGGATTGACTGTCTGGCTTTGGAGTGACAGGGGCTGGGGATGTGCATTCTCTCAGACGACCACTGGGGGGGGTTGATGTGTGTCCTGCCTTTCCTGAATGAGTCAGGGCTGGGCTGGGCTGAATAGACCTGGGCTGCATTCAGAGTAGTGGGAGGAGTTTTCACTAGCACCTGAATAGGCCTGGGCTGCATTTAAAGTGGTGGGAGGAGATTTCCCTTGCACCTGAATAGGCCGTGTCTGCCTAGGACAATGCTGTCTCCACCTCCTGCCAGGAAGCTGCACCAGTGAGGACAGAACTGGTTTTGGCTGGGCAAAGAGCTTCTCTTCAACAAAAAAGGGGGACTCAAGGGCTTGATAACGGGGTCCAGCATACGTGCCCAAACAATGCTCAACAAGAAAGATATGCTGTTCCCCTAAGAACAAAGTGATCAAGGGATAAAAGGAGGGAAGTCCTCCTTGTCAGAACTAGAGTCCTCACACACCCAGCAAGCTAGGTGTCATGCTTCATCATATGGACTTGCTCCTCGTCGGGTCGGCGCTGCAATACCCGACGGGCTCCCTTAAAGTGGCACTTTAACGGAGATCTTTAGTTCCTGCCGTTTGGTGCATGGGTGTGAGGGCCCTAAAAAACAGTGTAGATAAAACAGTGTAGATGTGGTGCAGGTGAGTGACATTAAAAAAGTTTGGATAGTCCACATAAAATCTTTATTCGGCTGGTAATCCACCTTCTTAAAAACAGAGTGGCTGCTCTCTGGCTCTATGGTCCAGTGGAGCCACACCGGTGTTTTGCGGGAGGTGTACCGGCGCACGTCTCAATGAGGACAGGACACCACGAATCTGGTGTCTAAAGCCCAAAAACCGAATGGAGTGAGTTTTATCCCATAACTAGGTTACCACTAGGATTGGCGGGACTTCGCGCTCGCTTCCAAGAAGTGTGGTAGGTAGGAGCCTCATTGCCCACCACCACCACGTGTAGATAGTATAGTAACATAAGGTCCTGATGAAATGCAATGGATCAATATTGACCACGATGCATGAAACATGTCGACCATACGATATGAGATGAGCTAGGCTCCACTGGACCATAGAGCCAGAGAGCAGCCACTCTGTTTTTAAGAAGGTGGATTACCAGCCGAATAAAGATTTTATGTGGACTATCCAACCTTTTTAACGTCACTCACCTGAACCACATCTACACTGTTTTATCTACACTGTTTTTAGGGCCCTCACACCCATGCACCAAACGGCAGGAACTAAAGATCTCCGTTAAAGTGCCCCTTTAAGGGAGCCCGTCGGGTATTGCAGCGCCGACCCGACGAGGAGCAAGTCCATATGATGAAGCATGACACCTAGCTTGCTGGGTGTGTGAGGACTCTAGTTCCGACAAGGAGGACTTCCCTCCTTTTATCCCTTGATCACTTTGTTCTTAGGGGAACAGCATATCTTTCTTGTTGAGCAAAGAGCTTCTCTGCCACCAGAGAACAAAGGAATTTGTGCTATAAAAAGTGGGGCCCAGACCCCAGAACTTTAGATTACTGCTAAACTAAGGAACCTGCCAGGATGAAAGGCTGGAAAATCTGTCAGGAGGAACTGCCACTTTGCTGCGTGCTCTGCTGTGTTGGCCTACTGCTTCTGTCTTGGGCAGGGAAAGGACTGGATTGAATTTTCATCATCCTGCAGTTAGAGTTTTCTCCAAGGGCTTGAAGTAGAGCTTGCCTCCTGTTGGAAGTCTCAGGGATAGAAAAGACTTCAGAGAGATTACTTCTGAACTAAGGAACCTGCCAGGAAGAAGGGCTGGAAAAGCTGTCAGGAGGAACTGCCACTTTGATGCGTGCTCTGCTGTGTTGGCCTGCTGCTTGCTGCTTCTGTCTTAGGCAGGGAAAGGACTGGTTTGTACTTTCATTATTCTGCTATTAGAGTTTTCTCCAAGGGCTTGAAATAGAGCTTGCCTCCTGTTGGAAGTCTCATGGAGATAAAAGACTTCAGAGAACTCTTTTGGGACGAAGAAGACTGCCAAGAAGAAGAGCTGGAGAAGCTGTGAGGTGGAACTACTACTTTGCTGTGTTGGCCTGCAGTGGCTGCTTCTGTCTTGGGCAGTGAAAAGACTGGACTGAACTTTCTGCAACTTCTTTGTGTGAGTTTCTCCAAGGGCTTGAGGTAGAGTTTGCACCCTGTTCAATAAGTCTCAGGAACTCAAAGACTCCGGACGCCGTCAACAATGCCGCTGTCGACTCTGTGTCCTGAAGGCACCGCAGAGGGCACCGCCACACCTCGCACCGCAACCCTGGTCTCACCGATGCAGCCACCTGACGCCACTACCAAGCCGCTGCTTGCCTGTGATCTCTGGGCACCGCACTCTGCACCACCTCGGTTCACGCCGCCGCCTTGGTATTACCGACTACGCCACTCCCTGCCGACATCGACGCCACTGCTTGCACCATGGTTCGAAGGCACCGCTCGTAAGTTACAGGACACACCGCCCTCATCCCGCACCTCAGCCTTGGCCTACCAACGCCGGCTCCATCGACTCCAGTTCGTCAGCCGACAACAGCGCTTCCGCAACGACGACACCAGCACCGCGACCAGCACTGCATCACTTCGCATCGCAACCCTGGTCTCACCGATGCTCCTGAACGACCGTCACCGAGCCGCTGACTGCACCTCAACCTGAGGGCACTGCATGCCCCACCGCTGCACTTCGCACCGCAGCCCTGACGCCTGCCGGCGCTCCCGACTTCAACCGCGAGGAGTTCGATCTGCAATGCGTGTGACTTCAAGCACCTGATGACTCCTGCACCGAACTCCGGAACCAACGCCTGCAGACGCCGGCTCTTCGGGGCTCAATGAGAGGTCGCCGACCACCTACATTTCTAATAGGTACTGTTTTGCGGGTCTTTCCGACACCATAGCTGGCCCGCGACGCCGCGGTTGGCCAGAACTGTTTCAATTTGTTGTTCACAACGCCGTGATATCCCCGGACGGAGCAATTGACTTCAAGGAGCTGTATTTTGAGTCTTTTTTTTATTATTATGAATTCTGAGAACTGTATGGTGGATTTTTCTCGTTTTTGGTCTTGTTTGCACAGATGTAATATTGGTTATTTTTCTAAAACTGGTGTGGTGTCCTTTTGTAGTGTTTTCAATATATTACTGTTGGTTATCTGCAAATGCTTTACACACTACCTTTGAGATAAGCCTAACTGCTCGTGCCAAGCTACATAGGGGGGGGAGCAGTTTTTTTTTAGGAGTCTAACTTCCTTACCCTGACTAGGAAGAAGGGTCCCTACTTGGACAAACGCTCAAACCATTGCCAACTAGAGACCCCCATTTCTAACATTGGTGGCAGCAGTGGGATCTGGACTTGCATTTGTGCCTTACATGCAGTGATTGGTGTACACCACTAGTAAAGTGCAGACCATTACGTGGCCACATACTGTTTTTTCTGTTTTCTAGTGTGTCCTCCTGGAAGTGTTTTTAACTGAGACTCTGGTTAGTTGTTGCACCTGTGAAGTCTTGAAAAAATAGAACTTGACTTCTTGCACATGTTCGTCTATACTATGAGGGAACTATGTGTGTTCTGCAAGGAAAGGGGGCTGCCTGTGAAGAGAAGGTCCTGGGAGGATCTAGAGGCAACCATATTTCAGTATGAGCTATCCCGCTCGGGCCAACACTACCAGTTGAGTCTGAGGAGGAGGACTTCTCTGAAAGTGAAGAAGAAACAGAAAAAGATGGCTGGCTTCTAGCTTGTGAGCAGAGGCTGAGAGAGCTGGAAGAAACTAAAGGAGAAGTACTGCCCCTTTGCTGTGTGCTGCCTGGGGTTGGCCTGCAGTGGCTGTTTCTGCCAAGGAGAGGATCTGTGTGTGTATCCTGCTTGCCAAGTGTCTCCAAGGGCTTGAAGTGGAGCTTGCCCCCTGTTCAAGAGATCTCAGGAACAGCAAAGACCTCACCATCCTTCTGAGCATGCGCCTGCACCGCAACCTGCCAGCACCGCATCGAGCACCGCCTCACCCCACCCCACACCGCAAGCCTTGGTCTCACGGATGCAGTCTGGACGATCGTCACCGATCCGCTGCCTGCACCGTGTCGTGAGGGCACCGCACCATGCACCGCTACCACTTTTGCAACGCAACCGCGACTGTTGCCCCAACCGACTCGCACCAACGTGTCTGCCGCAACGAAAAAAGTACTGTTCACGAGTCTGTCAACGCTTTAGCTGGCCCGTACCGATGCGGTCGGCTGGAACTGTTGTTTTCAGCATCGTAATAGCCCCGGACGGCGCTATTGTCTCGGAAGAGCTGTGTTTTTCCACTATTTCTGCAATTTAAAGGTTATCTTGCAAAGTAACTATTTTTACAGTATTGTATGTTGGATTTTTATCGTATTTGGTTTTGTTTGGTTTAGATAAAGAATTGCTTGTTTTCATAAACTGGGGCTGTGTCCATTTGTAGTGTTTTCACTATATTACTGTATGTGTGCACATATGCTTTACACACTGCCTCTGAGATAAGCCTGTCTGCTCATGCCAAGCTACCAAAGGGGTGACCAGTGGTTATTTCAGATGTTTATCCCCCTTACCTTGACTAAGAAAAGGGTCCCTACTTGGACAAAGGTGCAAACCATTACCAACTAGAGACCCCCATTTCTAACATTGACCATGAGTGATGAAGAGAAAAAGACCTATATTTTTATGTGCGGAGACTCCTCTCTCTTAAAGATACTACTCGTAAATCCCTTTGTGAATAGCAAACAACCGTACATTTACACAAGTTTACCTTTGATAATCAGTCCCTGTGTCTATATTTTATCTCATGTTTTGTCTGAGTCTCAATTGAACTACTCAGTTCTTGAAAGATAACTTTTAGCCATGAAGATGACTTGTACTGAACAGAGACATCTAGGAAAGCAATTAGAGATCCATTTGAAATGCAAATGTATCATCGGAAATTTTTGGGTTTGCGAAATCTTCAGTGCAGAAACAGTTGGCAAGCTAGGTGGGCATTTTTCTTTAGACATAATGATTTCACTACCACTTATATTCCTAGTTCAAAATGATTTTTGGCTTATGCCCTTTTCCGTCATTATCCTGAGTCATAGTTTACTTATGAGAATGTGTCATTTAGGAGTTAAGACTATGTTGAATTTAGTGTTATGATCTTTTTGCTAACTGTTCAGTCTGATTTTCAAGAACATGTTTTTGCCTGTTCTATTGGTGTCAAACATAAGTCATTACATTCTATCAGTGGCTCCTGAACCTTTGCATGTGATTTTTACCATCTTCTGACTCCGGAAGGATATCACAAAATAGTAGTTACAGTAGACACTTTTACCAAAGATGGTTACATTTTCTCCCTTGTCCAAATTACCAGCAGTTGAAGAAATTCTCCAATGTTTTTGACTGAAGTTATTTGTTTACATGGATTACCTCATACTATAATTGCTGATGCAGGTACCCCAAATCTCTCACATTTTTGGAGAGCTCTGTATAAAAATTGGGAGTTGAACAATCAGTGAAATGGGTGAACAGAACAAACTAGTCAAAGTTCGGAGCAAACACTATGATGCTACTGAAATGCTACTCAACATAATTGGGCTACCTATTTACCAGTTGAGGGATTTTATTACAATAAGGCCAGTTGTAGAGTCACCAAAGTTTAACATGACTTTTGTATGCAAGGATTTCATCCAATAGTTTTGTATTTCTTCGCCTTGTATTGATCCTTCGGTTAAATCGGCTGTGGATTATTTGAATCAGTTACAGAAACATTGGCAACTTGTTTGAGATGTTTACATATTTCTACGGTCAAGATGAGGGAATATGCTGGTAGATGCTGGGAACACTTTTTTTTAACTGCACAGAAACAGTGGCTCTCTTCTTCTTGTCTCCTTGTTAATACTCTGCCAGTTAAATTTCTGAATGCAAATTTTGTCCCATTTGATATAATTCATCAGATCAATTCTATGGCCTTTTGGTTAAAGCTGCCTCGTAACCAGAAAATGCCTTCTGTCTTTCTTTCATCCCAAATGAAACCATATATTCCTCATCCTTCTCATCGACAATATGAGGTTCAAGAAATTTACAACTCTCAGATGTTTCGAGGCTGTCTTCAGTTTACTCTCCTGTGGAAAGGTTATCCTTCTACTAAGCGTTCTTGGGAAGATGCTTCTTCAGTTCATGCCTCATTGTTATTGTGCTGTTCCTTTCAGTGGCACCCCGATAAGCCAGAAGCTTTATACTGTAGCATATGTGACAAGAGCTTTCCAAACGTTGCAAGAGTTTAGAAGATGGTGTGCTCTTTGGGAACTGGGAGCAGTCTCCCCTTCCTCTGGCAATCAAGGAAGAACCTCAACAAATCTTCTCAGTGTCCATTTCTTGACCTACAGATATAAAACCAACCATTTCCGTCCACACAACATGGCATCAGTTGCAATAATAAATGTAAAAAAGGGATTGGCAGACAAGAGTGCATAGAGAGAAATATACATGGCATGGGACTAGTAGTAGTCCATAGAATGGAACTGGGAAACAGAAGACAGTAATTGCGCTGTTCCATTACCACCTCGAGAACTCCAGTCGCCAAGTTACTGGGAAGCACAGTCTAGAGAAGCGCATTTCTTTGTGTGGTTCTCCAATTTTATTTGACTGAATTGCTGGTATATTTGGAGCTCGGGGCAGTGGAGGCTGTTAAACACCATCAGATCAATGTGCTCTACTCAAAAACAAGACAATTAATTGGAACACTCTAACTAGCATATTTCATAGTCAAGTAAATCCCCTGTAGAAATGTGCAAAAGTGGCATAAATGGGAATTTTTCTATGTGAGGTGCAGTGTTGTCTTATGCTATCCAGATGAGAGACGTCAGTAACTTGGAAACATGCCTCATAGTTCTATACCACTGCATGCCAAACTGTAGTAATTACATGTCAGAGTAAAACTATTTTGACATGTAAGCAGCTAGTAAAGCGTGCCTTGAAATCCACAAGGCCAGGTTACATAATGGTCAAAAGTGAAACATGCAAAGTAGGTTTCTGCAGTAATAGGAATCAACAAGTTGCTTACTGCACCTAAGTTAGCTTTGCCGATGACAAAACCTGCTTTATGTTGAAAAGCACACTCATATTATTTGGATTGGGAACAAATTAGAAAGCTTATCTTCTTAGCATTTCACCAAATAGAGAAAATCGATTTATTGCATAATTGTCACAAAGGGGACTTCCAGCAAGGGCATTCATTTCTGCTCCAGTACTGGCAGCCCTTAAACCAGTTCTATCAGGCACCAGTCTCAAGCAGTGACTGTAGTTACCCCTAGCATAGAGATCAGCCCAGAATAATGTCTAACACAGCTGCTAAGTCTCTGGCTGAAACACAATAGCCCTATTATAAGAGCCCTTCATTGACAGACAAGAGAGGTATAATTACAAGGCAGCACACTCCCAGGAAGTACCACCCTGTACTCATCGATTGTGGTGGGAAGAACTGGAGAAGTTTAGCCAAGTGGCCCAAGCAAAGGCAGGTAGAGGGAATTGGAATTTTTCATCCACATGTTAAAGGCAGGACATAATGTGCCTTTTCACATAAACACCATTTAGAATCAGCATAAGATAAGGAAGCGTAACTGCCCCGCCAAAGGCGCTTGTTGAGAAAAACGACGAAGGAGTACTGACTAGAAACTACAGCAACATCCACTTCAACACTAAATGTTAACTAATATTGTATTGATAAAACTCAGATCCTGCACACTTCCACCGATAAGTTTTTTCATCTATTTTTAGAAATATTTTGCTGAATCAGCAAATGTTTTATCAGCACATTAATTTGTTTTGCTATTGAGAGTTGCAAATATTTCTATCATAATCAATGACCATATTAGACAGATTAATAAAAAAATACGACATGTTTTGTGAGCCATCGATAGAGGCCTGTAGCGGGCAAAGCAGGACACTGTTCTGCCACCAAAATATCCTACTACCACGATAACTACTGTGTTAAACTGGAGAACAGAAGGAAAATAGAGCATTGATGAATGTATTCATCAAAGACCCCAAAAAATCTACTACACGTTCAGCGAGTTTCATAATCAAAATAGTGTATTTTATCTATTGCAATGTCAGTGAATCATTTTACACAAGTTTGGCAGAATTTCTTTCCTGACTATGATTTCTTAGCCATCTTCAGACAAAACTATTTTACTCCTGGTGGTAATTCCAGTTGAGAAATTACTAATGGTCTATCTTGGATTCAGTTGGTATCATTTGTGTTTTTGGTCACATAATGAATTACTTGGAAGACGATTACAGTTGAATCTTGTAACTGGATGTAAATTTTTCTCATTGGGTCAGTTCATTCTATTTGGTATTTTTTCAACTCGTAGGACTTCTCTTGTTTTTCCTGCATAAAGTTCAAATCCCAAAAACGCATATGTTATAACCAAAACAATTTGTAATTTGTTGACTAGAATTAACACCGGATATTATTCCATTGTCTATTAAGATATTTAGATAACTCCACATTCTCTCCTTTCGGCTACTTCAGTGTGTTATGAGACAATGCCATTATAAAGAAATACAATTAAAAACAAGCATTGGCAAAACCAATATAGTTTGCATTGACTACTTGCCCTCACTTTGTCAATGTTTATTTTGTTTTGTCATGCTTGCTGTAAATATTTATTTTTGAAGAGTTGCCAGATCCTTGCCAATATATAATATAAACATTGCCTAAAAGCAAACATTGTTTTTGGCCTCACCAAGCACACTTTGCCATAGAAATCCCTAACACTGAAAGGAAATACTTTGTTTGAAAGAACAGAACGCCGTCACTCACATCAGACCGATGCATGAAGAGGGATGGCTGAAAGTCCCTATAGGTGTGTGTATATATATATATATATATATATATTCCACCAAAACGATTCTCAACGTTGAACGCGCTCGCAGCTGGTGCCGCAGTTCATTTCCACACAAAACAAAGATATGCCGCACTCCAGGAGTTTGTTTAAGCAGATTTCTTTACTGATACCACTAACACCTACGCGTTTCGACCTTGCAGTCTTGATCACGGTCAAAATGCTATTTTGCCTATAGCGCCAAGTACCCCTGCACCGTTCCTGGGACTAGAGTACTAGCTTGTGAATCTTCATTGAGAGAGAGAAAACCGCTGGGTATTGGCTTGTAACTGAAGCAGTGACTGTGTGAAAGAACTTCACCCACAATGAGGAACCATTTCTGTGCAGGATGCAGACAGAAAGGAAGTGCACTTCCTCTCCCAGAGCCCTCTGAGACCACATTAACGACACCCTCTGATGAAGGAGAAGGTCCATTCCTTAACTTGAGCACGTGCTCACTGCACGAGGGACATACACTGAAACAATGCCAGGCAAACACAAACCGTGATGGCAAAAACAGTTGTCTTTGTAGTAGGAAAGAAACCACAACGCGCCAAATCCAAAGACGCTTGATTGGCGTGCAATGTCTACAAGAAGAAGTGAAGCTCGTGCTCACTAGGGTTCAGGAAATCACGCCAAACAATTAGGATTATCTATTGCACTTTTCAATCTGAATTTCCTCGCTAGTTCTGAAAATGAGGTTCATCTCATATCTGCCAATACCAACAACCCCAGCCCCCTCTCTTTCCCCCCAACATCCAGCACAGCTCCTGCTTAAAACAAGGTAATGATAGAAACACCATACTTGGTCCTTGTTCTCACTGAAAGCAGAAAATTCCATGATTTTTATCCAGAGAAAAAAACGTAGGGCCAGATGTACGATGATATGGTCGCAAAATCCATGTATGAACCAATAGCTTGGTTTAGAAATTTCAAATCGGAGTGGGTTGTAAACTGAATTACCTCATGAATAATAATGAGATAGGTCACAAACTGAGACTCACTCTGATTGGTGGCCATGACAGCGATGGTGGCATACTAGGGTCAGTAGACCACCATGCCTGCGATAGCTTTTCAATAAAGTATTCTTTTTCAATGCAGTCTGTTTTTCTTTGTGGGAACGGGACTGCGTTTAAAAAAAGAAGTTTACTTTTTAGTAAAGGTTTGTTTGAGAGTTGACAGTGGTCCCGGGAACCACTGCCACTCCCCCCAACAAACTTTCTTTTGAAAAAATTGCAATGGGAATGGTTTCCAAGGGGGCCCTTTCCCTTTTGCAAATGCGTTACCACTCCAGATTAGGAATCTGTGATTTTTCAATGTTTTGCGACCAGGTCACGGTTGCAAACCCTTGATTCATTGCATACTGAATCATTATTTGGAAACAGCGATTCGATAAGGGATCGAATTCCATTTTAAGAGTTGGTAGACATAGCAGTTACAATTACTATTATGTTTGTCATAGTCCACAGATCGTCCATATATGACAGATAGTTTTCTGAGTATATGACATGAGACTGTTTGGGCAGCATCCATGCCCTCAGGCCTGAATTATATACATAGTTAAAGTAATCAATAGCTCATAGACCCCCTTGTTGTTCACCCATTCACAGGCTCATCAGATGCTGGGTGGTATTTATACATGCGCGTTTTCTTAAACATCAAATGCTGGTTCCTGATTCAACTCTGACTCAGGAGCATTAATTTACATTTCCTGGTACATGAAAGCAATCCCTGTGGTACTTTGTGAAACAGTGCATCAAACCTTGTACCAGTGCTTAATCTGTAAAACAATAAGTGCCAGGGCCCAAAGAGGTCATGGGAAGCAACTTCAACCTGACCCACTAACTGCTCCAGCCAGCGCTGCCAAATGCCAGTACTACTGTTGTTTACTAAAAATCGCTCTCTAACAAATGTGTCAATTTGGTCTATTCTGTGATACCCAATGGTCTAAATTATTACTTTGATTTTAATGTATATTCATATTTTAAACACTCTACTGCTTTACAGTGGTAAGAAATAGAAAGACAGCGCCACCACGTGGTGGACTGTCAGCAGTAAGTACCAGTGCTGAGAAATAATTGCAGGTGCTGAGCACCGGCAAACACCGGCACAAATTAAGCACTGCCTTGTACCCAAAACAGGAAAGCGGTGGGTGTTGCTCATTTGTGAGTAATAGTGAATGATGACCAGTGAATATTGCCAAAGACGTTTGTCAAATGCTTTGAGGTTCCAGTATGTGTGTGAATGAATGTGTGTGTGTGTGTGTGTGTAGTGTGTGTGTGCGCGTGTTCACATGTGCGAAAGTGGGTGTGTACCTGCATCTGTGTATACATGTGTTTTTGTGTCTATCTATATGCACGTGTTCGTTCAGTTATGGGTGTCTAAGTCCATTTGAAAATGTGTGTATACATTTGCGTATATACATGTGTGTAGTGTGTTTGTGTCTGCATATGTGTTTAGAGGTGTTTTTATGTGTTTAAGTATGAGTTTCATTATGGAGGGTTTACGGTGCCTAAAGTTTAAGTTCTTATAGTTTTTTACATTATTTGTGTTATATTCCAACCACTTCTGAGTGCACATAATGCATTTACATAACCTTATTGGCTCTTTACCTGACAACTGTGTCGCTGCTACAGGGCTGATTCAGGAGAAGAAGGAAAATGCTGTACCTAATTACTAGACACGATGTGCATGTTCACATGCGTTCCGGTGTGTACATGTGTGTGCAAGTGTTTGTTCAGTTGTGGCTGTCTCTCAAAGTCCTTTTGTATGTCTGTATACTTGTGCATACATGTGTGTTAGCGTGTTTGTGCACGCGTCTAAGTAGGACTGTGTACATGTAGGAGCATGTGCCAGTGTTTCTTCAGATGTATGTGCTCAAATATGTGTTCATGTGTGTATGAGTGTGCTTGTTTGCATTTGTGCACTTATGGACGAGGTCTGGTGTCTAAAGGTTAAGTGAATATACTTTTTACATTTTCAGTTATATTACAACCATTTGCAGAGTGTGCAGGATGCCTTTACAGAGCATATTTGCTCTTTGTCTCACAACTATATTGCTGCTACAGCCCTAATGTATGAGAAGACAGAATTTGCTACAATTTAGTAGTTGACTTCTATGGATTCCCACGTAATCATTTCTGGAACGGGGACCCCCCACTGGATTATTATTGGAATTCAAGGCCCCCCCCCCATTGAGTAATTGCTGGAGAAAGTGGCATAAGCATTTTCGATGGTTTGAAGCACAAAACAGTATGCAACAAATACAGAAATAAGCATTCATCATACATAAATGATTAACTATTTTATTCAATTCACACACAAATATAAAAACTTGGATACTCCACCGTGGTCACGACGGTAGTCCCACCAAGATCTAAATCAGGCCCTTAATTTTTAGTCTCCAATTTTAAATTCTTTCACATTTACAGAATGCTTTAAAATATTCAACTTTAAATTTTGCTTCTTCAGTCATATACATTATTAATCTGTTAAATTTATCTAATTTTCTAAGCAGTCACAGACAGCCTGGAGAGGCTTTGCGGACTCCCAGGGATCCCCGACCCACAGGCCAAGAACCACTGCTGTACCTAATTCCTAGAAACAGTTTAGAACTAAATGTTGTCTCTGGTGTATTGTAATATGCAGGATAAACACCCTACACATTGTGAAACTGTAACACAGTGGTTGAAGGGGTCATTGTAGCATTCATATTTAGTAACGAGTTCTATATGTCAGTGATACATGCTTCACACCGTACAATGTTTTAGGCTTGTTGAACCTTCCCATGTGCAGGATGGACATGTGCCTTGGAAAGGTCAGTATGTATAGCTGCATTTCTGGGACTATGTCAAACATATCTATTATGTATGTTCATGAAATCTCATTGAAGGCGGGTGAGGCTGAGATAGCGCCTACATTGCAGGTTTCACATCTGTGACTGGGAATAGTTGTAGCAACCAGAGCAATTTTGAGAGATATGAAGAAGATGCCTGTAACATGTGTTGATCAACATGCGGGGGAAATATTGAATATGCTTACATCACGGATGAACTTGGTTCAAATGCTGTTGGAAAGGTGTCCGGTGGGATGCTAGCATGAGTTTACTGGGTGAACATAATTTCCGGTCTCTTTTCTTTAGCATTCAATATTGTGTATATGGAAGATTTTTTTGCCATAGGATTGGTTCTAAAGCTTGCAGCCTATGCTGACAGGGCTAACTTTGTGTATTTGCAATTGTACTATATTGTATTGCAGCATTTATATGGCACGTAATACTCTTATGTGGGGCGCTGAAGCACTTACCTACATGGGTGACATGTTACACCGTGTATGGTGTGTGGTTGGAAGGATGGTGTCTTGGTTTTGATCTTATGTGGGAAATTTTTCCATTTCTTGTGTGATGACCTCTGAGGCGCGGTTATCGTGTTATGGCTCGCAGTACGTAGCAGTGTGTTGGATGAAGAAGTGTGAGAGGCAGACAGGCAGTTTTATGTTTCTCAGTATGTTGGTAGCTTTGAGTAGCTCTGCAGGTCCCTTTACGGTATTTCATATGATATAGGCTGTTTAGCTGTTTACTACACTGGGTTATTCAATCTGAGATTTTGTGTATAGTTTTGGGTCTGAGCTGGCATGGCTGGTAGGACAGAGAAGTAGAGAGATCTGTTGGGATGGACATTCGTATTATCATCCCATACCTAAGTGTCTTTGTGGGATGTAAATAAGTGGTCAGATTGTATAGATATAAGGACCTGCAGTGGTGAACTATAATAAAGTCCTTCGCATTGTGCAGTATTCTTTGACAGATCTCTTCTGTTATTTCATGCCTGCTCATTTGGTGATGTCTGTTGCTTTGGCTGTAAAGTGCTGGTGATGGACAATCCTCAAAGCAGATATGCCTTATGTGAATTTAAGAGGTCTAAATTATAATTTGGTGCTGGCCACTGCATATTATGGTATTAGTATTATTGCTGGCCATAACTGTTATATATATTCAAGAACATAACTATATAATGCCAACCATAGGTCAGTCCTTCTTAGCTTACCTGCATATCGAAACCAGTTTGCAGGCTGAGTTGTATGCAATTCATGGGTTGTAAGCTGAGGATTGCACTTGAGGGTGCACCATTTTTCTGGGCTGTGATGCTGGGAAGTGGGTGGTGCAGTTATGTAGAAAATAGCCGTCTTTTGAACTGTCTTCAGAATTGTATATGCTCCTATACACGAAACAGATCGCACACAGGTGGTCAGCTGGTTACTTCCTCTATCAGGAAGGGCTCCTCATAAAGTTTGCACATTTATTCCTCAGGAGAAAACAAATTCAAAAGAAATAAACATGTAATGTGCACTTGAGTGGTAGGAGCTGAGATGTGTAAATGTCAGGAGGTCTTTCGGTAGAAATTGGGAAATTGGTGGTGTTTATCTCTATGGGAAAAAAGAAAAAAAGGTTTTTTTTGTGGAAGCATCTCTTGCAGGAGTGGTGGGGTTATATTGGTGTCCTAGAGAACAAAGAACCATCCAGGCTTCATAGAGCGGAGGCAGAGGGTTCAAAGCTGTCTGTGGTACACAGATGGGCTATCCTCATGAGGAGAGAATCCTACATTTTCCATTAAGAGTAGGGCACCTACCTTCCTGAAACTCCTGTACGCATCTCACGTAGGGACTCCTGAGAGGGATGAGTCATGTTGAGATTATGGATGCCTGGATGTCATTGCTCATGGACACTACTGAGTGACCATTGGGCCTCTTATTATTTCAGTTGTATACCTAAGTGTTATAAAATTGTCTAGAGTTATATCTCAGGCCCAGAAGGTGCTTGATACTTCTGGTTTGATTTTTGCTTTTTAACCATCATTTTAACAGCCGTATATTTTCTACAAGAAAATAAAGACCTAACCTTTTAAAAAGCTTTGTGTCTGAATTCCAAACCTACTACCGCCTCCTTGACCGCTCAACCTAGCTATTTTTGGACAGAAAAGTCTACAAGGGGCGTGAAGTGATTACATCCAGTTTACTGACCCTCACAAACATATCTCCCTTTTTACAGCATTATTGGCTCTTCTTTCTTACAAGAGGCTTGGTTGGTGCCGGTGCGGCGAGCTACTCCACCATATCACCCACCATCATTGGAGATCTGTTTGTAAAAGACAAAAGGACCTGGATTCTGGGAGTCTTCTATATTTTCATCCCAACTGGAAGGTAATATAGTCATTGATTTACTGTATGTAGTTACTGCATGCATTTATTTATCTGTGTTTAGTGATGCATCACCCATAGGGATCAGACTGCTTAGAGTGTAACAAATGAAATAATACATGAACAGTGAGTCTATTACTGTCAGGGACTGTCCGGGACTATGTCAGGAACACAGTCAGGGACTTGGGCAAGGACTGGGAACGGGGTAGAAAACATACACAGAGAGAGGAGTACAGCGCTGCCCAGGATCGCACAGGAAGTCAGAGGAGAAAAGGGATCCAAAGGGGAAGCCTGTACAAAGGAACAAGATGGCTAAGACTCAGAAAGGAAGGGCACTCACAAGGCAATTTAGCATTCAGACTAACTACACCCAGGACGGACGTGCAAGACATATATATAATACAACATTAACAATAAAGGAAATGTGGGGTAAAGCACTCAGGAGCTCCACATGGTAAGACTGAAGCTCAGTAAGTTTCTCACCCACAATTGCTGTTACAGATACGGACTGAAAATACCCACATATAGGATATGTATGCAAAGGCAGGGTCTGTGGAGCTTATACCTATGGTGGTGTTATAACAGTAACTCAAAGACAATACTCACAGTGAACAAGAAACACCATCTAGGTAGTCAGCTGTGCCCACGGATCCTGGCGATCAAACAGGAACCCGCAAGGCAGTAACAGCAAAGAGGTAGAACTAAACACAAGCACAATAGACAAGGAGCTAGCAAGAAGGAGTGCTTAACAGGAAAGGAAGGAAATCACAGGGCACACTTGGCAGAAAGCAGGTAACAAACATACAAGGTAACAGAAGCAAGACAGCAGAAATAGAAAGACAGCAAACTAGAACTGGAACCAAGGAAATGGGAAGAAAGGCAGGGACTGGAAAAGGATATACAGAAGGGGAGGCTACAAGTGTATACTAGAATAGTGCAGGTTCAGGAATCAAGAAAACAAAGTAGCATAGAAGGCAGTGCTGGGGCAGGAACAAGAATTGAGCAAAAGCTCAGGAGTCAAAGTAGCACTGCAGGTAGTGCTAGTTCAGGAGAAGGGAAACTGCTGCAGGTCAGGAACAAGGAATGCTAAGGCTCAGGAGTCAAGGTAGCACTGCAGGCAGTGCTAGTTCAGGAGAAGGGAAAATGCTGCAGGTTAGGAACAAGGAATGCTAAGGCTCAGGAGTCAAGGTAGCACTGCAGGCAGTGCTAGTTCAGGAACAAGGGAAACTGCTGCAGTTCAGGAACAAGGAATGCTAAGGCTCAGGAGTCAAGGTAGCACTGCAGGCAGTACTGGTTCAAGGAAACAGGAAATAGCTACAGCTCAGGAAACAAGGAGTCAAGAGAGCACTGCAAGCAGTGCAAATCAGGAACAAGAAATAGCTGAAGCCCAGGAACAAAGAATAACTATAGCTCAGGAACTCAGGAAACAAGGTAGCACTGCAGGCAGTGCTAAATTCAGGCACAAGGAATAGCTATAGCTCAGGAACTCAGGAAACAAGGTAGCACTGCAGGCAGTGCTAATTCAGGCACAAGGAATAGCTATAGCTCAGGAATCAAGGAACAAGGATTAACTATAGCTCAGGAATCAAGGAATATCAAAAGCTCAGGAAACACTGGAAACAAGGTTATCAAAAGCTCAGGAAACACTGGAAACAAGGATCGCCCTTACCGGTCTACAGCTACAATGACCAACACTGGGCTGAAGGGAGCTGGGGCTTAAAAGAGCTCACAGTATTCATGCACATCAGGTGTGAGCAGGCTAGCAGCAGCCAGCCACAGGTGAGCTGAATTCCTCCACCCATCCTTGGCCTGCAGGGGTGGAGACAAAGCAGTGAGCAGGGGATTATAGGTAATGGAGTTTCCAGCATGAGCAGACTGGCTTCCACAAAACCCGGCATGGATTGGGAATGGATGTCAATTCCGAAATGATGTCCAAATGCCTGGAAGTCAGGATATGCATACAGGGGAGTGTCTGGAAGCATATTAGAATACTGGAAAGCCCCACAATTTGTCCCCCTGCTGGTGGGAACGAGAGCACAGGGAGTGAATCGTGACAATTACACACAAGCATTAAAGTGGATTATGGTAATGAGAGCTCACCAGTGCATTATTACAAGGTAGAGGAGATGTTCTTTGGTTAGTGGTTAGTTGAGTCACAGTTTGAAGAACTGCTTTGATCGGTGTTGTTGAGTGAGTGGTGATAGTGCATTGCCTTCATCAATGTGTAACAAGATGAGATTCTGGAGTGTCCAGAAGGTTGTAGACAGGAGGAAGGGCTTTGAGGGACAGAGAGAGGTCAATGAAAAAACCCAAAGATCTAGCAGAGGATGAAAGACAGGGAGAAGTCATCTAATTTTCCTACAGCCGAACCACAATTGAACTACTAGTTCAGTGGTTCTTCTATTCATGAGGGAAAACTTAGCTTTTGTTGGGTTGAGTTTTAGATCCTCTGCATTTAGACCGGTTTTAATGATGTCCACACAGGATGCCAGCTTATGGATTCCAAAGCCAGTGAAATTTTAAGGAATAGACAAGTGTTGTCTGTGTATTTGTGGATAGTAAAGTTTTATTGGCTGATTATACTTCAAAATGGCTACATGTACAAGGTGAACATCATGGAGTGAGAATATCTCCCCGTGGCCCTCTAGAGAAGTCATAAATTAGTAGAGATCTGGAGGATTTCATTTGTATAAATTGTTTTCTGCTGGAGGATTGAGAGGTGGAACAATTTAAAACAGTTGTACCTCCATTCTTTATTGCAGTGGACTGGGATATATTTTAGGATCCAGTGTGACACAAGCTACTGGAGACTGGCACTGGGCACTCAGAGTAAGTACTATTTCTAAAATGTACTTTGTATGTTCTAAAAAATATTATTCCATTTGTTGTCCTCCTCCATGACTGTGCACTTCTTCCTGCTCACATTCTAAGTAATTCAAACCATCAAAATTTAGTGATGGGCATTGTTTTTGATAGGGAAGCAAAGATATGTGTAGTTCCTAGTATTGTCCTTCACATAGTTTGCAAAACTTCATGATTTATACCTTGCCTATGCCCGAGCACAATTATTCTTATACCAGTGTTGGCTGGTGCTGAAAATGAATGTCCCATGTTTACAGGTACTGCGAAACCATGACATACTGGAAACGGCATGTCAAATTACACTCAAGTACAAAATGATTGAGAAAGGCCAGATTTTCCCCCAAAAGACGATTTTGCATAGAGCATCATGACCTTTGCTGATTGCTCATAGTTTTTGTGTGAAGTTTGCAAAGGTTGAGAGGATGTGGCCTTGTGGCTAGAGAAGTCAACCTCAAAGTTGAGGAAGCGGGTTCGAGTATCGGCAGGGACGCTCAATATCCTGTGATTCTGCGAAAATCACTTAATCTTCCTCTGCCTACCAAAATGAATGTGTCCGTCTGTAACGCAACTTGTGCTCAGGTAAAGATTTTTAAAAGTTCCCAAAAAAATAAATAACATTGCATCTTGAAACAAGCCTTAAGTAATCAGCTCTAGTCATGACTTGAGCCCTGTTCTTTACACAACTCATACATTTCTATTGACTCCCCATAAAATCCATGTGAAAGCACAGCTATCTGTATCACCACAACCAGGCAGCTACCAATAATACTCTAGATACTGGGTCTTTAAAAGACCACCAAAAAAATAGCCAGCCACAGGAAAATAAAATTGTTTATGGTATAGTAGCAGGGCTGTAAAACGAAGCGTTATTTTCTGACTAGAACTGAATGATATTTTTTGACCGCTGTCCACCAAGCGTTTAACATTGTTTGTTTTTCAAAAACAAACTCCCAAGTTGTTAAAAAAAAACACTAATGACCCCCATATGCTAAGAGTTTTCTCTCAGAGTGTGGGGGTCACTATTTTTTCTATCCCTCACCACCAGATTTTTCCTGGAGATGATGAATAGAAAATTAAAAAAACATCAGACTGTCCACTCTAAATGAAGTGGTTAGTGTGACAGCATTTCTTGACAGCCCCTACTTTGTCGAGCCGTCGGAGGTAGCTTTCTGGCGATGAGGCCAATGGGGGCTCTGGCAATAGAAAGCTGATAGTCTACCTATCTCTAAATGAGGTGGCCTGACCATCAGTTTGGTTGCATTTGCAATGGAGTACCCTGCCCATCAAACTCTAAATCACCCCCTCTAAATACTGCTAATAAAATAAGCAACTGTGTTATGAATACTTATAGGCATGAATTGCAAATAAATGCTTCAGCAGTGTCCTGTTATTTTGCCTCTCAGGAGTGATGTGCATATAGACTTCTTTGTTGGTTGGTTGGTCAAGGCATGTTGATTCATTGCTTCGGCAGAGAGTCGATGGGCACCGGTCACTAATCCTTCCATTCTGTGTTCTTAGGTCACTCCTTGCATGGCAGCATTGGCGCTGGTTCTTCTGATTCTAGTTGTTCCTGATCCTACACGAGGGGCGGCAGAGCAGGGAGCTGGTCAAAGTGCAGCCAGGACACCATGGTGTGAAGACGTCAAAAGCCTCTGTAGGAAGTAGGTGGCGGTACAAATGCAGTATTTTTAGAAATATGAAGACATCTTGTTTAAGCATTAAAGTTTTGCTCTGTTAATATGAGAAACGCTTCTATATCACCATTTTAAGAACCATTCAATCTTAAGTCGGTTCTCACCTTCAGTGGCGGCTCCTCTATTATGGCAGAGGAGTGTCGCCCCCACCACCCCCACTGAAAGCCAGCAGAGGCAACCAACAAAAATAAAATGATAATAAAACATTTTTATTATCATTTTATTTGTTGTCCTACTGGCTGCGAGCCAAGGGAGGGGCGAGGCAAATCATCCTGATGCTGCAGCTGCAGCACCAGGGAGGAGGGGGGAAGTGCACAGGAAGATTTTTCCCGCCCTCTCGGGCCAGCCAAACTGTCATGCGCACTTAGCCTTTCTACACCTAGCTGTGTTGTACAGCTGGGTGGAGAAACCAACACAGGCACCCAGTCCATGTCTGAGGGCCAAACCAGCGCGTTCAGACAAATACCAGCGCTGCTCACATGCTGTGAATAGCATTCCCAGTATGTGAGCAGCGCTGGGATTGGGAGCTGGGAGCCTGCGCAGTGTGCAGCTGACTCCTGACAAGGACGCAAGGATCGGGAGCAAGGCGGCCGTCAGAGAAGGTAAGTGTAATTTTTAATATTTATACATTTTTTTTCTTTAATTTGTATTCCACCTCACCACTTCACAATACCAGCGACCGCTACTGCTCACCTTCCTTTCCACAGTACTAACAATTGTAGGGCATCTGTTTACTGCACAATGGCAACCACTTTGCATTCTAAAAATGAAAATAAAACATAAAACAGTTAATCTTTTCTTCTAAAGCCACATAGCCACAGTGATAAGCAGAGTGCATCCCCAAATGGTTTAAAGGGCTTCTGGAAGTCAGGGATCCAACTGAAAGCCATGATTTTCTTTTTTGATTTTAGTTCTATTAGTGATGCCACAGTGGTTCCATAACTAAATTACTGTATTACCCTGTTAAGCCTAGGAAGGGTCTCATCTGTGGGAGAAGAGACAGCTTTACAGTAGACATTGGTTGTGTTTTGGTCTGAAGAAGGTGTGTATTTTTGCTCACCTTCTTTGTGGCCTCAGTGGCTCAAACAATTCTCTATCTGGTGCTTACTGGCCTTCCAGCAAACTAGTAGGCTGAAAGCCAAAGCATCCCAAAATGGATGGGTAGACAGCAGAAAAGAGTGTATCATTATTTGGGTATCAAACACTATATCCACAAACTAACACAGATTATTATGTTGAGTAACATGTTAAAAGATGGCTGATTTGTACGAAGGTTACAATGTTACAATCTGACGTTTCAATATGCTGTAAACAAACATCAAAATACACCAGTATTGAGCTGCAAAGTCACATAAATACATTCAAGTGCATTTTGCCAACTTAAGTTGCAGATTGTTTTAATTCTAGTTAGCCAAATTTAAGACCTTCACCAGGACTAAAGTGCTTCAAGCATGTATGGAATAATTTGATGTTAGTCTACACCGCCAGTGTATGTCAGTCTGCCACAAATAATCAAAGTGTGATTTAAGAGTTATGATGTTTACAGTACTTACAGGGCTTAAAGAGTCACCAGTGAAGAAAGAGCTATAATTTGAAGGGACAAGGGATGGAGGCTGACAGAGTACACATATGTGGTACATGCACAATTTATATTCTGAAAACACAAAGAGGGGGCCAACATTTTATAAGACACGAACTAATGGATTAGGTAATTATTTATTTAAAGGCTATGGAGTTAATGCCATGCGGTATACCTCATGATACTGTCATGAAAGCACCAAACTGGCTGTTGAGTTCCGTAGCTACCAGAGGTTGGCACAAGGAATTATACTTCTGTGTGGTACAAAGATATTAATCAATTCTGTAGCAAAGGGAACCATACTGATCAAAAGCACAATTAAGATCAATATCATCCATGTTTGACCATGGAGAAACCATGGATCTTGATGACTTGGCTAGAAATACAGAACTAGGGACTACTTTGTGCAGTGTATAAGTTCTTTTCAGGTATAATGTTTACTTGACATCCTCGCAAAGGTGACTGGAGCATTCTTCAGACTAATGGTATTGCATTCAATCAATCAATCGGTGTTTGTAGAGCGTGGCTAATCATGGGTGAGGGTATAAATGTGATAGGATCCTGCTGCGATCAGTCAACGAGCCAGGTCTTTAGCCCCTTTCTAAATTCCAAGAGAGAGGGTGCTATTCTGAGGTGGGGTAAAGACATTCCAGGATTTGGCGGCGAGGCAGGAGAAGAAGCGTCCTCTGCTGTGTCTTCAACGGATGCGGGGGGTGAATGAGGGTGAGGGAGGAAGAGCGCAAGTGTCTGGAGGGGTGGTGGTAGTTCAGGCGGTGGTTGATGCCGGCTGGTCCTATGTCGTGGAGGGCCTTGTAGTCATGTAACAGTAACTTGAACTGGCATGTGGAGGTTCCTGAGGTGGGAGGTGATGTGGGTCCATTTGGGGAGGTTGTGGATGAGTCTGGCAGAGCTCAGTATTGTCTGGAATCTCTTCAGGAGTTCGGTGGCAATTCCTGTGTAAAGCGTGTTGCCGTAGTCAAGTCAGCTGGCGACTAGGGCTTGGATGACTGCTTTCCTGGTGTCGACAAGGAGCCATCTGAAAATCTTTCGGAGCATGGGAAGGGTGCGGAAGCACGCAGAGGTGACTGTATTGATCTGGCATTTCATGGTGAGTTTGCTGTCCAGGATGATGCCAAGGTTGTGGGTGTGGTCTGTCGGTGTGGGTCCAAGTTTGGAAGGCCAACAGGTGTCGTTCCACAGGGAGGTGTTGTTTCCCAAGATCTGCACTTCTGTCTTGTCCGTGTTGAGCTCCAGGCTATTGGTCTTCATCCCTTTATCAATGCTCATCATGCAGTTGTGGAAGTTGGTCCTGGTGGTCTTCTGAGAGCGAGAGGATGAGCTAGGTGTCATCTGCGCAGGAAATTATGTTGAGGCCATGGGTTCTGACTATGTTGGCTAGGGGCGTCATGTAGTTGTTGAGCAGGATGGGGTTGTGAGATGATTCTCTTGGGTTCCGACATGAGGGTGGTAGGCGGATTCTCTGGGTATGTCCTGTGAGGAAGGATGCAATCCATTTGAGGGCATCTCTCTGGATCCCGATGTGAGCGAGTCTCTTGATAAGGTTGTGGTGGGATATGGTGTCTAACGCTGCTGAGAGGTTGAGTAGGATCAGGGCTGCTGTGTCTCCCAGTTGAGGACGGTACTGATGACATCAGTGGCGGTGATCAGGGCTGTGTCGGAACTGTGGTTGGGGCGGAAGCCGGTCTGGGAAGTGTCCAGCAGGTAGTTGTTGTCCAGGTGTTTGGTGAGTTGTTGGTTAATAGTCTTCTCAAGGACTTAGGTGGGGAAGAGTAGCAGAGAGATGGGGTGGTGGCTCTTGAGATCGCTGGGGTCGGCGGAGGGTTTCTTGAGGAGGGGTCTGACCTCTGCGTGTTTGCATTGTTTAGGAAAGATGGCCGTGGTGATGGATGTGTTGAGGATGGAGGTAAGTTTGCTGCCGATTTCCTTGCTCCTGAGGTAGAATAAGTGGTGGGGGCAGGAGTCCATGAGTGCTCCAGAGTGGTTGGAGTTTATGATGGCTGTGATGCTCTGTGTGGTGAGCTGTTCCCATTCGGTGAGATGAGCATTGTGGGTGGCATAAGTTCGTGTGAGGAGGCTATGGAGGACTGTAGGTTGGGGTTCGAAGTTCCTGTAGATGGTGGATATCTTGTTGTCAAAGTAGTCCACTAGGGTATTGCAGAGTACCTGGGATGGGGGGATTGTGTTCTCCGTGGCTGGCTGGAGAACTCTCTGATGATTTTGAAGAGTTCCCTGCTGTGGTTGGAGCTGATTTCGATGCGGTCTGCCAGGGCACGCTTTTTCGAGTCTTTTAGGAGTTGATGGTATTTATTGAGGGCTGATTTGAAGTTGGCTCGGTCTGTGAGATCTCTGCTAGTGTGCCATCGTCTCTCTAGATGTTTGCAGTTGGGTTTCATGGCCCAGAGTTCTGGTGTGTACCAGCTGTCTTGTTTGGTGGATCTACTGGAATTGGAAGGCTTGATAGGCGCGGCTCTGTTGGTGCTTTTGGTTATCCAGGTGGAGAGGTTCTCGACGGCCTGTTCGAGGTTGGTTGTGGGGTCAGGATGAGTGGTGTTGAGGGCATCCAACCATTTGGCCTCTGTCACTTTGTTCCAGTTGCGGTGGGAGGAGCTTGGGGTCTTGGTGGTGGGGTATGGTCCTCCTGTGATGGTAAAGTGGACAATGGCGTGGTCGGTCCAGGTGAGTTTGGTGACATAGCTTTACTTGACTCTGTCGCTGGCAGTGAAGATTGGGTCAAGTATGTGTCCTGTGCTATGTCTGGGGTATGTGACCAGTTGGGTGACCAATATTGCTCATGCATTCTAGGAGGGTGGTAGTGTTAGTGTCTTCCGGGTCGTCGAGGTGGATGTTGAGGTCCCCGAGGAAGATGTAGTGTTTGGAGTCAATGGCAAGTGGGGCAATGAATCCAGGAATGGTGTTGCAGAAGTCTGGGTGTCTGTATGAGATGGTGCCTCTGATGGTTGTCCTCCCGCTGGTCTGGAGTTGGAAGTTGAGGTGCTCCATGACTGGTGTAGTATCGTATTTGGTGGTGGTGCAATGGATGGTCTCTCTGTGGATGATGGTGATGCCACCTCCGTGTTTGTTTGTG
Organism: Calotriton arnoldi; assembly: GCA_963921515.1. Classification (NCBI taxonomy): domain Eukaryota; kingdom Metazoa; phylum Chordata; class Amphibia; order Caudata; family Salamandridae; genus Calotriton; species Calotriton arnoldi. The sequence goes on along the minus strand of CAWUFW010003005.1, from coordinate 1,675,455 downwards.
CGGACCTGGTGTGTCATCTTGTATCCATTGGGCATTGCGGGGGTGGCAGATGGGTTGGCCAGGTCTCGGTGATGAAGACAACGTCGGGGGTGAGGGTGATGATGGTGTCCCTGATTTCAGTGGCATGTTTGCAGAGTATTCGGGTGTTGAGTAGAAGTCAGTTGAGTGATTCTGTGGCTGTCGCGGTCGGTATGGTGGGTGTGGTAAAGGATTCTGTGAGGGCGGGTGGTGCTGTGTTGCAGGTGAAGAGGCAGTGGTGGCAGGTGAAAGGTCCTACCATTAATTGAGGAGATGCGAGGCAGCAGTTATTGTGGCGTCAGGGGGCAAGGGTTCAGATTTCTGTGGGAGAGTATCTGTGGGTGTCCGGAGGGCCAGCGTTCCAGGCGATGGATATGGTCCAGGCACAGATGGGTGCAGACGGGCTTGTCTTTGGCATGCCGGTGGCGGGCCTGCTACGGTCCGCACTGCAGCCTTCACTAAGTAGGTTCTGGTAGGGCTTCTGGAAGGTGGAAAGTAGGAGGCAGAGTGGTAGGAAGGCAGGAGAGTGGGAAAATGGGAGGGTGAGCAGCAGGTGCCACTGGCCACAAATAACAAAACAAAGTAACAGGCAGAAAAAAGGCAAAAAAGCACAGGTCACAAAATACCAGGCACAAACCACAAATGACTAAGGTAAGAGAATAACAGTTGCAAATTCAAATTGACACAAGCAGAGAACACAAGGCATGGAGTACAAAGAGACTGAAGGCAAAGAATAACAATGTGAATAGAGGGCAAGCGGATGTCAACTTAGACGCAGCAATTGGGCAGCGAGGGGAGCTGGTGCAGGGACCTGCTCAATGCGGCCGCTCTGTGGCCTCCATTAAGTAGGTTCTGGGAGGGGTGTTGGGAGGCAGGAAGCAGGAAAGAGGAAGAGCGGGAAAATGGGAGGGCGAGTGGCGGATACAGCTGGGCACAAGTAATAAAACAAGGTAACAGGCAGAAAAAAGGCACACGTCACAAGATACCAGGCACAAACCACAAATAACAAAGGTAAAAGAATAACAGGTGCAAAGTCATATTGACACAAGTAGGGAACAACAGGCACGGAGTACAAAGAGACTGAAGGCAAAAAATAACAATGTGAACAAAGGGCAAGCGGACATCAACTGAGACGCATCAATGGGGCAGAGAGGGGAGCTGGTACAGGGAATTAATAATGACTTTCTTTGGATAAAACATGTCACCATCTCCTTAACATCTTGTTTCAGGGAAATCTGCATGTACCCAATGACCAAGTCAAAGTTACGTATGTAATTGACAGCCACCGCAATATCCACAACTCATCGGCTCTCTGTTTTGGGTGAGGTTCTTCCGGCAGTTCATGCACCTTCAGTAGTAAATGGCAACAGCTTTCTGCTGTATCGTGTGACAAAGGGATGCACTTGCTCCACTCGTCCTCTTTATCATTCTCATACTGTAGCAGTTCACCTTCCTTATCTCCAGCTGCCACTAGGAGTGATCAGCTAGCCACATGGATGTATATGAGGTTGCACGGTGGGACTTAGTGAAAGTTTAGGTCCATAAGGGATTCCCCCTACTGAACTTTTGTTGCACTATACATGGGTACAGGCATTTGTCCCAAAGCTTGACGTGCTCAAGGACCAAAAACACACAACGCGATTTATACTCTCCCAAGATAGTCCTCTGCGCATACTTCTGTATGAGTTTAAATCAACCAAAGGAGGGAAGAGAGAAGAGATGTGGAGGGCCAATTCATATTCCCGAAGTTTGTAAGTATCAAAATAGAAGCCACTCAATAAAAACCTCAGATCTCTGTCCGTTTGTAAGCAAGGACACCCAAAGGGTGTTTTAAAAGGACTCTCTCCCACTAAACGTTTCTAGTGGCATGCTTCATCATTGAGTCCTCTCTACCTTGAGCACCGAGGGAGCACCTATATTTGGGAAAGATGCAACCCACAGGCAATTTTAATATTCTTGGATCTCCCTTGATTGTCTAGGTAGAGCACGTCCAGATACGCCAATGGTATCCAGGCGAGGACTCAATGAAGAGGCATGGCAACTAGAAACTTCTAGTTGGCGAGAGTCCTTTTAAAACACCTTTTGGGTGTCCTTGCAGGCAAAAGGACAGAGACCTGAGGTTTCTATTCAGTGACTTCTATTTTTATACTTACTTACTTCTGTTCAGTTCCGGACTAGCTTGCTTATTAAATATTCTTCATGGCATAGCCAATAATCCACCACATAATGTAACAGTATTTGATGGTTACTTTCTATTCCATTTCTATCAGTACTGAGAAGACATTTTACAGTGTGCCAAATTAAGCTCAAAGATCCTGAATCCCACTCCTTTCTAAGTTATTTGACTGCAGTCATACACCAGACGAGGGTAAAAGGGTATCCCATTTCTTGCAAGGGGCTCCTTAAGGTCCACAATTCTGTCTTTATGGGCTTTTTAAATCTCTCTACAAGCCATTGGCCTGGGGATGGAAAGATGTGAGTCATTCCACATTGGTTCTGCATAGTCTCCAAAGGAGGGTGAAATGATCTTTGCACCCATATCAAACATAACTTTTTGGAAAATGTCTTATTATAAAAATCCTAGTCGAAGCACTTGTTATCACTGGGACAGTAGCGCATCTAGGATTACTGCATATGGGTATAATTGGAACAAACTTTATAGGCATTAATGACCTTCAGACCTTCTGCCCGGTCTTTGTTGGTGTGATCTGTCAGTTTGTATTTTCCTCATAGTCCTGGTGCAGAAAGCTCCAATTGTGGAGGCTGTCTCATGCGATTTTCCACGAAACCTGAACCTGTGCATGTGGATGGTATTAGAAAGTATTGTGGGTCATCCATGGTGCTTTATTTTCTTGTTGTTGTGGGTGGTCCCAAAGATGGGGTGCTCCCAAAGGTGAATATGCCTTACAGCCTTTCCTGAACTAGGGACTACGATCACTGAACCTGTACCCACCGTTGATGCTTCCGGTGAAGAATGTTCCCAAGTGTGATTTGCTCCATGTGCTTCTTCTCAATTTTTGAATGTGTTAATAGTTGTGCTTCTCTGTGAGTCTTTCTGTTGACTCCTTATTGTGTCCCATGTGCATGCTGTTGGGGAGTTTGTGGAGTGTCCATAAACCCATGGAGAATAGATCACAATGAATAGATAAAATAAATAGCAAAACTTCAGTCGACCATCAAGTATTGACCCATACAGTGCAAACATACATGGGTATCTTCTACGTGGTCCAACAGTGGTTTACCTCTTGTATTGGCAAACAACATCGATTCATCCAGGTGGGAATGTCAAGATCCCAAAACCTCCCCCCTGTTGTGGAGTTCTCCATCCTGTCCCCTATCATCTTAAACCGCTGCATTGAAACCGTAATCAATGTCAGCACCGCTAAGATCCATCTGAACACTGATGACATGCACATCTACTTCAAAAGCTTCACTGTTCAAGGCATTTAGTGATTCAAACCTTGACCTTACTCAGAACCGTCAACCCAAACAAGACAGAATTCCTCCTGTTTCCCATTAACAAGAAACAAACAGAAATTGACTCCCCTAAGGTTCATCCCCCAGACTGAATGGAAGGTTCTAGATGTTTTGTGCGGGTTAAGGACCAATCAATTGCTGTTCTAACTGCAATAGTTTTCCATTACTTAGGGGCCCACTGCGAGTAAGTCCGTTTGCATCTGAAAATGCCAGTTTTGGGCTGAAACAGGATCACAAGGGCCCTGATATTTTGGGCATGCATCCACCTCCAAAAAGCAAACGTAAATATGCTAAATAAAAGGATGAGAATTCGTCAAAAGCATGAGAAAAACGGTGCAGTAAAAACATTAACCCCACATTATTTCCTGTTCCAGATGCTAAACTCGTATCACCCTGCAAAGGCACAGTAAGACTACCTTGTATTGGTAACAAGGTGTAGCACTTCTGCCTTCGCCGTCCACTTCCATTCCCCTCCCTGCAGGGGCCCTTTTGTAGCACTCAACTGTCCGGAGTCGGATGTCCTCGTGCAGGGCCACTGTCACCACAGACCTACATGTGAGCCTTTGTGTGACCCACCTCTCCGTTCACTGCCCGCGTGTCTGGACAGGCAAAGAAAGCATACGCTGTGGGGAAATGAAGGAGGCAAAATGGGGCTGGCCAGACCCAATCAGTCTAAAGAGGATACAAAACCAAGTGGGAGGGGAATGGGCAGTGGCAGTCGCCTCACAACGAAAGGGGCGGGGGGCAGGGAGAGGGTAAATTTAGGGTAAAAATAAATATTAAAAAAAACCTTAACCTGTCGCTGTCCCGACATCGACAGCCGCCTCGGTGCTTCTTCTCCAGGCAGTCACTGGGAAAGCACAGAGTCGCCACCCAATCTAGACGCTGCTCTCATGCTTTGACAGCAGCGCCAGGATTGGTCTGAGCGGCCTGGTCTGCCGCTCAGTCAGTGCCTGGGAGCCTGCAGCTTTTCTCCAACCCGGCTGTGCAAAACAGCTGGGTAAGAGAAATAGAAGTGTGCATGTCTGTTTGGCTGGTCTAAGATGGCCGTCCAAATTGACATGTTCACTTCTAAGTGCCCACCACTCCCTTCTGTCATGCCATGGCCCCGCACGCATGCACGCCTCGGCCACAGCAAGTCACAGAAAAATAAAATGATATTATTATTTAAATATCATTTTATTTTTCTGTGACTGACTCTGATTAGTGGGGCGATGCTTCTCCGCCATTACGGACGAGCCGCCCCTGAGAACGGGAGGCAAATCTTATGCTGTGTATGTGGATCCAAAACACTCATTCATCCTAAGTACTCACTCGTTACTATGTACAGAACAGCTGAAAAGCAATAAAAAATGAAAGAGGTAGATTTCGGATGAAACGTTCCTGCTTTCTCTTTCTGGAGAAGTCTATGAGCAGTGACTTGAGGTTTCTTAATGCTTCATACCGGTTAAGCGCACAGTAGCAATTATTGGCAGAAGGGACACTTTTTTATTTTCAGTCTCAAACGCATGCATCCCTGGGAATCAATCTTCCGGAATAAGAGGAAACAACATTTGCGAAGATTAAATTGTGGCTAAAAGCCCATTGTTAAGGTTCTTTAAGAGGGAGGCTATCAGATATAAATAAACTCTATTTAAGAAACCAGAAAACTAGATGTCCACTGAACAAAAAGCCTTTTTGCCCTTTTAAGACTATGCCAGCCGGGCCATCCCTTCACGACCTCACCATTTTTTCGGGACATTTTTTGTTTATTCACTTTGGAATTTTTTTAATAGCAAGAGAATGCCTCTATATACACGTGAACGATCATAGCAAGCACATTTGCCTCTCAAAATATGCTACTTTCTTGCAAATGTTCTCTTACAGCCATGTTTTCAGCTATGCACCACCACAGACCAGCTTCGCAACTGCAAAAGTTTGAAGCAGCCTCGCTGAGAAGCTTAGCCTTTCTTTCCACAACCATGTCCTTTTACGCCTGATAGCCGTTTTCGAATACACTTAGGGCCAAGTTGTGAGTCTAGCGGTCCGAGGACCTCCAGACCCATGGTGGCGCGGTGGTGGCGGTCTAGCCACCGCCGCATGGCTGTCTGACCGCCCTATTACAGTTTTGGCAGCCAGACCGTAATTGAACCGCCGGCTCTGCCAGGGAACCGCCGTTCCTTGGTGGTGGTGTGGCGGTCAGGGGCTATGCAGGTGGTGATGCTGTGGCACCGCCATGCATATCACAAGTTTCAGGACCGCCAGCCGTTTCATGGAGGTCTTTCCTCCATGAAAAGGCTGGCAGAGCTGAAACAAAGGGGCCCTACGGTGCCCCCAGTACCCCCTTAACCTGGGGATGCATGCAGAAGGGCACAACATGTGCCCCCCTGTGTTCAAGCATTCAGGTTACTGCACGGCATGGACTATGTGCAAAATCATTGTATATTTTTTAAAAGATGGTGATTCACATCAAGTAAACAAACTATGATTTCTTTCTCAAAATCTCTATCTCGCATTTAAAATGATTTACAAACAATATATGTTTTACAGATGTTTAAAAAATACTTTCCCCGTGATTTTTGTGCAACACAACTGGGGAAAAAGGGAGCAAAATCTCTTTACCCGTTCCTATCTTACATGCAGCACAATGGATTTGCCATTTTATGTGCACCAGTCCAGCTGTTGCTGTGAGCTGTTTGTGCCAAGTGTGCACCAAATCATTTCACAAGCAGTTTGATCTGCTATCTGGTATTTCTGTCACACCTTAATTTAAGGTTTGACGTGTATGTCGCTTGCACCATTCATGACACACATATTTTAATCTACACTTATTTTAAGGATCAATTTGGTCTGCCTCTGTTACCAATTGGCTTCTTTTGCTCTGGTGCCATGTGCTATTGGCTTTAGATCATGTCAGTTACATGTTGGATCAGCTCACAGGAGTATTTTAGTCTCAAAGTTTTTCTGTTAGCTATTTGTAGGGGGCCTTCCATCTCCATGAATGCATGCACGAGGCAGTCAGTGCTGGCTTCGGAGCACGGATGGTATTCACCGTTCATCCATGGAATAGATTAGAGATACTATTATGAGCCTTGCCCTGCACGAGGAGTGGATGGCTTTCACTGCTTAATAAACAAGAACCTGCTATTGATTTGGATATAACTGTTCTGCTCTTTCTCTGAGGGCACGATTAGTGCACAAATTTCAAATTCATCCAGGACTACTTTGATTTACGGTGAGGTATCCTGGAAGTGAACGGTACGTCCGGGAAATACTCCCAATTGGTTCTGAGCCAGTTGACCTAGTCTTGAAGAGACCCCTTTACTCAAACAGGGTCGAAATGTCAACATAACCACCCCCCCCCCCATTAACTGTGATCAACAGGAATGTGCAAGGAGTCATGCACATACATATCAAAGATCATGTTTTGAACCAGAAACCTTGTACAGTGTCTTACGTATGTATATGTTTTATGTATTTATGCACTCACTGGAGTACTGAGCCATCTGTACTTTTTATTTTTTATTTTAAACATATTTTATTGGGGTTTCAAGAAACACATTTGACATACATTTCGTTACGCTGTTGTAGACATTTTTCAGTAGCATTTGTCAGCTTGCAGATCATTTTCATACATCTGTACTTTGTTTAAAATGTTGTACTGACTATTGCATATATTTTGGATAATATATATTAGCAACAGCATTTCAGTCTTTTGGTTTTCTTTATATGCCAATTCAAGTAAGAGCATATTACTAAATTGTGGAAGGAGTACATTGATTGCTTGAAAAGCAGCTGTGTTAGGCTATCGTGCTTCCAACTGCGCGCTGAGTGGTCACAAGCCACTGGAGCAAATATATAGTGCCGACTGTGACCTGGGCACCTGTCACTGAGCTAGGCACTAGACACATTGCACCAACACTCAAATTTTATAGAGGGCCAGGCACTTACTTGGGAGACCAGGAGGCTGGACAAGCTCAGCTGACCATTAGTCACATTGCTAGTTTATCCAACTACGTGGTCTGTGCATCCACTATGACTCACACTACTAAGAAGTACTTGGAACAATTATTTATGGTTCCTAGTCACTCTTTGCTGGGCCTTGTCTCTGGCCATCTTCTATTCCGTCATGCCTCTCTCGAGGTAGGGCTCTCTGATCCTTCACTTACTGTCCAATTCTTGGCCTTATGGTTTAGTGTCCAGCATCTGGAGCATCCCTCTGCAGCAGGGTCCTAGTGCCCACCCTATACCTCTCTATCCCTATGCACAAATTGCTTGACAACTCCACATGGGGTTACTGCAATGCTTTGTATGGCGGCCTACTGGAATGCACAAGTGTTACACCTCCAGAGATTTCGAAATGTATGGGTAAGGCTGATTTTTTATGTTTGGATAGTAAAATACAGCCATTATTGGGGTGCAGTAGACACGGCACATGCAGGTGGACAGCTAATTCACAGGGTGGACGCCACCCCCCTTGCAACAAAGGATACCAGGAATGTGTCCTGGTATAATTTGCCAACACCAGGACACATTCAGCAGTGCATGCACGTTGTCTGCTTTCCGTTCTGAGTAGTAAAGTGCAGGCGGCGAGGGGGCTTTGTTATCGGAGATTCCAGCTGGACCCATAACAAAGGCCCAGGTTAAGGAGCCATCAGCCCTCCTATTGTTCCAATGGGAACCTGCCTGGGGGCTATCTGGGGCCTAACACCTAGATACCTATGCAATTGAGGGCAAACAAATGCATACAACTACTCACTTTACAAGTACTTAACAGAAACTATGATCTGGAGGCACAATTTAAGTACCACTATTTTTATAATGTTATTCTTTTTTAGAGCTACACATCCCAATATAGGGTGTCAGAATGCCTTACATCACACACATTATACACTGAAAATAAATCATACAAGTGTGTAAATCTATGTACAGGATGCATTACCAAAAACAAGGAGGGTTACAAGGTGTATGAGTTACATATCGTCCTTACCGGTAGGCATCAAATGTTAAGAGTGCATGGCCGGTAGAAACATAAAGTCAGGATTTCAAATGTAACGCAGTGCTATGGGTTGTCTGTACTAATAAGACTTTACTGCAACCCAAAGAACCCCTTTTTAGCAGCCTTATAACAGATTGAAAAAAAACAATATGGTCTAAACCAGGGGTACTGGAATTATGTGACAGCAGAGGACCAAATTATGTAGCTGGGTTGACTAAATTATGCGTCAAGAAAATAGTAATTTTGCGGCGTAATGTGGCACATTTCGTGATAGCATTACTTCATTATTTTATCATTTTTACACATGTTAACATTGTCTGGGGAAATAGTTCACCTTTTTGGTACCAGTTCAATACCCAAATACAGCAATGAACAACTAAAAGATGACCAATCAACATTTCCGTAGGGCCTTACACTGCGCAAGGACAGATGGAGCCACATTTTTTGTAACTTTTGATCCGTTTTAGCTAGAAATAGGTTTTTTTGTTAAAATCTGCAGATTATGCAGCTGATAATAGATTATGTGGAAAGTGTGCAAATCCATTATTATGTGGAAAATGCTGTATCTGTGGAATCACATCAAACCAGTGGCCCTGGCTAAACCCATGCCTTGGAGTTTGCCAGCAGGTCCTTGATGCCGGTTCATAGCTCACTCTGCTATACTAGGACTGAAATCGAAGAACTGCCAGTAACAAAAGGATCTCATTGATGAAAGCTCCTACCTATCTACATAAAATAGAAATCTGTCATCTGCATGTTGCAGAATGGGCTTTGAAGAATACACATTAACCCTCCATGCTATTTTATGAGTTGTAACTTGACGAAACACAGATCTCTCCAGCGTACGCATTAACCACTAGAGTTATATTACCATTATTATTATTCCCTGAAATGTACTGGGTATGCAAAGATATCTGCAGTGTGTGCCTTAAACCCACAATATAATTTAATGCAGCCTTTGTGACCGATTAATCCAGAACATATTTACAGTTGATCGCTTGGATGGTTCCATGCATTGTGACGAATGACCGGCCATCTATAAGGATTTGAAATGTTGGATGTATTCCACAATAGTGGACTCTTTGTTGCGGAATAGGAGTAGTTGATTTCATATTATCTATTATTTCTGAAATAGCACTCTTTGGTTATCCAACACTCTGGGCTGGACATGTATCCCTTAGGGACCTTCTTTAAAATCTACGGGCTGCTGCTGACCCTCTTTGAGGTCCTTTTTAGTGGAAATTTGTTGGTGCTCTGAGGAAGGAGTATGACCTAAGAGCATGGGAAAGCTGGCAAACTTACAATATTATAATTCAAAGAATGACATTTGATGACACTATAGTACAAGAATATGTTATATATTGTATACTGATAAAAGATTATACATAATGAATTGTCAAGAGAATAAAAGGATTATTAGATATTTCTATTTTAACAGGAGTGAATATGATATGAGTGTTTGGTACGAATAAAAATGAGAAATGGATACATTTTTATAATTCTATATGGGTCTCTTGGTCTGGGTTTAGGGGAGTTAGATATACAGATTTGGTTATTATGTTCATGAATTAATTATGAAATATATGTAAAGGAATGCAGTAATTATGAAACGTATGTATGAATATATAAAATGTATATTTATATTTGACATAGATGAAGGGCTCTGCAAAGAATGCTTTTTACATTCATATAAATGATTGCAGTCCAACAAGGTTTTTGCAAATTGTATTGGGGGTGGCGATTTTTACTTGCTTCGTTATTGAGTGCGGACGGTGAGATCTTGGCACAAACGGGCCTGTTCATGGTCGCGAAGAGCCCAAAACTTCAGGATCTCTCCTTGGACTGTAGAGGAGCGCACCCTGATGCCAACCAAGGGCCCAGGTCTTGGAGACGCACCGCTTGGGAATCAGAGATTCACTCTTGCAGAGGCCAGCAGGGCTCAGGCAGGGCCAAATGCACAACATTACAAACCTTTAAAAATCTGTTACAGAGCTCACACTTCATGTCCCATGCCTTGACCAGTGATGTGTCTGTCAAGTTTTAGCACTGTTTTCTGCAGTTACTGGGTCTTGCTGCAGTCAATGTATCCACCTCATATCTTTAGATGTACCTAATTCAACTCTGTGGTTCTAATTAAATCAATTGTTGACAATGGTGAAAGTTTGAGGTGGCATGGCCATGAATCAAATAAGTCTAGGGGCTACACATAGGTCTGTCTCTGCAGTAGCAGACTTTTAACTCAAACCGCTAAATGATCAGTTCACCACTCTGTTCAATATTTTACTTTATAGATTTAAGCCTTTTAGGGATTTAAAAATCCCCCCATGTTTTATATTTGTTCTTTAATAATGTTGACTACTTGATTGTTGGATTCTTTCCTGTATTCTTTTACTACTTTTTCTTAGGACATTGTAAGGTATGGGATTATAGATGAAGGATTCGCACCCAAAGAGCGTGCACAGCCAGTGCTGGCGGTCCATGTACATAAGAACCCAGGGTACACTGGTGGCAGCAGAAACACCCTCCTAGAAGGTCCCTCAAACAGATTCACAAGAGAGTCATTTTAAGGGTGTGGAGGTTTTTTTAGTGCGTAGACCAGTGAAGGAGATTTTCTCCTGATTATAAACTCATATAAGAAGGCTTCAGAGTCTATATTGACAATGTTGGAAATGACATTCAGAGCAACTGCAACCTGTTTTGAGGTCAATAAACACACTACAAGTGACTGCAAAAGAGGTTTCATAACCATTAACTTGACAATGTCACCCTTATGAAACTGTCTTGGTATTTCATGCCTTTCCTCAGTAATGTTCATAGGTCTCATGGGCCCTCCTCTTCCTCTTTAGAATCCATTGCCATATGTTAACAGATGGCTGACTGCTCATCGCCATGTGGATGATACTCAGTATAGGAAGGTAGATCCTGCTGCCCATCACAACAAAGATACCAGATGCATGGTCTTTTTTAAGTGCTTTTGCTACCTACGTATTAGAGTTTCAATGCTGTCAAAGGTCTCACTAATTACTCTTTTATTATGGGTAAACATCCTATGGAAATATAGCATGGTCCATAATGTCTGAATTAATATATTTGCAGAATATTCAGTTATAACTGTTTCTTTTTAGGGAATATTATTTGCCATGCTTAGAATACCAAATGCAGGTTTCAATTTGCATTTTTTTGATAATGGTCAAAGTGTGATACAATTGTCAGTGTATACCATGATGGTATGCTAAGTAGGTTAATTATTTTTTTAGTTTTGATATTCATAATTATAGTTTATAGCATTTTTAATGCAATGCACAAACTGTGCTTTTTTCTTGGTGCCAGGCTTAGTATGCCTAGCTTGTAGCACTTAGTGGCTTTCACATTTGAGCTGCTCATTTCTTCAGGCAGGGAACTCAAGTCACAGACGTAAGTACTGATCAACTTTCATTTTTAAAATCTTGTAATGCATGTACTCATGATAGACCTGCTAATGTCGAAGGTCCTAAAATCTGATGTCACTTCCTGTGAGGTCAAGGGACGTGATGCCACTTCCTGTGATGTCACACACAATGTCCCGCACTGTGATGTTGCATATTGCCTAACTTGGTTAGTCCCCCCACTGCATTTTTTTAGGACTTGTGCCCTAAGTAGACGAATAGAGCCACTGGTGCAACTAAATTTTCAGCACTTTTTTTTAAATTAAATATATTTTATAGATTTTTCCAACTATAAAAACAGCAATTGGCACATCGTACATTAGTGTTCAGTAGCATCAATATTGTTACATCATATGTGTTTTTTAGTAATTACAGTGTCACAGTTACTTATACAGTGGGTGTTACTGAGCGGTGGCACTCAGGAGCTGAACATGATGTAACTCGCCATATCTGTTTGAGCATGCATAAGAAACAACTGGACTACCATGTGCTGTTATTGTGTGATGAGTAAAATGTAGCAGTTGGTAGTGCTTAAGTGACAATGATAAGTAGTGCAGCTGACAACTTGGGAAAGAGGACATAAAACCAGGAGCTGAGTTGGAGAATCCTATCCACCTTCCTGTGTGGGTCTCGCCTGTTCTACCCACGCCTGCTGCCCTGTCGTGTGGCCCTTAGCGAGATCGCGTGTTTGAGCGTGGCTGTGTATTACATGGTCTAAGGCTGAGTGCCTTGGGTTAGTGTGGAAATAAGGCTCGCGTGTGCGATGTCACTCTGCCGAATTGGTCGCCTGAGGGGTCGGGACTGGTGTGTCTACGCCCTGCTGCAGCGACGTCAGAATTGCGTCCCAGTTTGCAGAGATCGGGACTTTTCTTAGGCTCATGGTTTCTTCGCACCGGAACGCTATGTTTCCGCTCTGGCCCATGCGAGTGCGGAGTGTCTCCACGCCTGTATGCGTGGGGGGTCGGGTGCCTTCCATCTTCTGGTGATTAATCTCTTGGCTGCCACTATGCCTAGGTCTAGGAACCTGGAGGTTACCTTGGTGTTACGGGTTCTGCGGAATTTGTGTAACAGGTATGTCGGCCAGTCAAAGGGTATATCGTGTTCAGTGCAGGTGTGGAGTGTATCCGCTACTTCCCTCCAATATGCGCTGAGGCTGGTGCAGCTCCAGAGCATGTGTATGAGATCGGCATCAAGGGTGGCGCACCTGGGGCAGGCAGAGTCGGCGCGGTTGAAATATCTGTTGATTTTGGCGGGCGTGAAATACGCTCTCTGAGTGATATAATTTTGTATTTGCCTGAATCTCATGTTTTTGGGAATGCTCACTGGACTGACCAGCACCTGCGCCCATTCTGCGTCTGAGAGTTGACGGCCCAGATCGAGCTCCCACTTGGGCCGGAGGGGGTCTAGGCTGATCGCTGCATGTTGCCTGAGTGAGGCAGTGAACCACCGCGTGAGGTGTCTGCCCTGTCCCATGGTATGTATATATTGCATAGTAAGGTGCGTTTGTGGCTCGGTAGCGAGATTGCCCCATTTCACCGTTAGTGTAGCCACTAGTGAACGGTGTAGAAGGAATTGACCTGGGGGGAGCCCCTCATCTTCTATCAGTGTTGCGTAGGGAACGAGTGAACCGTCGCAATATAGGTCTCCAAGGGACTGTATGCCTGCTTCGTGCCAGTTCTGTAACTCGGTGGCGGTAAGTGTAGATTGACCTCTAGGGGTGCCTTCTAAAGGGAGCGCAGGGGCGTACGGTGTTATGTGTCGGGTTATGTAGAGGCTCCTGTGGTAGCATCTGTATGCCACATTGAGCATCAGGGATTCTGGGGGTCTTGCTTTTGCGCCGGGATGGAAGAGCCTGAGGAGCTGGGGTAGTGTGTGCGGCGGGTGCGTGTTCGCCGTGTCGTCTCGTTGTCAGTCTGCCATCCATCTGGCTATCCACTGTAGTTGGGCTGCCAGGTAGTAGTGTTCGAAGCACGGGCCGCTAGGCCTCCCTGGTCCGTGGGACAATACAGTGTCTTCACTGCCACTCTATGCCAGCTGGAACTCCATATAAAGTCTCTGGCCATCCTCTCTAGAGTGGCAAAGAAGGGGGAGGCACTTATATGGGCAGGTTAGCAAAATAATAAAGGAATCTTGGCAGTGTCACAATTTTTACGAGTGCTACTCTGCCTGTCACGGCAAGTGGGAGTGTGCTCCAGAATTGCATCTGGGACCTGGTGGTTGTAAGCGCCCTGCCTAGGTTGCCATTGAATAGGTCCAGCGGTTGAAGATATATTTGTATGCCCAGGTATCGGAATGTGTCTGTGCTCCACTGCACCCTTCCCCCGTTAAGCACAAGGCCCGGATCGTACTTTCCTTCTCCGAAGGCATGTAGTTTAGATTTGCCAAAGTTTACCTTCAGCCCTGTTATGGCCACAAAGTCCCGTAAGATCTGGGCCAGTTGTCCAGGCACGTCGTTTATGTCCCTAAGGTAGACCAGGAGGTCGTCTGCGTACAATGACACCTTGTGTGTGTAATCGCCTAGGGGGATATCATCATTTAATTGTGTCCTTATCGTCTCCGCAAGAGGCTCTATCGCCAATGCGAAGAGGAGGGGGTATAGTGGGCTGCCCTGCTGCGTCCCTCTTCGCACTGGGACTGTGTCCGAAACGTATGGCCCCATCTATACTCTTACAACCGGTTCTGTGTAGAGTAGACGGATCATCTTTAGGAAAGTGGGGCCTAGTTTATATTTTCGGAGAGTTGTGAACATATAGTCCCACACCAGGGAGTCAAAGGCCTTCTCGAGATCGAGTATGAGGCAGCCCGCCCTTGGCCATGCGCATGTGGAATAGGCTGCAACCCGAAAGAAGTGGCGCAGGTTGAGTGAGGTGCTACGGGATGGTACAAAGCCATTTTGATTTGCGCGGACCAGAGTGGGGACCACCTGCGCAAGTCTGCCAGATCCTTCGCTAATAGTTTGTAGTTGGTGTTGAGTAGGGCGAGGGGCCTATAGGAGTTCATGTCCGCGGGGTCCCTGTCGGGCTTGAGTAGGGATACCAAGTGTGCCTCGCGCAGGGAAGGAGGGAGCTGTCTCGCTTCTATGGCGGCTTCATAGAGGGCGTGCAACCGTTGTGTTAGCGACACCTTGTACGCCTTGTAGTACTCTGCCCGGAGTCCGTCAGGCCCTGGAGTCTTCCCTGTGGCCAGGGACGATATTGCCTCTTTGATCTCCTCTAGCGAGATCGGCTCATTTAGTAACTCACTATGTGCTGGTGTCGTCTCAGGTAGCTGTATACGGTCTAGGAAAGCTGTGAGGCATTGTGTATCTCAGCGGCCTTGGGATTGATACAGCTAGATGTAGTGCTGTGTCATGGCTGCGTGGATTTCGCGTTGTGTGTATATTAGGAGTCCTGCATTGGTGCGCAGTGTGCCTGTCGGATTGCGGGCATGCTCCTGTTGAATTAGCCAGGCCAGCAGTCGGGCTGCCCGATTAGCGGTGGCGTGTGTATGGGCCGTGTGAGCAGTGTAATTGTGACAGCGGAGGCACTCTATCAGTTCGGCGTGTTCTGTGCGCAGCGTCTCTAGGCGATGTGCACTTCTCCCCTCACCCTCCCCGTCTGTTTCGTGTCGCAGGAGCTGCATTTCTATTTTGCTAAGGGCAGTAGACAGTTGTCTGTGTATGTTCCAGGTGGCTCCCAAGCAGTGTCCCCTCATTGCTACCTTAAATGCTTCCCATTCCACTGATGTGTCTCCTTCTGTGCCTTCGTTGATCTCGAAATATTCGAGGATCGCCGTACCTAGAGATGAGCGGAAAGCTGGGTCTTCTAGTGCTGCGGTTTGGAGTCGCCATGTGAGGGCTGGGGGGCGCTCAGTCTCCCAAGTGAGTTTCAGCATTTGGGGGTTATGGTCGGAGTGTGTCCGGCCGAGGTATTCTGTCTGTCGAACTAGGGGAAGTAGAGCGGGAGATCCCACTATTCGGTCCAAGCGCACGTGGAGCCCATGTACCGCGGAATAGTATGAGTATACCCGGGTGTCGAGGTTGAGGGTGCGCCATATGTCTAGCAGTGCCCAGTGAGTGAGCCAGTCCGCGAGGACCTGCGCGTTGGATGCTACTGTGGTTTTAGTCAGGGGTGGGTCTATGCTAAGCACTGAATTGAAGTCCCCCCAAGGAGCCATGGAGTTCCATTCCATTTAGCTAATACCCCGGTTAGGCTATCCAAGAAAGAGCACTGATTTATGTTTGGGGCATAGATGGAACCGATCAGTATCATTTGGCCATTGAGTCGCTCTCTAACTAATGTGTATCTGCCTTCGGGATCAATCAGTACCTCTTTACTTATAAATGGGATACCAGCTCTCACCCAGATAATGACACCCCACGCGTGGGCCGAGTAGGTCGTGCCATAGACTTGGCCTCTCCATCTCCTATGCAGGCGCTCTAGTTCTGTTCGGGTCATGTGTGTTTCTTGAAGTAGCGCGATGCCGGTGGACCTGCGCTGTAAGTAAGCTTAGATTGAGTATTTGCGCGCCGGCGTGTGCATACCTCACACGTTCCACGTAAACTACGTTAACTTGTGCCATTTTCAGTCATTGTGTTGGCCAGGGCGATTTAGGGTGAGTGAGGCGTGGTTGCTCATGGCGTACGTGGGTGTGCTCCAAGATAATAACGTTAAGAACAAGGCACGAGTGTGAACAAAACCGTGCATAACTGTCAAGGGCGAGTTCCAATAGGATGCTCGTCCAAACTGGGGTGCCCAACTATGGCAACAACTGTGTCAGTGCGATGTTTAGTATGGGTGTGTGTGGCGTGTGATTAGATGGGGTTGTTCAGTCCCTTGGTGCTGTGATTCCACTGTATGTCTTCCCAGCCAATCCATTGTGTGAGGAGTGTGCGCGTGCTGCGTGCGCCTTCAATCGCTGTATCATGTAAACGCTGCTCACGACGGTGCGTGGGGCGGCGCTGTTTTGTAGCAGATATGCAAACAATTGATTAGTTATGATAAGACAGCTTGCCAGGTTGGCAGTTACTTGCGTGTACTGGCTTCTATATAGTTCAGTAGTTCACAGAGAGTCATATGATGCCATCCGCCCTCTGCGGCGTGACATCTGGTAGCTGGTAATCTTCGGGGTCGTCAAGCCTGGAGGACGTGGAGTCGCTGGTAGCCGAGGATCTGGCAGGGCTTGGGTTCCGGTCAGGGTGTTGTGTCGTAGTTCTGAGTGTTGCAGTAACTTTTATCGCCTCCTGCCTCTCCATTCTTCTCTGTTCAGGGTTGGGAGCCGTGGAAGTTGTGGCCGTGTCTACATGGAACCTTCTGCCCCCGCCGCGTTGGCGTCTACTTCTGCCAGGTTTCCTTGGTGCGTCTTCCATGTGCAGTCTGGGCCCTGTCCATAGTCCCGATTCCTCCAGCTAGTCCCAGACTTCGGGGGGTGAGTCAAAGAAGTGGACCACACCTTTTGTGATCACTCATAGCTTGGCGGAGAATAATAGAGAGTAACTGAGGTCGAGGTCGCGGAGTTGTCATTTCACTGCGGCGTATGCGCCCCTGCGCCGCTGTACTTGTCTGTGTAGTCAGGGAATACCATGATCTGCTTGTTGCATACTTTGATGTCTGTCAGCTTGCGGGTTTCTCGCAGGATCACATCCCTGTCCCTGTAGTTGAGGACTTTGAATAGGAATGGGCGCGGGCGGGCTCCCGGTGGGGGCTTCTGTGCTGGCACACGGTGCGCTCTCTTGACCACGAATTGGGGCGATAGCACGCCAGTGGGTAGCAGTTCTCTGAGCCAGCGCTCCGTGTACTCCTCCGGATTGCGTCCTTCTTCCCCCTCCGGAAGGCCCACCACGCGGATATTGTTTCGGTGTGAGAGTCCTTCTGCATCCTCCACTTTGTCCTCTATTGCATGCATGCGGACTATGAGGTCCTGCAGGGCTGCCGTGTGACTTTGCACGATGCGGTTCAGCTCCGTGAGTGATTGCTCTTGCAGGCGCACGTTTTCCCCTAATTTGTGATGATCGGCGCGTAGTAGGGTAAAGTCGGAGGTGACTTTGTCGATCTTGGACTCCAGCGAGGAGTGGGTTTGGTCCAGGGCAGATCCGATCTCCACCACCGCCAGCACTGGGTCCAGCTTGGCGGCGAGTGCTGTGTGTGGTGCCTCTGCTGTGTTCCCGCCTTCTGCAGATGCCAGCTCCGAGTTGCCATTTCATGTATTGGGTTGTTGCGTGTTTGTGCGTAGGCGGCCCATTACTAGTTGTTGTGCTGTCGGCATTCGTTGGTGAAACGTGGCAGCCGTGCAGGCCACATGGGGTGTGGTGTCTTGGTTGCAGCAGTGCCCTCCTGCGGGATTGCTGCGCGCCGGCGGTGGTAGGTGGTTAACAGCATGGACGGGCGCGAGCACCACTTACTTATCCCCAGTTGCGGGTTCCTTGCCGCAGGGTGCGCAGTTCCAACGGGGTTTGCGGTGATACTTCGCTTGTCGCCGTCTCACCGCACTTATCGGCGGGTTTGCAGTCACTGGTGATTTTCACTGTATGGTTGTGGTATGGATGCGCCCGCCCGTGGGGGTGCGGGGTCGGTGGAGCTTCTCAACGAGGC
This sequence comes from Calotriton arnoldi, assembly GCA_963921515.1. Lineage (NCBI taxonomy): Eukaryota > Metazoa > Chordata > Amphibia > Caudata > Salamandridae > Calotriton > Calotriton arnoldi. The sequence goes on along the minus strand of CAWUFW010003005.1, from coordinate 1,656,988 downwards.
CTACCTTTTCCTCCCGGAGACGAGTAAGTTGGGTGTCACGTGGGGATGGGGCGCACAGCGCCCGGGTCTGTCTTGGGGAAACTGTGTCCGCTGTGCACTGCTGTGGCATTCCAAGATTCTGTCGACCGCATCTCGCGGCCTTGGCCTAGGCCCGGTTCAGACCCCAGACCCGATGTTCTCTAGGGCACTATGGCTCCGGCATTACATGTTAGTTGGTGCGTCACGTTTAAGTCTGCAGGGGGGCTGCGCAGTTTGTGCGCTCCTGCGGTGTCTGCGGCCTCATCCCCTGCTCCTCACGGCCGCAGTCAGGGCCCGAGTCCGGTGCATGGTGGGCCTGCACCGGACTCGGGCCCTGACTGCTTCACTGTGGAGCTCTTGCCGCCTGTTTGTTCGCCTCTGTACTAGTGCTTCGACTCTTGGCTTGAGGGCCCCTTTTTTTTGTGCCCACGGCATGCTGGAGTTTGTGTCCTTTGTTGTGTGACTGCGGTCTGGGCCGGATTTGACCCCGGACCCAATGCTTCCCGGGGCCAAGAGTGGTCGTGCTGCGCTAGGACCCACTAGGTTGGCCGCGCCCTCTGTGTGTGTTCGCTGCGCCGCTGGTCGTTTTCTCCACCCTCCGCTACCGCTGCCTGGGCCCGATCCGATCCCCGATGTAGGCCTGCGTCGCCTCTCTGTTTCCCCTAAGCACTATTTCAGATTGCCTGTGTGTTTAGTTTCCTCGAGCCTCCACGCTCCGGTCAGGCGGATCATGCATGCCACGGAGCGGGCGGGGGGAATCGTGCTCTTCGCTCCCCGCAACCGCGGCCTGGGCCCGATCCGACCCCCAAGTCCGGTGAGGGGCGGGTCCCCACCGCCTCCACGCCTCGCCACAGCACCTCTTCTGTCCGTCTGTGCGCGAGGCTTCCCCCGGCCTCCGCACCCAGGTCAGGCCGATCCCACACGCTGCCGGGTGGGAGGGGGTGAAGGGGACGGGGAGACGCTGCTCTCACCTTCGCATTAGATGCGGCGTCCTGCTCTTCAGCCGGGCAGGCGTGTTTCTTCACGGCGCTTCCTTCATCCGTGGGCAGCTGCACGTCATGGGCCTGGAAGTGTAGGGCCCCGGCCTCCTGACGGCGCGGGCCCGTTGGATGTGCGTGGGCCGTGGATGTGTACTGCCCTGCAGCGGAGCCCACGGCGTCAGGGACTGGATGAGGGGGTGGTGTCACCGTGGCAATTGCCAGTGTGTGACTCGCTCCTTCTCTGGGCAGCTCCGCACCATGAGTCCGTGTCTTCTGGGCTGCGCTCACGGTTTCCGGTGCTTCGCTGCCTGTGTTCGCGTCGCTGCCAGGTCCCGGGCGCACGATTTTCTGGGAGTCTGCGTCTTTTTCGGCAGTGTGGGGCCGTGACTGGTGGCTACCGCTACTCAGCTGCACATTTGCGTCTCGGCTGCGTTAGGATGGCATGGGATTGTGGGGTTTGGCAGGATAAATGAGGCTTTACTGACGGAGCTCTAGCAGCTCGCGTCCACCATGTTGGCTGGCTAGCCACGCCCCCCTGAATCTTCAGCACTGTTGATAGCTACGACCTTGAAGTGTAAGATGTTCAAGAAACACAATAATATTAAAAAGCTGCTGTCACCTGGTCCCACAAGCTAAGTTGGAAACAAAATGATATTGAAAAGCTGCTATCACCTGGTCCCACAAGTTAAGTTAACAAGCTGACACTGGTGATTTAAGCAGGGTTAAATGTTTTCGGCAAATGATTATAATTTGCACTGATGCGGCCTTACCTTATGACGTAATTCTGAGAATTTGCTTGTTTTTGCAGATGCTAAAAGCTGTGTTGTTCTAGGTCAGACTTAGAAGACCCACAGCATCTTGTGTGCGTGGGCCTTGATTCTGGGCTGAAATCAAATCATAAGTGCTGTGGGGCGCTCTCTGGTGATTTCATGCTAGATGGAATATACATTTTCCATTATTTATTATACATTGTGAGAAAATGGTTGAAAATGATTTTCATGTCCACTAGATGGCCCTATAAACCCGTGTAACATCTTTTTTTCTCTCCTGGGAATGAAGGCACTGATTATTGAAGCAAAACTGCAGTCTGAAAATATCCTGTCTTCTCAGATTTGTTGATGACATTTTCTTATATACAAAATAATTTAGCTGATTGGTGTGTTTCGGACTTTGAATGCACGTTAGAAACAGCAACAGGGCTGAAAGTTTTGTAATAGCAGACACGTCTCCATAGCTGCCAAGGTTTCAGATTGCTTATGTGTGACATTTTCACAATCTCAGTGTAATTATGAGTGACATTCAGCGACTATGAGTGACACTTTCTTGCGAGTAAAAACCAAGCAATGAAGACGCGGGAAACATATAAATAACAGCAATTACACCCATTTAAGCAACGAGAAACTCTAAGAACTTGCACAACCTACTCACACCCTACATGATTTTACACCTCTTTTGACCACTGCAGCTGAGCTGACTTAGAAGGTCTAAGCACCCGATGAAGCAGAAGTCTGGAGCTCAGTGGATAATCAGGCGAGAAGGCAGCTTAGTTCCTACCATCGCTAGCTACCCTTAGATCGCTGGCAAGATAACATTACTTGTGCCTTAGTTTACATACAATTATGCCAATGTTCCTCCAACAACAAGATGTCTCTGTTTGTGCTCTTGTGTTCCTTTATATGGGTTTGTGTATACATCTGACTGGGGCTACAAGTGGGGCCCTGGCTATAGGATATCAGCTCTATGGTGGCAGAGCAGGAGTCTCCACTGGCAGATGTCTGCATTCGATACGTTGGCCTGTCAGAGGAGAGAGAATCTGTTGTAATATTTACAGATTCTTGCTGTTCCCTCTTAAGTCACATATAAACATATTAAAATCTCAAAGAACATAAGTCACTGAAACTGCTCAGCTTTTACGTTTGCAAAGTGATCATAGCTATAGGGTTCTCTAGCACTCTGGCTCCTACCAGAGTAAACATCTATATATATTGTTTACTAGCCCCTTCCCTGCTCTTATATTTTATGAACCCCCGTGAATTATCTGCACATCTGGCCCTCCCCATAATTGACAGTGAAAGCCCTTCCTGACTCCTCTCCCCCTCTGACTGTGGTTCCTGACACACAAACCAGTCTGAGCCCCTGTACTCCATATGTTTTTGACATTTCCCATTAGATGCTTGCTTGAAAGGTCTTACGCCGAAATCTCATGGTTCAGTAGTTTTTCAGACAAAACCTCCAATCACAGCCCTGTGCTGCCCCCTTACATAGGAGTTGAATTTATCTCCGACATCTTCCCAAGAGGTCACGTTCTGAAATGTATCCCGAAAAAGACATGCAGAGTAGAAGGAGGAGGGGAAAGGGACGAAACGAGAAATGGAGGGATAGAAAATACAAATAAAAAAAAGAAAGGCAGTAAAAAAAAGCAAGCCAGAAACCGCACAATAGAGAGAAATAAAGAACCGTTGAATTAATCAAGTTCTGGGTGAGGAGCACGAGAGAGTCTGAGATAAGGCAGGTAGAAAGGGGAAAGCTAGGTCGAGGGAAGAAGTGGTTTGAAAAATTACAGTCAGGGACTTGCAGTTTCGCAATTAACTTTGCATGTGTGGGTTCAGTGGCATGCACCTTCAAAGCGCTGTTAGGTTAGTTAAAAAACCAGTACTGGCTAGGGAGTCCACATGACATGCTCCCAGTGAGTAGCTGTGCTCACTTGCTGTTGTGTGCTTCTCTGCTTTGGAATGCGTGGTAGCCGCGCGAGTACACTGCTTTACACTGTAATGTGCCAGGCGACCCCGCTTCTTCTTACGGCCTACCTGGCGCATTGACATCTGTTTGTGAGGGGGGCACTGGATAAGGCTGAATGTGCGCGTGTTTGCACGCCCGTGAACAAACCTGTCTGGAGTGCCCTGGCACCTTCTATCGAGATAGCAACCCGTCAGCTTTATGTGAACACCAGATGGCCCGGATAGAGCCCTCCCACGGTTGCGTTATACTGTATTGCCTGCCATGGTCAGTGCAGGTTCATCTCTGCGGGAGCGGAGTCTCCATTTCTGAACGCTCGCTAGTCGCTATGGTGTATGTGCTACACTTACAGAGATGGACAGCCAAGCGGGCGGTCTTTGCAGGATGACTGAGATGAAGACGTGATCCGATTCGATCTGCAGGAGTGACGGCACAACAACATTGACGCCATCATTTTAGGCTGGTTTATTGACTGTCACGTCGGGGCTAGTGAATCTAAATGTTCCACGCCGGGATGTCGCAGGGTGAATGTTATGTTTGTAGACAGCCCTGAGCGAGTCAGCCCCCTGCTGCAAGCAGCGTGTGCCAGCTAAGAGCTTTGCTCTGTGTGGTTCTAAATTAGCAGCGCTCCAGCTTGCTGAGGAGGCGCTATAAATGCGTGACAATGCGTTTCAGTGCGGTGATGCGGACCACCACACTGAAATCCGTTAGTCTAACGCTTGATGCGTGATACTTGGCAGGGCTGCGTCTCTTTTCTAGAATTAGGTATTGCTGAGCCATAAGCTCTCGCCTCCGTAGCTCTGCTCACTCAGTACTTCAGGATTCAGGAACCCCGTAGTGTTTGTGTTTTGGACAAAATTCTTATATAACGAATGTAACTTTGAAATTCCATTCTCTGGCCTACGAATCCATTCTCTGCCCTACGAATCCATTCAATTTTAAATTATTAAGGAAATAGCCATTTTGATAAAATCATCCTGAAAATCCCTATTTCTTTGAAATGAGTTGTTTTTTAATCCCCCTTTTAAGATTTTGGAGGCCCTCGTGCCCCCTTTCTTCTTCCATTTTTCTTCATTTCGCTTCATCTTTGTTTTTCACCCTTTCCTCCTCCCTCTTTTATCGCCCGCCTCCTATTGTCCTGTTTCTTTTTCCTTATTTAGAGGGGACAGCTCCAACCTTTACCTGCTCTTGAACCACTTTACAGCCATCTTTTTACTTCGTCTAAATTCTTCCTCCATACTCCTTTCAACTGATCTACTCCGTTTATTCTTTCTTTATCTGTCACCCATCTTCAAATTCACCTGTTTTCCATTTAAGAGAAGTTGGCCAGGTTAATTAAAAGTATACACAATAGGTATTCAACTACAATGATAAAAAAAAAAAAAATACAAATAGGAAACTGACAGGAAGGTAGTCAGGCCTAAAAACACAAAAAGTAACATGCATTGGCAAAGTCAGTGGGTCTGGCTTGCATTTGGAATCAGGAATAAAACATTACAAGAATGCATGCTACATTGCAAAAGCAAAACAAAAACGATTATTTTCTGTATGGAGCCCATCTATGAAATAACACATTTAATGTGTGATGATCAAGGGCACTTTCAGAATGGTAATAGAGTCCTTCACTCACTGTAATGCAAGAATTTCGGGGGATAAATGGGGAACGAGACACCAAAAAGCCATTAGCCTGAGATGAGAGAGAAGGCTGATTCTCAAGGTGTAAGGAGTGTTGTATTCCGCTTTAGGTGTCCGTATATAGGTTTTCCTGAAACATGTCCTTATATAGGCACAATTCGCATTGCCCTTATATAGGCATAGAATCCCAGTCCTTATTTAGGCTTTAGCCGTGCACTCCAAATACAGGCATGGTCACCGACATCCGTCCACCCTAACGTCACAACGAGTTCTTAGAAACCAGACCCTTAAGCTCTTGGGAGTTCCCCTAGCACAGGATTATTGATTTCTCCAAGAACTCATCTATAATGCATGAACCGCCATACCTTAAGGGTTCATTCCTGACGTCTTCCTCTGTCCGACTTCACGTCAATGCTAACATTCCAAGGCACCTACCAGGTATAAATATACCTTCCCTTGCCCAAGCAAGTTAGAGGAGACCTCGACTTCAGAGGAGCCCGTATCCCGGCCTGACGCACTGAGAAGACGCTGTCATTCCTGCTCACAGAAGAATCCAGCTTCCAGTGTTCTGACTCCCTTCGCGGGGTGTTAGAGTTTGAGATCTGGCAGGAGATTCCCACCTCTCTCATTCTCAAGGTATGGAGCTGACTAGAACCTAGAGGGACTCTTGGCATACTAGACTTAACATACTCTTAGTATACCATACTAGAGAATACTCCACCTACTTCTTACCTTTCCCTACACCTAGACTAGGTTAGGTACATTGGGGTAGAACTAGCTTAGAGAAGCATCGTATGAGTACTCGCATTTTTAGCTCATGTTATTTATGTACGTGAATATATGCTAAAAGATAATGCTGGTGCAGTATTATTTATTTCTTCTGCTTACGCTGTACATTATATATCTTGCATACTGTCTTGTGATCATAACAGCTCATATCTCTTACACGAGAAACAAGACTGTTCAATAAAACCTTTTATTGAAACGCCCGTCTATTCTTTCTGTGTAACTCTGAGGAAACTAAGCATGCATGATTAGCTGAGTGAAACTGTTATCTATTGTTTCCACGATTCTGAGAAGTGTTCCGATTCTAAAAGGGAAACAAAGTTGTCATGTTTATGCGGTTGCCAGAAACTACTCCCTTCTTGTTTTCAAGGAGTTTCTAGTGGCCTCTGAGCTAGCTGGCACAAAGTAATTAAGTTTAATATACTCGATAGGGACATACCGACCTCAGTCCTATGTCAAACCTATAGGGTATATTATTCCAATGCGCAGAGCCTATTAGGGAAATAGGAACTACACTACATGGCGCCCAACGGTTTGGTAAGGCACTAATTTAACGCTAGATACTGAGTAACTCAGTCGTGCTTTTCTCTCAGAGACCCCTACTCACATACTCCATAAGACGTCTGGAGTGGGTAGAGTTAAATATCCGCCAAAGCTAAATAGGACAAAAAACCCTATATATTAGCTATTTTGGTTTGTTCAACGTTGAAGGATACAGTGTTCCAAAATATTGTGCACCTTATCTTTTGTTTCCTTGAAACTTGTTCTACATTTTTCAAAAAACAAATGTCCATACACGAGGACAATGACACCGGGAACGGTGTAGCTGCGGCTCAACCAGTCGTAACAGCTTTTAACTTTACCGGTTCAAATGAAACCGAGGAGGGTGTTATAGACATCGCTCCAAACTTAAGAAGAGCCATCACTCTAAAACTTATTAAACACGGCCTACCACCAAGAGGGGGTAGAGCAGTTTTCGTGATAGAGGCACACGAATCCTTTCAGACAGAGGTATTCTATTCATGGATAGTATTCCCAGAATCAAATCCAGTAACAAGACTGTTTTACTTCTACAAAGAAGATGAACCATCAGAGGAATATATTCCTTTCGAGGATATTGAAATTCCACTAACATACCAGGAGCATCAGCTCTGGTTTATAGGCGCCCTAAAACATCACAGAAACATTACCAGGCTCGGTCCACTAGGTAGACCAGGAGCAACATGGCCGATTCTAGCCGGCTACACTCTTCATCCTGACCTCGATATAATGTCAGACGAGGAATTACTTACTCAACTACAAGAGTTAATAAAAATTTACAGACAATTAGTCCAATATCTCATGCGGACTTTCACAGTCCAACCACCATTGACCATTCCAAATCAAACCCCTCAACAGGGGAATACACTAAAAATTACACCACAGACTTTATACGCAGTCATGGGTAAAATGCCCACAAAACGTGAACAAATTCCATTCTGGATAGCTCAAAAAATTACTCAAATCGAAGCAGTATTTCCAAATACTAGGCCTTATGAGAAACACAGAATCCTAACAATCTGTTTACCAATGGGGATCACACCACAACTGGAAGATTGCACCACTTGGGGCGCAGTCTTTGCTGCCATCTATACTAAAACACATGGCGTTCCATCAATTTCAGTAATACCAGATGTCCTGAAACAAATTCAAAACGAATACGGGGCAGAACCTGCTCTGAATTTCGGTATGAAATTACTGAAAAACTTCGACCAGGTCTCAACAATAATATTATCTAATATTAAAGGGGAGGCAGCATCAGTGGCGATCCGCCGACGCTTAAGGGAATTTGATGTTACAGAACATCAAACAGAACTACCCAGAATAATAGAATAATCTTATGCAGAATTAGGCAGAGATAGTTTGGGTGGAAAACTATTGAAGCCAAAACTATCTGAAAGTCCTGAGAAGGACTCTATTAAACAAACTCCTACATCTTCTAAAAAGAAGTGGGAAACTAATAAACAAAATTCAAACGAGAAACGTTCTCAATCCCGAGGTAGGTCTCCTCAAAAGGAGCCCTCTGAAAGGAGGTATAACCTCAGGAATAGGGATAATTTAAGAAAACCTGACAGGTATCAAGATACTGATACACGTTCCTTTCGTACCTCTCAGATACCGTCACAGACATCGGAAAGAAGAGGACGGTCAGAACATAGAGAAGAACGCGTGAAATCCAAAGACGACAAACACGTTCAGAAAAATAAATCAAAACCTCAATTCTCAAAAAAGAAGATAGCAGGTCTGAAGATCAGACATGCCGAGGATACTGAGAACACAGCTCAAGAACGGAGAATGGGCTCAGACAATGCTGGACAGTGCAGCAGAAGTCACAATAGCTCGCCAGAACCTGAAGGAACTTCTGGAGATAGTGGACTTGAATGAGTACATCACAGTAGAAACTGTAGACACCAGGGTTAGTACTCCACAAAAGTTATATGAAATAACACTCCGAATGGAGGGAGACATACCAAGACAAGTGAAAGCACTGTTTTGGGAAAAACTTTCAAGGGGTTATGATATACTTCTAGGAGGAAAAGACTAGCCACCACAATTTGTCAGGGAGTGCCCACATGGCGAGGACATTATTATGCCTGCCTTCTCCAACCATATTCCAATTCAACTAAAATATACTTATGCCAGGAAATGGGCAGTTGCCCAGGCCCCAGCATTATATAAAAATCATGTAGGATGGGATGAGGACTCACTTCACCACAAAATACATCTAAAAAATGAACCTACTGCACAAAGGCAATACCCAATAAAGCAAAAAGCTAAAAAACAGGTCAGGGAGATCTTAGATCAACTTGAATACCAAGGGGTGATTGAAACATGCACCTCCTCAATGAACAATCCTTTGTTTCCTGTATCCAAACCAGACAATACATATCGTCTAGTTTTGAATTACAGACACTTGAACACTTGTTCAAAAACATTTGCAGTACAAAATGCACATAGTACAGCATTAATGAATAACATTGTGCGTAAAAAATATAAAACCACATTGGACATTTCAAATGGTTTCTTTTGTCAAAACATAGCACCTGAAAGCAGGTACTTAACAGCGTTCTCAATAATGGGGACCCAGCGTCAATTTTGTAGGCTCCCACAAGGGTTCAAAAACAGCCCAGGGTTATTCTCAGCGAGGGTAACAGAGTTACTACAAATTTATGATAATGAGGCATTGTCATATGTCGATGACATCTATCTGACAGACGATGACCTAGATATGCACTGGAACAGGGTGAGTACCATTATATTGGGCTTCGCTTCAGAGGGCTATAAATTCAACTTTAAAAAATCCAGAATTGCCCATCGCAACGTCCTTTTCCTAGGATATGAGCTTTCAAGTGAAGGCAAGAGCCTAGCAGCTAACTTTCTAGAAAAGTGTGCGCTGCTCCAACCTCCAAAAACGCTGAAAAATTTACAATCCATCTTGGGTTTCCTAAATTTTGGAAGAACATACATTCTAAATTACGCAGAAAGGGTTAAACCTCTCTACGAATTAATCAAACCTGATTTTTCAACAAAACATTGGACACTGGAACACACAGAAATCTTGCGTTCACTCCAAGCTAACATGTTAGCAACAAATCACTTACAAACACGCGTAAGTCAACGCAATTTAGTGATCTGAATAATTTCGGGTCAATGCGGATTCACCTACTTAACATTTAATGAGGGTGAAAAAGTACCAATAGCATACAAATCACATTTGTATACACAAGCAGAAATGCGCTTCACTTCAACAGAAAAAATACTGACAGCAGTTCAAACCGCTGTAGCAAAAGAAAGAGCTCTAGCCCAAGGGAAACGCATTATTGTCGTAACTCCAGTACCAGCCTTAGAGGCGGTTACAAAAGCGAGCATTCCAAATGCAAAAGCATTACATCCTAGATGGATACAATGGGTTAATTCTCTTGCTGCAACAGATGTTGAATATGTTTTTGATCCTGATCTAAAAACACAAGCGTTCCTGCAATATGAACATGAATGTCCTCTGCCCACTGAAATTCTGCCTCTAGATCAGTACGAATTTATAATTTACACTGACGGATCCGCACAACCCGCTACAGGGAGTAAGCAAGCTTACAGTGCAGCGTGCGCAATCGTTATAGGTCGCATGCAAGATGGTAACTTCAGACCAATGGTCACTAAATCTCAATCTCTAGGAGATTGTACAGCTCAGCGAGCTGAACTACAAGCATTCAAACTGGCACTTGAAAGTACAGATTGCGAATTCCCCACAATAATAGTAAAACATAATAGTGTGCGATTCTTTCTACTGTTTTCAGTCGTATAATGAATATATACAAAATTGGCTTGAAAACGGGTTCAAAGATGCAAAAGGTGGCACAATAAAGCATAAAACGCTTTGGGAACAAGTAGTTCAGTTAAAAAACGAACTACCAAAAGCTCACGTGATACACACGCTGAGTCATCAACGTGATGGCGTTCACGTTGCAGGGAATTCATTGGCTGACGAAGCCGCAAAGGGGGCTGTTCAGACGGCTTCTGTAGCTGCGATCACTCGTTCAAAAACGAGAATAGACAGTGAGATATTGTTGGCTGTCAATGCTTCAAGCAAAGGCAGTGGTGCAGCGTTACCAAAGAAATTTCCACTCAAGTACTCTTATGTAATTGATGCGAACAACGTTCCTTTGCTCGAATCCCTGGAGTGGGGGATAGGGTAATTCCAAACATGGAACGTAGAGCAGCTTTGATTTATGAAGCACATCTGGGGGAGGGTCTGTCACATCAAGGGATTTCTAAAACAATATTAACATTAAAAGAGATGTACTGGTGGCCTGGAATGAATACACAGATTCACATATTCATCGATGACTGCATAGACTGCAATACACAGCGTGGTGCAGACAGCCATCAGACACCAGACTACGAAGTAGCCTGCCCAGTACAGACACCATTGTTAGACAGCATTAGACTATCTACGCGCAGGCGTCCCTATGGACAAATGCAATCCCACAAATACTAAGTCAAGGTTCCTATGGATATAGCCTCAGCGCTCGGCTGACGCTCGAACTGTTATAAAAGATTTGCGAGTCTTTATCGGCACATACGCAATTGGCACACTACATTCTGACCAGGGTCCTGCGTTTAGCTCTCGGGCTTACAAAGAAGCCATGGCCAGTTTGGGCGTTGCATTGCGGTACTCCTCTCCGTTTCATCCTGAGGGAAATTCTGTTGTGGAAAGGAAAAACCGGGACATAAAGCAGTCTATAACAGCTAGAGTATTAGGTTCGGGTGATGGGTGGGTCAAACATCTTTATGGGGTCCAACGCTCATTAAATAATTTGCCAAGAAGTTCTCTAGGGGGTCACTCCATATGAGGTCCTATTTGGGACAAGAATGTGGGTTCCTGATCTCGAATGTAAAGGCACAGTGGTGGAAAATAAACCCTTTGATATCAAAGATCGTTTGGCTGTTTTACAGGATCTAAATGAACTAAGATCGAAACAAAGCAACGTGTTCCTGAAGCCAACCACCACTGGGGAAACACTGGCAGTCCCAGCAAGGCCTGTCTGGATCCCAAAAGTTGGGGATCTAGTCAGAGAGAAGATTGCGGACAAGAAGGAAGTTTACCTTCTTACAGACAACCAGTACCTGTCCTAGCCGTCCACGGAACAAGAACAGTACTTCTGCCGCCCCTTGCTGGAAAAAAGGAGAAAAGATTTGTGTCAATTGACCTCATCAAACCACAGTATGTGGCCAATACTAAATAGTAGGCCTCGTGGACTCCGACCTAGTAGCAGACGCACTCCTCTCGCTACTATCCAAGAGGTTCAGACTGAAAGACTGATAACCATCTCGAATTCAGCAGTAACAGATGAAGGACTAAGCAACAATGCTATGGAACTCATCCCTCTTGAAACTCAAGTAACAGTTCGTCCAAATACACCTGTCTACACCAACGTAACAAGTGATCAACTGGTTCCAGCGATTTCGACAAATCCTGATGCAATTCCAACAATTGACCGAACTGCTTCTGGCTACTTCATTAACTTTGATACGTTTTCTGAGGATCCGAGTGAGCCTGAAACGACGCCAGCATCAAAAACTTTCAAACAGCAAGTACAAGACTTTTTTCATTTTCTGAAAAAGACTTATCTGGTTTCACCATGGATTGAACTGTGGATTATTTCTGGAATATTTTTCTTTCTGCTTTGGCTAGCTTTGGTTATGACTATCAGCGTGCTTATAAATGGCAGATACATCCGTTTGGACATTGAAAGTAAAAATGTGAACTTACTTTTGAAACCACACAAATCATCCCATCGTGAAGCAAGAGACTTGTCAGCAGTAAACATCACAGCCGTTCCTATACAGGATGGTATAGTGTGGGACAAAACCGATTTCGATATCTTCGGCCCTACGGAACTTTTGAACATTCCACATTTATTTAAAATTTCACTAAGTGATTTTATTACCTCCAGTACCTATTCTGATGATTGGGACTTTGAGACTGTAAATGATATGATGTCTGACCTAGAAAGGTCTGCTGCGTTCTCTAACAATGAATACTTCGAGGGTTCATCAGACTACGAACAGCGTTATTGTTATAACCACTATGGTCATCATTTCTTGCATAAATCTGCAACACCTAGAAATGTGTTTATGTTTAACCAATGGGAACATTGTCCTACACCACCAAAAGGTAGTTCAAAAACGTTTGCTAAAAAGTTTCCCTATTTTTCAGGGTACAATACATCTGATCCAGAAACATTTTACTATAAAAATGTAAACAAAACAGGACAGAAAATTATGTTGACAAATACAAAACAGATTTACTCTGCAGCATTTATTACCCAATTGTCTAGACATGGATTTGAATTTTGGAAAGACACAATAGACACAAAATCTGCCTGGGGTTCTAAAGATTGGCAAGTACAGGGGATAGAAGCTTTGTTTAGAGCGTGTATCATCCCTCAGCAAATAATGTTTTTGAATGACACTGTGCAACAAACGTCTTGCCTTGGTTTAGCCAAGATCAAAGACATGAAAACACCTTCTGTACCAACACCTGCAAGTAATAACACTACACGGGCAGCGGTTACAGTTGACACAATACTACAAAACAACAGATCAGATCCTGATTGGAAAAAATGGTTACTCTGGCCCACAGACACAAACATCTGTCAAGAAAGATTCCTGAATAAAACACAGGGCTTTACAATCCATAGGCCAGACCCACGATACGTTCAAAGACAACATCCGGGGGTAGTAACAACATACAGTGTAAGAAAATTGTGCCTCGACTGGCTACAAAAATCTACACTTGAGGATGTGAAACAACACTTATCTTTACTTAAAGAAGACGCAGACCTTAGGGAATTCTTGCTAGGACCAAGAAAACCGCGTCAAAAACATTTCATATATGCCGGCATCTATGCTGCTTATTAATGAGATATGGAAGGTGTCACAGGCAGAGGCCGCAGAACGAATACGTGAACTTGATCGTATTAACTTAGAGAAAACTCTCTCTGTGGTTGACAATGGGTTAACAACTTTGTCATCCAGAATTTATTCATTGGACAACATTGTATCCTCTGCTATTGACATACTGGAACAAGATTTAGCCATTTTACAACAAGGCCAATCTCAGTTACGTTCTATTATGTTATTAAGGTGGACGCTGCAATCTTTACGTGCAGGGCTATGTGCCTTGGCGTTTTATCAACACGTCGGCTCTGTTTGCAGTATACAATCTAACTGATAAACAGATCGAACTGGCACAAAGGGGAGCAAAGTATACAGTGCTGAGCATTGAAAAACTGGAAAAATTACCATTTACGGTAGCAGAAAAACCAGCTACAGAATGGCTTATTCATGGCAAAATCACTCTGCCTGTCACTACTTTTCAGTTTTAGTATTGCCTCAAACAAATGCAAGCAGGCAAATATGAAAGGTTGGGTAAAGAATACATTAAGACATCCTGGGATTTACCTTACGAATACAGATGTTGGAGTGGGGATCGTGAAGTGTTTCTAAGCGGTACACACTGTGAAAATGCTCTAAGCGGTTCACTCATATGTCAGGTAATTTCTTTACACGGGGCTTGTAATGGTTCTGTGGCAAATTTGTCCTGCCACCAGCAGGGTACACCAGCTACTGTGATTAATCCGACGTTTGGCCAACTTTCTAATGGGAGTTACCTCATGTTGAATGATCAGAGTTGCTGTGGCATGTTGCCAGGCATCCCATATCTGGTAACGGTCGACTCCAGGGTTACTTGCTGTATGCAAGTATTGTTCCCCCCAATAGACACAGTCAGGGAGTCGCCTTTATGGTCTTCATTGAATGCTTCTTTTATACGTTTTGATACTTTAAGCAGAATGAAAGCCATGCTTTTGCAACAGACCGTGCCTTTGACCTCGGCCAAAGAAATCTACGATTTACAAATTGCAAGGACTTCGGCTGAGATACAGGCTTTAATTCGTACAAACTGCCCTATACATTTCGCAGAAATAATGGGTCGTATATTTAACATGTCTGATACGAGCGGTATTGTGCATGTATTTAAGACCATCTGTTCAGGGCTGTTAGCACCCTTCCGGGCAGTCCTTGGAATCATCCCAAACTTCGCACATTCGGTGTTTGGTGGTGTGCCATTAATTCTAGCATTTGTTGCAGGAATCCTATTTCTATTCCTACTATTACGCTATGGCAAGCCTATCCACCGACATCACTCCGAGCGGTGTGGAGAAAGCTCTCCTAGAACGGAAGTGCCGGGAGCGCATAGTGCAACTTTTGGGCATACCTCGTCTATGGGAACTTAATACAACATGGTTTCTGTCATTCAGACCAATCTGGCAAGATTGCATCTTACCTGTTCTACGCTGCCTGCTTTGCGGTGAAGAATGCGTGCTAGACATCTGTCTAACACTCCCATCAGTTATGCCAACGGATATCGATACTCTGCTGGACCCGGTAACGGCCCATGCTCTGTGTTGTCCCCAGAGGCTACCAATCCTGATGACGGCATTCATTGAGATCTCACAGACGCTTCCTGCTGCTGCTGAGGTACGAGATGGATCAACAGGCACACAGGTAACAACGGACGCGAACATTGCTGCGGCATCCTATGCTGAAGGCGATGCTTCACATCTCTGTGCAGTTAACCTTCTAAATGAGGTATTCGAACTGTCACCGACATCGGTAGACGATATTTTGTCTACAGAAATAGATGATTTCATGTTTACACCAGACCCATACACTGACTTTGATGCGGCTCACAGTGTACCAGGGACGCAATGAAATTTGGCCTTCATATTTTCAAAACTTGGAACTCTTCCCAAAAATGTTATTTTTATTTTTTTATTTTTTTGAAAATACATGGCAAAACAATCTGCTTACAGTAGAACTATTCTTATAAAACGGACCTTCTTTGAATACTTCCAGGGACACATTGTCACCTTATTTGTCTAAAATTTCATTTAATACCATGATATGCAATGGCTTTGATTTTTGAAAACTTGTCAACCATTTCATCATTTGTATTTATTTCTGTTTATTCATTCATGTTGCATTTATTTCCAATATATGCTTAGAATGAAAAAGAAAATGCTTTAAAATGTACAGTACCTATTGCATTCAACAGTTTATTTTAAACTTCTTTTACTATGCTTTTAGAAATGTTTTTAGCAACATGTGGTACTCAGTTTAATGTTTAGCATTTAGTATTATCGTTCATTCGAAAGTGGAGTGGGTGTTGTATTCCACTTTAGGTGTCCGTATATAGGTTTTCCTGAAACATGTCCTTATATAGGCACAATTCGCATTGCCCTTATATAGGCATAGAATCCCAGTCCTTATTTAGGCATTAGCCATGCACTCCAAATATAGGCATGGTCACCGACATCCGTCCACCCTAACGTCACAACAAGTTCTTAGAAACCAGACCCTTAAGCTCTTGGGAGTTCCCCTAGCACAGGATTATTGATTTCTCCAAGAACTCATCTATTATGCATGAACCGCCATACCTTAAGGGTTCATTCCTGACGTCTTCCTCTGTCCGACTTCACGTCAATGCTAACATTCCAAGGCACCTACCAGGTATAAATATACCTTCCCTTGCCCAAGCAAGTTAGAGGAGACCTCGACTTCAGAGGAGCCCGTATCTCGGCCTGACGCACTGAGAAGACGCTGTCATTCCTGCTCGCAGAAGAATCCAGCTTCCAGTGTTCTGACGCCCTTCGCGGGGTGTTAGAGTTTGAGATCCGGCAGGAGATTCCCACCTCTCTCATTCTCAAAGTATGGAGCTGACTAGAACCTAGAGGGACTCTTGGCATACTAGACTTAACATACTCTTAGTATACCATACTAGAGAATACTCCACCTACTTCTTACCTTTCCCTACACCTAGACTAGGTTAGGTACATTGGGGTAGAACTAGCTTAGAGAAGCATTGTATGAGTACTCGCATTTTTAGCTCATGTTATTTATGTACGAGAATATATGCTAAAAGATAATGCTGGCGCAGTATTATTTATTTCTACTGCTTACGCTGTACATTATATATCTTGCATACTGTCTTGTGATCATAACAGCTCATATCTCTTACACGAGAAACAAGACTGTTCAATAAAACCTTTTATTGAAACGCCCGTCTATTTTTTCTGTGTAACTCTGAGGAAACTAAGCATGCACGATTAGCTGAGTGAAACTGTTATCTATTGTTTCCATGATTCTGAGAAGTGTTCTGATTCTAAAAGGGAAACAAAGTTGTCATGTTTATGCGGTTGCCAGAAACTACTCCCTTCTTGTTTTCAAGGAGTTTCTAGTGGCCTCTGAGCTAGCTGGCACAAAGTAATTAAGTTTAATATACTCGATAGGGACATACCGACCTCAGTCCTATGTCAAACCTATAGGGTATATTATTCCAATGCGCAGAGCCTATTAGGGAAATAGGAACTACACTACAGGAGGATCGTGATTTTATTAAAGACAAAGACGATTGTATAATGCATTATCCTTTTTCTACATCACTTGGAGAAGCACTTGTAAAAACAATAGAATGTAGAACCTTGAATGAACACATAGAGCAAATAGTACACAGCACCCCCATATATGCCCCTGTCCTTCACCTTCCTCCTCTTTTGATGCTTCTAATGAATAAGAAAGCATTAAATCTTCAGCCAACACATCTCAAACCGCAAACACCAAACCATTTGTCATTGATTCTCTGCTAAATAATCATTAATATTACCAACCTGCACTCTCCTTCACCTTCATTTACTTTCATTGTAAATGACATCTCTTCTCAAACATCCCAAATTTATGAATTATCCTCCCCGTTCTAACTATTATATACGTCTTGAAAATATATTTAAAATATAGCAGTTACAATTTCTAAAAATCCCACAAGCCTTACCCAATTAAACGGAGGGTGGAAGGAATAATGCTACCTTCCTTGTTTTTAATACAATCACTACTCTCCTTACACTCCATATTTAAGAATCAGCATTTTATGGCAATACAGGAGGCTAGTATTATGCATGTTTAAAGCCTTTGAAAACAAAGCCTATAGATGCTCTACAGTTTTATATATATAATGTACTAAAAACTCTTGCATTTGCCCTATCTGCTGCCTTAATTATTTCTTCCAATCTACCTCCTGCACAGAATACCTTAGAGGCCATAGCACCCCTCGCTGAATGTGCTTTAAATACAGCTAAATTCACATCAGCCTTCTGCATTAACACTTTAAACGATCTTGCATTCGTCGCAGAAGAAACCAGACCAAATGGCTTTGATACAATATAACAACTGAACTGCACCTGCTCCTCTAGTCTCTTGATCCCCACTCTCATACTCTTTAATTTATCTCACTGAATACAAGTTAGGATAATCATCAAATTTAGAATAAAACACAGATTCAGACATCGTCTTTGTTCTTTTTCATATTTAAAAAACACCCACTGGCTGAAAAAATCTATTGGTCAACTGAGACCCTTCTGAACCAGGTTAATTCTCTGAGAGCCAATTATTTACTTACTGGCCATTGCTCAAATAAATAATAAAGTTAACCAGCATCCCATAAACTTTCATAGCTAGCTCACAGCAGCCTCTTCAAATGAACTGGCTTCATAAAACTACAAATTAATACAGTTCTTCCTGCAAAAATAGGGAATGGCCTGCTGCAATAGCTGACCTGTAATAATTCAAGTTCTTTAACTTTTTCCAAACAGCACGGCCTCCCACCTTTCCAAGAAAAGTTCCAAAAATAGTCTCCACACTCATCTTGTACTAAATTCGAACACTGGCTCGACCCTTAGAGGACCGACCTCTTCCACCTCTCCTTTTTGTGGGGAAACATCTTCATGTGCTTTGATATCCTCCATGGAAACCTCTTTCTTGCCCATAGTGGGACTTGTAATGTCCTTGGCCAAAAAGGTTACCCTCTCCGTCCAGCCCTGCCATATAAATTATTTCCAAGTAAATAACAAAGAACTGCCCTTGGTGTCAACACACTTATAAAGTAAGAATCAATCACACATATAATCACAAAGTTTACTTCCAGCCCATGTAATAGAATACCAAAACGTTCTTATGTATCAAATCACTTAATTTATTAAAACACATTATATTCCTCATTAGTATAAAACAATAGTTGGTCTATTGAAATCAGTTTAAAACAAAAGTTATACACATACAAAATCTATGATACAAAAGCTATCAACAAATTTCATTATAAAATAAAGAGAGAAAAGAAAATAAATAAAAAGACAAATGCTTTGTCATCCAAAACACATCCGTTGGAATTGTTTCTAAACTCAGCCTTCATACAACATTTCATTAGTATATCGCCCAATTATTTCCATGGATTGTGTAAATATGCCGACGTTGCTGATGGTTCTTGATAATTTCCCATCTTTTCAAGACAAAGAACATAAACTCTCTCTTAATGGCACTGTACATTGCTTCGTCCTTATTCCTCTTATGTATAATACCTGCCTACATCGTTTCTTCCGCTTGGGAGCCAATATTTATTTCAAATTTTCTACTTCTTTGTATATCTCTCTGGTTTTGTATAGCACTTCCTTGCTGAGGCTCTTCGTTTTACATTAACTTTCTCATGCCACAGTGTGCTTATCATCTATCGCAGCCGCTGCGTTCTCTCAAACTTTGCCTGCTCAAAGTTTGAGAGAACGCCGAGACACGCGGTGGGACGGTGATTTTAAGCACACTGTGGCATGAGGAAAGTTAATGTAAAAACGAAGAGCCTCAGCCAAGGAAGTGCTATACAAAACCAGAGAGATATACAAAGAAGTAGAAAATTTGAAAATAAATATTGGCTCCCAAAGCGGAAAGAAAACGATGTAGGCAGATTTATTATACATAAGAGGAATAAGGACGAAAAGCAATTGTACAGTGCCATTAAAGAGAGAGTTTATGTTCTTTGTCTTGAAAAAGATGGGAAATTATTAAGAACCATCGAAACGCGTCGACGCTATTTGCACACAATCCATGGAAATAATTGGGCCGATACATACTAATGAAATATTGTATGAAGGCTGAGTTTTAGAAACAATTCCAACGGATGTGTTTTTGGATGACAAAGCATTTGTCTTTTTTTATTTATTTTCTTTTTCTCTCTTTATTTTATAATGAAATTTGTTGTGCTTTTTTGTATCATAGATTTTGTATGTGTATAACTTTTTGTTTTAAACTGATTTCAATAGACCAACTATTGTTTTATACTAATGAGGAATATAATGTGTTTTTAATAAATTAAGTGATTTGATACATAAGAACGTTTTGGTATTCTATTACATGGGCTGGAAGTAGGCTTTGTGTGTTATATGTGTGATTGATTCTTACTTTATAAGTGTGTTGACACCAAGGGCAGTTCTTTGTTATTTACTTGTCAGAAGTACTCCTTCCCCTTGGTATAAGGGGTCCCTCTCTTTCTTCTTTACATATAAATTATTTCCACCACACACTTTTCTCATAGATGTGTGTGTATTTTCATAGGGACTTACCCTATCCCTCACCAAACAAACACCTTTTTGCCTCCTGACTAGATTCACCTTTGTACAGTTCTCCCAACTTTGGACTGATCGTTAATAAAAGCGCCATAAACTTCTCTGCGATAAGACCCGCATTTGCATTACCCAAGAACCTTATAGCACTTTGACACCAACCTCTTAGTAACTTCAAACCTACGTTCTTGCCCCTTGATGTATGCGTCCTCCACGAGATGAAAAGTTCAGGTGAGTGGACCCAGCACATATTATAGCCTGTCCTCACTTTGTTCAAGGGAACGTTCCAAATCCATTCATGGGTCCCTATCAAGCTTGAATGCGTACATAATCCCCTCTGGGTTCAAATTAGGTGTCATAGACTCAATTTCTCCATTTTGACCAATAACAGGGATTAAACACCATGCCTTCATTACACCTCTAACTTCTTTTCCAAGGGCCTCCTAATCCAAAAACAAATATATTCTACAACATGATACAGTGGCCCCCAGCCTGAACTTCAGGGATGTCTTACATCTCTTGGATCAAATAGCTTTTGACCTAATGGGTTTTTTACCATTCTAGGAGCTGTGATTTCGGATCTCTGCTTCCGCCAAATTCATTCCTTTGAAATTCTTCTGTACTCAAATCCAACACACACTCATCTATATCCCTATTCAAATCATCTTGCAACAAAGGCTCTTGAGATTCCCTATCTTGCTTTCGTTGAGACACCACATTTTCTGAAACTTGAAGCCTCAGGTGCATCCAAACGTTTTCTTTTTTTGGAACACTTGCCTTCTGAGGCCAAAACTCCTCACCTTTATCAACAGTCGCCTCTATTTTGATTCCTAAAAGGATCCTGACTGCATCATGCACAGAATCCTTAATTCCGTTGCTAATTAGTCTCTTAATAATACCCAAACCCAAATTCAGACAAAGAATCTTAAAAAACATCATAAAACCTTAGATGCTAAAATGTATTCAACTGTACAATTAAACAATTTACTTCAACGTTAAGCCACAACTTACTTCAATTTCTTAAAAAGGCTTACTTCAATTTCTTAAAAATCTTTACTACTATCCACCCAAGATACTTTTCCCTCAATATCAATTAAAGACTCGTAAATACATGTCTCATTATTTATTTATCACTATTTTTAATAAGGTCATCTGGGAAGGGGATTAGTGGGGGGCAGGGCCACAGCTGATGCAAGAAACTTGTCAATTAACAGGAACTCCAAAGTGCGATCAGCTGCGCCCACCGGCTATTAAAACAAGAGGCGTCCATGTGCAACGGGCTGACGCAATGCCCTTTTTCAAATTAACACCACCGGCTTCTATGAGGTATGAAGTCCAATTGTAAAATTATGAACTCTGTACATCTCCGATTACCGTAAATTTAGGGCCCCATTAGGATGGCGGGCGGACTTCAGTCCGCCCACCACCCTAGCGGTGTTGGGACCGGCCGCCAGCGGTGCGGCAGTCCCGCACCACCAATTAGGATGCGACTGCCACCCTGGCAGTCGCATCCCGCATCTGTAACATTGCGGCGGGTGCTGCTGTAAGCAGCACCCGCCGCAATGCCAAAGAGGCATGTTGTGCATTGCCATGCACAACGTGACAGGCACCGCGTGGTGCCTGCCACCTTGAGCATGGCAATGTAGGGGGGTACCATAGGTACCACCCAAGTGCAGCCCCTCACTCTCCGGGCCCGCAACGGGCCCCCAAAACAATCTCGCAGCCTTTCCATGGCGGCATCGCCGCCATGGAAAGGCCAGAACTGCCAGGCATCATAATATGGATGGCGGTGCCTTCTAGGCACCGCCACCATATTATGCCCGAGTTCCGCCCGGCCGGCAATCGTGACGATTGCCGACCGGCGAAAAAGCGGCGGACGGACTTTCCGTCCGCCGCGGTACCCCCGGCCATGGTAATATGGCGGGGGGTAAATGTGGTTGTGATGGCGGGCAGATCGCCACCACCGGCCGGGCGGTGGCGATCCGCCCGCCATCATAATCAACCCCATAGTTTGTCTCACCTAAATGTATTTCTCAATATTTATGGAAAGCCTTGTAAGAAAATAATAAATATATACCTTAATACACTGTGCCAAAATAATCAGATGGATTTAACCTTAAACCTGCTTTCATTCGCTACCTAAAAATTGCATAAATTGGTAATTTTACTAAACCTAATTGACTTAACAAATACACATTTCCTAAAAAGAAACATTATAAACAAAAGTCGTAACTTTGTGTACTGAGCAGCAAACAAGAAGAGGAAGATGGAGGACAGAGATCTTATATGGGGCTACCATGTTCTATTTAGTTTATATGTTCATTCATATGTTTTACTGTTCTTTAAATGTGCTGCTCAGAATGGTGAATAAAAAGGATAATGCATAATGCTAGCCCCCTGCCTTACCATATAATTACTAATCTAGTGAAAGCCAAAACCCACTCTATTTATATCTAAAGAATTCGTAAAACTTTTCTAGAAGACATCTGTGTTGTCCAGCCAGGTCTACAAAGTTAATCACAATTTTTCCACCCATGGCGCATACCAGTCTAACAGTCCAAAGAACTCACTAAGGCCTGACATGTATCCAAATATTGCCCTTAAAATAATACTTTTCAATTCAAGATGTCTTCTGAGGGATCATAATTCTTCTATAATGGTTTGACAAGCGTGGCTTCCCACAAGATAGAGTACATGTTCAAGTTCTACCCAACTACAGAACCAACAATCACAGGCCTGGAATACGTTGTCAACAATTTGCCAAATCCCCATTAAAGGATAATAGCTGCATCTGTTCAACGTACACAACCATGAATCTTGTCCCAAAAACAGGTACAAAATTAATTACAAGTTTGCTGTTCAACTCTGTCACTGTACTCATTGAACAAATAAAAGCATTTCTTCCTTGAGTTCAACAAAAGGCTCATCATCTTGTGAGTCCCAGCTTGCCATCTTTAAGGGATATGAAATATCCTGCAACAATACAATACAAACAGGCCTCTACTCTTCTCCTCGCTTCAGAGAGAATGCACTTGGCTCACTTCCTGGTTTGCTTATGTCATCACCGAGTGCCGATGTGACGTTTGCAACTTGCAAGTTTTACTGTTTCGGATTTTAAGATTCAGTAAATTACGACTGCAAATCATAAAGATTCGTTAGAGAAAACCGTGGGGCATATTACCAAGGATTTGCGATAATTATCGCAAAGCGCGCTTAGCGCTGTTTTTTTTATCGCCGGCTATCGCTGGATTTCATCGGGGAGATAACGCGTTATTATCAACGCTTATCTCCAAGGCGATAAAAAATCCAGCGATAGCGGCGAAACCCAGCAATAGCGCGAGAAATCCAGCGATAAATTCACTGTGCTAATGAAAAGCTTGCTAATAGGCAGGTGAGGACTTAACCTTACAATCCACCTCCCATTGACAAGATGGTTAAGTCAAGTTTTTATCAGGTGTTAAATTCCAGCGATAATCGCGGTTAGCGTGACTTTTTTACGCTTCGCGGGCATTGCTAATAGGGGAAGTTGTGTTTGCGACTGTTTGCAGTCGCTTTTAGTTGGGAACGCCTACTTTGCATGTCATTAGCGATAATTATCGCTGACATGCAAAGCGGCAACAAAACGGCCGCTATCGCCATTAAGCTGTCGATAACAGCTGTTAGTGACAGCTTGCTAATAGGGCGATAAAAATATCGCCGCTTTATCGGCAAAAAGTGCCGCTAAAGTGGCGATACTGCCCTTGGTAATATGCCCCCAAGTTTCTTTAGTATATTAAAAAAAAAAGTTGGTATTTTTCACTAAATATGAATTGTAATTTTTAGTTTTCGTACATCAGGGGCCCAGGTTTGATAGGGATTCTAATTACTCCAGACTCCGCTGTAGCATAATGGCTTACTCGGCAGTTGACACACGTGCTGCAAAATATAAATCCAAGCAATTTAACATTTTAAATCTTGCCAAGATATAGCTTTACTTCTCGCCAGCCACATGTTTTCCAATAAAAATAATTATAAAATACGTATTTGCAATTTTGCACGCAGGAGTTTCGGCCATCTCTCTTCATCCATTGTCTGTTTAGCTGTCATGTACATTTACCTTCCACCCACCAAAGCATACAGCCTGTTGTTAAAGGATCAGCCCACTTCAGTCATTTGTTCTCTTCTCTGCAAGTGATGCATTTTGCTTGACCAAATGCACACATCCATCTAAAAAGTCAATTTTAGAGCCAGTACGGTATTAAGCCTGGGCAAAGCACTACGCTACGCTCGCGTAGTTTGCGAAGTTTGCGCTACTTCGCACTACGCGAATTGCACGTAGCACAGTGCAAACACGCGTAGCGTACTGTAGCGGTCATTTTTTGCTTGCTCGCGGTCCTCAACGTCAAGTTGGCGACCGCGAGCAAGCAAAATGACATCCCGGCGAGACTTTTTCCTCGTTCGCGATCATCAACATCAAGTTGCCGATCGCGAGCGTGGAAAAAAACCTCCCGGCGAGATTCTCAACGCGGGAGGTCAGGTTTCTCATTGCGAGTGGTTGCGCATGCTTGCGACCGCTCGCGATGAGAAACTACCAGTCCGCGTTGAGAAAGCTGCCGCCGAGTAAAAATCTACTCGAGCGGCAGTAAAAGACAGCTCGCACTGTGCAAGATGCCGTTTAATGATTGCACAGTGCGGCACTGTGCAATCAGTGCGAACAGCATTTTGCACAGTGCACTACGCAGTTCGCTGGACCCGGTAACGGCCCATGCTCTGTGTTGTCCCCAGAGGCTACCAATCCTGATGACGGCATTCATTGAGATCTCACAGACGCTTCCTGCTGCTGCTGAGGTACGAGATGGATCAACAGGCACACAGGTAACAACGGACGCGAACATTGCTGCGGCATCCTATGCTGAAGGCGATGCTTCACATCTCTGTGCAGTTAACCTTCTAAATGAGGTATTCGAACTGTCACCGACATCGGTAGACGATATTTTGTCTACAGAAATAGATGATTTCATGTTTACACCAGTAAAGGTGCACTTCACGTAGCTTCGCGTAGCGCAACTTCGCGAACTACGCCCAGGGTTATACGGTATGTCAATCTCCGATTTAATTTTTTCTTTCATTTCATACATTTTTTTTTTTTTTTTTTGCTCTAGGTTTTTTTCTCTTATTTTATAGACATATGCATGCCACGTTCAGACTGCCGCATTTTCACTATACTCTTAAAGCCTATTACATATGTTTGCAAAAACAATTAAATAAATAAATCATCACAGGCCAGTGGCATAGCAAATGGGGCCATGGACCCCAATGAAGTTTTGGAAATAGGACCCACACTTGCTTGTTGTTCGGTAGCAAAAAAAGAGCCTTAATCAGGGTGCAGAGGGCTCCTCAGAGCCCTGAGCTCCGGTGCTACTGGACCTGCTCCACCATTGATAGGTATGCGCTTGCCAAGGCCAGACCTATTGGCATTGCCAATGCTTGCTCTTTTGTAAGGTCAAAAGACATGTACATGCATTCGACACTTTGCTCTAGTTGACAGGAATCTTTGTTTGGTGACTACCTCTGAATATGATGCTCCTGGCAAGAAACCGACTAACACTTCTAATATTTTCCCTTTTGATACCTAAACTCCTCCTTCTTATCTTACCTTTGGTTACATTGGCCTGTTTTCTACCCTTCCTCCTTTCTAGCTGGTACACAACAGGGACTACAGACCTCTGTAACCCTCATTTTGGTAGTGCTGTTTTCCTCTCCCTCTTTACTGTTTTTCAATCCATTTCAGCATTAGAGTTCCAAATATGTCAGTAATTGTACATCAGATGGAACAAACCTTCTCCATGATGAAAGAACAACGTCTTTAGGAAGAACCACAAACCCCTCCTAGCTTAAGGATCCAGCACCACTCGAGAGGAAGTACCAGCCAACTGGTGAGATGGCTGAATGGATTAATATATCCACAGGGTGGATTTGGGTTGTTGGGACCCTGTAGCAATCTTCTGTCTATGGCCCCACCTGTGATTCTCGCCTACTCACCATATTCTACATTGAGTATCTGTTGATGTTTGTGTGTGTGGGGAAGGGGTTTCCTGTTATCAAACCTCAATGCCCCCATTTTCTGATATAAGAGATGATAGTTTGCATTTAAATAAACCTTAGAACCTTTATCAGGTGGTTAACCATCCTTAATAATCTGGAAATATGGGTACAATACCCGAATGTATGTAGGTTTGATCTAACATGAGTGGTGCTGCCCAGTTTTGGGCAGTTGTTTAAGTCACCAAGGGTGGAATCACGCATTTATCCCAGCAGCAGTGATTTTTCCACCCAATTTAAAATGAACCCCAAAGGGGTTGTGTTTCTGCTTGTAATAAGGGACTTGGGGCATCGGTGTTTGCGGGTTGCAGTTTTGGCTTGGCAAGGATGTTAAAACTATACAGAGGAAGACCCTGTCCTCCTCTGAACTATGTGACCTACACTAATGTCCTGCAAATGGCATCTCCTAAATGCCTTCCCAGCTCTGCTGCATGCTGTGAACATTAAGGTTTCATATGAATTTGTACAAAGCAATCTGTAAGTTAACCCACATATTGAGCCAAATATAGTCTCGCCACAAAAATCTTAACCCAGTTGTCACCTATAGTTCAAATCTTTCCCCAAGTCTTTTGGCCTTATTCAGAATTCGTTGAACAGGCTACTTTTCCACAAAGGTAGCTGTGCACCTTGTCCACCCGCTCTGTCTCGAGTAGTGAACTGCCATGTTTCTACTGGCGGGGCCTCAGCTGTCTCTACTGGCGGAAACCTTTGACTAACAGCCCAACTTATGGTTGGCGAAAGAGCCTCAAACCATCTGCCCTTTCCATGGTGGACCTTCCTCATACTTTTTCCTGTTCTGTATCGCCAGGGAAAGCCTGGTGTCCTGAATAGGAACGCAAACTATGACCCCCACACACTGGGAGGAAATGCCCAGCATGTCAGGGGCTATTAATTATTTGTTTTTCAAACATTACATAATCTTTGGGAGCTTGTTTTTGAAGAACAAAAAAGTTTACTGAGCAGCTGCATTAAAGACTCAGGAAACTTTGAGTGCCTTGAAAAGAGCCCCGTGATGGCAGCTCTGCTGAAGGCAAAGAGATCTCCACTGAGATCTCTAAAAATGGTGGTCGGTCTTCCACAAGGGCCGATGGGCAAATCCCTTAGCTGCCCAACAAGGCCAATGGACCTTTCATCCAACTCTGAACAAGGCCATGTGTCTCATTTATGTCAGTGAGTATCACTCACCTCACACATCCCACACAAGGTTAGGAAACTGCATAAGACCACGTGTCTTCAGATTCCTATTTCTGTAAATGCAGAGGACAGTGATACCTCACTGCGCCACACATCTCTTCTAGCAGAAGGTTTACCCATCAATCACCTGTTACACTAGTTACCTAATAAGTAGACAGCAGACTGTGATCCTGTACGACTCACTGACCCTCCCTCAATGCTCCATAAAAAGTATGATAAGGCGAGTGCTTAATTTTAACAAGTGGTTGAAGGTGGGGCCACCAGCACTCGTTTTTGGGGGCTGGCACTTATTTTTCCCTGTAACACTTTGACCCATAAGAAGAAAGAGAAAAACCCAAAAAGGGGGAAAGAAGGAGGAAGGAAAAACAGAAAGACAGTGACAAAAGGGAGGAAAAAGATACAGAACCTGTAAGAGCAAGATAATGGAGCAAAGATTATATGGTGGTGGATGAAAGATGCATGAGGTAGAATCAAGATTACGCAGGCTTGGAATCTGGAACCCTGACATTCGGCAGTGCTGGCTACAGGCTTCTGCGAAATCTTCGGACACTGGCACTTAATATTTTAAAAATTCAGCCCTGGATAGGGCAAATGAGATGGGAGGTGAAGATCAGCTAGTTAGCGCAAGCACAACAGTCTGTCTAGTATTTGGCTGATGAACGGTCAGGGCCTCAGAAAAAGAATTATCCAAGCAATGTGCAAGACGAGAGAAAGTTATTTTTTTGGGACTAATGGGTAAGCAAAATATGGAATCTTGCTACTCACGAGTGTTTTTATTATGTTTAGGAATGCAAGGCCTACATTTGGAAAAACTTCAGGATTTTTTAACTGGAATGCCTTCCAGGTGTACAATTTACTGGTCATGGTGCCTATTTTCTTATCAACGTTTAATCTGCGAGGCACAATTCTAACATAGTTGTTAGATGCATTTCACTTGCTTTGCAACCTTTCTATAGCATCAATTTTTTATTAGAACATTGGAATGTTGAGCGCTCCACTGAAAACAATGGAGTGCTCCGGGCTTCTAATGGCTGGTAGAAGCCCGGAGCATCAACATTCCAATGTTTGTTCACAGCTATTGCTATGAACAAAGGCCTCACGGAGCCCGTGGGGACTTCAACCCCCTGAGGCTCCGTGAGCCCTTTGTTTACAAATTAGAACATTCTGCCCTCTACGGCGGAATGTTCTAATAGCCTTAGAGCCCTCCATAGCGGGCTCTACCAGCCATTAACCCCTTCGATGCGCGTGACGAGCTCAGCTCGTCATGCTGCGCGGTAGCGCTGTGCGCATGACGAGCTGAGCTCGTCACGACCACACCCGCGATCGGAATGTCCAGCACACGAGCGGAATTCCGATCGCGGTCAAGGGGTTAAGGGCACGCTCCCTTGTTAAAGGCCCTCGTTAAAAGCTGGAGCAGGCCTTTAATGGCCAGTAGAGCCCACTACGTCGGACTCTAAGGCTATATTCACCCTTCTGCATCCCTTCTCATTTAAATATCCTACCCCTTTATCTCAGCACTTAGTATTTTTTTCTTGTTCCAGTCCATGTTATGTTATTCACTCGTGTTGCATTCTGTGTTTTTAATGTATGAATACTTTCTTTGCACAGACCAAACGACACATCAGTCTTTCTATCGCCTCTCAGGCTACACCAATACTGAGATACTTGCTTTAATGCTAAACGCATCATGAAGTCATCCTCAACCCTGAACCGAAGGACAGGATGCTTCCTCTCTACTCTCGGGCAATGTACTAAACTCTTCCCTTGAAGTCTGTCCAAGTTAGCAAACTTCATACTTTACACAGTTTGAAAAATTTACCAAGGTTCCCAACTCCATGCACCTTTGCTTGCACAAATGCATCACAAGAAAAACATTTGACCAAGAGAACTCTCCCACTAGAAATGTTTTATGGGGGAGCTTTTCCCCTGCAGACCTGCTTTTGAAAGACAACTTCTCCTGCTCTTTCTTAAACTTTGCAAAGTTCGTGAAGTTTTTTAAAATGCTGTGGAGAACAGACATTAGACATTTCTGTCAGCCCAGCTTTTTCTCTCGAGCTCTATCTGACTCCCTTCGATCCATCACGTGATGGTTCGAAGTAATCTTGACCTCTGTGTGCTCCCCAACCTCAGGCCTTTCAGCCGAGTTAATGGAGACTGCGCCCCTTCTACACTTTCTGCAGAGGAGGAGTATTAATAACCACACAACTAATGATTATAATGATACTACTGCTAATAATAATAATAATAATAACAACAACAATGTTATGTTATGTTAATGGATTCTTGATATAGTGCAGCCAATCACCCCCGAAGGGGTATCTCGGCGCTGAAGCGACAGACAAATAAAGAGGCAGCCATTAGAACAACCAGGTTACAAAAATAATAACAATAATAATACTGATAATGCTGATAGTAAACAATACCAGCAAATAATAAAATTAACATTGATATTGATAATAATAAGAATGATAGTTATTAATATTGCTATAGTTACGTTTTTGATTCTTGTGGTTATTATGAATATTATTATTATTAGTTTTCTTATTATTGTTTTTTTCATTAATATTACTATTTCTTTGAGCAAAATATAAGAGGGACATAATATCCATTAACTTGGCTGAAAACCCTGACTTTAATAGGTTAATAATAATATTATTAAGAATATAATATTATTGTTACTATTATCCTATCAATCTCATGCCTTTCATAATAACAATAATAATAATAATTATATCATTATTTTAAAACCTCGGGGCTTTTAGCCAAGCTAATGTATGAAATGTCCATCCGAGACGTTCGTCAGACACCGGTTTTGGCGCGATAAGATGCTTAGCCCTTATTAAGTAAGTGATCCCACCTGACAATTGATGCAGCAGGAAACGGTTCTGGTCTCACCGTTAACTTGCCTGGTGCACCATTCCTGCCAGCAGTCGGCTGACCCGCCATGCAAGAATGTCTCCAGCAGGCAGAAGAGAGCTGTGTAGTTGCCATACTCCAGGGAGGTGACCCTTGATAACCTCCTACCCCAGGGAGGTGACCCTTGATAACCTCCTACCCCAGGGAGGTGACCCTTGATAACCTCCTACCCCAGGGAGGTGACCCTTGATAACCTCCTACCCCAGGGAGGTGACCCTTGATGACCTCCTACCCCAGGGAGGTGACCCTTGATAACCTCCTACCCCAGGGAGGTGACCCTTGATGACCTCCTACCCCAAGGAGGTGACCCTCGATCTTGATGAGGGAGGTGGACCTGGATGACCTCCAACCCCAAGGAGATGACCCTTGATGACCTCCTACCCCAGGGAGGTGACACTTGATGACCTCCTACCCCAAGGAGGTGATCCTCGATCTTCATGAGGGAGGTGGCCCTCGATGACCTCCTACCCCAAGGAGGTGACCCTCGATCTCGATGAGGGAGATGCCCCTTATGACCTACTACCCTAGGGAGGTGACTCTTGATGAGGGAAATACCCCTTATGACCTCCTACCCCAGGGAGGTGACTCTTGATGAGGGAGGTGGCCCTCGATGTCCTCCTACCCCAAGGAGGTGACCCTTGATGAAGGAGGTGGCCCTCGATGACCTCCTACCCCAGGGAGGTGACTCTTGATGAGGGAGGTGGCCCTCGATGACCTCCTACCCCAAGCAGGTGACCCTTGATGAGGGAGGTGACCTTTGATGACCTCCTACCCCAAGGAGGTGATCCTCGATCTTGATGAGGGAGGTAGCCCTTGATGACCTCCTACCCCAAGGAGGTGACCCTCGATCTTGATGAGGGAGGTGGCCCTCGATGGCCTCCTGCCCCAGGGAGGTGACTCTTGATGAGGGAGGTGACCCTTGATGACCTCCTACTCCAGGGAGGTGACTCTTGATGAGGGAGGTGGCCCTCGATGACCTCCTACCCCAAGGAGGTGACCCTTGATGAAGGAGGTGGGCCTCGATGACCTCCTGCCCCAGGGAGGTGACTCTTGATGAGGGAGGTGGCCCTCGATGACCTCCTATCCCAGGGAGGTGACCCTCGATCTCGATGAGGGAGGTGGCCTTCAATGACCTCCTACCCCAGGGAGGTGACCCTCAATGAGGATCTCTGGCTTCTCCTACAGTCTGGCAGGTCTCAGCGAGGAATGCACATCATAGTAGCAGAGAGATGTGCCGTGAACCACAGCTGGCACGTAATGCTGATTCAGCATTTACTGCAACCAGCAGAAGGCGACAGGCTCAGGTTTGCCATCCGCCCTGATGGGCGTAGCTGCCGTCTGCAGTATTTTGCCTCCACCACTATGGGAATGCACAGCTTTATGGGTGTTCCGTGCAGCAATGTTGGTAGAACTGCACCGACCCCCGTTATTGAACGATGGCCCTGTTTGACCCTCGTAAAGTACAGTTTAACATGCCCCCTTCTCTTGGTAGGGCCTTTCAGGTATAAATTATGGCTCCTGGTTTTATGGTATTTATTTTTTTAACATTTCCGTCTGTATTTATCCATATTTATTTTGTTGTCATTTTATCTGTATATATCCGCATTTATTTTTGGCGCAAGCAAGATAAGACTCTGAAGCTAGTATTTTTCCACGTTTATTTAAATCGACATTGCACACGGTTGTTATAGGTTAAGCTATACTTATACATACGCTAAATTAAGTAAACACAATACATTCGTGAGCTGCTGCTGTGTTACAATATTGAAAAACTATGTCACTAGCCATGATTATTAGATGTAAACACATTTAGAATTTAGACGAGTGCACCTGTGCACTGTCAGTGACCTGGCCAAAGATGGCATGAAAGAGCTGGCAGCTTTCATGATAAATTAGATATATTGGGTGCCTCGTTGCCTTTATTGCCAGTTCCATGCTCCTCTCTGCAGCATGCTCTGTGGTGCACGTTGCTGTCCACAGCTGAGAGCAAACAACCTCCTTTGAGGCAGCAAGCTCTTGTTTCTGACCACAAGGATCTTTAAAGAGTCATTCCAACACCTTTGTCCCATCTCCTCCTTTCGCCACAATCTCCCATGTGGATAGGGCAGTCTTGAGTATAAATCATCTGCCTGGTGTGGGAATAAAGTTGCACTCGTCAGAAATGAAAGGCCCTGCATTAGTCCTGCCGGGCTCTATTTTCCTCACACTTCTGAAGCCTGAAATAATGAACAACACCCACATGAGCTGGCAGCTTTTGAATCACATTTTTTCAACTAATTCCTTTGCTGATGCAAAATACATTTTCCAGAAGGGAGACACAGTCTCTACATTGAAGAGTCTGGGCCTTAGACGTTTATCATTTGCCTCATTCTACTTTTTACTGCCTTGTAGCATTGAACCTTTTACTGAATTTAGAAGACAAAGTTCTGTTTGTTGAAGACTTTTTTGGTGCATTAGTGCGCAATACCACACAGTTTAACTGTGGCCACGGTGGAAAAAACACGATTTAACTTTGAAAAGAGTTTACAGATATGCCCTGGCTGTCTCTGGCAAAATGCACTTCTCAGGAATGCTTACATTCTGCTATTGTTTTCTTGCTGTGTTTCTTCATGCCAACCAAAGTCAGGGTGGAAAGTTTCGTTTTATGGCCAATTTCCCTACTGTGTTTATGCTGCCGGTCTTTAAGCCCTTTTTGGGTCACATTCAAAAGATTTTATTTTTGTTTCAAAAAGTGACTCAATGACCATCCAGTTAATTACTTATTATTACCACACACTTCCAATAAGCAGTTTAAAAAAAAAAAAGAAAATAACTGAAGCCACAGGTAAGAGAAAGGGTTGAAAGAGTTTTTGAATGCTTTGTCACCCTGCGGATCCTCACAATCTATCCTGCAATTAACTCCTTTCTACTGGTCTTGCATTAGGTACTTAGCGCGTCCCCCGCCCCCTTAAAGAGCAAACAGTGAAACAAAAGGGCTATGGAGGGCAGGCCAGAGGTCAATACAAGACCCTTATAGGAAGGAATTTCCCGCGCATATCCAAAGATTAACGGCCCTGCAGGTGTTAATGTGGGCAGGCACACAGTGAAATCAGGAAGAGGGTCGTGATGGCCAAACAATCTCTGATTCCGGTTTGGTCGTATTTTTCCATTTCTATTTATAAATACAGACGGAAGAAAAATATTTTTCCGTCTGTATTTATGTGTAAAAATCCGTTTAAACGGAAAAACGGGAGCCTTTGGTATAATGTAACATGGATCACATTAGAACCACGCAGAATGCAACACAACAGTGCCTACATGAGGCAAAACACAAAGGGCCAGATTTGCTAACATTTCATGCAACGCCGCACAGCAAGTGAAGTTGCTGCGCTGCATTGCGAGAAAGGAAGAGAGAAGAACTGCACCATATCTTCAAAGAAATGACACACTTCTGCTCTCTTCTTGTGCTGGCACACTGCGTGCAGCTTTGCACCCACGCAAACAGCCTTGTGCCATAGTGCAAGGGTGCCTGTGCTATGGTCAGGATAGTTTAGCGCAGGAAGGGGTACTTTTCTGCACACAAACAATCCATTGAGGTTATTTCCTTTTGCAGCACGTCGGCAAGTAGGAAATATCAATGGAGAAGTAAAGATATTTCTCCTTGTCAGGACAGCCTCAGACAGGCACGCCATTTTGAAGCAAACCCATGTCTACAGCACCTTATAAATATGGGATTGCATCAAAATCCATGGATGAATACACAGGAACAGCCATGCACCACCCATGGAAGGCTTACCTAACGCAAAGTACCTCAAGGAAGCTCAGTCTGTTGCATTGCATTGTTTTTCCTTCCATAGCCACATAAATTGACATTTGCATACCTTTGTAAATACCATATAGGATTTTGAGTCACAGCTGCATATAAAAAGTGATGTAACCCTGACTCAAAATCTTTGTCAATCTGGGCCAGAGAGTTCTGGAAAATTCAGTTTTTATTTGAGACTTATGAAAACACAAAAATACAGCTGACATTATTTATTTTTTGAGCTAAACTTCAAGTGTCATCTACTGATCAATCACTCTTCTTGTGTCTGGACAGAAATGTAAAGAAAGGGAGAGAGAAAGAGAGAAGGGAGGGGGAGATGGAGAAGTAGGGAGCTAGGGAAAGAGAAAGAGACAGACAGAGACATAGAGACAGTGAAAGCTAGATAGAGAAACAGTGGCATTAGGTGCTATGCCCATATTGAACATAAGAGTAATCACCCAACTAAAGGAAGTTTGGCCTACCAGTAAAGCATCTATTCAGTGACAAAGATATTTCGATGTTTAAGTCTAAGAGTATTTACTTACGACATTGTTTTTAAAAGATAGTAGAAATGTATTCATACTGTAAAGTTAATATTACAGATTTCTGTCTATCATGTTGTCATTTCACTTAATAGCGAAACTTGTTGGTTCCAGCGCCTAGAAATGTAGAAAAATACGTAATTATTGTTAAAGACTCAATAAAAAGCAGCTGAGTTTTAAGGAAAGATGTTTATGCCTCTGCGTATTCACATATTAGTTCATAAAGCTGGCAAAAGTGATTTTAATTACTATCTTCCTTAGCCGTACTGCGGTGTAAATGAATGCAGTGGGGCCATGTAATTGTCTGTGCCAGAAAACAAGCGCCGCTTGGCATGTGGTGGAACCGAGAGACATGTGCCGAGGTTGTGCTTCCACGTAGTCACTGCCAATATTCACAACACATATTAATAGGGAGCTAATAAGAAACAACACAGGAACTTAAGTAATTACACGGGAAGGCAATTAAAAATATGCGCAGTGCCAATGTACATTGCATCCCCTAATTACTGTACAATCTCAGTAACATGGTGAGCAAAGAACATGCGGACACGTATGTCATTTTTCTGATTATACTCCGCAGGGGACCAATCGCATCTATAATAGTAACAGCTTGATTTTCATATAGCGCCTAGTACCACATTTCTGTCAAATGTTATTTATCAGCACTGTAAAGAATAGATTACAATATTACCCAATTTATCGGCACTCAAATTACTGACCTGTGAAGGAAGGGATAATCATTTGGCTTTGCTGGGATTTGCACTCGTGACCAGAAGACCAACAGCACATGGCAACAAACAGTGTTTAACTCACTGAGCCAACTTTTTGGCATCTACAAAGCAGGTTTGTTCCAGAGTTTGGGGCAATAAGAAAAATACCTTGCCTTCTTTTTTTCTGTTTTAGGATTAGTTGGTGTTATGTTATGTTATATTAATTTGTATAGTGCACTAATCACCCGAGAGGATATCCAGGCGCTCGGGCAGGAGTGTAGGTTTGTGGTCCCCACGGTGCTTATACGAAGAGCCAGATCTTCAGCTTCTTGTGGTGTAGGTCTGCTTGCTAAAGGAGCTTTTTCTGCAGGGCAGTGTGCTTTATTGGTGTGGATTGCTTGGTAGACCATGGGAGTTGGTTTGAATTTGAGGCATGCCAGGATGGGAACATGCCTGCCGAACAAGGCTTAGGTTTGACCCAGGGTGCTGAGGGCGTGCAGGGTGCGAGTGAATAGTGTTGTGGGGGAGGGAGCTTTGGGTTTGCAGTTTGAGTGAGAGGATATGCAGAGACTAGCTAAAGTAGGATACTCAGGGTAACTGGAATTATGCGGCAGGAGAGGGCCAAATTATGTGGCAGGGCTGACCAAATTATGTGGCAAGAAAAGGCAAATTATGCAGCATAATGTGACACATTTTCTGATAGTGTTACTTTATTATTTTGTTATTTTTACACTTGTTAACCCTGTCTGGGCATAGGTTGCACTGCAAAAGTACCAGTTTAATGCTAAAAAATAGCAAGAAGCAAGAGAAAGGTGACCAGTCAGCCTTTGCAAAGGACCTTCCACTGTGCAGCAACACGTGCCGCTGCATCTTTAGTAACTTTTTAACCGTTTGGGCTAGAAACAATTTTTTGGGGGGGTAAAATCTGCAGATTATGCAGCAGATGATGCATTATGTGGCAAATGCGGGGGTTCCAAAATAATGTGAAAAACGCCACGGCCGCACAATCGCATTATTCCAATGGCCCTGAATATACTGAATGAATGATGTTGTGAGCAGGAGCAGGGTTGTGCATTATTACTGGGGGCTCAAACAAAGGTGGCAACAAAGGAGACTATTGGTTCACATTTCAGTGCCATAACACTGTGGGCTAAATGACGTAGTGGAGTGAGCTCCATTGCTGGACAAAGACAGGGAAATCTGTCTTAAAATCCTAGGTTTTGGCACCTGACAACACATTGAGTCATTGTGGGAGTATTCTTTCTGAGCCTCAAACTCTGATTGAATAACAGTATTTTTACATGCAAATAGGTGTAAAAACGAATTGTACAAGGAATAGACAAATGACATATATATAGAGTTGAGACTCCGTTATAATACAACAAGTGTACCACAACTGAAGGAACAAGAGCGGCCATCTTTACATTTTCACTTCATAGGACACTTTGCACATGCATCTGAGCTCCTTTTGAAAAAAGTGGGATATTTGGCGCTGGATTGACACCTGATATGCGGGGCAATTTCCCAAAAATCAAGATGGTTGGCCATCCGAGATGCAAGGCATTATTCTTTCATCCCTACTCGTTGGCGATTATGACGTGTTTGAAAGAGACTGAAGCCATATAACAGAAAATGTGCACTAGTGAAAAACAAGGCACATTTGAGTGCACATATTTAGTTGCGTATTTAATACGGAGTATGCCCAACAGATTTTGCTCCAGTTTGTTTTATCGAAAGAATTTAGCATGATGACAAAATTCAAGGAACTGAATTGTAAAACCACATGTATCACTTTTATTGCTTATAAAGTATTTAAAATATTTAACAGATATATTGAGAAAGGAATACTTTTACATTATTTGTGCTACTTATACAGTCAAAAATGGAGCACACTCTTTTTGGCTCAAACTTCTTTCACATTCGAAAAGTAGAAAATGTGCAGTTTTTCAATTTTTATTAATTAAAAGCAAGAATAATAGTGTGAAACCAGTTTGTGCTATATTTGACATGGTGCAAATGCCGTTTGGTCCATTTTTCAGTACACGAGTAGGAAACAGTGCACAATGGATGACCCCAGTTGGTGCCTAGAGATGAGTGTGCCTTGTGTTTTCTCCAAAAGCCTCACAGATCCTTGTGTTTCCTTTCTCGGCAGCCGCAGCTTCGTCTGGTCCTCGCTGGGTGTGACGGCCATGGCGTTTGTGTCCGGCGCCCTGGGGTTTTGGGCCCCTGTGTTCCTGACGCGGGCCCGGATCGTGCTCGGCTCCTCCTGCACCCAGGATCTCTGCAGTCCTTTAGACAGGTGAGACTGCCAAGTGGCGTTACATAGTCCCAGTGATGCAAATTTACCCCTGCCCTTGATAGAATCACATCTCCATCTGTAGTCATGGTGGAAAACTACTTGGGACAGGTTTGTGAATACACAGAAATTGCTTGTTTGAGCAGGTGGAGTCAGTTAGATCCCTCAGAGCCGGTCCATGTATACAATGTTTCTCACACTGAAAGGTTTGCCATAATGGTGCAATCGTATGTGTAAGTAAATCTATTTGAGAATGCAAATTTTTGCTTTATGAATCACTTGCATGAATGTCCCTTGCCTTTATTGGGTAAACAACAATGGTCCAGTCTAATGCCACATGACTTGTATTCTTTATCACACGCATAACACGTTATAAGCCATGACCCTCTAATGCCACATGACTTGTATTCTTTATCACACGCATAACATGTTATAAGCCATGACCCTCTAATGCCACATGCCTTGTACTCTCACGCATATAACATTTATAAGCCATAACCCTCTAATGCCACATGCCTTGTACTCTCACACATATAACATGCTATAAGCCATAACCCTCTAATGCCACATGACTTGTATTCTTTATCACACGCATAACATATTATAAGCCATAACCCTCTAATGCCACATGCCTTGTATTCTCACACATATATCATGCTATGAGCCATAACCCTCTAATGCCACATGCCTTGTATTCTCACACATATAACATGCTATAAGCCATAACCCTCTAATGCCACATGACTTGTATTCTTTATTACACGCATAACATATTATAAGCCATAACCCTCTAATGCCACACGCCTTGTATTCTCACACATATAACACGTTACAAGCCATAACCCTCTAATGCCACATGCCTTGCATTCTCACACATATAACACGTTATAAGCCATAACCCTCTAATGCCACATGACTTGTATTCTCACACATATAACACATTATAAGCCATAACTCTCTAATGCCACATGCCTTGTACTCTCGCACATATAACACGTTATAAGCCATAACTGTCTAATGTCACATGCCTTGTACTCTCGCACATATAACATGTTATAAGCCATAACTGTCTAATGCCACATGCCTTGTATTCTCACACATATAACATGTTATAAGCCAT
This sequence comes from Calotriton arnoldi, assembly GCA_963921515.1. Lineage (NCBI taxonomy): Eukaryota > Metazoa > Chordata > Amphibia > Caudata > Salamandridae > Calotriton > Calotriton arnoldi. The sequence continues at coordinate 1,618,148 of CAWUFW010003005.1, read as the reverse complement.
TACTCTCTAATGCCACATGCCTTGTATTCTCACACATATAACACGTTACAAGCCATAACTCTCTAATGCCACATGCCTTGTATTCTCACACATAGAACACGTTAAAAGCCATAACCCTCTAATCCCACATGCCTTGTACTCTAACACATATAACACGTGATGAGCCATAACGTTCTAATGCCACATGCCTTGTACTCTCACGCATATAACACGTTACAAGCCATCACCCTCTAATGTCACATGCCTTGTACTCTCACGCATATAACACGTTACAAGCCATAACCCTCTAATGCCACATGCCTTGTACTCTCACACATATAACACGTTATAAGCCATCACCCTCTAATGCCACATGCCTTGTACTCTCACGCATATAAAACGTTACAAGCCATAACCCTCTAATGCCACATGCCTTGTATTCTCACGCATATAACATGTTTTAAGCCATAACCCTCTAATGCCACATGCCTTGTATTCTCACGCATATAACTTGTTATAAGCATAACTCTCTAATGCCACAAGCCTTGTACTCTCACGCATATAACTCGTTACAAGCCATAACCCTCTAATGCCACATGCCTTGAACTCTAACACATATAACATGTTACAAGCCATAACCCTCTAATGCCACATGCCTTGTACTCTCACACATATAACACGTTATAAGCCATAACCCTCTAATCCCACATGCCTTGAACTCTCACACATATAACACGTTACAAGCCATAACCCTCTAATGCTACATGCCTTGTATTCTCACACATATAACACGTTATAAGCCATAACTCTCTAATGCCACATGCCTTGTATTCACGCATATAACACGTTATAAGCCATAATTCACTAAGGCCACATGCCTTGTACTTTCACACATATAACACGTTACAAGCCATAACCCTCTAATGCCACATGCCTTGTACTCTAACGCATATAACACGTTACAAGCCATAACCATCTAATGCCACATGCCTTGTACTCACGCATATAACACGTTACAAGCCATAACCCTCTAATACCACATGCCTTGTATACTCACACATATAGCATGTTATAAGCCATAACTCTCTAATGCCACATGCCTTGTATTCTCACGCATATAACACGTTATAAGCCATAACCCTCTAATGCCACATGCCTAGTATTCTCACTCATATAACATGTTATAAGCCATAACTCTCTAATGCCACATGCCTTGTACTCTCACACATATAACACGTTACAAGCCATAACCCTCTAATGCCACATGCCTTATACTCTCACACATATAACACGTTACAAGCCATAACCCTCTAATACCATATGCCTTGTATTCTCAGACATATAACACGTTATAAGCCATAACCCTCTAATGCCACATGCCTTGTACTCTCGCACATATAACATGTTATAAGCCATAACCCTCTAATGCCACATGCCTTGTATTTTCACACATATATCATGCTATAAGCCATAACCCTTTAATGCCACATGACTTGTATTCTTTATCACACGCATAACATGTTATAAGCCATAACTCTCTAATGCCACATGCCTTGTACTCTTGCACATATAACATGTTATAAGCCATAACCCTCTAATGCAATATGCCTTGTTTTCTCGCACATATAACATGTTATAAGCCATAACCCTCTAATGCCACATGCCTTGTATTCTCACACATATAACATGCTATAAGCCATAACCCTCTAATGCCACATAACTTGTATTCTTTATCACACGCATAACATGTTATAAGCCATAACCCTCTAATGCCACATGACTTGTATTCTCACACATATAACATGTTATAAGCCATAACTCTCTAATGCCACATGCCTTGCACTCTCCCGCATATAACATGTTATAAGCCATAACTCTCTAATGCCACATGCCTTGTACTCTCGCACATATAACACGTTACAAGCCATAACCCTCTACTGCCACATGCCTTGTATTCTCCCACATATAACATGTTATAAGCCATAACTCTCTAATGCCACATGCCTTGTATTCTCACACATATAACACGTTACAAGCCATAACTCTCTAATGCCACATGCCTTGTATTCTCACACATAGAACACGTTACAAGCCATAACCCTCTAATGCCACATGCCTTGTACTCTCACGCATATAACACATTACAAGCCATAACCCTCTAATGCCACATGCCTTGTACTCTCACGCATATAACACGTTACAAGCCATAACCCTCTAATGCCACATGCCTTGTACTCTCACGCATATAACACGTTACAAGCCATAACCCTCTAATGCCACATGCCTTGTACTCTCACACATATAACATGTTTTAAGCCATAACCCTCTAATGCCACATGCCTTGTATTCTCACACATATAACATGTATTAAGCCATAACTCTCTAATGCCACATGCCTTGTACTCTCACGCATATAACTCGTTACAAGCCATAACCCTCTAATGCCACATGCCTTGTACTTAACACATATAACACGTTACAAGCCATAACCCTCTAATGCCACATGCCTTGTATTCTCACACATATAACATGTATTAAGCCATAACTCTCTAATGCCACATGCCTTGTACTCTCACGCATATAACTCGTTACAAGCCATAACCCTCTAATGCCACATGCCTTGTACTCTCACACATATAACACATTACAAGCCATAACCCTCTAATGCCACATGCCTTGTATTCTCACACATATAACACGTTATACGCCATAACCCTCTAATGCCACATGCCTTGTATTCACACACATATAACACGTTATAAGCCATAACTCACTAATGCCACATGCCTTGTACTTTCACGCATATAACACGTTACAAGCCATAACCCTCTAATGCCACATGCCTTGTACTCTCACACATATAACACATTACAAGCCATAACCCTCTAATGCCACATGCCTTGTATTCTCACACATATAACACGTTATAAGCCATAACCCTCTAATGCCACATGCCTTGTATTCACACACATATAACACGTTATAAGCCATAACTCACTAATGCCACATGCCTTGTACTTTCACGCATATAACACGTTACAAGCCATAACCCTCTAATGCCACATGCCTTGTACTCTCACACATATAACACATTACAAGCCATAACCCTCTAATGCCACATGCCTTGTATTCTCACACATATAACACGTTATAAGCCATAACCCTCTAATGCCACATGTCTTGTATTCACACACATATAACACGTTATAAGCCATAACTCACTAATGCCACATGCCTTGTACTTTCACGCATATAACACGTTACAAGCCATAACCCTCTAATGCCACATGCCTTGTACTCTAACACATATAACACATTATAAGCCATAACCCTCTAATGCCACATGCCTTGTATTCTCACGCATATAACACGTTACAAGCCATAACCCTCTAATGCCACATGCCTTGTACTCTCACGCATATAACAGGTTACAAGCCATAACCCTCATATACCACATGCCTTGTATTCTCACACATATAACACGTTAAAAGCCATAACCCTCTAATGCCACATGCCTTGTATTCTCACACATATAACACATTATAAGCCATAACCCTCTAATGTCACATGCCTTGTATTCTCACGCATATAACACGTTATAAGCCATAACTCTCTAATGCCACATGCCTTGAACTCTCACGCATATAACACGTTACAAGCCATAACCCTCTAATGCCACATGCCTTGTACTCTCACACATATAACACATTACAAGCCATAACCCTCTAATACCACATGCCTTGTATTCTCAGAGATGTAACACGTTACAAGCCATAACCCTCTAATGCCACATGCCTTGTATTCTAATGCATATAACATGTTATAAGCCATAACTCTCTAATGCCACATACCTTGTACTCTCACGCATATAACACGTTACAAGCCATAACCCTCTAATGCCACATGCCTTGTACTCTCACGCATATAACACGTTACAGGCCAGAACCCTCTAATGCCAAATGCCTTGTATTCTCACGCATATAACACGTTACTAGTCATAACCCTCTAATGCCACATGCCTTGTACTCTCACGCATATAACACGTTACAAGCCATAACCCTCTAATGTCACATGCCTTGTACTCTCACGCATATAACACGTTACAAGCCATAACCCTCTAATGCCACATGCCTTGTAGTCTCACGCATATAACACGTTATAAGCCATAACTCTCTAATGCCACGTGCCTTGTACTCTCACGCATATAACACGTTACAAGCCATAACCCTCTAATGCCACATGCCTTGTACTCTCACACCTATAACACGTTACAAGCCATAACCCTCTAATGCCACATGCCTTGTATTCTCAGACATATAACACGTTATAAGCCATAAGCCTCTAATGCCACATGCCTTGTATTCTAATGCATATAACACGTTATAAGCCATAACTCTCTAATGTCACATGCCTTGTACTCTCATGCATATAACACGTTACAAGCCATAACCCTCTAATGCCACATGCCTTGTACTCTCACACATATAACACGTTACAAGCCATAACCCTCTAATGCCACATGCCTTGTATTCTCACGCATATAACACGTTATTAGCCATAACCCTCTAATGCCACATGCCTTGTACTCTCACGCATATAACACGTTACAAGCCATAACCCTCTAATGCCACATGCCTTGTAGTCTCACGCATATAACGTTATAAGCCATAACTCTCTAATGCCACATGCCTTGTACTCTCACGCATATAACACGTTACAAGCCATAACCCTCTAATGCCACATGCCTTGTACTCTCACACATATAACACTTTACAAGCCATATCCCTCAATCTTTTCATATTTCCATTCAATCATTTTCATATGCCAGTTTTGCAAACATCTTAAGATATAAGTGACTGACACTTTTAACCTGCACCAATACAGACGTCACTTGCGAATTGCAAAGTATAGACTAAGATGCAAAATGAAACTAAACATGTCTTCTCATTGGGCAGAGCCTGATGTGGCAGGACCAGGAAACATATCAGTTCTTCTCAATATTCCTCAGTTCCCTTGAGACACACCGTGACAAATGTGGCAGATATTCTGTCTGTTGTATTACAAATGAAATAGGCTATAATGAAGGTAGACGGGATATCCGCCACATTTGGGAACGAGAATCCCATCCACCAAACCCTAAATAAGGCCCAATGGTTCCTGATCTTGAGTTCCTTTTCATATCACTGTTATCAGGTGTCTGTGTCCAGTTGGTTCGACTGTAGCAAACAAAGCCTACAAGGGTGTGAAAAAATGCAACGTTTTTCCACCACAAACTTTTTTGACGTTTTCTTCAAAACCTTTGCAAAAATTGCAAAGGTTACATTTCCAGAATGATCCACGGAAAAACTCAATCTTAATAAGAGAATCTGATTGAATAAAAGAAGTTCTAAAGAAAATTCTTGCACAAAGTTTTGCAGTTCACAAAACCTTCTATCCTTTGAGAAGTGCAACTTTTGTAAATTTCGAAGTTTCCGTAGCCCGAATTTTAGTTTTAGATATCGCGTACCACAAGTCCTCGACTGCACTGATTTATTTTAAGAAAGAGCAGAATATGATACATAGTCCTATTTTTGAAAAAGGTGTGCTGTCTGTAGTGCATGTACTTAGTAACTACATCATTTAGCAGGCACGACCCATCCTTAAGGGTGAAGGGATCCCATCCTCCCACCTTTGTGCAGACATAAAGAGTGTTTGTCAGGCTGAGCAAAGGTCAGCGCTATACATGTGCTATAGGAAACTGCTTAAGACCTGGCTGTTTTAAGATCTCACTGTTTATTAGGTGTCCTCTTCTCTGGCGCCGAGAGATCCCCCTGGGGATGATTCGTCGCGCCATACAAATGAGTATAATAATATGCACAGGCGCCTGGCTGCTTGAGCTTAACTCCGCACATAAAAAGATAGGACAGGCCTATTTTTTTACTTGTGGAGTTGTCCGTCCCGACTGTAGAGTCTCCGCAGTTGTAAAGTTACTATTAAATTGTTTGTTTGTGAATACCCATAAAAAGCTTAAACTTACACCTTACACAAAGGTGTAAGTTTACCTTTGTGAATCAGGCCCAGAGTCTGTCGCTGAGAATGGTTGTCAAAGAACATGTGGAGGATAGCCGCCTCCCAATTAATGGGTGCTTGTATTGATCATCTGAGTGAAACCACCATGAAGTGTATTGTGCTTGCACTGCCAAGCAGTAGGTCTCAAGTGCGGCATCGCGAGGCCACCCTTTATCATAGACAAAATTAGTATCTCTTACCCCTATTCTAGCCTGGCATCCAGCCCCGATCAATTTGAACAGAGCACACCGAAAGTTTATGAAAAATGATTGGGTCAGTATTATAGGGATATTGGTGAAAAGGTAAAGCAACTTGTGTAAAACAGTCATTTTAATTATAGCAATCCTTCCGATCTTGGACAATAGGAAAATGATCCATCTTTCCACGGTCCGTATAGCTTGTGTTTGCCACAGTTTTCTTTGATCATGCTATCTTTATCTTTACATGTATGTACACCTAAATATCTAATTAAGTCTGTCCGCCTTATCAGTGGCCAATTGCAGTATTCTTGATCACATAAATCGGTTAGTGGGAACAGTTCAAATGTGGCCCAGTTAATCTTCAAACCTTAATAGCCTCTGCAGCATCCCAAATCTCCTTGTATGGAGTTTATGTTTAGTGCCAGTTTTTTAATATACTGAATTATGTAATCTGCATATAATGAAATAATCAAGGGTCTACCTCTGATGTAAATACACTGGGGAGCAGGTCTCTCCCTGAAAAGGCTTCAAAGTAAAAAGCAGCTGGGAGAATGCACAGATATGCTGGGTGCCCCTCCTTATATACACTGGCTTCGATTTCAGGTCTTTTACTCAGATATATGCAAGTGAGACTGTGTAGAGAAGGGTAATACTTTTTATGTAGAAGGCACTGATCTGTGGGCTCTGGTGTAGTCATCAAACAAATTGCACCACTGGTCGTTTGGACCTTCAGTTATTGACTGGAAGTGTATGGTGGGGACTAACATCATCACAATAGTAGATCATCATAATAATTTAAATTATAGTGAAACTAATTTGCCTCCAGAAGAACGAAAGAGAGGATGGTTTTCAAACCATGAAGGTTTATTTGTAGATTAGTCAAAGTTACAGGCTTTATTCTTTTATTAAATCAATTCATTGGCGAAGCATAAAAATCAAACTGGTAAATCAATCTATGATTACATATCAGAGAGATGGCAATGCAAATCATTACAAAGTACAAATTGCAGAATAGACTATTTATCGATTCCATAAAGGAACTTCCCTAAGGTAAACAAAGAATTTATAATGAAAGAGGGGAATTCCTTACCAGACTGTGTCAGCTTTTAGTGAACCAGTAAAGGTTTGGGGCAAAGATAGGCACAAGCGTTTCAGAGTCAAGCACAAGTACCAAGAATAGGGGAAATCTTCAGCGTTAGGGAAAGTGTTGGAATAAAAATGTTTTAGCTGAGTTATCCATGCATTGTATGTCTTAAGTTAGCATTCGCGGCACCCTTTTATTTTCAGCCGCCATTTTGAGTCATGATCGAAATTAACTTCTAACTCTCTCACTCTCTGCCCCAGCTGAAAGCAGCTGCAATAGTTTTCATTTCTCCAAGGTTGAGCTTCGCTGTACTAATGAATACACTGTCTTTGTCTGTACATACCTTTCCCACTAGATAGGCCTGCTCCCACCCTTAGAGCGGCGGGTGCAGGCAGAGTGACCTTGACGCTGAGATAGCATGTGCCCGGTCTCAGGATTGAAACCCATCCTTCTGTATGTCCTCTAGCTACCAACTGGAAATTTCCAGTCAGGGCATGTCATTATTGGTTCTGAACCGTACATAATGTATCACCATGCCTGCTGAAGTCAGTCCCTCTGCAGCAATCCCAGGAGGCTGGTCAGACTGGACTCCACTCAAGTGTACCTGAATAAAATATACTTGGTTTGCATTCTCTACTGTCTGACCGACTCTTCATTTGTATGGAAGGCTGAGAGGTGGTCGCGAGTGACCCTGGTGGCCCTAATCGGGTCACATCCTTCAGTTGGCGCCTGAACAGGGACTCCATCGGGTGACCCATCCTCACCCGCGGACGGGTGGGGCGGTCGGGCCCACGTCGGGTCGGAGAGGCGGACCAGGGATCCCTGCATGAGAGAGTCCTGAACTCGCAGCCGCCCGTCTTTCTGACAGGTCGGTGCCTTGCCCAGCGGTCATCCCGCCTGGGGTCCTGAACGGCGAAACCCTTGGATCTGACCGTTTGGTCTGAAGAGTCGGCACTGGAGAATACATTTGTTTGACCTGTGTGCACCAGGTGAGTTTGTTTTGGTTCTTTGTGAATATGGTACCATTTTGGTTTGGATTTGGTGCGGTTTGATGACCACCTTTGGATTTGGTGCGGTTTGAGGACCGCCTTTGGATTTGGTGCTGTTTGCGGACCGCCTTTGGATTTGGTGCAGTTTCGAGGGACGCTTTTGGCACAAAGTGTCTGTGAACACTTTGCCGGGCAACATAACGAATTTGGTATATTTTTGAAAATGCACGGGTGTAGTCAATGTTGGGTTTCCTGATGTCGTTGTTGTTCTGCTGATGCTCGACTGGAAGAAAGTCAGCCAGCGCCTCCGGAAGGCACTCCGAATTTTGACATGTATGTAAAACATGGCATTGGCCCTATTATGTTTAGTACGAGGGACAATGCCAAGTTACAGTGGACTTTGACAGGCACCTTTGATGAACAAAAAATGTTTTTTACAGGAGAAGTTGTTTGCGAAAAGGAGTAGGCAGTCGATGTTTGATTCCCTCAGAACATGGCAAAAAGAGGCTATACAGAGTCGAATGAAAGCAGAGAAAGAGGCCCGGAAGGGGAGGACGTAAACATTGACTCAGACAGCTGTAGCGCATGATAGAGAGATGCAGGAGATAGGAATTGAACGTGCAGATAGGAGTTTTCGACTGAATACTGATAAATCATATGTAGCACGAGAAGAAAATGACACTTTTGTAGAAGAACTGCTAGATGCTCGACCCCCACCTCCGTATGCCCAGCAGAGGATATATCCCGTCCTTCCCCAACAGGCCCAGCTACCCGGTTCTTCCGTCTTTGCTGTTTCTGCTTCTGTTATTGTTGATCAGACTGCCTTGGCCACGGCACCTCCTGTCCTTTCTTTGTCTTCGCCGTCTGTGGCAACTGTGACTGTTAGTACTCCGGCAACGCCTATTGCTTCAGCGTCTCTCGCTCCAGCTCTTACACCCATGACGCAACCGACTATGACGTTAGTGCCTGCTCCCTCTGTTACCCCCACTGTGTTCCTCCATTCCCCGACATTACTGAGTAGTGAGACACCGATGCGCGGCCCTGACGATAGAGAGTGGATGAAATTTAAAGAGCGCATGGGGCGGACGTTGGTCCGGTCTGATGTGGGAGATGCAGAGAAAAAGGTGGTGGCTGATCAGGCAGCACAGTGGGCTCGCAACCCCATTCACAGTGTGGAAGATGTGTGGAGTGTGATGAAGGATTATGAGCCTTTCATACAGCAACATGCCCTCAAGCATATGTTGGCTACTCTGATCGGTCTTTGGGAGCAGCATTTCAAGAGTGCAGCACCGCAGATCATATACGATATTAGGGATCATGTGTATGTTACTGATATGGAGCCTGTCATGTCTTTGGTAACGTTGCAACATTGGTTGCTTATCGGGAAAGGCTACTGGAGAAGAGCCCCACCCCGGTGTCCCAGTACCCGATGAGAGGAGTGCATCCCATATATCATCCTGAAATACCAGAGCTACGGGATCAGCATGATGTTGTTACTAGACCAGGGGTAGTGGCCCATTTCCAGGAACAGTGGGTTTATACTCCATGGAAAAGGAGTGAAGTCTTGTCCCTTAAAACTCAGCTACCTGACCCTAGGAAAAATCCTACCGTTTATTACAAAGAATTGACTGAGGCCGCTTCATCAACGGTGATGACGCTTGCGGATATTGAAATGTTCTTTGGTTTGTTGGTGCTCGTTGATATTTGGAGGCAGATACATACACAGGATCACGTTGCCGAATTGGGTGGTACCTGGGATCAAATTAAGGTATGGGACCAGGAAAGGAAGCCTGGTGAGAAGCCTAAGGCAGAGATACTTGCTCTGCCTGGCTGTATTATCACTTATATGCATTCCCTTATCCCACTCCGAAAGATTGATTGGGATAGGCTATCGGCCTGTCGTCAGAAGAAAGATGAGAGCGTGTCTGATTTTTTCACTCGGTTTGAAAGTGTGTTTCTGGCTTATGGTGGACAGGACTTGTCGGTTGAAGGTGGTATGCATTTGTTTGTTAGTAGATGTGTTTCAAACTTACTCCCCGAGATTGCGACTCGTTTACAGGCTTCCGAGAGCACCTGGTCCACCTCTTCCCCTTCTGTTATCTTGAAAATGGCGCAGTACTACGAGCACAGGGAAAATGAGGATAAGGAAAAGACGGAGAAAAAGCATAAGGATTTGAAGACGAAGGTGTTGTTGCAGCAGGCTTCTCGAGGGAATGGTAGAGGACGTGGTGGTCCGGCCCGGCAGCTTCCTCGTACTAGCAGGAATACTATGCTGGTAGGGCCGAATCAGTGTGCATATTGTAAGGAGGAGGGACACTGGCGCAGCGAGTGTCCGGTGCTTTTGCAAAAGGTGGTGGTCCCAAGAGGACGAGGTTCTCCTGGACGGGGTTGTGGAGATGGTGGCCAGGACAGGGCTCAGACAGCTGAGACATCGCAGGGTCGTACTGATCAGAACTACTTTGACGACCCTCAGGGCAAACAGTACTACCATGATGACTATGATACGAATGAGGTGACTGGGATGTCTTACAGCTAGGACAGCCGGGGACAGGGTGAGGGACCAGTTTTGATACCTGTAGACCAAGGAGGTCCGTACGTTAGTGAGGACATGCATGGTTCGACTAAGGAGTTTTTGGTGGATACAAGTGCGATGAACAGTTCTATTTCTCGTTCCTTGGTCCCTGGGGCGGCTCTGTCTGACCATAATAATGTTTCGGTAGGATTTTCTGGTGTACCGGTTGTGAGCCCCATTTCCAAACCTCTTGCGTTGACTATTGGTCCTTTTACTGTGGATTCGCCGTTTCTGTTGACGTCTAATTGTGGAGAGAATTTGATGGGTCTGGATCTATTGAAGAAATTGCATGCCACAATATATTGCTCCCCGGAGAGTGTCTACATGACAATGGGTATGAGTGTTGTGTGTGCTATGCAGTGTCTGTCTAAAGATGCGCCTCTCCCTGCTGAGTTTAAAGATGTGCCACCTATGCTGTGGGCGACGAGCGACACAGATGTGGGTTTGTTGCAGATATCGCCTGTTTCAATTCATGTCAAGGAAGGTGCTATTTTACCCCGTATTCCTCAGTATAAGAGACTGCAGGCAGGTGACCGAGCTTTGATAAAAATTGTGCAGGATTTGATTGAGAAAGGAGTGGTTGAGGAGAAGACTACGAGTGTCTGTAATAGCCCTCTTCTTCCCATTCTTAAACGGACACCTTCTGGTCCCTCTGCGTATCACGAAGGCGTTTATCGTTTTGTGATTGATTTGCGCGAAGTTAACAAAATAGTGATTCCCCAGTTTCCAGTGGTCCCCGACATTACGACTCTCTTGACGATGATTCCTTCTTCTGCTAAATTCTTTTCTGTCATTGACTTGAAAAATGCCTTCTTCAGCATCCCCATTCATCCTGACAGCAGGTATCTGTTTGGGTTCACCCTAGCTGGTAGAAGTTCTAGATTCTGTCGCGCTCCTCAAGGCTATACAGAGTGTCCGAGTATCTATAGTCAAGCATTGAAAAGTCAGCTCGATTCCTTGTCGTTCCCCTCAGGTAATGTATTACTCCAATATGTTGACGACCTGCTTATCGCCTCAGACACAGAACAAGGTTGTAGAGATAGTACGGTTCAATTGTTGCTCCATCGAGCTGACTATGGTCATAAGGTATCCCTTTCCAAATTCCAGTATTGTCGACAGGAGGTCACCTATTTAGGTCACCTACTGTCGAAGGAGGGTAGGAGATTGACCTCTGAGCGCATCAGTACCCTTGTGAAAATGCCTGGTCCGCGAACCCAGAAAGATGTGCGTGCTTTTATTGGCATTACTTCTTATTGTCACCAATGGATCCCAAACTATTCCCTACTAACCAATCCTCTGCTTGCACTAACCTCTAAAGATGTGCATGAACCCCTGCCTTGGACGCCTGAATGCCAGCAGTCTTTTGAGCAATTAAAGGTTGCGCTTTGCTCGGCTCCGGTGCTTGGTACTCCTAACTATACCAAGCCATTCGTGCTGTACGTACACAAGACAGCTGGTTGTGCGCTTTCTGTTCTAACCCAAAAATTTGGAGATAAGCAACGGCTGTGTGCTTATTTCTCTGCTGTGCTTGACCCTGTCGCGCGAGCCCTTCCGAGCTGTCTTAGAGCGGTCGCGGCTGTGGCTGTCTCAATAAGACGAACGGCAGGACTCGTACTTGATACCGACCTCACAGTCATGGTACCCCATGCTGTGGATACACTTTTGAATAAGACAAGGACGCAGCACCTCACCAGTGCACGGCTGACCGGTTACGAGCTAAGGCTCTTCCAAAAGCACATTACGATCAAACGCTGTGCCACTCTGAATCCAGCCACGTTACTACCCCTCCCTTCTGAAAATGAGGAGATTAACATACATGATTGCATTTTTCGGACGGAGGAAGAGACAAAGGGACGGGTAGACCTGACTGATGTTCCCTTATCTGACCCCCCAAGGGGAACTATATGTCGATGGCTCTTGTTTCAAATTGCCAGATGGCACCACCACTGCAGCATATGCAATTACTACGCTGCACACGGTAGTTGAGACATCACGAGTTTGCTGACCGACTCTTCATTTGTATGGAAGGCTGAGAGGTGGTCGCGAGTCACTTCCTTCAAAAGGTGTCACTTCCTTCAAAAGGTCTTCACTCAGCGAAGTCAGGACAGGATCTCTCAAACTATTCTAAGACATATAGTTAAGCGAAATGCATTCCTCCAAAGCTTCTCCCACCAACCCCCCACGGATGGGGCCAATCAGGTTGCACCATCTTCTTGGAGCAAGTAAACTACCCTTGGTCTTACCCTTGGACAAAGGTGCACACAGCTGCACAGCCTTGAATTTATCTCTGGTCCAGTCGGCCTGATACAGGAGAATCTTTCTCATCCCTACACACGGTTTGCCTCACAATAAGAACCCAATTATCTATGTTTTAGCTAACATTTCTAAACGCAAAACAATGAGCTACCTTTCTAACTAAAGAAGGTTGTTATCTGGCTACTGTAAAAAGAAGGAAAACGTGAAAGCACATTTCGAGAATAACAGCATGTTTAATTGTAAAACTTTTCAATAGGCTGAGGCATACTCACTGTTGTGTCAATTTAAGAAAATACATTTAGTTAAATGCAAATATATGATAAAATAATGATTATACTTCGATTACATATAGTGTGGCTTCTTTATTTGTATATGACCACATTAAAACACGGATTAACATGTGATTAGCAGTATAGATATCTTTTAAAAGCTATTTGTAAATATATTACATGAGCTCTGTCTAGCCTATAATTATTAAATAGATAAGAAAACTCCTGAATGAATAATTTATCAATTTTTTACAATTAAATGTGATTGGTCAGCAAGATCCAATTGAAGACTGTATCTGATTGGTTGGTTGATGGAAATAAGTTCAGGTAAGCAGAAAATAAATGAAAACGTACTCTGTGCTAGAATTGAAATATAAATCATCGTAGGATTAATCAACTGAAAAACTGTTTTTTAATATTAATAACATAAAATAGCAATATATAACAATTGTGTTTTCAATACTAAAAAATGAATGATGTGAAATCAGCAAGGTACAAATTGTATTGAGGGTGACATAATGTTAGGTGCACCAACAGGGACCACAAGAGCAGCCAGTGTGTATGTTTTGTTGTGTAGAATACAACTCAAACTAAGTGTACATTCTCTGAGATAAGACACCAGGAGTTTTTTAAATATATATATATATATATATATATATATATATATATATATATATAATTTAAAAGGCCGATGTAGAAGAGTTGTGGCCGTTTCGGTCTCTCAGCGGAAGACATCCATGAGACAATCTTAAGAACAACATCATAGAGTAGAACCATTTGTGTGAGTAGAGAGTCAAATGAATGGCCCTTTGTGAAGTTAAATTCTGATTTACGACTATGGTAGTGTGTCAATGGAAAGCCTTAAAGACCAAATGACTTCATGAAATCGGTAAACAGTAATTGCAGCAATATCTCAATGAATGGAATAATTACAGCGCAAGAATTGTGTCAGCAGAGAAAGAATTAACCGACTGCAAACGCAATAGTCGACTTTTACACCATTCATTTTTGTAGTATTACAAAACAAGATTGTTACACATTGTTTTCTGTTATTAGCTGAATCAGTCTGTGTAGAAATAGCAAAAGAGCGGAACTATCCAGCAACAGTCACAGAACTGAAGTGCTGGAATACTGTCTGCAACTTGAGTACAAAGATGAGGCAGAAACTTCCAGTCGGTGTGTCAATATTCCCTGATCAGAAGCTTGCGGTGCCACACCAGTGGCGACTGCACAATTTCTTAAAACTATGGGGTTAGTGTACCGACCACCAACTCCCCTTGCCAGATTCAGGACCAGTGGTCAGGAGGGGCATCGTAAGTGCCCTTGCATGAAGAAGACAATGGACTGAAGGAGAGCATGCTGGGAAGGTGCCCATGCCGGGTAAATCTATACAGCACCAGTGACCCAGGCCGAGACCTGCACCAATGCGGTAAGGATGAGATGAGCAGGCCCTGAGGCCTGGGGAATTATCAGACACCTCAGGCTGAGGGTGTCTTGCAGCTCTGGAGGGAGAGTTCCACTGATCGGCTAGCAACAAGAAGTGTCCAATGCACTGCAGTCAAAATGTGAAGAAATTACAAGCGTAAAGACATGGCCGACACAGGTGAAAGAGACTGCACCTCAGGGCGTGTTCACCACTGCGACACAAGGTGGGACTCTAGCTTGTTTCGGTGAGGGGCTGGGGGGTTGTGACTGGATCTGAGGAAGCCCAAGCAGAGTTCTCTCCAAGACCGTGGGCACCGCAACCCCTCCTCAACCTCCTTTTAATTGGTGCTAGTGCTATTTCAACTTACCTGAGGTTGCTGCCAGCCAGGCCCGCAACGTCCATAGGGCTAAAAGGGCTTTAGCCGCCCCTGTCATGTATCTCAGCCCGGGCTACTGCAGCTTGAGCTGCTGTGGCATCGGCTGGGCAGTGTCTGGAGTCTTATCTCAGCCACACCTGAGTTTTTCACAGGTCTTTGAAAGACCATTTACATGCCTTATGTGAACTAGTTAATGAGGCTTTGTTTTTTTTCACTGGTTCCAGTACCCTCTGGGCCCCCACTCTCCCTATTCCTTACATTTGTATTTTATTTTTACTGCCACAGTGAGAGAATGCATTTAGTGGAAAGGCATCTCGCGAGTAGGGATGACACCTTCCCAAAAGAAAAATACAGTCTATTTTTTGTTGTTTGAAGAATCTGCAAAGGCCTCACCTTCACACTAAATAGGGCTGTAAATAAAATGGTATGTATTCATCTTTAACATGACTTTTCTGTCTTTGCTTACTTTAATTATTAGTCATGGATCATGAATGCAGCCCTAGAACACATTTAAAAGTGCTTTACGTGATTTCGCTTATTTTTGTACTGGCCAGGACATCAAAATACCAGCGGTGCCGGTAGAAATCCGATCAGCTGGCAACCCTAATGAGGAGACTGAATGTTTATTGCAGGATCACCACATTATTTATTTCCTCCGCCATCCATCCCTGATTGATGCCATAATAGCAATAGTTTAACTTATATCTGAAACCCTACGCCAGCCATCAATACAATGCTAAGTTACTCCAGGTGTCTGGGTATACATCCTGCATTCAGACAACTCACTCCTCATTCTCACCGCTCACCCTTCACACTCACCCTGCACTAACAGTGATCACACTGCACTCACACTGCTCACCATGCACTAATGCCGTTCCCCTCCTCCTACCCTCACTCAAGCACATCACTCACCATGCATTCATTCCTCCCACTCTGCACTTTCTCCCGCACCCAAACTCACATGTCACATCGCTTACTGTGAACTCACATAGGCACTCCTGTCACTCACTCAGCTCACCCTTCACTCACATGGGCACAGCACTCACACCACGCAAACAAGCACAGCAATCACCCTGGAGTCACACCACTCACCCTGCACTTTCTCTTCTCACCCTGCACTCATACGGACAGACCTCTCAGCCTGCATTAATACAGGCACTCTATTCATCCTGCCTGCACACAGGGACAATTATCTGCCGGAAGGCATAGGACACACCACTCACTCTGCACTAACTCCTCTCACCATGCATTTACCAGTCAACTCTTACAGACCACCCTTCACTCTCGCCTCTCACCCTGCACCACACTCAGGCACACCATTCACCCTGCATTTACACCGCTCACACCACCCTGCACTCACTCCTCTCACTCTGCCCGCACTCCTCTCACCTGACACTCACATGGGCCCTCCTCTCACATTGCATTCATGCAACTCACCCGACACTCACAGCGGCACATTTTTCACCCTACACTCGCACCACTAATGCTGCACTCACTCACACTATTCATCATCACCCAGCACTTACATGAGCACACCTCTTACTCTGCACATATAAAAATTACACAACTCTCATGAATATACACATATTTCTGCAAAGGCGCCCACAGAATACCTGCTCTTTCTGTAGTACTAGATGCCTACTTAATTCCATCTGCAACAACGGGGCTGGTGCAAGAGAGAAGAGTGGACTGAGAATGTGGGATGGCACAAGGAGGAAGACTAGGGCTGAGGCTTTGGGGTATGGTGATGGATCGAGAATCGTGTGACACCATCAGCCATTCCTGGCTTTCCATTACCACAATGCTTCATTCCAGGACATGTAGGTATTTTTTTTTACATTGTAAGTTGGGTCTCAAAAACCCAAAAATGAAAAGTGTTTCTGGATAAAATCCATGGTTGCCGAAGAACTCAAGCATTTCATAAGATCAGTTGGATGCTGTGATATTACATGTTAGAACGTGGATTAGTTCATTTCAAATACTGTTACTGCTTGATCCACATGTGAAACCAAGCATAAGCCCCATACAGCTATTTTAAGGAAGTGTACTTTTCATTCACATCATACTTGCAACAAACATTGAAAAGGCAATATATTATTATTTTTGAATAGCGTGTAGAGAAAATGTTTTTATTAAGCTTCACTAAAAGGCAAGGCAGGTGTAGCAGAAGCAGCAGGGCAAGCTTTTTAACACAATTAAAGCAGATTAACTAATGGAAGTGTGAGTGGCAGTACGTCTGTGTGTGAATGTGACAAAGTACAAATGTAAGAAAGAGTGCAAGAGATAAAGTGAGAATGTGTGTTTGAGATAATGTGTGTGTGAGTGTATGTGTGTTATGTGTGCAAGACTGCTGCTGGTATGGCATACTATACTGGAGGCTATTCTTGTCTTATGGACAAGTTAATTGATAGCATATGGATGGGAGGTGTTACCTATGGCAACCTGCAAGCCCTGACATTCTTCTATTAAGACACCTTCATTGGGTGTGGAGACTCGAACTGTATAACTAATGAAAGCTACTAGTCCAGTCAAACCCTGCTGCAGGAACACAGAACATGCGCCACCACATCTGGCCGAAGTTCCTGACATGATGCATGTAATTCTTAGCATATGGGGTGGATCCATAGCAAAATGTTGGAATTGACATTTGAGGTAACTCTTGTCATAAGATTTCCTGTACTCATTTTATAGGGGGTGTCAATGGCAAAATGCTGACTATTGTATACAGGAGGGAATTTTTAGAGGTACCCATGACTGTGGCTTAAGTATCCACAGTAAATTTCTGGTACTGTCCTATGGAATGTACTCTTTGGCATAAGGGGCTAACCCATGAAAAAGGATGACCTTGGTATAGTGGAAGTAATTTCTGACATAAGACATTTGGAAAAAACAGGATCTACTCCTATGAAAGGCCAGGCTTCCCTGGTGCACCATAAAAGTACTGGAAAATTTCATGAATGCCCATAGGGGTCTGCGGCATTTTAGCAAATTTGATCCCAAAAGTTTCAAACAATTCTCAGGGCAAAATTCTACTCTCCCTTAAATCATCTACAAAAAAGCAGTTAACTTGTTTTGCTTGCTGGAAGTTGGGGGGAAGTATCACACCACACCACTTACATAGATAATTTTCCTCGTATAAGGGCTATGAGGTTAGCTCTCACGCCTTTTCTGGAAACGCTTGTCATGCCTCATTGTTGGGAGCAGAACTGGCTTTAGAGCAGTGCGACCGGTGCAGCAGCACCTGGCGTTGACTTTGGTGGGGGGCGATGTGTTTAAAAATAATTTTTGGTTTAGAAGCTCATGAACTTCCTCGTGCATCAGGTAGTTTTCAGGCAACAATAAAAATGTCAAGATAACTTTGGTGAATAATGTTTCTACTAGTGAGAGTTCGGAATTTTGTCTATTGGCAGTTTTGGCTCATTGTAAAGTAGCATGGAGGGTTAATGTGCCTGCTGCAAAGAATATGTACCATGCAGATCACAGAACTAAGTTTCAGTGAACTGAGTAGCACTATAAAAAAATGAAATGTACGTCAGAGAGGGGCTATGGAGAGATTAGATGCACTGTTGGAGGGTGGTAGTGAGGGAATTCGTGGAGAAGGAGGTTATATGAGAGGAGAGCACCAAAAAAGACTGTTGTAACGGACGCCACCAGCGCTTGAGCCCACTAAGCTGGGAGTCTTAGCCCCCTTCCTCCCCACCCGAAGTTCGGGTCTACTTGTGCCCCTGCGGCCAGCGGTGCTGGTAGTGTGAAGTGTGTAGAGTTGTGGGCCTTAGGCCCACATGCTACTCAAAGGATGGACACAGACACAGGGAGTATGCTTGGCTAACTGGCTACGAGAACGTGCACTCTGGCCCTTTTATTAGCAGGCTCACGTCACTCGTGGCACCTGTGTTGGATGGGTATGGGGTGTCAGTTTGGCCAGCCCTCAGGGAAGTGGCTGGTAAAACTTGTACCTGCTGAGACACTAGAACGTGTCCAGTAGGACACTACATTCCTCTCAAACTTTATCAAAACAAAACAAAGTCCAACCTAAGGAAATAAAACTATGCACACAAAAAACCACTTAATCTCTCAGCGTCAACAGGCAGTCTGCAGGACAACGGTGGACAGGTGCAGCTGGGAGCACCAGGGCATCTCGGCACACGTCCATAATTTAACCAGCTACCACTCGGCACAAACGATGTGTAGACAGAGTTCGGATTCTGTGGCATCCTGTCCGTTGGATCAGTGTCCACTTACACACTGTTGGATGGGCCTGTGTGCTCGTGCGGTGACGCTGTTGGTGTCAGACAGTTCAAACATGGTGCATCAGGAGCGTCGGTGGAGTCCCGCTAGAGAGTCTTCTCTTAGGGGCATCTGGGCACTGTGATGGATCCTCTGAATCCCCGGTGCCTTCCGGTACCTTGTCGGTGGAGCAGCTTCCAGACTACCTCTCGTACCAGGATACCTTTTTGCAGGAATGTCCTTGAGGCCTTTTTCCAGAGTTGCCATGGGACCACGTGGACTGTGCAGAACTGCTTGTGGGCCACCTGGGGACCACCGCAGAATCACTGACAGAATCACAAAAAAGATGTTCATGCAACTGCCATGGTAGGTGACACAATGGTCGGTGTGTTTGCCAACAAGACACAGGTGCGGATGGGCTGTCAGATAGTCTCTGGACACTTGGTCTCTCACTTTGATAGGGATGCCTCGGTCTCTTGGTGCTCTATGGGTGTGAGGCTCCACCCAGGTGAAGATTTGCTCCTGCGCTGGATTGGGTGATGCACGTGGCAATGATACTGTGATTGCCATTAGACCTGGATGACGGATGGTAATGCCTTTGCTTGGAGTGCGGGTGACTGAAGGGACTTTGCTGCCACGTAGCACGGTATATTTGCTGGTGCCACTCTTGTCCCTTGGCATCTGCGATTGTGAGTAGGGATGCCATCTGTCTCAATCAACCAATGCTTTGGAACTGACAGTCACACTGGGAAGCGTGGGGTAGAGACGCAGTTCTCGCTTGCTGGTGGCTTACATTTGGTTCTCCCTCAGTGCTGTCGCCAGGGACGTCACTCCACCTCAGTGGCTGGCTTGCATCTGCAGGGCATTCTCCGATAGTAGCACGAGTCTTAGGTCTATTCACCCTGTAATCTTGTGCTCTTGTTCATCTGTGGTCGTCCAGTTCCTCAGTGTGACTGGTCTGGTCACACGCTCTTCTTTCCTCTCCTTTTTAGGTCTTCGCGGTGTGGCATTGTGCCACACTCTGTTCTTCTTCCTTTGCGTGTGATGTGGTGTCCGGCCACGTCGCATGTTTTCTCTGCACATGCTGTGGTGGCAGCTTGCCACTTGGAGTGTGCTACTCTCCTCTTGCTTGTATTGGGCCACTGGCAACTCCATCTTGAGGCAGTGTGGCGGAGGACACTCTATGCTGCCTTTCGCCCACTGCGGGGCTGTGCTTCTGCAGTTGAGATGTGTAGATGCTCTTCTTCCTGAATTCAAGCCACGCTAGGCCTTTACTCCCTCTTCTCTATGGGGGAGTGCTGGTGGCACTTGGCATTGTGCAGTGTCTCTTTCGCAGGTGCCTGGCAGGCAACCAGGCTCTCTCTGTGACATTGTCTGTTGGAGGGTGCTCTTGGCTGGCTCCATGTATATTTGGGTCTTCTCTTTGGCAGTGGTGGCCAATAGGGGCACTCATGCTTTCCTCCCCTGTTTATGAGAAAGACATTCAGTTTTCTCTTTTCTACCAAGGCAGCTTGCTGTGGTGACCGCACCCCACCAAGCGGCTGCTGTGGAATCTCAGCCAGTCTCTTATACGGCGGGACCCCCGGGGAGTTGTGCCGGTCACTGCCCACCTCTGGTCAGTTCGTGCTCCTCTGGGGGGCTTTGGCAGCCTTGCTGACGCCCTTGAGGGCTTCTTGGGGCACTTTGCTGGAGCTTGATGTCGGAGCCCGGCCTAGACGTTGAGGGGCTGGTTCTGCAGGCCTATCGCGCTCTTCAGACTCCCTGCACACATGTGGAGACATACTTAATGTTCACTATGCTGGTTTAGTACCATTGCTTACCAGCGGGGGCAGCAGCAAGTCTCTTTTGAAAGTGCTAGCCCAATCGGGGCTGCTGCAGCAGGCCACTATTGCTGGGTGAGAATTGCACATTGACCGCCAGGTGGCGCTTTATGTACTGCAGGGCATTTGCCGGCTTCCTTACTCATGCCTGACAGCACGTCTCCTTAAAAGGTCTTATTCCCTCAGGTTTTCTTCATGCAGGCCACTATTCTGGTTGCGGTGTCCGGCCTCCGGTGTCACCGAACTGTACTCTACCATCACGAAGCATGGGTCTTCGTCAACCAAAATCAAGGGGCTAGCCTCTCAAGGCCAAAGTTTGAGTAGGCAAGACATCACAGCTCAGCCTTCAAGGGAAGTTTCAAACACATGGAGCGGTCCAAACAAGTACTCGGGAAATGTAAACCATACTACCGTCGTTTCCCAAATCACAACCGACGGCGTACTGATGGGCCCTTCCCTGCGACACCCAACAGGTGACCCGACCAAAACCCTTTGGGACTACTCCACACAAATGCAGAAGCCTTCTCAGTCTCAATTTATACAGGCCTCGGGAGGGCAAAGTCAACTGGAGGTGAATCATCGTCTATCCGAAGTTACACCCCTACACTTTAAGGCCCCTTCTCTTCCGCCTGAGACAGTTAGGAGTCAGAAATACCAAGGTCCGGAAAAAGATGCAGAACTTGTTTTCTTTCCTCATTTTGCCCACAAGGGCCCGCATGACACTCTTAATAGAAACAACCTCATTCGCTTATTCAAACATGTACCGGCGCTCTCTAGGATTTCTTCTTCTGATCTTATTTCAGTCAAGTTTGCCTTAATACCAGGCAAAGGGGCTTCGGAAGCAACTGTCACAACGTGGTCACGAGAATCCCTAAGGGATTCAATTCTTGGGGAAGCCAGTTTCTTTGAAAACTGGGGTATAGAACTCTGGGTTCCCCCCAACAGAAATACCCCCATGTTCTTCTTCAGGATGAACCAGTGAGGCCGTACACTAGCATCCTGAAAGGGTCACGGGGTGCAACCCATGTTTGGCTGCCAGATGCATCAAAAGCGGATAACCTCATAAACATTTCATATAATAACAATCAACGCTTGGTGAGCTGTAAACCAAGTCTCTCTGTCTCCCATAATACTTACAGCCGCCATGGGTACTCCCATCGAGAGCCTCCAGCCCCCTGCTCCCAGCAGCATCCTTCCTAACGGCTCAGTCAAGCGGTCAGATTTTAAACTGACCATTTCCTCTTGGAATGCTGCTGGGTTAAAGTCAACTCTTTCATCTAAATCAGCAGTGGACTATCTGAGCAAAAGTGATATTATCTGTTTCCATCGGCTATTCACGGCTACTATGAACTTTTTCAACCAGCATTCCAGCCTAATTCCTATGGCAGACCTTCTGGGGGCCTCTCCATTTTCATTAAACATAGGTGCAAGATTGCAGCTACCCCCATCTATCGGAACTTTACGGCAGGGCAAATTGTATTAATCACCGGTCTTTCAACACCAACCAGGGCCTTCCCTTTGCTTTTAATCAACTGTTATCACAACACAGCCAAAACATCAAAGTCACTGGCAACATCTCTTTTGGTCAAGCATCTGGAAGAGCTTTTACTCGAGTTCGCTTCTGCTGAAGTCTTGTTATTAGGCGACTTTAACATCAGAGATCTGGGATCCAACGCTCATTTAGTCACCAAAACCAAAGAGCAAGAAGCCATGATCACTTTTTTAACCAATTACAATTTGCGTTCGTCGTAGCAAATTGCATTGGAACAGGAGCCCAGTGCCCATCTACCTCCAACATTTAAGAACCTCTCGACCATTGATTATATTTTCCTATCACCATCTCTGGCAAGTCAATTAGTTAAAATGGAGATCCCCACTCGAACAGAAAGCGACCATAACATCTTGACCATAACAATGGACCTGCAAGTTCCTGTTGCTGCCGAAATAACTGAAGTGGGACACTCAACGCAGATCC
Source organism: Calotriton arnoldi (assembly GCA_963921515.1). Lineage (NCBI taxonomy): Eukaryota > Metazoa > Chordata > Amphibia > Caudata > Salamandridae > Calotriton > Calotriton arnoldi. The sequence goes on along the minus strand of CAWUFW010003005.1, from coordinate 1,594,927 downwards.
AACTCCACACTCTAGTCAGAAGAATTAAATGGGACTCTTTAGGCGTCGACAAGGTGGAAACAACCCCCAAATTTCACGCACTATCCTTTCACAGACTATCATCACTGGTGGGACAATGCCATTGCTTAACTACGAGACCTTCTAATAGGCCCTGAAGTCCATCACAGACTCCCCAGACCTCTTCCGCAGCGGATTTTCGATCCGGTCTTAGTCACCCAAAGAAGAGCCCTAAGGAGGGCTGTGCGCCTGCATAAATCAAAAGGTACAGAGCTTTCTGCTAATAATATGGCCTCACTACGCAAAGCCTATAAAAAATCAACATGGGAAGCTAAGAAACTAAAAGAACAGAACGACTGGCTAAAAATATTTGCCCTGTTAAAGGAAAAAAACCTGACCCACTTCTGGAACCATATAAACAAACTTCGTTCCTCCAATAAGAGCAGGGAGAACGCGGTTCGTGAAGAAGTCTGGTCTCAGTATGTGACTCAACAATACTGCTGCGATACCCTGGACCTCGCCGAGGTCGAAATCAGAGATCCTGCCGACACCACGCGGATGGATACCCATGAGCTGACTTCCTCAGCCCAGGTCTGCAAGTTCCTGAAATCCATGAAAACGATGGAGCTCCAGGGCCCAACGGCCTTCCAACTGCTTGTATTCAAATGTGCGCTGGAAGATTGGGCTAAGCTATTAGTTCCCTTATACAACTACGCGTTTACTACCTATCGGATACCAGACTCATGGAAAGGCTCGATCTTATGCCCAATTTTCAAGAAAGGAGATCCCTCTCTTCCAGCTAATTACCGACTCATTGCCCTATTAGATCTTGAGGCTAAGGTATATGCTCAGTGTCTTCTCAGGTCGCTAGAAAAATGGGTAGCGGAAAATAACATCTTACCATACTTTCAAACTGGGTTCCGATCTTCTGCCTCCACCAATGACAACAAGCAGCGCAAAAAAATCAACTCCCCCTCTATTGCTGCTTTATAGACTACAGCGCCGCCTTCGACAAAGTGTCTCGTAACACTTTATGGAGGAAATTGGATAAGTGGGGGATTCCACAGAGCCTGCTCAGAGCCCTTATCTCCTTGCATAAGAACACATGGGTACGAGTCAGAACTGGCCCGACAGTCTCCGCAAAAATTCCAACTTCAGACGGCCTAAAGCAAGGATGTGTTCTTGCTCCCCTCTTGTTCAACCTCTACACTGCTGACCTGGGGAGATTTCTGGAGAATAGTAGTCTCCTTCCGCCAAAACTGGGCCTCGCAAAAACGAACTTGCACATTCTGCAATACGCTGATGACATTGTTATAATGGACCAGGCAAAGTCTGGTCTCCAAAGAGCCTTGTGCACGCTCCACAATTACAACACAGCTAATGCTCTTAAAATTAACCAGGATAAGACCAAGGTCTTGATTTTCGGCCGTTGCAAGAAAAAGAAAAGTTTAACGTGGAACATCGGGCTGCAAAGATTAAAACAACATCAAAATACAACTACCTGGGGGTTTGGTTCAGCGAGTCTTCCAGACCAGCAGTCCACCTGGCTGCCTTGAAAAAGAGAGCTGGAGCAACAACATACAGCCTGACTCGACTTAACCAGCACCTGAGTAGTCCTTCTGCCGAACCCATTCTGAAGGTGATTAAAGCTACCCTTCTTCCCGCCTTAAGTTACGGGCACCAGGCCTTTCCTGGTGCATGCTCGGCCAGTCTCGACCATGCCCAGGTTACCATTTATAAAAAAATCTTCCATCTCCCGAACTACATCCACAGGGCTAGACTACGACTGGAGCTGGGCCTTCAAAGACAATCGATTTTCTGTGAGGCTGACACCTCGAAGTATTATATAAGGGCACTAAAAGCCGCAGATAACACGCTTAAAGCCAGGTTAAAAGAAACCCTTGCCAGCCCCGGGAATCCATGGAACTGTCAAATTGTAAATGCCATAAGAACGCTACATATTGACGAAACATCACTAACTGCAGACTCTATTCCATACACAGCCTGGAAAAGGGTTATCAACAAGCAGGTTAGACAAATTTCCTACCAGATGGACATTCGGGTCCTAAAAACATCAACTATTCTGCTCCCTTTGAACGACTCATACCTTCCTGGGGTACCTCAACCTTACCTTCTTGATAGTCTGAACGCAGTGGCCCGCAAAAATATAATGTTTATGCGTCTCCTAGGTCTGCGCTCCACTGCTTTCAACCGATGGGCTCCAACTAGTGAGGAGGGGGCTTGCAGACTGTGCAATTACAGGTCTGAATCATGGCTGCATCTTCTGTGCTGTTGTCCCGCCTTTGACGCTCTCAGAAGACTTCTCTTAAAACCCTTATATCTAAAAAGGGGCATCAGCATATGTTGGGATGCATCTGCTCTCTGCTTTACTTCCCCAGACATTCAAGTGCTTGCAAGGTCCGGGAAATATGTGAGACTCTTGGACAATCTGCTTTCTCCCCCTCCTGCCCCCGCCCTACCAGCTCCTCCTCCCCAAAAACTTATCACAGACTATTTTTGCACTTTGCCCTAGTGTCTCTGCACCAAATCATTTTATCCTTGGTTTTAGAAGCTTGTCACATGATTACAACAGTAACTACTAGACTGCCTCCTCATTAATATGTGTATGAATTGAAATTTGATGGTTTGCTTCGCTTTGCTTTTAATGTGGTAACAGTGCTACGATTACATTTTATTGCAATGGTTTTAATTAACTTTGCCAATTTAATAAACTAAACTAAACGTCTCCTTAAACCAGTAGTTCCCAAACTGTGCGCCGCGGCACCCCAGTGCGCCGTCAGAACTCACCAGGGGCGCCACACAGTTCTTGGGAACGTGGGAAAGGTTCTGCTCTAGTACTGGTTTGAACCAGCGCGTGACCTGTGACAATTAAATAATGAGCGCGTGGGCGGGGAGAGGCACAACCAGGACAGTGATGCCCAGCGAGTGTTATTGCTGCCGTCAGCCACTCTTATAAACGGAAAATCGGGTAAACATGACCTTGTCAAATTACGATCAGCTGCGAGTGTTCCTGGAGTTTTGGGGGTGTGTTTGAGATTTCAGGCGAACTGTGCTATGTAAGTCTTAATCTTTCCTGCCACTGAAAATACCACGTTCCCAGTTGGCCTGCCTTATTTTCCAAAGTTAAGAATCCAAACTGCTTATGTTCCATTCTTTCTAAATGTTCACCACGCTGTGCTTACTGTAAAACAAAGCATTGAAATGCAGTGAAACCCGCATGTTTGAAAACACCCACACATCTATTGAAATTGTCTTATCTAAGCACATGGATTTTTCAATGTAATTTAGGAGTAGTTGAAAAACTTTTGAATGAGGGACTGCCGCTTTAATACTCAAATCGTGTTTATTACAGCCCGGTGCCACTTACCCTGAGGTCAGCACTGCAGAAGCCACTGCGCCGATTTTTTTCATTTCACTTATCTTTTCTTCCCCTGATTACACATTTGTTTACCTTACAATTCACGTCAACGGTATGTGTTTGCCCACAACACCAGTAAGCCTCCATACCAAAGTATCCATGTGACATAGCATTTTCTCATTTATTACATCTCCTTCTTAATGACTGTACATTCCAGCGCCTGTGGTCAGGCTTACATCACCCCACCTGGGAAAAAACTGACATGATGGGGAGCCGCGGCCAATCGCCAATTATGTCAAGGGAGCCACGGGTCGAGAAAGTTTGGGAACCACTGCCTTAAACGGTCTTATTCCCTCAGGTTTTCTTCATGCAGGCCACTATTCTGGTTGCGGTGTGGCTCCTTGACCGCTAGGTGGTGCTGCAGTGCCACTTCTGCCCGGTGCACTCTCTCTCCGGTGGTACTTTCTTGATGGCATGGGCCCCGTGGGGCTGGAGATGCCAATATGAGGTCTGCGGAGGCAGGTGTGCCTCAGGTCCTGCAACTGCCAGCTGGCAGCAGGGTCCCGCGGTGGAATGCCTTCCCCGAACCACTGTGCATCTTCACCACGTGGTGCTTAGCAGGTGGGTGACCGTCTGAGGCCGTCAGTGCAGGGGCAGTCTCGGGCTGAGGTACGGCTCTGCTCTTGCTGTCTGGGAGCAGGGGGGTGCCACTGGCATTGTGGTGCTGGGGTCATTTCACTGCATGTGTGGCTTCGGGCTAGTACATCACACCATCCTCGTTCTGTGGGAAACGACAGGCACCACAGGGCGGGTGCTCAGTCTTGTTTATCGGTTGGTTGTACGGCCACGGAGCGCCACTCACCAGGCCGCTGTATGTTTTCTTTGCACCGCGCGGTGCTCAGCACGCAGATGGGGCCGAAGCGGATGCCCAAGGCGAGGTCACAAGGGTACTCATTTGCAGCAGTGACCACTTCAGGCTCTATGCTGCAGCCAGGCACGTGCAGGTAATGGCCTTGTCACCCGGAACTGCAGTGCGGCTGGGAGTACTCCACTTCGTTGGGACAGTACTTCTCCCTTCTCCTTTCGGGATTGATGGCAGCCTGTTCTGGGACCATGCGGGTGCTTTCCGCGGAATGGGGCATTTCCATGTCAGGCCCTGGCATACCTTGCAGTCCCCGTCCTTCACCGGCATCTTGATATTGGCACCGCTTTCTGCTCTAGTATCTGTCATGTTGGCAGCTGGTGCGTGGCGATTTAGGCTACTCTTGCCCACGCGAGCAGAGTAATTGCCAGCAAACATGCTGGGTCAGGATCCCCTCATCGCCATTGCAGAGTTGTGGGCCCTAGGCCCACGTGCTACTGAAATGATGGACACAGACACAGGTAGTATGCTTGGTTTACTGGCCAGGAGCACGTGCACTCCGGCCCTTTTATTAGCAGGCCGCGTCACTTGCTACGCCTGTGTTGGATTGGATGGGTGTGGAGTGTGAGTGTGGCCAGCCCTCAGGGGAGTGGCTGGTAAAACTAGTGCCTGCTGAGGCACTAGAGCTGGCTGGGCAGAAATACCTTTCATCGGCCATGTAGTACTCACACCACCAATAGCAGGTCTGCTTCTGCTGATATTAATGCCTGCAGGCCTGGTCTGGAAGGACAGGACTTCACAAAATCTACACCAAGGAAGAAGAGGTATGTCCATGCTCGTGAATCTGTAATATGGCGCGGCCATAAAGGCAAAGGCAGTCACTGATTTGTCGGGGCACGCGCCCATGTAAATGAGGGCACGCCCACTCTACATTACGGGAGTGAAATGCGCACTTCTGCTCAATGGGTATAAGAGGCGACACAGGCTTCTGCGGCCCCTACTGTTACACGGAAGCGAAGTGAGCGCCCAAGAGGGGGGCAAAAATGTACGCTGCAATCCCAGGGCACCTTGAGAAAGTAGCCCAGTACTGTTCTATTTCGGCCCCGGCCTACAGCGCCTCGAGGTGATTCAATGTGCAGTTAAAGGCATTATAACATTACATAGTTACACGGAGAACGCGGCTTGTTTTGATTTAAACGAACCAACCACTTCAAATCCGTGCCAAAGAAAATGTCATATAAACAGCCTTCATTGAAAGGGAGCATTAAAGCGAGTAATTGCCCAGACCGGCTCTCTTCGCACGGTGCCAGCTCTGCTGTGTCCTGCGAGAACAGAAAAATAAACAAACAGATCATTTAAAAATTAACAAGCCATTTACCCGTTCTGGGATGCTTGCTCGCTGGTATCTGGCGGTGTTTACCACGAGGGCCCTCTCTGGGGAGGGCGGCAGCGTAAAGCACAGTGCAGGACTATGACACATCTCCGGGTTTAGGCCGCACTTCTTAAAGTGGCCGTGTTAGCTTAATGTTTGTAATTATGCAGTGAAACTCACAGAAGAGTGCCCAGGCAGGGCATAAACCATAGACAGACCGGACACCAACCAAAATGAAATATCTGGAGAGGGGGAGTGAAACAGAGGCATTTGACTCATCCCAAACCTCATTTTTCCACTCTGATTCTCTTTCTTCCTGATCCCTTTCTACAGGCTCTTCCCTCCTCCATCCCTCCTTTTCTCATCCCAGACCTCAACTATGATCTCCCAATTAACACTTATGGTTTTCTTCCCTCTTCTATCCCTCCATTACTCCATTCAATCCAACCGACAGACTCACATGTCCTCCGCTCGAATTAACTCATACCTCCCTATACTAATACTATATTAATTTTTCCCTATACTAATCCATCACTAATCCTTTCGGGCCCCGGAGTAAATGTAAATCCAGTATTTGTAAAGCACGAACAGCTACCCGAAGGCATCCCGGCGCTGGGGGCCGTCGGGAAGATTAAGCAAGCTATTGTCCAGAGTCACATGGTGCTGGGCTGACCTGCCGCCGGGGATCGAACCGTGAGCCCCAGATTCCAGTGTCAGTCACCCTGGCCGCTGCGCCACACCTCTTCCCTGAGCATGCTACTCGCCGAAAAGCGATTTGACGCCTCGTCAGGGGTATTAAGCGCTATATAAATACAGTTTACAATTGCAATTCCTCACACCCAACCCTCAGCGTCGGGGCTTCCACGCCAAAGCACAGAATAATATTCTAAAAGGCAGAACCGCTGTCAGCCTAAGGCTAACACTGCTCAAAAACGTGGGCTATTCAGTGATGTGTTGATGTTGTTGGTGCCTCGCCAGCGTGATGTCATTAACAATGATCAGCTCTGGTGCGGAGGCATGAGGTCTACTGACGGCAGAGTAGGGCTCCTTCCGTGCTAAGAAACATCAGTTTTAAAACAAGAACTGATGAACCGCCAAGAAATTCACTGATCGCTCTCTACAGAAACCAGGCAGCTTTAACTTCACCCTCCACCAAAGTTTCGGTTACTTGGACCCCAGTCCCCAGCTCACACCCTACAGTCCAGCAGTCAAAACCTACGGAATGCACAAGCCGCCTTCCTCAAGGGACGACACCCATCGTCCAGATAACCTGAGGTGGAGTTAAGAATAGTAAACCTATATTTACCTAAAGATATTTACCTTAGTGACGTAGACATAGCCGATATCCTGAAGGCAAAATATTTGTCCGCCGATGTTAGAATCTCAGTATTATAACAGTACACCAGCACAAGGTGTAAAAGGATTCCTAGAGATAGTTCTGTATCCCCCCTTCCGTACAGCAGTCATAGAAAGTCATTTATCAAACTTCAGTTAGGTATGAGAAGTGGTTTATCGTTTATGTAAACAAGCGTAATACTGGTGGTAGGGGGTGGGAGGGTGGTGGGGTCCGCCTGTTCCTAAGAGCTGCACATGTTTGTCAGATAAGAGAACGGTGAGACCAAAGGAGAGAGAACTGTCTTCCCAGGAGCACACAATTTGGACTAGTGAGGAATCTGAAGTTAAAATCTTCTGATCCCACCAGGGACAGTCTAGCCCAGTGATACTCAACGTATTGCCCGGGGGTCGCATGCGGCAATCCTGACCTTTACATGCGGCTCCCTGGTCAACAGCAACACTGGGCTGCAGTTAACTCAACACAGCACTTACATTAAAAAGCTGTTTAATAAACAGGCAAACGTGTATTTGAAGGTCAATTAAAATGAAAGAAAGGAAGTAACTAGGGTGTCCTGCACCGCTTAACTTTAGAAACATCTTCATTTTTAAAGACATCTTGCGGCATAAATGCAAAAGTATAATGAAGTCTCCTCAAAATTCTAAAAGTGTATTTCATTAACATGCAGAACTGTTTCGCCTTAGTACATCAGATTATATTGGTGCATTGCAGAGTATTTTTTAAAAGGGGTAGTTTTTAAACATGAATTTTGTAACATTCATTCTTCCACTTCCCCCAACCCTGACACGAATGCCAATAGTGAACTAAGAGGTAAATCAGTTGTAATGTGCACTCTTTGGGTGGACTGTGTTCCTATTATACCTGAACAACATTATAGTTTATTAAATCGAACACAGGAGAAGGTTTTGTACAGCACACATCCTGAAGTCACAGATATTAAGGTTCTCTTATATGTGATTATGAAGAAAGAGGAGGTAGAGTGAAATAAAACAATTGTCTAGGATCACACAATTTCGTTAAGTGGAGAAGCTGGGATCAATACCAGGTTTTTTGGTTTCACGTTGTGCAGTTCAGCCACCAGATGTATATGCTTTGCTTCCCCTACACCCACCTTACCGTCAACAGCCCCCCTAATCCCCAACCGCTACCTTGCTGGCATCAGTGGGGCCCTCGGCCACATTACTGACAATACATTTTGGCCCCAGGGAAGATATTTGCAAGTATCCATGGTCTAGCCTTTGTATCAAGTCTCCAGCTTTGCTTAGTCTGGCAGGGTTTGCATGTTAAACTTGATCTTTGTGGCCACTTAACAGGTGGACTCTCAGCTTTTATACATTTTTTACTTACCACATATGTACAGTGAGCACGTTATTGTAATATGTAATGGGTCCAGGGCATGGCTACTGGAATTTAATCATGTGACAATGCTGGGCCAAATTATGCAGCACAGCTGAATGAGTTATGTGTCAAATCAAATCAAATTAATCTTTATTCGATCTCGTGAATGCAGATCATAAAAGATACACAATAAAAAACATGATATTACATTATAATTCAAAACAGATAAAACACCAATAAGAGCATATGAAAACATCAAATTCAATCAGTGCATTGTAAAAAGAGATGTGACTTCAAAACATCAGGGTCCTTAAGAATAACCCTGGGCGTAGTGTGCGTAGCGGGGCTACGCGGAGGGCCACGGAGTTGGAAACAAACTCCGTGGAACTCTGTGGAGCTCCGCTTACCCTGCCTGCCTCCACCCCTATTAAGATATAAGTTACCAGTCATTTAAAAAACTAAAAACCACTTACCTGTTTACGCGGCGTCCTGGCTGCCCTCCTCCTCTTCCTCTCCATACGGGTACTGTTTGAGAAAACTGCACATGCGCGCGCGCGCATGCGCAGTTTTCTCAAACAGTACCCGTATAGAGAGGAAGAGAAGGAGGGCAGCCCAGGGACGCCGCGGTAAACAGGTAAGTGGTTTCTAGTTTTTTTAAATGACTGGTAACTTATATCTTAATAGGGGGGTGGAGGCGGGCGGCGGGCCAACTCCGCTCCGCTGCGGAGTGTGCGGGGATTTGCCTACTCCGCATTCTCCGCGGAACGCGGAGTAGGCAAATCTCCGCACACTCCGTGGGCGGAGCGGAGTTCTCCGCCCACGGTTACTTAAGAAGATATCCATTAAGTTGGACACTAAAACAGCATAGATTTATGCAAATCTGTGTAAAATAAGGAAAATGTTGGGACATTATATTAATAAAAGCAAAATACTCTGCAAATCATGTGGCAGTAGTATCCAGCTGTCATGGCATTTTACAGCATTGATTAAAATCGATCCAAATACTTTTGTACAGACTCAAAATTCTTAAACACTACACACATTGTGCAGATACTATTCTCAATTGTATGGAAAAGGAGGACAGCAATCTTAGTAATGATTTTCTCTCCGCCCCTATAGTAAAGTGTCTACCTCATGCATAGGCACTCTCAAGGCCGACTTAAGGGCAGTGCAAGCCGTGGGGCCACACTGGACACTGGCCTGGGGGGGCACTGACCTCAGGTGGGGCACTGTGTTTGGCAATAATTTATGATTTAAACCCCTTGCTGCAGAGTTCCTTGTAGTCTAGCTTTCAGGCAGCAGTAACAATATCAAGCTAACTCTTGTGAATAATGTTCCTGCGAGAGAGAGAGATGGGACTTTTGTCAAGTGGAAGTTTTGACTCACCATAAAGTAGCGTTGAGGGTTAATATGCCTGCTGCAAAGACCAGATCTGTATTTTATGTAGACAGCTGAGTGAATTAGTAAAGCCAACCTTTACCAGCACTTTAAAACAAATTAAATGTGTGTGAGAGAGGGGATATGGAGAGATGATGGGCACTTTTGCCAGGTGGTAGTGAGGGAATCCGAGGAGGAGGTCATGGGGAGGAGAGGGAGTGCCAAACAAGATTGTCACACCGGACGCCACCAGTAAACAAGCGGGCCCCGGGCACACTCCTTGTAATAAAAGGTGCGCCTCCTTGGCTGGAGCTCAGTGCTGGTTTAATCTGTCTTCAAGCCCTAGAGCTTCTACAAGCCCAGCTCTCTAAAGGAAACATTACACATTTAACACAGACGTGTCTCACGAACATTAACTTTGGACCTGAAAACATACGGCCTTGAAAACAGATGCAGAATATTTGGGAATCCACTATCCTATGAGCGCCCTCTGGAAATGGGTTGATTTAAGAACGCTGCAGCATAACATTGGCATCAGTAGTGAAACAAAACATCTTCATAATGACAAATACATTAGTTCCTCCTTGTTAGAATTATATGTAAGTAAGTCAACTTTATTGTTCAGTTAATTAAAACTTACAATATAACACAATATTATCACCAAATAGAGCATCATCAATAAATAACATCATAAAAACCATATTCAGTCAGATTACATCCCCCGAGGTTCATTTCCTTGACCTCAGAATAAGAGATTGTTTACCTAGATCAAATGTTCTGTAATAATGATCCACAGCTACAAACCACCAACTATGAACATAATCCAAATACCTTTTCCCACTTTGAAGCTTGTGAGGAAGGCTCCGATCTACATCTTACAGTTCATGGACCTCATAACACTAACTTAATGTAATTACATCTGAAATGTACCTACTAACAATATTATGACACTGAATGACAGTTTGTGCAAAATAGTCAGAAAAAGTGCTACGTGGCTTTGTTAAAATGCCTTTTTTTTATATTAAAACTATTCTTATAACCACAGTGAGACACAACTAGTTAAACATATTCAGTCATGCCTATCTATAAACTTCATTGTTCAGGATAAAACCATTAATACTCACATTATTTAAGATCAATTCATAGCATAATTTTCCCTATTTTCTCTCTCTTTTTTTTTAAATACTAAAGGGCAGATTTTTTAATAATACACGCAACGCAGCACCCAAAGAGTCTGCGCTGCATTGCGTGACGAAGCTAGCAGGAGAATGCCATATCTTCACAGATATGGCTCTCTCTTCCCCTCTCCCTAGCGCCGGCACTGATTTCAGCTGCAGAGCGCCACGCACACACCTTAGCGCCATAGCGCTAGGGTGTGTGCATGAGTCCAGCATAGGTTTTGTACAGGAAGGGTATCCTTCCTGTACAAAATACCAAGCCTAGACACGTTTTAAAGCTTTTCCCACTTTGTATGTGTTCTGCACAGTGCAGCACGCATGCAAAGTCAGAAAAGTAAGGAGAAATTAAAACATTTCTCCTGTTAGCGCCTCCTTTGAAGTGGCGTTAACTTTTGGCGCTAAACCCTCACTACAATTCTGTGTAAATAGGATTTTGCGTCAAAAGGCATGGGTGGTTGCATGGAAACGCCCATGTACCACCCATGTAACGCCCCCTTGGCGCTAAGTAACGCAAAAAAGTGCTTTGCGCTGCTTTGCTCTACTTTTAGGGTACTTTCCAGTGCAAAACAAGTAGTACAGAAAGTGCATTCCAAAAAAACATTTTGTGCTGGTTAGCATCACAGCGCAAAAAGTTTGAAAATCTACCCCTATGTGAGTAGGCCTCCTGCACGCAGCATGTGCCTCAGTCACTAAGCATTACAACTCTCACTTTGATAGTTTGGACTCAGCAATAGACATATGTTAGAATTACATTTAAATTTAAACATTTAAATGTTTGACTTTAATTGTGCTCTGCTGTGCGCAAAAGATTGGTCCCATCCCTACTCTGTTCATCAGGCATATGAACACCGTCTTGGCGAGAGTTTGTTTACAATATTCAATAGGTGAAAGGCGATAAGTTCAATTTTCAACAAGAAAGTGCATTTTATTCAAGACACAACTGGGCATATCAACAAGGGCAGTATCGCCGCTTTAGCGGCACTTTTTGCCGCTAAAGCGGCGATATTTTTATCGCCCTATTTACAAGGTGGTGCTAACATGCATTAGCGCATGTTAGCACCCGTTTACCAGACGCCTCGCTTTGCATCTCTAATGAGATGCAAAGTGGGCATCACTGGGCGTACCCCTGACGGACTACCTTGTAAAATATCGCGGAATGTACATCGCGATATTTACAAGGAGTCCCACGCATTTTAGCAGACGTTAGTTTTCGCCAAAAACTAACGTCTGCTAAAATGCTGACTTACCTATACCTAACAATGGGGGTGGATTATGCTGATACGACCACAGGGTCGATTCAGCAAGGTTATCGCCGTTTTCCATGGAACATCGCTGGAAAACCAGCGATGTTTCATGGAAAACACCGCTATTGCTGGTAAATTATCGCGATAATTGCCAGCGATAGCCGGCGATAAAAAAGTTCTCGCTAAGAGCGGCCAGCGATAATTATCGCTGCCGCTTGTTAATATGCCCCAACATTCTTAGCAACGTTCGATTCGGTTCACATAAGAAATATATATTTGAACTTTGTAGATTATTAAATACATTGCAGATTACGTGTCTCCATCATTATGCTGAAACCAACAAGGAGTGACATGACTGAGGTGGCCCTGGTCAATCAAGGTTTGACCAGAAACTATGGGGCATATTAGCAAGAACCTGCGAAAATTATCGCAAAGCTTGCTTAGCGCGCGTTTTTCTATCGCCGGCTATCGCTGGATATTACCGCGGAAATAACATGCTATTAGCAAGGTTTATCTCCAATGCAATAAAATATCCAGCGATAGCGGCGAAACCCAGCAATAACGCGAGAAATCCAGTGATAGAATCCCCGCGCTAATGCTGGGGACTTAACCTTACAATCCACCTCCCATTGACTAATATTGTTAAGTAATGTTTTTACCAGTACTAAAAAAACCAGCGCTAATCGCGGTTAGTTCGCGTTTTTATCGCTCGCGGTTATTGCTAATAGGCGATAGCGATGTTAGCGACTGCTTTCAGTCGCTGTTAGGTTGGGAACGCCTCCTTTGCATGTCATTAGCGATTAATATCGCTGACATGCAAAGCGGCACCCAAACCAGTCGCTATCGCCTAAAAGCTGTCGCTAACACCTGTTAGCGACAGCTTGCTGATAGGGCGATAGAAATATCGCCGCTTTAGCAGCAAAAAGTGCCGCTAAAGCGGCGATAGAGCCCTTGATAATATGCCCCTATATTTTGTCTGAAATTTGTTGAGCCCGCGACTTTGGCTGCAACTCTCATTTTCATCAGTAGGTGTCCTCCTTGCAGCACCGAAGTGTGACTCTCTCGGATTTTGTCCTTTCAGTTCCTTCAACTTCGTCGAGGAGACTCTCAGTCTCAGCATTCACAAATCAAGCACTGGCAAAACCGATATGTCGTGCTTTTGAGACCTATTGGCTTCGTCAATGGTTTGTAGACGTGCTGCACAGTATCCTGATGCTCTGCAGCATGGCATTGGCCAAAGCATTTAAAAAAAGCCTTTGATGAGGCCAGCCTCGTCGTTTTCCAGGCGCGTGCACTACGAAGGCCTGTGCCTACAAAATTACACTGCCACTTTTTTTTTTTTACCTTTTACTTACCAATCCAATTTGGAACTGTACCCAAAAAGAAAACATTTTGTGCAAGTGTGTTTTATTTTCAAAGGCGGGTGAGGGAGAAGTAACACAGGGCAGATGCAGCACTGGGAGCGGGGGCAGTAAGCAACACTGGGGTGCATGTGGGGAGAGCAGCACGGAGGACGTGGGTGGTGTAAGCAACATGAGGGCAAGGGTGGGGTAAGAAACAACTGAGAGACTTAGCAAAGTGGGACATTGGGGGGAGCAAACGGGGGAAAGAGAGCAACGTGAATCTGGCGGGGAGAAGAAGCACACAGGTGAGAAAGCAACACAGGAGAGTGGGAAAGAAGCATGCAGGCAAGAAAAGAACATGGAGCACGGCTGCAGGGGTAGAAAGAAGTACATGAGGGAGACAGCTGGAAAACACAAGCACTCATGAAATGCTAAAACAAAAAATAAAAAAGTACTGCTTGAATTCGAACAGTGGATAGACACGTAATATGTTCATGCTCCACGGGAGAGACAAACACAAGAGAAAAGGAAAGCCCAAACAAGCAAGCAAATGAGAGCGACAATAAAGCTAACCACTTGTAAGCAAGGGGCAGACTCTAAGCCCACTGTAAGCTAGCGATAGATCTTGCAACAGACAATCCACACCCTGTGTAGTAAACAAGACTTAAAAAGTAGCGCCTGAAAAGTGAACAGTGGAAGGACACAAGTAATGCACCCATGTTCTAGCGCTGGTTTATGTGCACGAAGAGGAAGCAAAGTAAACAGAAGCTAACGAGTAAGAAACAAGCAAATAAGAGTGACAATGAAGCTAACCACTGGAAAGCAATGGGTAGGATCTAAGCCCACTGCAAGCTGAGAATACATCTCACAATAGGCAGCTTATACACTGTCTAGTAGACAAGACCTAAAAATGCTTCACTTTCATACACATTGGCATCCTGTTAATTTTCATTTTCATGCTTAACTGCTGGTTTTTTGATAATGTTGACTCTTTTAGACTTTTTTCTACCTCTTTTTGTAGACTTCTTTCTAGCTTTTTTTCTATATCTCTCCGCTACTCTTAACTCCTTTCTCTCTCTCTTTTTTTTGCACCTTTATTTCTGAATTCCTTCACCACCTCTTTATTGCCTCCTTGGAGGCAGTGCTTAGTTTATAAAAGAGTAAGTGCCAGAGATCCTAAGTTTTGTTCAGAAGCCTGCAGCCGATGATATGTGTATCAGGGGTGTCGAATACCAAGGCTTTGGTGTCTTGAGTCCACCTCATGCCTCTTTAATCCACTGCCTGACACGCTCTGCCTCTTTATCTCACGGTTTCAGGTTCTTTTTAATCTCTGCTTTCTTTCTTAGTCGCTGTTTTGTGTGTTTCTCTTCCTCCTTCTTCCCATGTTTTATGTTTTTCTTTCTTGCTCTGGGTCAAAGTATGATGAGGAATAATAAGTGCTGGTTCCAAAAATGATATCCGGTGTGTCCCCCCCACACCCCATGCAACCACCAAATTAAGCACTGCAATAGGTTTCTTACTTCTTTGGGTCTATTATCTTTCTTTTCTGCTATCTTCCTTCACGCCTCTTCTGCTTCATTTTTAATCCTTCTTTCCTCGATTGATAACCCGGTCTACCTCCTTCTTCTTTCTTTCCTCAAGACATATGTTCTTTCTTTCTTTCTTTCTTTCTTTCTTTCTTTCTTTCTTTCTTTCTTTCTTTCTTCTTTCTTTCTTTTTCTGCTTGTTCCTGCTCAGTTTATTTCTGTTCCTTCTTCTCCTCTTTCTTTCTCCCTCGAACCACCTTTTTCTTCAGCTGGGTAAGTGGCAGCCTTCATTTTCTCTGTTTTCCTTTTTGTTTATTTAATCTTGTGTGCTTTTTTCTTAAATTATTTTTCATTGCGTGTTCGTTCTTCCCTTTGTCTAATTTTCTCTTGTTCTTTTTTCTTCTTTAACAACATTTTGTCTTTGTATTTCTTATATTGTTTCTTGGTACCTGTCTTCTTTCCTTTATCACTTTTTAATTATTTTTCTTTTTGCTATCTTTCCTGCTTTCATTATGTTTCATCCTTTCCTTTATTTTTCTTTTTAATTCCATTTCTTTTTCTTTCCTTCTTTCTCTTTTTGTGTTTCTTTCCTTATTTCTTCCTCCCTCTCGCTCCCTTTTTTTCTCCTGGTAGTGCCTTTCTTTTTATGTTTCCACCCTATCTTTTTCTCCCTTTTCTTATTTCTTCCAATCCTTCCCCTCTCGTAACAATTCTCTGGTTTTAACTTGTCGCCTGCCCTCCGGGGTCTCTTACTCTCTTCTGCAGCCTAATATTCGGAGGACTGACTGTTGGCACCGGCATCCTGGGGGTCATCACTGGAGCAGAGGTCGCCAGAAGGTACAAAAAGATAAACCCTAAGGCTGACCCTCTTATCTGTGCCCTGGGCATGCTGACCTCGTCCCCGTGCCTGTATGCGGCTATCGTGGTGGCTCACAGCAGCATCCTGGCCTCCTATGTGAGTAGTGATATCCCTCGTCCGGGGGAAGATCTTTGAATAGGGCGGGGGCGGGGGGAGGGGTGTGGGAGGAGGCGAGTCTTCATTTTAAACAAAATTCTTACTTGCATTAAGTGAAAGCATGCTTGTTAGAAAATAGCTGACTCTGCGGTTCTAAATGTTGGCTCATTTGCTTCACTATACATTTTCTGTGCTTTATTGGGCACACAGACCACAAGGCCCAAGTTATTTGAAACACTTCAGCATGATAATGCATGCATCCTGGTGATGTCACCTGGTGATGCTCCACGAGGCTCCACTTGCAGATGCCACATGGGACTGCCACTTTGTGGTGCACCATTGGTTGGTCACTTGACACAACATGAGACTGCGGCTTGTGAAGGCGCCTCGCTGCGACCATGTGTTGATGCAGGATGGAGCTGTCATTTTTTTTTTCTCCAACTTTATTTGTCATTTTTTATGAATGATACACAAACAAAAAGCAACAGAAAAACATACAGAAAAAGGCATCCCAGTCGTTAATACAGATTACACACATTACAGGTATCGCATCATGAGCCCTTTACAGTACATAGCTTTTGAGTTTCAACATGCCAAATAACATAGTAATTCCGCATTACTGTAGGTTCCCTTTCTCCAGAACTGTCATTCTATACGGGAGCTCCACATGTGTTTGGTGATACAATAATCACTTGTGACATAATTATTCATAACGCGATCCATACCCCACGACCATATCTGCTCATCCCACTCCGGTTCGGGCTTGCTCCGCTTGGGAGTCTTCTGCAGCTGATCTATCTCTCAGGTATTGTCTGAAAGGTCCCCAAATATCTTTGGGTGCACATTTTACCTGCATCAATGCATTGTAGTTTTCAGATTGTGTAGAGCCATACGCTAAGTCAGTGTGCCATTCCGCTACTGTAGGTAAGGGGCCCCTCATCCATCTCATGGCCACTCTACGCTTGGCTAAGAGTAATCCTATGGCTGCCAGCTTGCGCACTCCCTTTGGTATCTGTCTATCAAACCCCAACAGGGCCACCAGTGGTGATTCTGGCAATGTGTGGTCCAGCATTTTGGATAGGTCATTGAATACCTCCCTCCAAAACTTCCGTAGACCCGGCCATTCCGAAGCTAAGTGCGTAAAGTGAGCGTCTGTGGCGGTGCATCTCATACATTTACTGTCCTCCCTCAGGCCATATCTGCACATCCTCGCTGGGGTGTAGTAGGTTCTATGTAAATATTTTAAATGAAGTACTCTATGTCGACCATTCAATGAGATCGATTTAGTTTTGTTGAAGCACCAGGCCCATTGAGCCACTGTGATTTCAGCTGCTAATTCCTCCTCCCATTCCAGCTGAAACTTTAATTTAGTCTGCGTGCCCTGGACCCTGAAGAGTGTATATAGTATGGTTATTCCGTGTTGTGGGAATTGATTTTGTAGCAGATATGTTTGGGATTGTAAACCTATTGGTTCAAGCAAATGTGGGCCTAACAATTTGCGCAGAGCGCTGCGAAATCTGTAATACTGAAAGGCATCAAGCGATGTGACTTCCCTCTCCTGCGCAGCTACCTGATCCCACGTTTTAACCTTCCCCTCCTGGAACATGTCGCCCATCAACTTTATTCCTAGTTTGGACAGAGTGTGCAATATGGCTTTATCCTCCTTAAGTGGGAGCCAATCGCACCATTGCAGAGGAAGTTTGGAAGAGTATATTAATTTTATCTGATGTTTGCTGGCTACTCTGGTTAACTGGTGCCCGGTGCAGTTCACAGGATCTATCGCGCGCGGGCTGATCCGTGACGCCCCAGTCAACAACATTGGAAGTGGGACAGGGGACACCATGTTATTTTCTATGAGGTGCTGCAGTAAATTACTAGGGCCATGTATCCAGACTTGAGCATGTAGAGTCTGTGCGGCTCTGTAGTACCTTTCCATGTCGGGTGCGTTCAGACCACCCTCCGAGTATGGCTTAGTTAGGGTATCCCACTTGACCCTCGGCTGTTTGCCTGCCCACACCAGCCATGTCATTAGAGCACGCAAATTGCGGAAAAAGGATTGGGGCAAACTGATGGGTATATTCGCAAAGAGGAATAAAAAACGAGGAAGCACCACCATTTTCGTCAGCGCGATCCGACCAACCATGGATAGGGGGCGCTTGATCCAATTTCCACCACTTCTGTCAGTTTGCGGATTGCACGTCCATAATTTTCGGAGAGCACAAGTTCAGCATCGGTGTGTATTTTTATGCCCAGGTACCTTACCGGGTCTGTGGTCCATTCCAGTGGATAAGTGGTCTGTACTGGTGTAGTGCAAGATGTTAGCGGGAAGATAAGAGACTTGTGCCAGTTAATGTGGAGCCCTGAATGTTGACTAAATCGTTCTACTTCTTGCAGCATCGGAGTTAAGTTTTGTTCCGGATTCCTTATATACAGTAGTGTGTCGTCTGCGTATGCTGAAATAGTGAGATTGTAATTCAAGGACCGGACACCACGATATGCGTGATATTCGCACATTGCGCATATTAGAGGTTCCGCCACCAGGGCATACAAAAGAGGGAAAAGGGGGCAGCCCTGTCTTGTACCTCTGGTTATTTCAATTGTCCGGGACAACATTCCGTTAATCCTTACTTGGGCCACTGGTCGGTCATACAGCACTGCTACCAATTGTATAAAAATATCCCCTACTCCCACCCTTCGGAGGACCGCGTATAAGAACCTCCATTCTACTGAATCGAAAGCTTTCTCGATATCTATGAACAGTGCTGCTGCTCTAACCTGCGGGCTGATGCGCGCTCCGGTGCCAAATAAGGTGCGAAGATTGCTGGACAATGACCGCCCAGGCACAAACCCAGTCTGTTCCGGCCCAACCAACCTGGGCAGCAGGGGAGCCAGCCTGTTTGCCAGTACTTTGGCAAAAAGTTTTGTGTCTGTGTTCAGTAATGACAGCGGCCTGTACGATGAACAGTGTTCGGGGGGCTTTCCAGGCTTAAGCATAGTAATTATTGTGGCTTCCCTCATGAAAGATGGCATTGTATCAGTTTTGGCCATTTCTTCAAATAAATTTACCAAGTGCGGAATTAGTTTGTCTTGATACGCCTTATAGAAAGCTACTGTTAAGCCGTCTGCTCCGGGAGCTTTTTCATTGGGCATGTCCTTCAGTGCCGCACTGATTTCTGTGGGTCTCAATGGGCCTATGAGACGTTCCCTATCCCTGTCCGTTAACCACGTCATTGCTATGTGGGCTAAGTACTCATCATCGGAGTCAGGAGCTGTTGCTCCCCTAGAGGTGTAGAGTCCTGTGTAATAAGCAGCAAACGCTTCTAGATTGGCCGGTGTGCTATCTACCAGTAGCTGATTATTATCGTAGATACTAGTGACATGACTGTCGCCCCTGTGCGGTCTGACCGTCGCTGCCAGGGTGGCACTAGGTCTGTCGGCTTCTGAGTATACCCTGGCTACTGCGTATTTCCCTAAATGCTTAACCTCGTCTTCTGCCAATTCGTTATACTCGCTAATTTTTGTCACCCTCCAGTGTTTTTAGAGCACTTTCGATGTTACGTAATTGGGTGCAAATAGATTTAAGGACACCCGCGTGTTTAGAGTTCGTAATTCCCCGTATATAGAGCTTGAAAGCTTCCCATATGGAGCCCATCGTCGTGACGCTGCCCAGGTTAGTAAGAAAGAACTCATCGATCGCCGTGCCGATTTCCGTACGAAACACAGAGTCTAATAGGGAGTATTGTGGGAATCTCCACGTCTGCTTGTTAAGGAGTGCATCAGGCAGCCCTATCTTTATAAGAACTGAGGAGTGGTCAGAAAGGGTGCGGGCCATGTGTGAGTAGGACTGTATGGAGGAAAGTAAAGTGCTAGAAGCTTACCAGTAATCTATCCTTGTGTGAATATCATGTACAGCCGAGTAGTGCGAATATTCCCTACCCAGCGGGGACAAGTGGCGCCAGACATCCCGCAACCCCTCAGTTTGGGCAATACAAGCGATAGCTTTTGCTGCGCGTGAAGGAGGTCTAGGGGCACCCCTCAAACGGTCTACGTCAGGGTTCTGAATACAATTGAAGTCTCCACCCCAGAGGATAGGCATGTGTGAGTATTTCATTATTTTGTGGTGCAGAGCGTGATAGAATTGAGGGTCGTCATAATTTGGCCCATAAACCCCAACTAGCAAGACATTGAAGTGCTCTTTACGACATTTTGCCAGAACAAACCTACCGCCTGCATCAGCTTCCATGGCTTGTATCTGTATGCCTGAATTTCTGCTGACCCAGATAAGTACCCCCCTAGCGTGTGAGGTGAATCGTGCCCCAACGCAAGTACCCTTCATTCATCTTTGGGATAATAGCCCAGTCGTGGTGGAGAGATGCGTTTCTTGTAGTATAGCCACATCTACATTATGTCTATATAGGTACGCCACTACTTTACATATTTTTCTCTGGTCATTTAGCCCCCTGACATTCCAGGAAAGGAAACTAATGTCGGAACATTGATTAATAGGCTTTGACATGTATAGGCTTACTTATCCCTGGCGACATGTTCTTAACAATAAACGTAACCTGATACGGCACTGTGCGAGGTTCCTGTCGATAAGAGACAAATTGACTGGAGAGCAACATAAAGAAACCCCCCCCGAACTCCCACCCACACCACATCAAAAAAAGGTAGACATGGCGATCGTTGTAACCCCCAACACACCCCCCACCTCCCGCGGCAATTACCCTCCCAACTAGAACAATTCCCCAATGATGGGCACCCAGGTGTAATACACTCAAAGGCAATGGCAGCAAGACCTGTGATGTTACTAGATGGCCTGCTGCCGCCCACACTTATGATTACCAACTAGTCAACTGGTTATCAGTGTTACTTCTCGTTTTGGTGTTTATACTATAACGGTACATCTATGCATAGTTGCAGTTTAACATGTGCACTATTAGGCTTTACTACGTATGTTGTAAGTCCCACATCTTCAGTAGCGGAATACAATGTCTTACAGGTCTCTATGAGGCCGAAGTACCTGAACCCGGCAATTTCTCCAGCTCTGCGTCCCCTTCAGCGGCGGCGCCCTCCGCCGATGGTGATCGAGGACTTCTGTTTGACTTTTCTACACAGTACTTTTTGAGGTCTCGCTGCAACTGACTGGGGTCAGCGTATAATTTGGGTTGGCCATCAAAGTTGACCCGGAGCCGGGCCGGGTATAACATCGCGTAGTCAAGTTGTAGTTCCCTGAGTTTGCGCTTCGCCGGGCCAAATTTCTTACGTGCTTCCTGCACGAGTGGGGTAAAGTCCGGAAATAGGGACAGGTCAGAACCTTCATACTACAGGATTTTCAGATCTCTTGCGCGCTTCAACGCGGCATCCCTGTCCCTATAGTTAAGCAAACGGGCAATCAAAGGTCGGGGCGCGGCGCCAGGGGGGGGCCGTGGGCCCAACGAGCGGTGTGCCCGCTTGACGACAAAGACTTCTGAAAAAGTTTCCCGTCCCAGTAGTTGTATTAGCAGCTTTTCGACTAATGTTTCCATATGGTCGATAGATGTAGATTCCGCTAAGCCCAAAATACGCACATTGTTGCGCCGGGATCGCGCTTCAAGATCTTCGGCCTTGTCTTTCATTACCGCCAAGAGTTTCTCCATTTGCTTTTGCGCAGTCCCCATGTCCGTCTGGGCATCTTCGACATTAGAGATCCTGCGCTCCGCCATATCAATCCTTTCTGCGTGTTTGTCCACCCTTTCGGACATTCTGTCCATACGGTACACCAGCGTATCCATTTTAGCATCGATGGACGTCAGGCTGCGCTGCATGGCCCCAAGAATTTGCCGAATGTCCCCGTCCGGTGCAGCTGGGTCTTCTGCAGTTTCTGACGTTATTGAGTCGTGGTCTTCGTCCCTGTGCCTGGCTGACTTGCGTTGGTCGAACTGCAATTTTGATTGAGTTTTGTCGCCTTTACCCATCTTGCCCGTAGTTGCTGCACTTGTGTCGAAAATTTGGGCCCCAAGCTCGTCTGTTAGTGCGGCGAGTCTGCGTGGATGGATTGCGTGGGAATCTGCGTGCCTCTCAACTGTAGGGGGGACTCACTCGAGTGAACGCTGGAACCCACACTGTAGCCCTGCTGGTGTTAGCGGTGATAGATGACCCCTTTGTGCGCTGTTATCGTGTTTTAAGGATTGCGCTCTTTCAAATATGATAGAGACCAGACCGCTACTGTACCAGCTCCGCGTTCGGCCTGGCCCTATCCCTCCGAAGCGGCACGCAGGGGTGCAAGTGGCCAAATCTGGTGGGCCCTCAAGGAACTCCAACGCCTCTCGAACACGTTACTTGGCCTTCCGGCCTGCAGGGCCTACACCGGGCCTCACGTTAATGCCTCTGGCGCAGCAATCCAACCGGGGCACGCCCACTGAGGCTTCACGTGGTGGATTCTATGCAGGTGATGGTCGCGCACTCTGTGACTGTCTCTTGAGGCCCGGGCCGCCGATGCGCATTCTGATTTGGACTGGGGCCTTGTGGAGTGAAGCCGATATACGCAGCAGCCCTTGGGCCCAGCAAAGCACCTCAACCGGGCGGGGCGGTCCGTGTACCCCGCAGCGCACTTGTCCTCTTGCCAGGAACTTTCCGGAGCAATTAGATGCTTCTACCGGCTCTTCTCGGGTCTGCTCGCTGTGTAGTGGATGCGATGCGAGTGATGGTCGCGCACTCTATTGCTGCCTCTTGAGGCCCGGGCTGCCGATGCACGCTCTCAATTGGGCCGGGGCCGCGCGGGGGGAGGTCGATGCACAGCGACCCATAGGCCCAGCGAGTTACTGTATCTGGGCCAGCCGGTCCACGCACCCCGCAGCACTTGTCCTCTTACCGGCAACTTTCCGGAGCCACCAGATGTTCCCACCGGCTCTCCCCAGGTCCGGTTGCCGCGTGCTCGGCCGGCTGGGATCGCGACGCAGACCACGATTCTGGTAGACGGTTCCAGGTCGTCGCGGCTCACCCACCCACCCACAGAGTGCTGTAAAATGGCCGCTACAGGTCTCTGTCAGGGCGTCAATGCTTTATGTTCTCGCCGCTCAGCTACCAAGGAAGGCAGAGCTGCCAAACTTTCACCAGTTGTGCACTGCAGTTACCGATGTTTCTGCCGCCGTTTTTGATGTAACCAGGTAACCCGATGGTGCAAAATAATTTAGGATAGTTTAGGCGTCTGCTGGAGCACACTTAGGCTGCGGCCATCTTGGAGTCAGGCTAGCCACCATGGAGCTGTCATTTGATGCAGAATAGTGCTGTCACTTGTTGATGCAGTACGGAGCTATCACTTGTTGATGCTATGCGGCGCTGTCACTTGCTTTTGTAGTACGGAGCTATTACATGTTGATGCTATGCGGCGCTGTCATTTGCTTTTGCAGTACGGAGCTATTACTTGTTGATGCTATGCGGCACTGTCACTTGCTTTTGCAGTACGGAGCTATCACTTGTTGATGCTACGTGACGCTGTCTCTTGCTGATATAGCACGGAGCTATCACTTGTTGATGCTATGTGGCGCTGTCACTTGCTTTTGCAGTACGGAGCTATTACATGTTGATGCTATGTGACGCTGTCTCTTGCTGATGTAGCACGGAGCTATTACATGTTGTTGCTATGCGGCGCTGTCACTTGCTTTTGCAGTACGGAGCTATCACTTGTTGATGCTATAAGGCGCTGTCACTTGCTTTTGCAGTACGGAGCTATCACTTGTTGTGTTATATTCCATATAGGTACCCTATATAGGCGCAGGTAACACTGCAACCTTTCACCTATATTCTTCCCTACATTACATACAAAACGGTTCTTAGGCACTGACCTTTTACCGAGAAATGACACTGCATTCAGAACGCGGGTTTTTCCCTGGTTCGATTCTTATACATTATGCATGAGGCTTCTTGGAAGCACAGCAGGACTAACAGTAGGATTACCATCTCCTGTATAATATCTATGTATAAAGTTCAGGCCTGACGTCATCCTTTAGGCCGACGCAGTAACACAGCAAGGTAGGACCCCTGGGGAGACCTATGGGTATATATACATCATGTCTTGCTTAGAAAGACAGAGGAGACCGTGACTTACTGGCTGACACACTGACCAGAGATGCTGAGGTTCCTGCATGCAGACGCTCCAGCTCGCAGTGGTCTAACATCCCTCGCTGGGTGTCCAACTCGAGACCAGGATGGGGTCCCACATTCTCTAAATCTCAGGTAATGGGGGTTGACTAGATCCTAGAGGGATTCTTGGCATAACACCTACATAGATGCTAGATACATTTAGGTACATCTAGTTAGGGAGACATCGTAGGAGTACGCACTTTTAGGTTGCACTTTTTATCATGTGTTTTATGTCCATGTATATATTCATGATTTCTGCAAGATGGTAGAACTATACCATCCCTTTACTTTTGTAGTATTGCTTATCATATATCTCTGCTACTGTCTAATGGTTGTTGCAGCTCATATATTCTACACTAGAATAACAACTGTTCAATAAATACTTATTGAAACGCCCAGCCTGTTTATTCTGTGTATCTCTGAGACAAACTAAGTGAGCACGAGTGACTGAGCGAAAGGTAGTATATTGTTTCCACGATCCTGGGGGATCAGGGTTGTCATGTTCTGAGGCTGCCAAGAACTATTCTCTCCCCGATAAGAGGAGACTCTAGTGGCACTGTGAGCTAGCTAATGCAAACAGGCTAACGTATCCGGTGGGGGTGCACAGAATCAGTCTGCCACCAAACCCACAGTTTATGTTATCCAAAACGCGCAGATCCTGTATAGGGTATATAGGAACTACACAACAGTTGATGCTATGCGGCGCTGTCACTTGCTTTTGCAGTACGGAGCTATCACTTGTTGATGCTATGCAGTGCTGTCACTTGCTGATGCAGTACGGAGCAATCACTTGTTTATGCTATGTGGCGCTGTCACTTGTTGATGCAATACAGAGCTATCACTTGCTGATGCTATGCGGTGCTGTCATTTGCTTTGGGAGTACGGAGCTTTCACTTTTTTATGCTATGTGGCGCTGTCACTTGTTGATGCTGTACAGAGCTATCACTTGCTGATGCTATGCGGCGCTGTCACTTGCTGATGTAGTACAGAGCTATCACTTTCTGATGCTATGCTGTGCTGTCACTTGTTGATGCAGTACAGAGCTATCACTTTCTGATGCTATGCGGTGCTGTCACTTGTTGATGCTGTACAGAGCTATCACTTGCTGATGCTATGCAGCGCTGTCACTTGTTGATGCTGTACAGAGCTATCACTTGCTGATGCTATGCGGTGCTGTCACTTGTTGATGCAGTACAGAGCTATCACTTGCTGATGCTATGCAGCGCTGTCACTTGTTGATGCTGTACAGAGCTATCACTTGCTGATGCTATGCAGCGCTGTCACTTGTTGATGCTGTACAGAGCTATCACTTGTTGATGCTATGCGGTGCTGTCACTTGTTGAGGCTGTACAGAGCTATCACTTGCTGATGCTATGCTGTGCTGTCACTTTTTGATGCAGTACAGAGCTATCACTTTCTGATGCTATGCGGCGCTGTCACTTGTTGATGCTGTACAGAGCTATCACTTGCTGATGCTATGCTGTGCTGTCACTTGTTGATGCAGTACAGAGCTATCACTTTCTGATGCTATGTGGCGCTGTCACTTGCTGATGCAGTACAGAGCTATCACTTTCTGATGCTATGCTGTGCTGTCACTTTTTGATGCAGTACAGAGCTATCACTTTCTGATGGTATGCTGTGCTGTCACTTGTTGATGCTGTACAGAGCTATCACTTGCTGATGCTATGCAGCGCTGTCACTTGTTGATGCTGTACAGAGCTATCACTTGCTGATGCTATGCAGCGCTGTCACTTGTTGATGCTGTACAGAGCTATCACTTGCTGATGCTATGCAGCGCTGCCACTTGTTTATGCTGTACAGAGCTATCACTTGCTGATGCTATGCGGTGCTGTCATTTGCTTTGGGAGTACGGAGCTTTCACTTGTTTATGCTATGTGGCACTGTCACTTGTTGATGCTGTACAGAGCTATCACTTGCTGATGCTATGCGGCGCTGTCACTTGCTGATGCAGTACAGAGCTGTCACTTTCTGATGCTATGCTGTGCTGTCACTTGTTGATGCAGTACAGAGCTATCACTTTCTGATGCTATGCGGTGCTGTCACTTGTTGATGCAGTACAGAGCTATCACTTTCTGATGCTATGCGGTGCTGTCACTTGTTGATGCAGTACAGAGCGATCACTTTCTGATGCTATGCGGTGCTGTCACTTGTTGATGCAGTACAGAGCTATCACTTGCTGATGCTATGCAGCGCTATCATTTGCTTTTGGAGTACGGAGCTTTCACTTGTTGATGCTATGCGGCGCTGTCACTTGCTGATGCAGTACGGAGCTTTCACTTGTTGATGCTATGCGGCGTTGTCTCTTGCTGATGCAGTACAGAGCTATCACTTTCTGATGCTATGCGGTGCTGTCACTTGTTGATGCAGTACAGAGCTATCACTTGCTGATGCTATGCAGCGCTGTCATTTGCTTTTGGAGTACGGAGCTTTCACTTGTTGATGCTATGCGGCGCTGTCACTTGCTGATGCAGTACGGAGCTTTCACTTGTTGATGCTATGCGGCGTTGTCTCTTGCTGATGCAGTACAGAGCTATCACTTTCTGATGCTATGCGGTGCTGTCACTTGTTGATGCAGTACAGAGCTATCACTTGCTGATGCTATGCAGCGCTGTCATTTGCTTTTGGAGTACGGAGCTTTCACTTGTTGATGCTATGCGGCGCTGTCACTTGCTGATGCAGTACGGAGCTTTCACTTGTTGATGCTATGCGGCGCTGTCACTTGCTGATGCAGTACGGAGCTTTCACTTGTTGATGCTATGCGGCGTTGTCTCTTGCTGATGCAGTACAGACCTGTCATGGAACTATCACTTGTTGATGCCATGTGGTGCTGTGAAATGGTGCAGTCACTTCACATGCTTTTTCGGGCTGTCGCGTGCTGACAGGATCACCATACAACAGCCTGAAAGAAACTGATGTTAGATTTGGGTCGCAGTTCAAGTAAAGCACGTGTCTTAAGTCTGCATGGAGGGATTTCAACGGTTTGGAATACAGGTTAACCTGCGAATTTTAAATCTCTAAACTAGAGCTCTGACGTTTGGTCTTTCAAGAGCACGGGCTCGTGGTAAACCAACACTGAAAGCTCTCTTCTGGCTACCGGTTGATGTCAGAATCAAGTCCAAAGCCACTGCATGGCACAACTGGCCTTAAAACTAACCCAGTACACCGCATTAAGGCGTTCGGACTCTAGCTTCAGAGGCTTTTTTTCCACAAATTGTGGTTTTAATAGTGCTCTGAAGTAACCAAAAGGCAGCTAGCAACGCTTTACAAAAATACTCAAACAAATAAATAAATATAATATATTTTTAAAAACATACCACGTCATCTACTGGTGGAAAATGGAATTTATACAGAAAAAATGTTACTTTCCCATACTCTGCATCGGTGATTTCATTGTGCGAAAACAGACATAAAGGTCAACTTAGTGCAGCCTGATAAATGCAATTGTGAACACTCATCACATACAACATGCTATGCATTGGAACTAACAGGTAGCTAGGGAACTGTTCTTCACCGTTTCTCTAGCCAGGCATATTTCTAGTCTATTGAGCAGCGTATCAGAATTCTAGTAGTTGAAGTTTTGATCGAGAGATCATGGTCACAGCAGCCTTCCTCAGGACAAACATTATTAAGGAAGTGGTAGAAAATAAAGAATGCACAGATACATGTTAGTCCCAGAGCAGTGTGAAGCTTTATGGAGACGGCTCGTGCATGCAAAGTGGACCCCACACCATTCACTATCAGTCAAATGCAGGGATGCCATGCATAACTGTGTGAACCAGAATAGGCACAAAATTATTTTTTCTGTTTGTGAGCACTATTCCTCTCCCACTTAGGGCCAACAGAGGTTTCAGGCCCCACAGCCACTCTCCCAAAATCAGATATACTCCAGATGTTTCTGTAGATTTCGTGCAGCCGAAGGCAGAGAAATGTCCGTAAGGGTGAAGAAAACACGTTGTACGTGTTTCGTTCCATATAGGCGTGTTTCCCAGGAAGGCCTCTCTCAAAGCCTCTTAGGTCCTCATTACGAGTTCTGCAGTTCTATGTACCGCCAAACCCGTGGTGGCGGTCTGAACAACGCCACACTGTGGGCCCGACCACCACCACACTGCGGGCGGTCCTGGGGCCTGTCGGACCGCCACAGGACCGCTGCAACTGCAAGGGATCCAGGAGCCCATGGTGGTGGTGGTCAGGCTGAGTGATATGCTGGCCGTGCCGCTGTGGCACAGCAGAGCATATTACAAGTTGCCTCACCGCCACCCTTTCCATGGCAGTGAGCCCACCATGAAAAGGGTGGCGGTGAGGCAACATAGGGGGCCCTCTTGCGCCCCTGGGGATGCATGGGGGGGGGCACATGTAGTGCCCCCTCAATTTGCACCCCTAGCTCCTGCACCGTTGGAATTAGACTCAGATGGGTTTCAGGTTGACTTCCATCACTGAACTCTGAGAAGTGCACTGTTGATCAGTAACTGTTACTATCTGTGGCAGGGACCATTGAGAGGGGTCGAGTTAAGACCTGCACAAATGGTCAAGCAATCCAAGCAAGTACCTAGGACTCCAGACGCAAGAAAGCGTCTTTGCAGTGCGCATTTGTTTATTATTAAGCTCAGCACGAATTGACTCTTTGTTTCTAAACACTATTTGGATGCTAATCCTCAACTCTCCTCCCCACTGCTGCCATGCCACACATCTGTTTAATTATCTATTTAATTTATTAAGAAGAATACCACAACAGTTACTTAGATGGAACCAAAAGCAGCCAATACACTGTTTCCAAACTCTAAGGCCCTTGTGATTTCCCACATTAAGTCTATAATTAGAAATTAACTTTGAAGGCATGGATCAGGCAGCAGCATGACTAGTGTCCTGAAGACAGGCCCCCGCACTTCTGCCGAAGGAGCCACCATCTTCCTATTAGATCAATGCTGCATTGGACCAGATATAGGAACTCAATGCGCCTCATAATCAAATTCAATTGTTGACTTAATCCAACACTTAACGGCAGAGGAAGGTTATTTCTGGCCCTTTCTGAAAACTCCAAAATTCACATAACTCTGTCTGACAGTCTTTGGCATGTTGATCAGGAATGAAAATTCATATTGCTCTAACTATATCTAAAGGATGGAGTTTCTATTCCTCTTCTCAACAGGGATCAGGAAAAAAGGCAACAAATTCATTTTCTATTTCAAATGAAAATTAGAAACAACCTTAAACGGGAAATTATAGGCCCAGACACAGGCAGCCCAGGTGATTCCTAGGAAGAAAAGACTGGAGCAGACTTGTTGTAGCTATGTCACATGATGGCTAGGGGATGTGTAGACAATGGCTCTTGCAGAATTAATTAGAAAAACATTTGGCAGAGTGCAGAGAGTCTGAATCAATCGTCTCCAAGTAATGACGCCTAGGTACCAGTATGGCCCAATTAGACCAAATAAGTCCAACAATTAATCAAGATCTTATCACATTTTCATAGGATTTGAAAGGTGCTCCAAACACAGACGTGGCTACACAGTGCACATGAGTTGTGAACAAAGTGACCTACAGTGAACAATGACAAAGCAGATTGGTTAACATCTAATGGCTGCCAAAGGCACTACTCATATTAGGGCACGCTTCTATTGCTCATTAATCATCCACAGCTGCACATTATATACAAACCAGTTCAAAAGCATCACATTTGTTGATGTTTCAACCTAAAAAAAAATCATTAGAAAGGGTCTTCATCAGGACCAGTTTTAGGATGCACTCTCCATCTTTGTGGAAGTAATGACACACAAACTAAATGGACAGACATACATGAATCATTTACTTGACTGCAACAATATGGAGAAAATGGGAGGAATAGCAGTGTAACACTAGCTAATACAGCAGTTGGTGAGCAGGGAATGTTATGCAAAAGAAACACTGTCATGGCTTATCTTCTCTAATGGGCGACTCAGTCAAAAAATCCCAACTACATCTAATAATATTAAAGAAAACACAGAAGTTAGATAATGTCGAAAAACAGTACATAAATAATCCAACAAAAATGGCAACAAATGCCCTAGGTAGCAAAGTACGGTACATACTGCGCTTGCCAGCCAGAAAGTCTTTTCCTCATGCGTGATGTGCTCGCACGCACGTTCAGAATAAGTAGTAGAGCCACGCTAGCGTGCACGTGGGGGCTTCAACTGCACAGCCTTCCAAGGAGAGGCACTTTGGGGTCTCAAAGTGCACTCTAAATTGTACATAGACACAATTATGAAAAAAAAACGAATAAAAATATTAATGTATTTATTTAGTGACCACAGAAGAAAGACTGCCTTCTGAAAAAAGAACTAGTCAAGCACCACCAATATGGGCACAGAAAACAAACGTAGTCTTAAATGCATACTGTAAAAAATCCGCATAAATGGATGCTTTAGAAAGGCGATATGACTAGAAAGTAGTTAAAACCTAAATGGTAAGGCATTAGATAGTATTGCGGGCAGAAATTAAGAGTATAGGAGTTTCTAGATGCGCGACATGTGCGCATGCGTGCTCAGAATATGTCGAGGGACCACGCTAACATGCACTTTGGGGCCACGACTACAAAGCCTTCCCACGAGAGGCACTTTGTGGTCTCAGGGTGCACCATATATACGTGTGTAAAAACAGAATAACAATTATTTAATTGTATATTTAGTGTGCTCAATAAGTAGTCAGGACATTCCATCTAATGGTATACGGTACCAGAGTAAAGTTCTTGGAAAATGTAAAGTTCAGCGACATTGATGAAAATGTCCTCTCCGGGCACAAGGAATGCCAGTTACACTCTAATTAAAATTAATTTTGTTGAAATTACCACCAAACACATCATAGTCGTGGGTTAGTAATAACGAAATATATTTTATTTTACCACTGCTGATGCTTGCACCAAGTTGTCTGTTAAACACCTTTTAGATTTTTTTAAGAATGAAGAAACTGCTTTGTAATTAATCTTAAATAAGTGTAATTGTGATTTATAGGTTTGCACATGTGCTAGCCTTGTATGGCCCAATGCGCTATTAAATACTTGTAAATATTTTACCCTTACTGAATTGGATCTGTCTTGACTAATGGTTCCTTTTTCAAAATCCTTCATTAATGAAAATGTACTCTAGTTTATGGCTACAGAGAGACTCCATGCTCCAGGAATACCATACTCCTGGCTACAGAAATAGCATACTCCTGAGGTTTCCTTTTACAAAACACGGAATTCTGGGAATACCATACTCCTGGCATGTCTTTTCATAAGCCACGGTGTTCTGGGGGTTGCTAACTTTGTTTTCCCCTGGACACAGACTAGAGAAGCCGGGTAGCATGTCTTATATAATGACGAGTCTATAGAACGGGTCGCCAACTTGTCACTCATGCACGTGCCTAGACAAAGCTTCCTCCCTCGCCATGGTTAGTCGTGCCTCGGCGTGAAATTCTGAGGGCATTTGCAGCAGGAGACTGTGGTTGGATGGGCAGGGTCCTGCGGCGTGGCCTCTCTCAGCTCTGCTGTCCACACTGTTAATTAAACACGAGGCTGCAGATAGGCAGACACTGGCCTCCAGTCCGACTCACTAAGGCAGAACAGCGAGCTTCGGCCTCATTAACAAGGAGCGTCAGCGCCTCTCTGGGAGAACCGTGCCGCACTGTTTCTAGGCGCTGTGGCATGGCGGTGAACAGAATTACAACTACTAGAATGCACAGCAAGAAAACAGGATGCACAGCAAGAAAACACACACCACATGGGCAAGCAACCCAGGAAACGACTTCTTGCATTTGTGGGGACGGCCCTGCTCTGCCGCACGCACAAAGCGTGAGAACTCGCCTTCAGCTGTAGAGGTATCTTTCCAAGGGGGGAGGGTGTCCCCTTCTAGCTCCCACAAGGTGCAGCTGCCTGGAAAGCAAAGGCTAACAGCGGTGTCTGGGAGCCTCGAGGCCGCTCGACCAGGCAATCTCTCTTCTTAGCCGCACCGTACAAAGTGTCTTTTTATCGTGCCCTTGAGAAATACGAGGATCGGTAAAAGCAAAGACTCCCTAAACTGCGACAATGGAAGACATTTAGATACATGAGGTGGTGACATTTAAGAAAGGAACAGAAAAGTGAGAAGCAAACAGTCCGGCTCGGTATTCATAGCAGGAAACACCCAGGTCCACGCAGCCCTCGTGGCCACAGAGATATGTCAGAGCCACCCACATCCACGCAGTTCTTGTCAGTGCTTAATTTGAGCAGGCGGTTGCATGGGGGAGGGTGTTGGCGGGGGGGGGGAGAGGTCTCCGGCATCAGCACTCATTTTTAGGAGGAACCGGCGCGTATTTTTCTGCATGAGACATTTTCCGACAGGAGGAGAGGGGAAAACACACACAACTGAAAGATGGAGGTAAAGAAACACGAAAACACCGTCACAAAGGAAGAAAGTAGGACCCTGCAAGAGTGAGGTAAAGTGGGTGTCTACTAATGTATTAAGGAGGCATGAGGTGGCTTGAAGACTACGTGGTATTCGGTGCCCGGAGACTGCGGCTGTCCGAGGCCCCCGCAGGGGGCCACTAAGGAGGGCAGCCCTCTGGTAACATCTGGGCACCCCCCTCCCCCCTTTCAGGTGGGCAGGGACTCGGGGGAGGAGTCCCCCCCAGCCCGGTGGTGACGCGCGAGGCAGCGTCACTTCCGGGGGGGCGCGAGGATAGGGGGAGGGTATATAGCCTCCCCCCCACCACTTTTCTTCCTCTTTTCGCGCCGGACACACCGTCTCTCCTGACCGCTGCCCGCCTCGCTGTCCAGCGCCCTGCCGAGCGCTCCCTGGTGAGTTTACTCCTCCCCCCCAGTCCCCCTGCGCAGGGGCGCCAGGCCATATCCAGGCTCCGGCACCCGCTCTAGGGGGGGGAGGACAGCTCCTCGAGGGCTCAGGCTATGACGGGGCGCTTGGGGCCGCAAGGTCTTGCTGTCCCTGGGCACGACGCAGCGTGCTCGGTCCGGGGTCCTCGCCCAGCCATTATCGGCGGGGTCGCTCCGGCCTTCCCCACCCGCTTTTGTTTGTATTCATAGTGTGCAGTGAATTTGAGTGTACTACATGTCATAATACTTGTGTGAAATTGAACATTAAAAGTACAAAGTGTGTAAATGGTGTCCTTTACTCTACTAGGGTTCCAGGTATGGGTGATCGGGCATTCATTCATCACCAGGGTGGCCCAGTGGGCGGCGCGCCGGAATTGGACGCGGGGATTTTCAAAGACACAGTTTGAGTGGATGGGTTTCCCCGGAATGAGATGGAGCACCCTCAGGAACAGACTGGAACAGAGACTAGCCGCCCAGGGGGCTCTGCCAAAAATATTGGTGATACACCTGGGGGGAAATTACCTCAATGCCATGGGGAGAAGGCTACTCTTGCAGGCCATGAAAAATGACTTGGGTGAAATCGTCAAACGCATGGGGCAATGTGAGGTCTGTTGGTCAGAGATGATTCCACGCAGAGTATGGCAAGGGGCAAAGTCTGGGGAGGCAGTGGAGCACTCCCGGAAGCGAGTGAACGGGGCAATGCGCAAGTTCACCGACCAAAGGGGCCTGGGATTCATCAGACATGAGATGATTCAAGAAAAGGTGAAAGGATACTTTGAGGCGGATGGTGTTCACCTATCACCAGTGGGGATGGACCTTTTCCTGTTAGACTTGCGGGAGGCCTTGGAAATGAGAGGTTGCAGGTAGGACCATAGTTGCTGGGTGGGGGCCCTGGCGGTGACGGGGGCCACCTCCAGAGCTGTGGCGGAGTTACAGGGCGATCTGGAAGCAAAGGGGGACAGAAGGGTACCCTCTCTGCGCAGCACCATAGGGGGTGCTAGAGCCAAATCCTAAGAGCCTCATGGGAGGTGACTGGAAAACCGGGTCGGCGCCCCGTTAGTCCTTCGGGCGGTTGTGGGCCTGAACAACTGGGGGTTTGCTATGCTACGCTCCGCCCTGAAAGGGGCGTGAGTAGGAAGGGACCATGTGTCAGGTGATCAGGGAGAAGGATCACCAGAAGTGGCAGCACAGATGGGGTTCGCCCAGTGCTGCTTGGCTCATCAGGCGGGCAGGCGGCCCAGATGGTTGCCTGCCCTTGGATCGCCCGTAAGATAACCCACCTTATTACATAACGGTGTATGTAATAAACCTGCAGCAATTTTACCCAAACAAGTAACGTGTTGTGTGTTTATTATCAGCATGCAGTATCGGTTGGAGGGGGGGGGAGCGTTGCCAATGGTGTTGCTATAAATTGCACCGGCCGCGGGGCTCTGAGCAGAGACCTGGGTATCAGCACTCATTCGTTTGCAAGTTAAGCACTGAGTCCCTTGCGGCAACAGAGTTAAGTCAGAGCCACCCAGATCCACAGAGCCCTCGTGGCGTCCGAGTTAATTCCGAGTAACCCAGATCCGCAGAGCCCTTACAGTCACAGATTTAAGTCAGAGCCACCCTGATCCACGCCGCCCTCGCGGCCACAGGGTTCAGTCAGAGCCACCCAGATCCACGCCGCCCTCGCGGCCACAGGGTTCAGTCAGAGCCACCCAGATCCACGCCGCCCTCGCGGCCACAGGGTTCAGTCTGAGCCACCCAGATCCACGCCGCCCTCGCGGCCACAGGGTTCAGTCAGAGCCACCCAGATCCACGCCGCCCTCGCGGCCACAGGGTTCAGTCAGAGCCACCCAGATCCACGCCGCCCTCGCGGCCACAGGGTTCAGTCAGAGCCACCCAGATCCACGCCGCCCTCGCGGCCACAGGGTTCAGTCAGAGCCACCCAGATCCACGCCGCCCTCGCGGCCACAGGGTTCAGTCAGAGCCGTGCACACTCAGCACTTTAAATCTCATTTCCTGATAATTCTCTGTCACTTCCAAAGGCGATTGAGCTCGAGCTCTCTAAGATGCCCTTCTGCTTCTTTCCCTCCTGTGGAACACTCTGACATTCTGCCATTATACACTTTACCAACCATCCACGTGAAAGACAAGCGCCTGGTGACAGTGGCATTTTACCAAACCAGTAAATACAAAGATGAAGTTGAGCAGCAGAAAGTGAAACTGGTGAGAGAAGGAGAGACACAGAGATAAGAGAGGGAGACAGAGCAAGAGAGAACCAGAGAGAGGGAGTGACTGGACACATAACCCAGTGACGAGAGGCCTGGCCACTATACTGAATCAAACCTCTAAGCTGTTGTTCCAAGCGCAGGTACATGTTTACCCATGCCCTCACAGAACCCACTACCCAGCTCCCACTAGGAGGAATATTCTGGTGTCCGTAGACCTGAAAGTGAGAAGAGGCGTAGGCACAGACTACATGCTGTACTTTCTCCTTAGATGGTTTCTCTAATTCTGCATTACCTACTTGCTTGGTGCCAGATGCCATACCCTCATCTACCCCTCACCCTTCTTTCGTGGCCTGTCTCATTAACTGCCGTTCTTTACCCAGACATGCCTTGGATATTTACAACTCACTCACTGACAACGCCTGGGATATGTTGTTTCCGACAGAAACTTGGCTTAAGGATTGACCGGCAACTGACACAGCCCTATCTATCCCTCCTAGTTTTTCTATTAAACATCTTGATCGTCAAAGGAAAATGGTCATGGGCTGTTATACACCGTTCCTCCTACTCATGCTCCATCTCTAAACTGCTGCCTAGTAATATCATTGAAGGTTTGTTTTTCACCATTGTTTTATCCCCCACCTTCGCTCTTTCAGGAGCCCTTATCTATCGACCACCTGATGCTCCGACTGACTCCCTCCTTCCTCTTGCTGACACTCTTGGACAACTTTCCCCTCTACATGCAAATTTCATGGTACTTGGGGATTTCAATTTTCATGTTGATGATCCCAATAATAGATCAGCGCAACAATTTGGGTCCTCTTTGGAAGGTTTTAATTTGGAACAATTGGTCAGGGAACCCACTCATGTGGCTGGTCACACATTTTTTCATCTACCGGCACAACCAAGGCCAAACCAGCACTTAAGCTCTCTTGGTCCGACTATTTTATAGTCCCTTTTGGCATTTTATCCCCAGCCCCCATCTGGTTCAAGGACCAATCATGAAAACTTCCACACCTTGGGCTGAGATAACTGAAGCATCTTTTATGCTGGCCTTGTAGTCTACTACTTATATCTGCAATGGAGTATTGGAATCAGATGTCTCCAGCTTTGATAGCTGCTTGAGCTCTGCTTTAGATACGATCACTCCCATAAGAACAACTTCCTCTAGCAGATCATGGTTCTTGGAGGCTCTTAAGGCCGAAAAATTGGTTTGTAAAAGGCTTGAACGGCGCTGGAGGAGGGCTTATGATAACGAGGATAAAAGTGATGTACTTATCCATGTTGAAATGTTATAATTCGTCTATCTGGAAAGCGCAGACATTTTTCATTGAGGCTTCTATTTCCGAGGCAGTTAATAAGTCGCGTGAACTTTTTAAAATTGTAAAAAAAATTCTTTCCCTAAAGGCTACAGAAAATGTTCTCAATGGAACTCCGCAAAGATCTCTCTCATTTTTTTCATGACAAAGTTCAAAACCTCTTCGATCTGTTCACGCCATCAACCTCATCTGATGTGGTCACCCCTGTTTTTACACCTGCAGGTCCTCTGCCTATGAGGTTTGACCCTATTTCCTTGGCTGATTCAGCGTCTGAATTGGCAAGGTGTAAATCTGGATCACCGCTGGACCCTTGTCCTTCAGCCTACCGAAAGCTAGACGCTGATGTGGTTAATCCTATTCTGAACATGCTAATGAATAAATCACTGGAATTGGGAGATCTTCCACTTTACTGGAAACATGCGCTATTGCTTCCTCTGCTAAAGAAGCCAACGGTGGATCCTAAGGTTCTTAGTAACTTTAGACCATTTCTCTTCTTCCCAGCAGCGGTCTGTGCAGGTAACAGCGGCGGGGCCGGGTAAAGGGGGATTTCGAAGGACGATGCAGAGGGAAAATTAAATAAATAATTAATTTTCCCTCGGCATCGTCCCTCGAAATCCCCCTTTATACCGCCCCACCGCTGTTACCTGCACGGACCGCGGCTGCTTCTTCCTACAATTGCCAAACTCTTAGAAAAAAGGGTCAACAAACAGCTGTCACATTGTTTAGAATCTAATTCTCTTTTGCATGACTCCCAATCTGTTTTTCACTCGGGCTATAGTACCGAGTCTTCCTTAATGGAGGTATCTGAATTTATTAAGGAAAAACTCGATCAGAGCTCTCCTGTGCTGCTTATGTTGCTGGATTTGTCTTCGGCCTTTGCCACTGTCTCTCATGTCATCTTGCTTGACAGAATCAAAAGAATTGGTGTTAGAGGCCAGGCTGTGCGCTGGTTGAAATCCTTCCTGTCTGATCGCTCTCAAGCAGTCTTCCATCCTCCTTTTCCCTCTTCTTCCAAACCTCTGGTCTGCAGCATCCCCCAAGGTTTGTCACTTAGCCCCACTCTTTTTAATATCTATCTGGAACCTCTGTCTAAGTTGGTGAATTCCTGGGGGGTGCGGGTGGTCTCCTATGCAGACGACACCCAGCTCTTCTTAGCTTTCCAGGAAAACACGCCCTCAACTCTGAGTTCCTTTAAGCTGTGTCTGAAAGGTGTGGTGGCTTGGATGGAGGGAAGCTGTCTTAAGCTAAACTCAGAAAAACCGAAGATCCTTTTTTTGGCACTAAGTCCTTCTCTGATGCCAGTCTTTGGTGGCCACTTGAACTTGGTGCTGCCCCAGCCCTTACCCCAATGGCCAGAAACATCGGGGTAAAATTCAACACACACCTTACTTTTGAGACTCAAATTAGGTCGCTCTCCGCCTCTTGTTTTGCCACCCTCAGATCCCTTAGAAGGATGCCTCACCTCATTCCAGTGGACTCCCGAAAAACGGTTGTCTACGCTCAGGTTACAGCAAAACTGAACTATGCCAATAGTCTATACTTAGGTCTACTGACTTTCCTTATCCAACGGCTTCAATTCATCGAGAATTCTGCTACCCCCCTCATCTTGAAGATCTCCCCACGTTCACCAATTTTTTCTCACTATCGGCATCTTCATTGGCTTCCTATTGCTAAGAGAATCCAATTTAAGGCACTTACTCTACTTTTTAGAGCCTACAATCACAAGGGTCCTTTATATCTCAGGAGGAGACTTAGGCCTTACTCCCAGTCCAGAGCTCTGAGGTCTAACAACTTCAGCTACTGTATGTTCCCCGCATTCTTAAAGTCAGACGAGGCGGGCGTTCCTTCACGTATCTGGCTTCCAAATTGTGGAACACATTACCGCTAAGTCTGCGCTACAGTCCTTCAGAATCAGTCTTCAGACTCAATCTTAAAACCTTTTTTTTGATACCTCTCTTATTGTTATGTAATATTAGTTCCTTCTTTACTTTCATGTGCTTTACGTCAGCACTGGGACACCTCCTTGGAGGTAGCTATGCACTATATAAATTTGCACTATATAAATTGCCAGGAATTGAATTGAATTGAATGCTACATGAGGGAAAAAGGCACACTGTGGAGACAATAATGCCAATTTAAGCACTAACAACAAATAAAGAAGTAGCTCAGACCCCAGAGCAAACAACCATATGAAAAACGAATACACCCAGGCAAAAATGAAAGTACTTGCGGAAACTCAAATAAGAAATCACATATGCCTTTTACTTAAGCAACAGTGTGATGGACTATGTAACCACTGCCACTTTAACAAATATCATTAACTTATTTACTGTTTGCCCAGAGACACACCTCTCTGACCACAGTTAAAATACTAGGAGGCAGAGCCGACCGACATCCATGATGGCGGCTCTCTTCTCGGTTTCTCAGGCTCCCCTCCACAGCCTGCTACTCTGAACTCATCTCTTGAGGAAGCCCGAGGGGAGTTATGTGCAGTGGACACAGCGCAGTTCTTTGGTGGGGCAGGTAGCTTCAATCTTCATGTTGCGCTTGAGAAATCAAAGCATTTCCGCACCCTGTGTATCTCATGAAAATGGCAGCTGGAGTTTGTTGAGTCCAGCAGTGGCAAACCCTGATGGGTTGCTAATGTGGTGGGACCAGATGGACTTGACTGTTGCAGTACCAGGATCCTGTGGTGTGACCCGCACTGCAGGGATTGCCTGTGTGGTGAGCTGGTGGTGGAGCTGAGCAAACGGGAGAGATGATAAAGAGTTGTATCCTGTTGCTGACTGTCCCACACTGCTGTAAAGGCAGTAAGGGTCTGGGGGTACCAGTGGTTGCAGGGGCCGGGAGTGGTAGCCTCAACACAGATTCTCCTAAGATGGCAGACTTTGCAGCAGGATCTATGAAGGCAATGCTTCGGGCCTTGATAAGTCATGAGGCGAACCCAGCCGCCATCTTGGACTGATGCTTCCTCCAGAATGTCTAGGAAGAAGAAGAGAGACCAGGGAGGAGTTGCTCACCTTCAAAAAGGCCAATTTATCAGAGGAGGTGGCATGTGTGGAGCAGTTAAAAAGGCTGGCAGGAAAAAATTTGGGGAAGTTTGATGCTATTGGGTGGAACTGACTCTTTCCTATCATTTTTGTAGGATGCTAACAACTGCCCAGATGAAACCATTGTTAAAATAGACTGCACGGTAGACGTGCTGGACACTTTGCACAGAGGGACACTGATGGGTGTTGTTGGAGTCTCTTCTGCATTATCCACTGGCAGTCTGTATGACAACATAGAATCTGTTCTACACCCTTCCAATGAGGATCTGAACAAGTCTGGAGTGCACTTTGCACGAAGGGGGAAACAGGCCCTCCACATTGAAGCCAAAAGGTAATACAGACAGGATCGGTTCTATGATGGTGGTGCAGGGATCTATAGAGGGGACTCAGATGAGAGATCACATACTGAAGGAAGCAATTAGACGCAAGGGAATATTTTGCAGAGGAAGGGGCCTCTTTCTGTCCCCTTACTTTAGTGCAGAAACACTGCCCGAAAGAAAGCCCTTTTGACCGTGAGGGTGAACCCGAACTCTCTGAGGTGGGAGATGTTTGGCCACCCTGCTGTGCTCAAAGTGGAACATGAGGGAAAGGTTATTTTTAACACGGGTTGAATGGGCCAGCCATCTTGGAGTGTACTGACAGCTCACCAGACTCGGTCCCTTCTTTAGCATTGATGTTGTCCAGGATCCTTCGTTGATGCAGTGGGGAGTTTGATGTGGATGGTTGGTTTTGCTCTTCTTTTCCCATAGTTGTGGTTTATAGACGAAGATGAGGGGGAGATGGCGGGCTTTCTATGTCAGTATATTGTACGTGTGGAATGATGTCCCTTGTCTTGCACCCTACCCTACCCTTCCCGGTCTTAAACCCTTATGCGGCACTGGACATCCACAATTGTTCATTCGTAGGGTGTGTTTTTTAATGTTTTTTTAAGAAGAGTGGCTCTTGGACACTGCAGTGCTGTGAATGTTCTTTGGTGTCTAGTTCTGTTACAGGGCCTTTGTATGTGAATGCTCTTAACAAACCATTTCAAAACGAAACCGATCCACTACCAGCAAAAAACATTGGCAGTAGAAGGCAAACAACCAAGCATTAAGGAAGCAGCACACATCTTTTATCCAAGTAAACAAGCATTGGCAAAGCCCAGAGTTTAAGCTTTTTTGTTAGAGTAGGCCCTGAGAAAGTGATGAGGAGTTTGTATTTGCATGTGGTGTTATTCGTTTGGGCTAATTAGTGGGTACGGGGGGTTAGTGAGTGGGTGTCTATATGTGATTGATTGGGTGATTTAAAAAAAAATGAAGTAGGAAAAACCCCGACAGTAATCCTTTGTACAGAAGCAGAATTGTCGTTAACTTCAGAGGGTTGTGAATAAGAGTTTGAAAGCTCCACACACCATCCACATCTGTGGTCCACCTCTCCTGTAATAACACAATATTAACATCCTCCAAGGAAAGTTTTTGGCTAGGAGTCATCAGCTGGGAATACTTTGATCCACAGGTTGAATGTGTGAACACTCAGATCAGCCTTTACCATGGAATACACAAAAAGAGCTTATATAGCAGAAAATGCCAGGCAGGAAAACCTACCAGCTGTCATCATTCCAAAAGAGCCTGTTTTGCAGAGCAGACATTCAACACTAATCCAACACTTCTTGGCACTAATCCGAGCCTTATTGGAATCCGACACAATGATGCTCTTTGTGTCACCCGCAAAAGGATGATCAGCTCGGCAGAGGATCCAAGATTTAGACCTGTGATCACATAGGCTCCTACCGGGCACTGCTGCTGGTGCATTAACCACTCGAGCAGCAGTCAAGTAGCTCACCTACGCAGGGAAAGGTTTGATGTGGTGATCATTGATACATGGATTACATGTGCTACCTCAATATAGGCACAATTTAATGTTGCATTTTCCTACTCTGCGATGGGAGGCGACACAGCACTTCTCCACACCGTGTTGTGCAATGGATGTGTTATTGAACAGTGTATTCACATACACTGGTATTGAACAGTGTATTCACATAAAATTGTTATTGAACAATGTATTCACATACATTGTCATTGAACAGTGTATTCACATACATTGTTATTGAATAGTGTACTCACATACAATTGTTATTTAACAGTATATTCACTTACAATTGTTATTGAACAGTGTATTCACATACAATTTTTATTAAACAATGTATTCACATACATTGTTATTGAACAGTGTATTCACATACATTGTTATCGAACAGTGTATTCACGTACATTGTTATTGAACAGTGTATTCCCATACATTGTTATCGAACAGTGTAAAAATATACATTGTTTTTAGGTCGAGCCGGGGCAGCCCGTGCACTGCTCTGTGAGGCATGCTCTCTTCGAGTATGGACTTGAAGCTCTGCCCACTCTCCGCCCATATTTTTACATTGGCTTGTGTCATTGTCCTTTGTAAATGCTGGCTTCTGATTCATTAATAGGCTTGTTAGTCCCTCCTTAGTACCACCTTGTCTTCATTTGTTACCTCCCATGAGGACTGGCCCTTTTATGTATGTTGTTACTCAGTAGGCTTTAATTACAGCCTCTGAGCACTATATCATTAAATGGTTTTCACCAAGCTCTATTCCTGGCACTGACCTCTCACTCAGGCCAGTACCGCTCACACGTCGTCTTTCACAACCACAAACTTAACCCCTCATAACTACATCAAGAATAAAGTATCAACTCATCGTATCTCACGTAACGCGGCTCTAGAGCGTAACTTTCATTCTTGATAGCTTCTCACCACAGGACTTGGCTCGCACAAGCAGAGACATCCCCTTGAGCCGCTCCACGTAAGTGGAAGAGACATGTCCGGTGCCCCGGCTGTCCCATTGCGGGTCCTCATTCAAAGTGTAGACTTTCACCCGGTGCCGTGTGTCCGACATGCTGTGGAGTGTGTCACGGGCCCCTGGTGGCCACACTTAAGCGCGGGCTGCACCCCCTCATTGCCACCTCTGGCGGGGCTAGAAGCTGCTCGGTAACTGCTGCCACTGAGGTGGCGCCTCCCTGGGCTCCTGGACTTCGGCACTGATGCCCTTCAGCCTCTACACGTCGGCCATCTTGGAAGCCAACGCTCGCCCCTTTTTCTTCCTTAAGGGGAGCAACAGAATAAAAGCTACAGGCTGCACCCGAAGAGGCTACGGAGGCCGCGTAGGGTGAACAACTGTACATAAGCCCAGCACCCGGCTCCCGCAAAGCAGGAAAGAAAGAGAAGTGGGTGATGGAACCCGTGAGAGAATCTGAAGAGAGATAGGACTGACAACACAAAAGCAAAAGCTAATAGGAGTAGTAATTTATTGTCGTGCCTCAACGCGACAGTGTGCATGATAGGTAACTCGTTTACAGTACTTAGTGCCTATATATTTTATACATAATAGCAAAGATGGCAACTGTTCTTTACAACAACAAAAAATATTTCCAATGCAATAGGTCTTGCATTTGCATGCCAATAGCTCAAACTCTCGACCTATTGCATTGCAAATGCTTGTTATGCACATTGTTTGAAAGGAGACAATGGGAGAGGGTAATTGACAGGGACTAAGTGGCGAGAAAGAGCGAGAGAGAGATATTGGGAGTGAGGTAGAGTAAGAGAGAGAGAGGGAGGTTTTTATGTGATTTTTATAGCGCAAACATGGCCCAAAGCCATTAGAGGAGTTTACAAGGAGAAGCCATTCACCGAATAATGCAGTGACAAAAATACAACCACTGTTGCAGAAAATGATAGACAAAATCAACAATAAATGATAAATAGTGGATAAAACAGATAACATAGTCAAAGCAACAAAGGAGAGGAGGAATGGGGCCAGAGAGCAATTAAGACTTGCTATAAAAATGTCTCTGAAACAGGAGAACGTTCAGTTCCTTTTTGACTGTGGATAGACAGGAGGCGGTGCACAGGGCAGGAGGAGGGAGTTCACAGGAGGTGGTGTGCATGGCACGAGGGAGGGAGTTCCACAGGAGGTGGTAGGCAGGGCAGGTGTGAGGGAGTTCACAGGAGGCGGTGTACAGGGCAGAAGGAGGGAGTTTACAGGAGGTGGTGTGCCTGGCAGGAGGAAGGGAGTTCCACAGGAGGTGGCTGGCACAGGCAGGTGTGAGGGAGTTCACAGGAGGTGGTATGCAGGACAGGTGGGGGAGAGTTTACAGGAGGTAGTGCACAGGGCAGAAAGGAGAGTTCACAGAAGGTGGTGCGCAGAGCAGAAAGAGAATTCACAAAAGGTGGTCGCAGGAGGAGGGAGTCACAGGAGGTGGTGTGCATGGCAGAAAGGAGAGAGTTCACAGAAGGTGGTTGCAGGAGGAGGGAGTCACAGGAGGTGGCAGGCAAGGTAGGTGGGAGGGTGATCACAGGAGGTGGTACGCAGTACAGATGGGAGGGAGTCCCACAGGAGATGGCAGGGGGGGCAATGTGGAGGGAGTTCACAGGAGGTGGTACGCAGGAGAGATGGGAGCGAGTTCAAAGGAGGTGGTTGCAGGAGGAAGGAGTTCACAGGAGGTGGTGTGCAGGGAAAGAAGGAGATGGTGGTCGCAGAGCAGGAGGAGGGAGTGTACATGAGGTGGTCGCAGGGCAGGAGGAGTGAGTTCACAGAAGGTGGCAGGCAGGAGGGAGGGAGTTCCACAGGAGGTGGCAGGCAGAGCAGGAGGAAGAGAGGTTCACAGGAGGTGGCAGGCAGGGCAAGAGGAGGGAATTCACAGGAGGTGGTGTCCATGGCAAGAGGAAGGGAGTTCCATAGGAGGTGGTGCGCATTGCAGAAGGGAAGGAGTTCACAGGAG
Source organism: Calotriton arnoldi (assembly GCA_963921515.1). Lineage (NCBI taxonomy): Eukaryota > Metazoa > Chordata > Amphibia > Caudata > Salamandridae > Calotriton > Calotriton arnoldi. Next base: position 1,550,664 of record CAWUFW010003005.1, on the reverse strand, counting down.
GTGGTACGAAGGACTGGTGGGAGACAGTTCCACAGACTGGTCTCACTTCCAGGGAAAGATTGAGTCATGGTCTTTTGCCTGTTTGAAAGCCGGTGGTTCAAGTAGCAATGCAGAGCTCCGCAGGAGACGTTGACCACTCAACAGCTTCAGTCTGTTTCCCAGGCAGCGGGGGGTCGCCGCCTGCAAGGCTTTGTGAGTAACGCAGGCTGACGTGAGCTGTTCTATGGCTTCATTGGGAAGCCACGGAAGGGTTAAAGGCACTGGGGTAATGTGGTCAAACCTCTTACATCCAGTGACATCCCGAGCTGCTGCATTCAGTACCACTCTGAGAGAGCCTGGTGATCTCTGGATAACCCTGCGAGGAGTGAGATGCAGCAACTGAGCCTAGAGAGAAGCTTGGACTAGAGGCTTCAGATCCTACTCCAGAAAACTGTCTGATCCTCCAGAGTAATCTGAGTTGGTAGCTGGCTCTCTTGGCATTAGTTTCGGATTGTAGCTTCAGTCTGCTGTCGAGCATGACTCCCAAAGATTTGGCATTGTCAGCTATGGTAGGGTGGCAGTCTAGGAAAGGAAATGAGTCCAGCCAAGATTGAACATTAAGGTTGGACTCCTTGGGTGAAATTAGGAGAATTCTAGTTTTTTGTGGCTTATGTGTTAGATAGAAGATGGCTAACCAGCTTTGAGCAGTCACCAGTGTTTTGAAAAAGAGGGACAAGTCCTTTGGACAGGAAATCCTGAAGTGTAGCTAAATGTTATCAGCGTATTGGTGATACAGAATACTAGAGTCCTTGAAGATAACACCTAATGACTCCAGAATGAAGACAGATTCAGAGGCTCTATTCTATCACAGTGCCAATAGGCGGAACACACGCGCCGAGATCGGCTTGTTGAAATTGCAGTTGGACATTATTTTAAAGTTACTGATTTTTAAAGAGTATTTTTAAAAGAGCGTTTGTATCTGTTTTGCAAACTGTACCTATTTTGAAGTTTTGTTGTTGGAGACATTGTGGGCTTCAGCATCGCACGCAGCACTTTACTCCAGTCCCCGGTCCACCACGGTCTTTCAGTGGCCGCTTGTTGTGGAGGGAAGTGGCTCCTCCCCCTGCCCTCGTCATTTCCGGTCAGGGCATTTAAACCACATGCAGACCCGGCCGCGCAGAGATTGTTAGTAGCACACTAGGCGGAACACACGCGCCGAGATCGGCTTGTTGAAATTGCAGTTGGACATTATTTTAAAGTTACTGATTTTTAAAGAGTATTTTTAAAAGAGCGTTTGTATCTGTTTTGCAAACTGTACCTATTTTGAAGTTTTGTTGTTGGAGACATTGTGGGCTTCAGCATCGCACGCAGCACTTTACTCCAGTCCCCGGTCCACCACGGTCTTTCAGTGGCCGCTTGTTGTGGAGGGACGTGGCTCCTCCCCCTGCCCTCGTCATTTCCGGGCAGGGCATTTTAACCACATGCAGACCCGGCCGCGCCGGCGGCGCGCCGGCGGCGCGCCAAAGGCAAGCCCGTCTGCGCCCGTCAGCGTCTCGGAAGCAGACGAGGCTGGGAACTCTGCCGGTTTTGTACACCATATGGGTAAGGTATTTACCTACGGCAGAGAGACTCTTATGAAGTGGGGATCTATACACAAATGTAAGAATGTGATTGACGTGGGGATAGGTGACTCACTACCACGTTGTCAGTTTTGTAATTGGGGAGCCATAAATCACACCATTACCAGCATGCAAGCGCCCAAAACGCAGATAAAGTCCACCCCTAATCTGATTTCAGGGTTTCAGAAACAAGAGCACATTAAGGCTCTCCTGCTTAATTGCCGGTCGTTGAATAAGCATGATTTAGTCATTTATGACATGTTATGTGAGATTCAACCAGATTTCCTGTTTCTGACCGAAACATGGCTATCGGATACATCAAATCCGACAATTGCTACAGCCATCCCCCAAGGTTACTCTGTTTTGAGGAAGGATCGCATGGGAAGTAAGGGAGGTGGAGTTGCAATTATTAGCAAATCGGAGGTCTCCATCACATGTATTCCTCTGGAAGATATCGCAGGGGCCGAGTGCCTAAGTTTTCAGGCTCCCTGTCCCCCCATCAGTGCTTAGCGGGAGTTCTTATTTATAGACCCCCGGGTCACGCTGGGGCCTTCTTGAAGTCCCTGAGCGATGCCATCGCGCCAGTAGCCTCTAGATTCAAACATTTTCTAGTGTTGGGGGACTTTAATGTGCATATGGACAAACAGGAGAATTCTGACACCATTTTCCTGTTGGAATCCATGGATGCGCTGAATCTTGTTCCATATGTCGATGCCCCCACGCATATTAAAGGTCATACCCTCGACCAAATATTTTTCAACTGTAAAATACAGACAGAAGCTCCCCTACCCTTACTATGGTCCGACCACCACCTAGTGGGGTTTAAGATACCGAAACTAACGAGGCATCTACTGCCCCAGACCAAGCGGCCGCCTTTTTCTTTTAGGCCTTTTCATAGAATTACCTCGGATGCCCTCAAATATGAATTAGACCAACATCCTCTCACGCCGAGTGGCAACATAGAGCAGGATGCCGAGGCCCTAGCTAAGTGGGTCTCACAAGGGACCTCGGCCCTTGCCTCTCTGATCTCTCGTCCCCCTAAAATTGCTAGATACTCTGCTCCCTGGTTTAATGATACCCTGCGACAGTGTAGAAGGGACTGTAAGCGTAAGGAAAGAATATGGAGGAGAGATTTTAATATAGAAAATAAAAGAGATTACAAAGAGGCATTAAAAGATTACCATAATAGGATACAGGAAGCCAAGAAAAGCTTCTTTGCTTTTAAAATTGAGGCCGCAGGGAATAAAAGCAGAGACATTTTTGACATTGTTAAAGTCTCTTCACCTAGGGCTATGACAAGGCACTCCTCTCCCTCAGCGGACTGGACTAAAAAGTTAGCTAATTTCTTTCACACGAAGATTATAAAAATTCAATCTTCCTTTGATGTCTTAGATGAGAAAGAAGTGCAGGCTTCCTTTTCGACTGCCCCCCAGAATCAGGCGGGTAGCGCCTCCCTTTCTCTCTTTCCTCCCTTGCCCTTAGAGACATCCTTGGCAATTATGCAGGGCCTCAAGTCTGGCTCACCTGCGGACCCTTGTCCGGCCAAATTTATGGCTGCCATGGCGGAGATTTTAAACCCGACAGTGAATAGTTTTCTTAATGTATCTCTGCATAGTGGTCAGGTCCCAGTAAGTTGGAAGAGCGCCAAAATAATTCCCTTATTGAAAAAACCTACGGCGGATCCACTGGAATTATCTAATTACAGACCCATTTCTTTGTTGCCTTTCTTTGCAAAGACAATAGAGAAATACGTTCACACGGTGATCAGCGATTTTGCTGAAGCCAATAACATTTTCCATTCGAGCCAGTCTGGTTTCAGGCAGAACCTTAGTACAGAGACGGCGCTGCTGGAGGTCTCCGAATCTATCAAAGAAACCCTTGATAAAGGAGGCAAAGCAGTTCTTGTTCTTTTAGATCTCTCTGCGGCTTTCGACACCGTGCCCCATGGCCGCCTCCTGTGGAGGCTACGGGAGTGTGGACTTGGAGAAACGGTGTTGAAGTGGTTCTCCTCTTTTCTGAAGGACAGATACCAAGAAGTTTGGCTGCCTCCGTTTTCAGCCAGTATCCCGCCCTTGAACGTTGGCGTGCCACAGGGATCTATCTTGAGCCCAGTACTTTTTAATATATACATGGCTCCCTTGGCTACCCTAGCAGAAGAGTGCGGGGCTATGATTATATCATATGCCGACGATACCCAGTTGCTCTTCACCTATGAGAAGGGCGAGGAGTTCAATGGGGTAAAGATAAATAAATGCCTGAAAGAAATTTTTGCCTGGTTCCGACACAATAATCTTAAATGTAATCCGGAAAAATCCAAAATTATCTTTTTCGGCACCCCTCCTCTGGACGCCTGAAAACAATGGTGGCCTACTGATATGTCTCCCCCCCCAGTCAGCAGTTAAGACTGTAAAAAATCTGGGAATGAAAATGGACGACGCCTTAACTATGACATCTCAAGTACAGGCAGTGGCGGGCACGTGTTTTGGTGTCCTGAAAATGCTCCGCAGGTTTCTCTTCCTTTTGCCGACCTCTCACAGAAAGACGGTCGTTCAGGCCCTCATTACCTCCAGATTGGACTATGCTAACGTCCTCTATCTGGGCCTTCCAGAGTTCTTACTGAACAGACTTCAGGTCGTGCAGAACGCAGCGGCCAGGCCAGTCTTGGGGCTCAGACCTAGAGATCGGATCTCTCACCATCTGAAGACTCTGCATTGGCTGCCTGTCCGTTGCAGAATACTTTTCAAAGCTTTGGTCCTGGCCTTCAAAGCTCTTCACGGCATGGGGGCACATTATATTCGCAGAAGAGTTTCGTATTATGTGCCTGGCAGAGCTCTGAGGTCAGCGCACCAACACCTAATTATTACTCCAAAATGTCTCAGAAGTCGCCGCGGTGGACGGTCTTTCCAAGTGCAAGTGGCTAGACACTGGAACAAACTGCCTCTCTCGCTCAGGCAGGCCACGAACATATTGGCGTTCAGGAAAAAACGAAAAACCTGGCTGTTCCAGCAAATAGTTTAAAGTCCGTTCTCCCCGGTACTGATGTGCTCCTATGTCAGTCTCTCTGTCTCTTTCAATCTCAGCGCCGGGACACTCTGTTGAGTAGCTGCGCGCTCTACAAATCCACTCATAACATAACATAATGATTTGGACAAGAATTTTGCAAAGCGTAATTTTTTTATTAGTTATTCTTTCGCACAACTTAAGACTTTTTGTTTAAGTCTGGCTTCAGATCACGCTGCAGCACGGAGATGGCTACCTTCTCCTGACCAATGAGGAAGAGGACCCCAGCCTCCAGATATTGCTGGACCTCACAGCTGCCTTCGAAAAAGTCAACCATCACACCCTCATTCACACCATGGAGTCTCAGATGGGGTTCTCCTCCGACCTTTCCAACTAACACCATTTTCTTCTCAAGGGCACTTCCAGGTCCCAAAAGATCGCTGTCACTCACCGAGCCCCCCAGGGTTCCATACTATCCCCTGTCATCTTCAACCTCTACATGGTGTCGCCTAGTGCTGTACTCACTGATAACAGCATCAAGGTTCAACAATATGAAGAAGGCCTGCATAGACCCTATACAGGAGTGCATATATCCAATGAAAGCTATGGACGTCCTAATCTTATGTACCATGATTCAGTGTATATTTCCCATGTCTGTGGCTATGTTGTACCATTGCTCCCTATATCCAGTACACACAGTGGACTTCTATTCATTGTGGATTTAAGGGGACTCGCACGGTCAGACATAGTGAAACACAGCCGAAATCAGATACAGTCCAGCAGAACCAATAACAAATTAATATAAAGTGCTTGTGATATATCTGCCACACTTCCTCTGTCCATCACATGCTTTGGCGAAGTGACCTAAGACAAGATAACTTTGGTCACTCAAGCACAACATCACCACTCTTCCCACAATGGCCACACTACAACTCAACACACAGTCAAGCACTTTTCCGTAGAGCAGTGTAGGGTCCATCCGCTAATGTATGTCGGCACCCTGACACAGGTATGAAGCATCAAACACATGCAACTACCATACTGTACTCACTTCAAGATTGCATCAAAGGATCACTGCGTTGACCGCCTTCCAGATCACAATTCACTGAATCAAACAGACCACATTATATTTGAATGGTGATCTGTGCTAGAAAACCCTACTCAAGCCAAGAAAGCCTCGAGAAAGCAGTAACAAGAGCCGCCTCAGGAGGGAAACGTGTTGGCTGCAATTCACTGCTAACATGAACGCTTCGATTAAATAAAACTGCATTGGGAGATGGAAGCATATCATCAGATATCATTCTGTGTTAGGATTTGTAGCATTATTTATATCTGTATTTGATATGTGTGCTAGAAAGGCATAAATACATCTAAATACAGAATATAAACACAATGATTTTTCTATTGCTGAATAATAGACATTTATTCCACACAAGAAAAGGAGAGTTTGGTTGTTGATTTCATATAATGTATCCGTAGGCTGGTTAATAGGACCATTCCCGGGTACAACAGACCATTGCTACAAGTATAGTCTTCTTATAATTGGCATTAGTTGAGTCAATGTAACACTTGGAAGCTTTTAAACATTTATGAATAGAATGTTCTACAAGACTTATCAAGAATCACATTAATGTGTCAAAGGAGAGCAGAACAATAGGGGCATTGTTAGTGGTAAGAGAGACCAGAAACCCATACTTGAGCGGCAGAAAATACTGGAATCACAATGATATACATTTCAAGTGTACCTACAAACAATCACAACAGAACATTATAAAACTATAATAAATGCACTACCAAAATATGTGACATTGATCACCAATAGCAGTGATCACCAATTTTAACCAGGATACCTCTGAATTAGTACTAAAGTGAGCCAAAAAGGGTCTTTCTACACGCGCTATAAGTTTTTTTTTTAGGAATTTCTTCCAAGTGTGACCAAGCTCCAAAGATTGTGTAGTTGTCGAATGCTGTAATTGCGACTTGATAATGATGCTACTGTTCAGTGACCACTTGGAGAGGAGCAATCCCAATTAAAAGCAACAATTAAAAAATGTAGGGAACATTATCAAGGGAAGTAAATGAAGAGACGAACCACACCACACTTTCGAAGCAACAGAGCTTCATTTTTCAGGTTAAAACAACAAGTTACTATTGCAAGTTGCCTATCCAGGCCTTCCCCCTTTGGCGAATCAGATAGATCTCTGGACAAGAACATGAACATTGTGATCCCATCACTGAATGGTATCATAAATGTATTACATGGTCCTAATCGTTTTTGTTTCTACCTTTCCAATCTTTTTGCTTTGGTTTTATTATGTTTTTATTATGTGCTTGATAAAGCAAAGACCTATGGTTGAAGCATGCTTAAATAAAAAAAAAAGTAATCTAAACACAAGGATACAATGGATGATACATGATAGCTACTGTAGGACACCCCCAATCAATGAGTATTTGACTTAACTAGCAGTCCTCCTGGAAGAATCAGTAACTCCTGGATCATTGCATTAAGGGCCAAAGATGATCTGGCTCGCCGCTTCTCCCCAACAAAACAAAGACTGCAAAAGAGCAGTGATATATCGCGAAACTAATGCAACCTGTGGTGCCTGAAAATAAAGAAAACAAAGAACATACTCATGGTCTTCCATAAAAAATCAAAAGCACGAATCAACGAATGCTACAAACAAGTGGGCTCTTGAACATAAAACCAAGTACACCCATATGAGAATAACATCATCTTATCTGGAAAGGTCCACTTGTCACAAAATGCCTCCAAGCAGTACACCTGCAAGTATTCATGTTATGAAGGTGGTAAACCCCCTGTGAAGCTGTGGATGGAATTATATGATTCCATTCTTTGATGGGGTGGTGTAGAGGGCCTCATTTAGTGTTAGGTGGTCACACTGCCACTCTGTTTATGTGGTGGAGAAATAAACCTCCGCCACCCTGGTGTGTGGCAAAATATTGTCCGACATAAATATTGTTTCCTGAATATCGTCTACAGAAATAAATGAGGCAAAAAGATAATCTCAATGGCACAGTTATTTGTAAAGATATTTAGGACACAATGTTAGACAATATTTCTGTATGTGATGTTTTGGCACACCCAGTTGGCAGTTTGCAGTATTTAGGGATACACGCTGTGATAGGGCTTAGTCCCCCCAAAGTGGTTGCCGTCGCCATGGCAGGAGCCACCCATGAGAGACAAGCATTGGCAAAGCCAATAGGTCTCACCTATGCAAGAGCTATTGGCTTTATCAATATGTTTTAGCCACATTGTACACCAGAGTGGCTGCTGTTCAGCATGGTTAAAAGTTAGTAGGGTAAAGGAGAGTGGTGTGGATTGGAGTGTCATAAAGTGGAGCAGAATGGAGTGTTATGGAGTGGCGTACAGTAGAGTTGAGTGGCATGGAGAGGAGTGAATTGGAATGTCATGGAGTAGCCTACACTGTTGTTTGAGTGTCGTGGAGGGAGTAGAGTGACATAGAGTGGAAGGGCATAGAGTTGAGTGGCGTAGAGAGGAGCACAGTGTCAGAGCTGAGTAGAGTGTCATAGAGTGGAGTGGCATAGAGTGACATGAAGTGGTGTAGAACTGAGTGGAGTAGCATAGATAGTGTTGCGTACAGCGGAGTAGATTGTCATAGAGTGGAGTGACGTAGAGTTGAGTGGAGTGGAGTAGTGTGTCATAGAATAGAGTGGAGTAAAGTGGCATAGAGGAAGTTGATTAGTGCTTTGTTGAGTGGAGTAGTGTTGTGGAATGGCATAGAGTGGAGTAGAGTGCTGTACAGTGGAGTGGCATAGAGTGAAGCAGAGTGTCAGTGGAGCAGAGATTAATGGAGTAGAGCATTATAGAGTGGAGTATTGTAACATGGAATGTCGTAGAGTGGACTGTAGTAGAGTGGCCTAGAGTGAAGTGGCGTAAAGTACAGTGGTGCAGAGTAGAATGGCGTAGAGTGCGGTGGCATAGAGTGCATTAGTTTTGAGTATAGTGGTGTATAATGCATTGGCGCAGAGTGCAGTAACGTAGAGTAGCATAGAGTGCAGTGGCATAGAGTAGAGCGGTGCAGAGTTGATTGCAGTGGTATAGAGAGCAATGAAGTAGAGTGGAGAAGAGTGGCATAGAGTGGAGTAGAGTGGCAAAGAGTGAAGTGGCATAGAGTGGAGCAGTGCAGGGTGCAGAGGTGTAAAGTGCAGTGGCATAGAGTGCAGTGCTGTACAGTGCAGTGGTGTAGAGTGGCGTAGAGGTGAGTGGTGCAGAGTAGAGCGCAGTGGCATAGAGTGCAATGGCATAGAGTACAGTCATGCAGAGCAGTGTGTCAGAGTGCAGGGTCGTAGAGTGCAGGGCCGTACGGGAGTAGAGTGCAGGGTCATAGAGTATTGCAGAGCAGAGTGGTGCAGAGTAGAGTGGTGCAGAGAGCAGTGACACAGAGTGCAGTGCTGCAGAGTAGAATAGAGTGGTGCAGAGTGCAGTGACATAGAGTGCAGTGGTGTAGAGTGACATAGCGTACAGTGGCATAGAGTGCATTGGCATAGAGTAGAATGTTGTAGAGTATAGTGGCGTAAAGAGCAGTGGTGCAAAGTAGTTGGCATAGGTGCAGTGATGTAGGGTGCAATGGTTTCGAATAGAGTGGCGTAGAGTGCATTGGCACAGAGTGCAGTGGTTTAGACTACAGTGGCATAGTATAGACTGCAGTGGCATAGAGTGGACTAGAGTGGCATTGAGTGCAGTGGTGTGGAGTGCAGTGGAGTAAAGCAGATTGTTTCAGAGTACAATGGTGGAAGGTAGAGCGCAGTGGCATAGAGTAGAGTAGTGCAGAGTAGAGTGACACAGCATTGATTGCAGTGGCATAGAGTGGAGTGGTGCAGAGTGGAAAGAGTGGTGTAGAGTGCGGTAGCATAAAGTGCAGTAGTGTAGAGTAGATTGTTTCAGAGTAGAGTGAAGTGGTGCATAGTGGAGTGGTGCAGGGAAGAGTGGAGTGGCGCGGGGTAAAGTGGACTGGTATAGAGTAGGGGTGTAGAGTGCATTGTTGCATAGTGGAGTGTTGTGGAGTGGTGCACAGTAGATTAGAGTGGCGTGGAGTGAATTGGCGTACAGTGCAGTAGAGTGTTGTGGAGTGGTGCAAAGTAGAGTGCAGTGGCATAGAGTAATGAGAAGCAGAGTAGAGTGGCATAGTGGCAGTGTTCTAGAATATAGTGGCATACAGTGCAGTGGTGCAGAGTAGATTGGTATAGAGTGCAGTGGAGTAGTGTATTGATTTGAGTGAGGTGGTGTAAAGAGCATTGGTGTAAAGTGCAGTGGCATAGAGTGCAGTGGTATAAAATTGAGTGGCGTAGTGTGGAGTAGCATAGAGTGGATTGGTGCAGAGTGGAATAGGGTGGCATAGACTACAGTGGCATAGAGTAGATTGTTTCAGAGTAGAGTGAAGTGGCATAGAGTGCAGTGGTATAGAGTAGAGTGCAATGGCATAGAGTAATGAGACGCAGAGTAGAGTGGCATAGTGGCAGTGTTGTAGAGTATAGTGGCGTATAGTGCAGTGGTGCAGAGTAGAATGGTATAGAGTGTATTGATTTGAGTAAGGTGGTGTAAAGAGCATTGGTGTAAAGTGCAGTGGCATAGAGTGCAGTGGTATAAAATTGAGTGGGGTAGCGTGGAGTAGCATACAGTGGATTGGTGCAGAGTTTAATAGGGTGGCATAGACTGCAGTGGTATAGAGTAGAGTGTCGTAGAGTGCAGTGGTGCAGAGTAGATTATAGTGGCTTAGAGTGGATTGGCGTAGAGTGGAGCGATGCAAAGTAGAGTGATGTAGAGTGAAGTGGCATAAAGTGGAGTGGTGCAGAGTTGAGTGGAGTAGTGCAGTGGCATAAGAGCGGAGTGATGCAGAGTAAAGTGATGTAGAGTGCATTGGCATAGAGTATAGTAGTGCAGTGGCGTAGAGTGCAGTAAAGTGGTGTAGAATGCAGTGGCATAGAGTGCAGTCATGTAGAGTACACTCTCGAAGACTGCAGTGTCATAGAGTGCAGTGGTGTAGAGTGGTGCAGAGTAGAGTGGTGTAGAGAGCAGTGATGTAGATTACAGTGGTGCAGAGTAGAATAAAGTGGCGCAGAGTGAGGTGACTACAGTCCGTTCCGGTTTTGCTTGCGGCAACACTTGGGATCTGAACTCGCCCTTCACATCCAGGAAAAAGACGTTAATCCAATGTTATATCCATGAATATTTTAATCCAATTGCTGAACAACCCAACGCTTTTCGGCGTAGAACACGCCTTGTTCACGGGTAGGGCAGATTTGGAACTGGCATGCATTTTATGTGCAGTTACATAGAGCGCAATGGTGTAGAGTAAAATAGTGTGCAGTGGCATAGAATGCAGTAGCATAGAGTAGAATGCTGTAGAATATAGTGGCATAAAGTGCAGTGGTGCAAAGTAGTTGGCATAGATACAGCGGCATAGGGTGCAGTGGTTTAGAGTAGAGTGGTGTAGTGTAGAATGCAGTGGCGTAGAGTGGGGCAGTGTAGAGTGCAGTGGCACAGAGTGGCGTAGAGTGCAGTGGCATAGAGTGCAGTGGTGTAGATTGTTTCAGAGTAGAGTGGAGTGGTGCAGAGTACAGTATAGTAGTGCAGGGTAGAGTGCAGTGGCATAGAGTAGTGGCGCAGAGTGCAGTGACGTAGAGTAGAGTGGCGCCGATTAGAGTGGCGCTGAGTGGAGTAGAGTGACGTAAAGGCATAGAGTGCAGTGGCATAGAGTAGACTGTTTCAGAGTAGAGTGAAGTGGCATAGAGTGGTACCGGGTATAGTGGAGTGGTATAGAGTAGTGGAGTAGAGTGCATTGGCATAGAGTGCAATGTTACAGAGTGGAGTGGGTGTGGAGTTGTGTAGAGTGCAGTAGTTCATAGTAGAGTGGGGTAGAGTACACTGGCATAGAGTAGAGTGTTGCAGAGTAGAGTAGAGCGGCATAGAGTGAAGTTGCGTAGAGTGCAGTGTCAGAGTGCAGTTGTGCACTGTAGATTAGAGTGGTGTAGAGTGCAGAAGAGGGGCGTAGAGTGCAGTGGCATAGAGTAGAGTGGCCCAGAGTAGAGTGGCCCAGAGTAGAGTGGCGCAGAGTAGAGTGGCATAGAGTTTAGTGGCAGAGAGTTTTAATGGCAGAGAGTTTTAGTGGCAGAGATTGCGTTGCTGCAGAGTAGAGTAGCGTAGAGTGCATTGGTGTGGAGTGCAGTGGTGTACAGTGGTGCAAAGTAAAGTGAAGTTGAGTTCAATGGTGTAGAGTGGCATAGAGTGTAGTGGAGTAGAGTGTATGGTTTTGAGTAAAGTGGTGTACAGTGCATTGGCGTAGAGTGCAGTGAAATGGTGTGGAGTGGCATAGACTGCAGTGGCAGAGTAGATTGTTTCAGAGTACAGTGAAGTGGTGAAGAGTGCAGTGGTTTAGAGTAGAGTGTTGTAGAGTGCAATGGTGCAGAGTAGATTAGAGTGGGTTAGATTGGACTAACGTAGATTGCAATGGCGTAGAGTTCAGTGGCTTAGAGTTCAGTGGCTTAGAGTTCAGTGGCGTAGAGTTCAGTGGCGTAGAGTTCAGGAGTGTTGAGTGGCATAAAGTAGAGTGGCATAGAGGACAGTGTTGCAGAGTATACTGTCGTACGGTGCAGTGGTGTATAGTAGAGTGCCGTTGAGTGCATTGGTGTAAAGTGCAGTGTAGCAGAGTAGAGAGCAGTAGAGTGCAGTTCCGCAGAGTAGAGTGGCGTAGAGTGCAGTGGTGCAGAGTACAGTGGCATAGAGTACAGTGGTGCAGAGTAGAATAGAGTGGAGTAGAGAGCAGTAGAGTGCAGTTCTGCAGAGTAGAGTGGTGTAGAGTGCAGTGGCGCAGAGTAGAGTGGCAGAGTACAGTGATGCAGAGTAGAATAGAGTGGCGTAGAGTGCAGTGGCGTAGAGTATAGTGGTGTAGAGTGATTTGGTGTGGAGTAGATTGGCATAGAGTGCATTGGTTTTGAGTAAAGTGGTGTAGAGTGCACTGGCGTAGAGTGCAGTGGCATAGAGTGCAGTGTTGAGAGTAGAGTGGCGCGGAGTGATGTAGAGCAGCCGCGGCCCGTGCTGGTAAGAGCGGTGAGTCAGTGGGACCGGGTTGGGAGGGGGGGATTTCGACAGATGATGACGAGGGAAAATTATATAAATTATTAATTTTCCCTCAATTTAATTTTCCCTTGTCCTCGTCTGTCGAAATCCGACCCCAACCGACCCCACTGCCCCACTGCTCTTACCTGCACCGGCCGTGGCTGGTGTAGAGTGCAGTGGGGAAGAGTGCAGAGGTGCATAGTAGAGCAGTGTGGGGTAGAGTGCATTGGCATAGAGTAGACTGGGTCAGAGTAGAGAGGCATAGATTGGAGTGGTGTAGACAAGAGTGCAGTGACGCAGTGTGAAGTGGAGTGACGTAGTGTGGAGTGGTGCAGAGTAAAGTGTAGTGATGTGGATTGGTGCAGAGTCGAATGGAGTGGGGTAACGTTGATTATGTATTGTATGGTAACGTACTGCCAGTACAGACAATCCATCTTCATTTGAAATGACCGTTACATTTGCACTCTCATATAGTTTTACTGATAAAAGTATACAGCGCACAAACGATAGTGTGTCAAAATGTCATCACCCAAAGTATTGTTTTGATTGTCAGCACATTTACAGACATTTAAATTTTGTTGTGTGATAGACAAAAAAACAACATCTGTACAGCCTTCTCCAAGCAAACCCCACTAGCCAGCATGATTGTCACATTGATCCTCTCACTTTGAAGTCAGAGAAAGAAAAATAAACGCCATGCTCACTGGAAGACACAGCCCGACGTTTGAACTCTGTCTTTGAATGCACTGCAAAATGTGACAAAATAAGAACAAGATTTAAAGGCCTGTTTACAGAAAGTGAGTTTGTGGAAGAATACAGTAAACAAGGTTTGGGCAACGGGAGGGAAGAACTCGAGCTGCACGCCTGAAGCAAATAAAGTCAGCAAATAGAAAGCCAGAAAATCGAGTTACAAACCACAAAGCCAATGGTAAGCAACAGGCGGAATGCATTCCTAGGTCAACTTTCTGAATGTCCCCAAGATGTCTTTAGAAAACCAGACAGCTGTGCTGTCTGGTAGGCTGCAACCTAAAAAATGAATTACAATAGGCAATCTGGGAAACTTGAAATATACCCCCAAAGAGAAGTTACTTAACTTATCTAGCAGTCCTTTCTAGTACTGACAACAAGTGTGTATACTTAGGAGTAACACTCATAACCACATTTGGGAGCTGGGGAGCCTGCTAATGATAACAGGAGGCCGAAATAACTCGTAGCTGCCCATATTTTCTCCAACCCCAGTAAAAAACACAATGGATAGGGAAGCATCAGGAGGCTGAGAGTTGTACCGGCTACCTGCGGAAAGGATAACATTTATCGCAGGGGCCTGCCTTTCCTCACAAATCCACTCACCCCAAAAAATAAGTAAACACCTGTGGAGGTTTGCTCTTCACTGTGAGAGGAAACCCTGAGCTCTCTGGTGGGCCAGGCCTCTCCACAGAGAAAACTACTTTTAAGAAGAAACCCAACTGTGGCAGTGGAAACAGGTGTACAGCTTTTCTATGTGCTCCATTGTAGGACAGTTAGAGGTTGAAGGTGGTACAGCAGCCTTGCAACTGCAATTAATCAACCAGAGGATATGTATTTTTAATGGGGCAAAATACAGCAGACATTACATTTCACATAATCTGTGACATCATCACTGAAAACACATATAATTGCACTTTTATACAGCTGTTTGCAGACAGTGGAAATACAGCTTTGTGTTTGTACATATCCATGGCTGAGACACTTTGATGCTGAAGGTGACACGGCAACCTTTGCTGTCTAGGACATATATTGCGATAGCCGTTATTTCTATTAAAAAAAGATGACATCATGAATGATGTCAAGGGCATTACTAGTGACTTTACAAATCTCATCACTGTTTATATTATTGGTGACATCACTGAAGCTGCACACAATTACTCTTTATCATATCTGTTTTCTGACACACGTGCACACTGCAGGGACCTCTAAATGCTGGAAATGGTACTGCAGCCTTTCAACTACAACTAATGTCTATGGAATATATATTTCTAGAAAGTGGAATGGCAACAGCCTTTATTTCCTGCATTAGAGATGACATTTCTGGTGACATCACATCGTCATTGACCTAATCAGTGGCTTTACTAAAACTGCAGATTGTTCTTTTCCACATCTGATGGCTGTGCAAATACAGATTTATTTCTATATGTATCAATTGAAGGGACATTTTATATGCATATTTAGAGAGTTTTGTATTTTGCTGGATATGTCGCCTCATGGCCACTTCAACATTTGTATGTTAAATGTGGCACTCCGGCCTTCCCAGCACTGTAAAGGGCTATAAGGGTTTGTGTTGCTAGCACATGTAATTGCAGCAGCCATTAGTATCTGTATGTCCAGTTGACATAAGAAATGACATCATCAGTGACATCACTGGTGACATTATACACCACCACTGACAATATGAATACAAGCTTGTTTCTACACTTGCACAGGGACCCTAATTCATATCTTGCAGGCTCTGGGAACAGTGGGGCTCGAAGCCCACAGAACATAACCCAGGGGTGTGCCCAATGGGTGAGTGGGTAAGGAGACAGAGAAAAGCCCTTTTAGCCAAATGACATACCCTGCACCAGAGCCCGTTTTACACCTGCGCCATTTGTACAACTTTTTTTAGAGTTAGTCACGGTTGCGAAGATTATGCCACACCCCCTGCAAGTAGGCCCCAGTCTCATCTCATGATACCCCCTGCCTGCCTTTCTCTAACTTTAGAAGCCCTATAGGCAGTGCACCGACTCCTCGGATACATTGAACCTCATACCTGTGGACCACACCTCCTTCTGCCAGTAGACCCTGCCTACAGCAGTAGTGCAGGAATTTTCAGAGCTTAAAACAAGATAGTCCATTTCACCATGGAGTGCTCCTCATACACTGATAAAATATATTTTTGGCCTTAAGCAGTAATTTCATGGTACCGCTAGGGGGTGCCATAATGTTGCTGCCTTACTTCCCCTTCTTGAAACACCTCCTCCTGCTGATAGACTGTAGGCCTCAGTTGCTTCTTCACAGATGTGAGGCGGTGGAAGGTTTACCGTCGCTGCCACTACAGTCTAGCCTTCATCCTGGCTTCGTCTCAAGCAGGGTGAAAGACAGAGCTCCTCTTCCACAGCGACACCAAGACACAAAGGTGGCAATTAAAGTTAATTACCTGATTAGGGAAAACGAGGCCCGCTACATGCAGTCTACATTCACATTCAACTCCGTCCTTCCCAGAAATTAGACACTGTAATTACAGTAAGCCCGGGATTGCCCGGAAGTGCTGCTCGTCGGGTGGTCCTGTTTTGGTTAAAAAAAAATGTTCCTTGAAACATCCTTGTTTTCCGAGTCCATCTTCCTTCTCAAATCTTCCCAGGAAACATTTTTCTTGCGTCCTTCAGGAGAAAATAGGGGAGTGGGTTTTTTTTTTTGCTACAAAAATTAGTTGAACAATGTGTCCTTTTAGCTGCATGCGGACGTCATTTTCTGCTGTACCGGGCGGGGTTTATTCAGGAAACGGGTAAGTGCCTCAGCTCTGTGTCTTTAAATACATATTTTGTCCTTGCAGGCTGATTACTGTTACATTTCCCAGTCTCGGAACATAAAACACTACATTTCATCTGCAACAGAACAGTCTGCAAACAAATAAACTGCAGAACTTTTCACTACTAGGGCTTGACAATTCACTTTGTAGGAATTTTAAGGGATTTGTCTGGCAAAATTACGTACATACTGGTAATCTTTCTTCTCACGGTCCTTCTTAATGAAGTGTTCAGGCCCGTTAGACAGGAAACATTGTAGAAATACATTTAAAGAAGCATTGGCAAAGCCAATCGATTTTTCCTTTTGGATTTGCCAATGAAGGCCTATTGCCTTTACCAAAGATGAATGAATGAATGAATATTAGATTTGTAAAGCGCAAACTTAGCCCAAGGGCGCCAAGGCGTTACCTGAGGGACTATTATACAGAAACAAGATACTATGCTCAAACTGATGCCTGTGTAAAAAGCCAGGTCTTCAAAGCCTTGCGGAAGAGGGAGTGTGACACTTGTCCACAGAGAGCATCAGGGAGGGAATTCCATAGCCTAGCAGCGGAAATGGAAAAAGCCCTGCCTCCCCATCTGGCCTTCTTAAACCTTGAGATAGTCAGCAAATTGTTACTCGCCGATCTGAGCTGCTTAGTAGGAGCATAGCGTTGGAACAGCCCTTTGATGGAATCAGGGCCTAGGCCATAGAAAGCATTGTGGGTCAGGCACAGGGTCTTAAACAAAATTCTTTGATCCAAAGGAAGCCAATGCAGCGTGATAAGAGAAGCCGAGACTGAGTGGTATTTCGGAAGATCCATCACCAGCCTAGCTGCAGCATTCTGCGCCAGCTGCAAGCGTCGCACCAGGCCTTTGTTAATGCCCAAATAGAGGGCATTACAATAGTCAAGTCTGGACATCACTAAGGCAATCACTGCCTGCTTTCGTGAGGCAAACAAGATAAACAAGCATTGACAAAGCCAAAAGCCTGTTGGAACTATTGCCTTTGCCTGTACAGTTCACAAATAAAGGTGCATCATCAGCCTAAAAAAAAAAAAAAAGTTGTGATGATGAGGCTGTGCTATTTTATTACCACACGCATACAGGATGGCGTATGTACGCACATGCGTCATCATGCAAGCGTGTGCATACATGTGCGCCTATGAAATGATGCATGCACCATTTTTTTATTTAGCAATCAACTGTGGATCAGTAAATTAAACAAACTGAAATTTCACTAGTGTGAATGCTTTTTTAGGTGGGAGGGTCGGCAGCAAGAAGGACAGTGACGGGGAGTGGCTGGAGGGAGAGGGTGTGAGAAAACCAACATGGAGTGGGCAAAGAGAGGATAAAAATAAAGTCGGTGTGGAGATGAAGGGAAGATCATCACATGAGGGGGAAAACAAAACGGGTGTGAGGATAAAGCAAATAAGTAAGAGAGTAACACAGAGGGTGGGGGGAGTTTGGTAAGGGGGAAGCTCCAAGAAGGAAAACTAGCAGCACACGCCGTGTGTAAGGAGCAGGGGAAAAGCAGAACATGAGGGAGAGAGCAACATAAGGGGCTGGGATAGAAGTACACGAGGAGAAGAGAAACAGAGCACTGGGGAACGGGACTTTGGCAGAGAAGCAGACAAGAGGGAGAATGAGCAGCATAAGAGGGAGGGAGCAGCATGGAGTGTGGGTCGGGTATTTGGAGGGGGAGAAGCACACAGGGCGAGAGCTTGAAAAACCATGCAGTCTCAGAAAGTGCTTAAAACCAAAAAGAAAAAAGTAGTTCCATATAAGTGAGCAGCTGAAGGATACAACAAGCCAGACAATCAAAAGGATAGTAAAGAGGCTGTGCTCCAGGGAAAGGATATGTTTTGACAAAAACAAGGGAACCCAATTAGGTAAGCAAGGACCTTGGGTATCAATTTATATCTGGACAGTGGTCCTTGTCGAAGGTGGATGGAACTAACGAAATAATTATAGAACAGAATCGATTCTATATGATTACTATCCAGCCGGATAGTTGGATTTATTCAAACTTATTCTCAGATATCAAAGCACACAACATTATACAGTGGGATACAATCCTGTATCCAGGAACATAAAAAGTGAGGTAGTTTGTGAAAAATAATAATAACACATAAACATAAAAACATAAAAAACGAAACATTCAGGCAAAACGGAGAGCTTGTTAATGGATATTTAGAAAATGGAACAAGCGTGATAGTTGACACAGCCGTGACACATGGTGTACAATTGGTTTTATGTGCACAGTGTTTTAAAAGGTCGACGACGTTTCGATCCCGTTTGCACAGCTTATGGGATCATCATCAGGACAGAAAATGAACAATGCCTGAACAACATTTAGGACTCGGAAGGAATGGTAGAGCCGCTGACGAGTGGTCTTATTACATCACAGATGATTTGAAGCCAACCCGCTGGGTCCTTAGTCGAATTCGGGAAGGGAGCCTTGGTTGGATGCAACCACGGTGGTACCGGTAGCCGTAGGGGCGGTTAGTACATGTCAAGGAAGAGCTCGATGGCTGACGGCAAGGGCCGGGACGGTGGACGCCGGTGATTTACTTCAAGGAAGATGCCTTGGTTGCGTGTAAACACGGCGGTGCCAATGGCTAGGGGTCCTAAGGCGGTCAATTGCCGTCTGAGAGAAGCTCAATGGAGCACAGAGCCATTGAGCTTCTCTCAGACGGCAATTGACCGCCTTAGGACCCCTAGCCATTGGCACCGCCACCATGGTTGCATCCAACCAAGGCTCCCTTCCCAAATTCGACTAAGGACCCAGCGGGTTGGCTTCAAATCATCTGTGATGTAATAAGACCACTCGACAGCGGCTCTACCATTCCTTCCGAGTCCTAAATGTTGTTCAGGCATTGTTCATTTTCTGTCCTGATGATGATCCCATAATCTGTGCAAACGGGATCGAAACGTCGTCGACCTTTTAAAACACCGTGCACACAAACCAATTGTACACCATGTGTCACGGCTGTGTCAACTATCACGCTTGTTCCATTTTCTAAATATCTATTAACAAGCTCTCCGTTTTTGCCTGAATGTTTCGTTTTTATGTTTTTTATGTTTATGTGTTATTATTATTTTTCACAAACTACCTCACTTTTTATGCCCCTGGATACAGGATTGTATCCCACTGTATAATGTTGTGTGCTTTGATATCTGAGAATAAGTTTGAATAAATCCAACTATCCGGCTGGATAGTAATCATATAGAATCGATTCTGTTCTATAATTATTTCGTTAGTTCCATCCACCTTCGACAAGGACCACTGTCCAGGGAAAGGATAGACACAAGAAGAGGAAGGCAAGCCATGGAATAAGAAGCAAGCAAATGAGTGACAATTAATCAAACCAATGGAAAGCAATGTGCGACCTCCTAGTGCATGAGTTAAAGCAGAAGGCGTACAGTAAAAGATGTGGTAAACCTCAGAAAAGTGCATTCACATTTCAAAGCTTTCTTCTTTTTTCTGCATAGGAGAAATATTTTCCCAATGGAGGAAATATCTTTCCTTTTTGCCTAGCTCCCTAATTTGCGGCAATTTTTTTCCGATTGGCACTTAATAAGACTTACTCCAGCTCTTGAGAGGAGTAAATCTCTAGCCATATTGAGGGTGTGAATAAGCCTGACAAATGTTTTTGAATATCCATGAACTCTTTGGGTTTTGGGTGTTCTATTACTCTTCATGGTATCCTGCGCTGGAACCATGCCCCTATGAGATTCCTATTTTGTGAACACAAAACATGAATTTACACTTATAAACGGCGTGTGTAAAAGGTTTTGGCATCAGAATGTCATTGTTTCTCACCATGGATGAGAAACGCTGATTCAACATGTAACCAAACCCCTGCTCAAGTTTCTATTCTGCTCTAAAATCTTTTTCTTTATTGTTTCCAGCTGCCTGGGAGCGAAACATATTAGGTTTCAAAGCAATGGTCAGTTCAGTTTTTTTTAGCTTCCCTTGGGGTTGAAGCAGGGATCTCCCAGGCTAAGAATAATTCTTAAATTGTAATTGTATTTATATAGCTCTTACTACCCCTGAGGAAGTGTCGAAGCACATTTTGGTGAGTAGCACGCTACTCCGGAACCCAAAAGGATTAGTGGTGAATTAGGATAGGGAAATATTAATTAATTTGAGCAGTGGACATATGAGTTTGTTGGTTGGATTGAATTGAATTGAATTGACACTTGTATAGCGCATGGCTACCCGGAAGCATCCCAGCGCTGAGGTCGTAACTTAGAGGACCGATCTCTTATGGAAAAAGCCAAGTCTTTAATTGTTTTCGGAACGTCAGATGGTTTGGTTCCCTCCGGAGATGTAACGGGAGGGCATTCCTGAGTCTGGAGGCATTAAGTGAGAAAAGCCTTCCGCCACTTCTGGCCTTCTTGATCCTAGGGACCACCGCCAGATGGAGTTCGTTTGATTGGAGTTTTCTGTTCGCCCTATAGGGGCGAATCGTGGCATTATTGATTAGGGGTCCGCTCCCATCCAGCGACTTATGGGCTATGCAAAGAGCCTTGAAGTCTATTCTCTCCTGTACCGGGAGCCAATGGAGAGAGCGTAGTGCAGGTCTTGCTGAACAACGGTTGGGGGTCTCTGTAAGTAGCCTCGCCGCACAATTCTGTACGACCTGCAATTTTGAGATCACCTCTTTTGGGGCACCTAAATAAAGGGCATTTCCATAATCTAATCTGGACAGAATGAGGGCCTGGATCACTAGTCTTTTTGCTTGCAGGGGTAGGAGAGGGAAAATTTTACGAATAATTCTCAGTAGGCCATAGCATGAAGCAGCCGTCTTCCTCGCCTGTACTTTGAAAGTGAGGTTCTGATCAAGCCAAATTCCAAGACTTTTAATCTCTGTTTTGGGGGTCGGCACCGGGCCCATAGAGGTAGGCCACAATGTTTTTGGAAAGAAACTTAGTGAGTTGCCAAGGATCATGAGCTCAGTCTTATCACCGTTGAGTTTCAAGTGGGAGAGGCTCATCCAGTTTGCGACTTCCTCCAGGCAGGAAAGGAGATCATTGGCCCGTTGGCTAGGGTGGCTCAAAGATACGACCAACTGTGTATCGTCGGCGTATGTCACCATGTGGATCCCAAAGGGGGATACCACGTCTGCCAGTGGGGCCATGTAAGCATTAAAAAGGGTGGGACTCAGTGAGGAGCCCTGTGGGACTCCGCACTGTAAAGGCATGGGCAGTGAGTTGGTATTGCCCTCAAAGACCTGGAAGGATCTCCCTTCTAGGAAGAATTGCAGCCATAGTAAGGCTGTTCCCGTCACTCCTACACTCCTGAGGCGGTGAATCAAGACACGGTGGTTAACCGTGTCGAAGGCCGCACTCAGGTCAAGGAGGATTATTGCTGCTGCTCCTCCTGCGTCCAGAATTTTTCTCGTTTCTTCCACCACTGATAATATAGCGGTTTCCGTCCCTTGGCCGGGGCGGAAACCCGTTTGGGAGGGGTGGAGAACACAGTTGGATTGAAATGATAAGGGAAGGATAGAAAAGGGAAGGGTCCAGAAAGTGTTTATTGGGGGATCATAGAAGTAAGATGAGGTTTGGGATGAGTAAAGGAGAGATGGAGGAGGGAGGAGTCTCTAGAAATTGATTAGGGGGATCATAGTGGTAAATGAGGTCTCAAATGAGTCTAAGGAGGGATACCTGAGGGAAGAATTTAGAAAGGGTTATTTGGGAGATTTTCATTGTAAAATGAAGTTTGGGATGATGCAAGGGGGATAGGGGAGGTAAGAGTCTATAAATGATTATTTTGGAAATCATAGTAGTAGAATGAGGTTTGGGATGAGTCAGAGTGTGTGTTCCCTGCAACTGCAGTGTTTTTTTTCATGTTGAGCTTGGACAAGACTCAGTCATTGCAGTGCGGTTGTGCTCCTTTACCACTCCCGTTTGAAACAGATATGAGGGTTCCAGTCCTAGGCTCCCTCCTTAAGAGCTAAAAAAAAATCTCTCACATCTATGCGGATACTTCAAATTGCATTGTTGAGATTCTGCACGTTCTCGTATGAGGATAGAATCGCTAAAGGCACGAGTAACCTGTGTCCAGTGTCATCCTGGGAGCTGGTGGAGTTCCATTGTCAGCACCAAAAGTTCTGCACCTTGTAGTATTTCCTTGACCCTTGTCTGCACCCTCGGGATCTTGCAATGGTTGCCCTAGAAAGAAGAGATACTGTCCTTGCCCTACACACGATGGTGTGATGTCCTGCACCCAGAGCCTAACACTATGTGGTTAATCAGATACTACCCTTTCTCTCGTTCCTATGACGTCATGCTACCTATTGCTTGTGTCTGAGTGTTCTACGCCCTCCCGAAACCCCTTAATGCTAACAGACCCTATATTTGGTCTGTCCCCTGTAAATGGGGCTCAGCTTGTCATCTGACACATCAACTCTAATAGACGGCCCCCCATCCAGTGACCTACAGACACAATTTTTCTTCAAATGAATTCTATTGCTTAAGTGTGAGGTTATTTCTAAGGTGCTACTGTCTTTCTAAATGTGATAACCCACGTTAGAGTGTCTTTCTGAATGTACTTTAAATGTAGTGTGTCAGGGAGTACATTCTTCTTTCCGTCATCAGGAAGGATGTGTACCTCAAATGCATTACTCTGGCCTAGAAGTGCCTTGCTTTGCCTGTGATAACCTTCATGTTAATTAGGATGAAAACTGTTCTTGGAGAGTAAGTATTTCTAGGCTGGTGTAAAACAACTCCCACAAAATGTGAATTATTCACCTTTTAAAACACAGGTGAATGTACTTGATTCTTCTTCGCCTTTATTGGTGGATATTGATAAAAGTGCAGTCCCCATAGCTGTTACAGACAGAAATCTACTGGGGCGTTAACATGCCTGGATTTAAGATGGCCGCCTATCAAATCACTGTCCCGTTGTTCTTCACCGTTTGATAAATGCCCCTGAATGTACAGTATTCAGGGCTATCATATTGGGGGCAAACACATTATTTCCCAGGCTGCGAGCTTTTTAAGGGCTACTTACTCATTCTGCAAAATTAAGAGATTCTGTAGCAAACCTGCCTTGAGTACCAATGATGAGGCAGGTGATGCTGCTATAACACTACATGGAGCACGATGCTAAAGCTTTCGTGTTTTCTGTTTGAAGGATATGTTTTTTAAACTTCTATACAAATGCTCTTGCTATGTGGGGGTCTGCTTGAAAGTTTTAACTTCTGGCATGCCTGAGAGCACTGGTACAATTGAGGCAGTTTGTCCTGGCAGCCTGTGACAGTAGGGAGAGGGAAGAGACCTATTTTCTTGCCTTCGGACCTGATGGGGCCGAGTTCCTTCCTACCGATTTACTGTGGAACTCTTGGCTGATGGACCTTTGTTGACTGCTGAGAAGTGTAGAGGGGAGAAATTTCTCATTAAAACAGACTACAATTTATAAGTCCATGACTCTGAAGAATCACTGACTCCGAATTCCAAGTTAGTGGGTTTATTATAAAGCCAAAAACAAATGGATATACAAGCACCTCATCACAAGGTTGTAGAAGTACATGGGAACTAATACAAACTACGTGCCAATTTTATGCGATGAATCATAAATAGAATGACGATTTCCAGAAGCAGAACGCAGGCAATGACTGCCCCCACGTCAAGATCCTTCTTCATCTGCTGTGAATGAATAAAGAGTATTAGTCTATCCCAACACTAATTCTATCGTGACATCCCTACTTAGCACTCCCCAGGCAAGATCAGGAAAAAGGTGTCAGCTCGTGAAGGCTTCCTAAGAAGTACACTCACGTTGTATGGGTCAAGTAGCCAAAGCAACGGAGCTCGTTCTAAGATGCTCCTTCTGTCGCCTTCGATCTCCTCACCTCATCTCCTAACTCCACCCCGGGGCACTGTCCCTAATACAAAAACACAAAACGTAAAACACACCCACAGATCACCTCATTCCGCTGAACACTTCTCATAGGTGATTTTCCACGCGGTGTCGGACTCCCAGCTCCTGGCTCGATGACCTTGATTCCCATGCCTCCCTCAATGAGAAAGAACACCGTCTCCCAATTATCAGCGTTCCTTCCACATTTTGTATCGCCTCCTCCCAAGTCTAACTCTCCTAAACAAAAGATGTTATTCTAACTAACAAAGACGGCTTTCTCCACCTGCAACAGAAACGTGAGAACAGAACAAATTCAACACACACATGAATTTCACTAACAAGACTTACTAAAGAGCCTCCAGGGGAAATACATGTCAAGCCTACAAAATCAGCTAACATAAGAGTGAGACACATAGGCCTTTCAAATACGCATATAACTGAACATTTCATTTAGGCCTTTCTACATCATAACATTACAAAAGCACATCAAATTCATATTTAATTGCAAACGACTTATGGAATCCTTCACATTAAAGCAATTAGTCACATCTATGTGCAACTTTGATATGGTGCACGTTTAAATCACATGCGTTACATCACAAGTGAGCAATTTCATTAGGCAAATGACATCAAATACTATAAACTACGATATTAGGACACATATGCCACGTCGTTTCTTTGCATGGCACGAAACTTTCCTTACTGTTACACTTTCACATGTTATTACTGAACACAGCCTAAATGACAAATTGTTATCACTACAAATGAATATATATGTGGATGCGGACTATCCGTGATTATAATGCACCCCTACAATAAAAGAGCACCATTGCGCTCCATCAGGCCCCCCCCTCTGATGATAAGTGTCATCAAAACAAATCACAACTCCCTGGAAAAAGAACCGACCTAAACAGAAGTTGTAGCCAGTCTTCCCTGCCGGAACTTCTCTAGGCTTTTGAGATTCTCATAGTGACTGTCCTGACATCTCTCCATTCTCCTTTCTCGCTCCCTAAGAGACCTCTCAGCCTGACCTGCCTTATGCCATTTGTATGCTTTCACCAATCCCAACAAGATGATCACACAAACCACAACTACGATGATGGGCTTCAAGATGTAACCAAGTATTCCCTTTCCAAGGTTTGCAAACCAACTTCTAACTTTTCTAAACGCCCTTCCCAACCTTGTCCCAAACACCCCCTGCGGCCAAATCATGCACTTCATGATGAATCTCAGTGATGTTACTTATATACTTCCTCAGATCTTTGCTGTTATCAGGTATATAAGTACAGCACTGTTGAACCCTCAACATTTTACAGACTCCGCCCTCTTTTGCTAGCAAGACATCTAAATCAAGGCAGTTCTGCATCACCATAGCTCTTATTGACACCATCTCTCCATCCACAAGCAACAAAGACTGAGCTGTGTTCGCTGACAACTTATCCACGATAGTTGACAACCTTCTAATCTTAACGTCATTCAGAATTACTCCTAAACTCGGTATCATTGCTCCAAATACATCTCCAACTATCTCTCCTGCGTTTGTACCTCGTCTCTCTCTATGATGGACTCCAAGGGTCCTAAATCCTCACCATGATAAATTTTGGGAAACACCACAGCCACATAACAGGTACCATACCAATTCAGTGGCAATCACACATAGGCATTTTTCCCACACACAAAGTACACATTCGGTACAACTTACACCGTCTCCTGCAAGAACCTCTTCGCAGTTGCTTTGATCGTGAATATGTGATCACACACACACTGCCCTACATAGATATTATCATAATATGTCTGTACTTGTCTAATACAAAGCTTTCCCCTCTGTTCAAAATCTAAAGCTATTCGACTAGAGCTCCCTCTCACCTACAAATTTCTATTCTATGTCAGTTAACATACATGTCAAATTGTGATGATGTGCATAAGCTGTATCTAAGGTGACGGTAGGTATGAAATACTTTCCCACTCTATCTTCCTGCTTGTAGTAATCATACTTATTCAGGTGCTTATAAGCTGGAACCTCTGAAAGCACCACATCATAGTTAGAGAAGTAATATTCGTAATGACCCTTACCTTAGAACATACTAAGCAACAGACTACGCGTAACACCATATGTCAAAGGAAGATGATGATAACGAATACCCTCCTCCACAGACGCAGGCAATTGCATGCACACATAACAATCTCTCACATCCATTGTGTTCACATATTTGTACAGCAGCTTGGCGTAAGCATTAAGCGAATAATCACCTTTATACAAATCTACATGTAGCATACGACTAATATGATCTAGCATAGCCTTTTCAGCTCCTACGATACCCTCTTTTGTGCTAGAAGTAACAGGTGTGGTTGTCCCCTTCACTTCCACCCCTACAACTTCTGCATCATGTGAAACTTTTACAGACACAATAATAACTACTGCTATTACTATTATCACTCCTACTATGAGCGTACCCATCACACACTTATCAATCAATCAATCAATCAGGTCACTTATAAAGTGCACTACATACCCGTGAGGGTCTCAAGGCGCTGGGGGAAGTGGGGGGGGTGCTGCTACTGATCGAAGAGCCAGGTCTTGAGGAGTCTTCTGAAGGCCAGTAGGTCTTGGGTCTGCCGAAGGTTAGTGGGGAGGGTGTTCCAGGTCTTGGCGGCGAGGTGGGAGAAGGATCTGCCACCGGCGGTCGTTTTCCGGATGCGGGGGACTGTGGCAAGGGCGAGGCTGGTGGAGCGGAGCTGGCGGGTGGGGGTGTAGAAGCTGAGTTGTCTGTTGAGGAAGGCTGGTCCGGAGTTGTGGAGTGCTTTGTGGGTGAGGAGCTTGAAGGTTATCCTCTTGTTGACAGGGAGCCAGTGCAGGTCTCTCAGGTGGGGTGTGATATGGCTGCGGCGGGGGATGTCGAGGATAAGACGTGCAGAGGCGTTCTGGATGCGTTGCAGCCGTCTCAGGAGCTTAGCCGTTGTTCCTGCGTAGAGGGCGTTTCCGTAGTCCAGCCTGCTGGTGTGGAGGGCCTGGGTGACTGTTTTCCTTGTGTCGGTGGGGATCCATTTGAAGATCCTGCGGAGCATTCGGAGGGTGTTGAAGCAGGTTGAGGAAACGGCGTTGACCTGCTTAGTCATGGAGAGGGTGGGGTCGAAGATGACCCCTAGGTTGCGTGCGTGGTCGGTGGGTGTCAGGGCTGTTCCCAGTGATGTCGGCCACCAGGAGTCGTCCCAGGCTGATGGGTTGGAACCAAGGATGAGGACCTCCGTCTTGTCCGAGTTCAGCTTCAGGCTGCTGGACCTCATCCATTCGGCGACGGCCTTCATTCCTTCATGGAGGTGGGCTTTGGCGGTGTGAGAGTCTTTGGTGAGGGAGAGGATCAGCTGGGTGTCATCGGCATAGGAGATGATGTTGAGGTTGTGCTGTCGGGCGACGTGGGTGAGGGGTGACATGTAGATGTTGAACAGCGTCGGGCTGAGGGAGGAGCCTTGGGGTACGCCGCAGATGATCTTGGTGGCCTTGGATCGGAAGGGGGTGAGGCGGACGCTTTGAGTTCTGCCGGAAAGGAAGGATGTGGTCCAGTCCAGGGCCTTCTCTTGGATCCCGGCGTCGTGAAGGCGTGTTCGTAGTGTGTGGTGGCAGACCGTGTCGAAGGCGGCTGATAGGTCCAGGAGGATGAGGGCTGCTGTTTCTCCGTTGTCTAGCAGGGTCCTGATGTCATCGGTGGCGGCGATGAGGCGGTTTCGGTGCTGTGGTTGCTGCGGAAGCCGGACTGGGAAGGGTCCAGGATGTTGTTCTCCTCGAGGTAGCGGGTCAGTTGTTTGTTGACGATTTTCTCGGTGACCTTCGCGGGGAACGGGAGCTGAGAGATGGGTCGGAAGTTCTTGAGGTCCTTGGGGTCTGCCTTGGGTTTCTTGAGTAAGGCGGTGATCTCGGCGTGCTTCCAGCTTTCCGGGAAGGTTGCTGTCTCGAAGGAGATGTTGATTATTTTCCGGAGATGGGGCGCAATGGCTGTACTGGCTTTGTTGAAGACGTGGTGAGGGCACGGGTCTAGCGGTGAACCGGAGTGGATGGTGTTCATGATCTCGCTGGTGTCCTCGTCGTTGATGTTGGTCCAGGAGAGCAGGCGGTTGGTGGTCGTGGGGGCAGTGGTCTCGGTGGTTGTCGGGGCGGTCATGGTGTTGAAGCTGTCGTGGATGTCGGCGATTTTGCGGTGGAAGAAGGTGGCCAGTGAGTCGCACAGGTCTCGTGAAGGCGGGATGTCGTTGGTGTTGGAGCTGGGGTTGGAGAGTTCCTTCACGATGTTGAAGAGCTCTTTGCTGTTGTGTGCATTGTTGTCTAGGCGGTCTTTGAGTGAGGCCCTTTTGGCGGATCTGATGAGGTGATGGTGACTGCGGGTGGCGCTCTTGTGGGCGGCGTAGCTGTCCGCTGTCCGTTCGTGGAGCCAGATCTTCTCCAGTTTTCGGTATGTTCGTTTGGAGGCCTGGAGGTCTTCGGTGAACCAGGTGGCTTTCTTGCTGGTGTGGCTGTTGGGCGGATTCTTGAGCGGGGCGAGGGTGTTGGCGCAGTCGTCGAGCCACTGTCTGAGGTTGCGGGCGGCGGTGTCGGGGTCGGATGGTTCGGCGGGTGGGCTCAGGGCGAGGGTGGTGGTTAGCTGGTCTTCGGTGACTCTGCTCCAGCAGCGGCGAGGCATTTGTTGGGTGCGGTGGTGCGTGGTGGGCTTCCTGTAGGTGAAGTGGATGCAGTGGTGGTCGGTCCAGTGGGGTTCGGAGGTGTGGTTGAAGGAGACGTGTGGGCTTGCGGAAAAGATGGAGTCTAGCGTGTGGCCGGCGGCGTGGGTGGGTGTTGTCACGAGCTGTCTGAGTCCGAGGGTGGCGAGGTTGTCGATCAGGGTGGTGGAGTTGGTGTCCTTGTTGTTCTCGAGGTGGAAGTTCAGGTCCCCGAGGAGGATGTAGTCCGTGGAGGCGATGGCGTGTGTGCTGACCTACAATTCGAATTTCCAGACTCCATTTTCAATTGTCGGTTTGGCACAGCAAGAGGATTTGCACAAAGTCTCTTTTTCTGCCTCTGATTGATGTTATCCAATTCAAATGCAGTTCGTTGAAGTTCTGGACATAAATTCACAGTTTGTTCCTCTTTTTATTTACACAGTCCAAAAGACTTCCTTAGCCCTCTTTCTTCTTCTACAGAAAGATCCCTAAATTTATTCTTCTTCCACTCGGGCCTAGGTTGTCTTCTTGAAACAAGCTATTTACAGTTCACAGTTCAATCAACAGTCTCTTATTAGCTCAGAACCAATTTCAACTATAACACGTTGCAAAATCTCAAGACGAACGGCTGCAACTTCCTGAGCTGGTGGCTGATATCCAAAAGTTGGAAAAGGCAAATCTCGCAAAATCAAAATTCGCACTTTGCTCAAAATTGGAGGTCTTGGTACTGTCACCGTCAACACTCACTCTACTTCCAAACCAGGAACTATCACCTCAATCTCAATTTTCAGTTCAGGGGTCCTGCTGACCACTCGTGAAGACCTTAGCCTCCCGGTCCCCACTGTTCCCGGCATCAGTAGCCAGATAAGTCCACTCTGGGGCAACGTAACTCTGACAAGGCGCTCTTGCTCTTTTAACCTTCTTGGACTCTCTTGTGCTTTTTCTGCATCACTTAGCTCTGATTCAGACGTTTCAGATACAGGAGCAAGGTCTCTTTCAGGTGCCAATCTCAGATTTATTCTCCTTTGCCAAGATTCCTCTGCGAGCTCTGCCCTCCTTCTCTGCACCCGACCACCTTGCGCACCAGTTCTTTCAGCAGAGTCTGACTCTATATCACTCGCAACGTTATCGTCTCCCTCAGAGTCAATACCTGGGCCTTGTGTAACGTGACCCCCCTCAGCTTGCTGTGGTGGGCAACCAGCTTCGTCAGCAACCCTCACAGCTTGGCTTGTCCCCTCCTGTGGCCTCACAACCACAGCTGGATTTTCTTCTTGGAGAGGAGCTGTTTCTTCCGAGGATCCTGAAACTCTGCAGGTGTGGGAGGCGAGTATCCAGTTTTGCAAGCCCCTGCATTTCACAGCTGTATTTGTCACTAAGATAACTTGATATGGACCTTTCCAGTGGGCGTCAAGGTAACTCTTCCTCACATGCTTGCGAATGAGCACCCAGTCACCCGGACACAAATCATGGCACAGGTCCTTCGAGGTCGGGGCAGTAGCAGCTCCAACCTGGTGAGACACAGAACGGACCACGTCAGCCAGTCCTTTGCAATAATCAAGGATCAAATCATCTGTGATGTCTATCAAGGCTGTAGACGGCACTGCAGGCAAACGCATTGCCCTCCCCATCGAGATCTCGTGAGGCGAAAGACCTGTCCTCCTGTCGAGAATACAACGGATACTCATCAACACCAAGGGCCCTGCATCAGGCCATTTCAAAGACGTGGATGAACACACCTTTGCCATTCTCATCTTGAGAGTTCCATTGATTTGCTCCACAATTCCAGATGCCTCGTGCCTGTAGCTGCAATGCAGTCTCTGATCAACTTGTAAGGTAGCACAAAGCATCCTCATGACCTCACTATGGAAGTGGGTTCCTCTATCCGACTCCAATGAGGTTGGAAATCCGAAACGCAGTATAAGCTCCCTAAGCAATAACTTTGCTATTGTGAGACTATCACACCTCCTTGTCGGATAAGCTTCCACCCACCGTGGGAAGACACACACCACAACCAAGATGTACCTCAATCCATTGCACCTAGGCATCTCAATGAAATCAAGCTGAATCCTATTATAGGCCCCCCCTGATCTTCCAATGTGACTCAATGCAACCACAGTCTTTTTCACAGCATTCATTTGCTGACACGTAACACATCTGTGGCACACTGCTTCAGCAAACGCACAAAACTGTGGATTAAACCACGTCTGCCTGAACACTCGCACTATGGCATCCCTTCCAATGTGAACTGCTTCATGAATCTGCCTTGCCATAGGGCTCAGTAAATCATCTGGCAACACTGCTCGACCATCAGTTGAAACCCAAATGCCATCATCTTTTTTTCTCACAACCTGCCTTGATCCAACCGGCTTCTTCCTGTCCTGACACTTCTCCCTGCAGGCGCTTAAGCTCGTCCCAAATGTCTGCTATGGCTAACATCATGCTGAGCTCGGTTCTCTCTGGGCTCTCTTCAGTATATTCTCCCGTGAAAATGCACCCATGTTCAGCACAGCCATGTGCAATTTCGTCTGCGTACCTGTTCCCAAGCGTGACAAAGTCTTCCCTTCTCCCATGGGCGGCACGTTTAACTACTGCAATTTCAATTCAATTCAATTCAAAAATTCTTTATTTCGGCCGTTATGGCTATAAAAGCACAAAGAAAAAAAATACAGCACAATTTGTACATATAATTCTTGCAAAGATAAAGTGCGTGTGCATTGCAATATTTAAAAAAGGGAGTTCTAAATATAAATATAAAAGGTGGTGATTCGGAATTGATATTTTTTAAAACATTTAAAAAGGTAATTAAAAAGTATTGATACATTTAATTTGCGTAAAAACTAAAATTATCCAATAGACCCAGCTTTTAAAATAGATGACCGTACACACCACATAGAAAATAAATAACGAGTAACTGAATACACTATGGGCAGACTAGTATCATATTTTAGGATCCTATAGGCCTCCGAGCAATACTTTGTGCCAAGATTCCGGCACACCTGTTGTAACCATCGATATCTAGCCTTCTTGTATGCCGGGCAGACGAATAAAACATGTTGGTCCGTCTCCGGATTATCTGCACAGACTGGACAGCCCTGGGACAGCGCATTTCCCCATTTACTTGTAAATGCGCTAAGTGGTAATACACCGTGCCTAAATTGTAGGTACAATTTTTTTGCAAGGGGGGGCTGTATGACATCAAGGACAGGTTCTAGCTTGTATTGGTCTTTTGCCTCTAAAAAAGATAGGGTCAGTGCGCCTATGTCGGAATTGGCCTTTATCTGATTAAGTTTAAATTCTCTAAAGATCTTTGACAAGGCCTTCTTGGGAGTTTCTTGCAATTTCTTTTGGACGTTGCAAAGCTTCCAACTACCTCACATACTCCCCATTTCTGATCGGAGATCCTGATGACGTTAAGAATCCCCTCTGTGACCATAGCTGTCCGAAGTCATGAACCACACCGAAACCATACTGGCTGTCAGTATAGATGGTGACTCGGATTTGCTCAGCAACCAAGCAGGCATGTGTCAAAGCGATGATCTCAGCCACTTGTGCAGAGTATACTCCCTGGAGACAAGCAGCTTCCAGAACTCCAGAAATGGTGCACACAGTAAATGCTGCTCTTAGATGGCCCACATTTTCTCTTAAGCATCAACTATCCACAAACAAGATCTCATCAGATTGGGGTAGAGGTTCATCGACAATGTCGAATCTCGGTTTGGTGCAAAGTTCAGTCACATCAAGACAGTCATGGTCCTCACAATCTTCATCATCAACACTTGGCAAAGGCATCAAAGTAGCAGGATTCTATACAGAACATCTTTTCAGAGTCACATTCTCTGAGGCAAGTATGACCTGCTCATAGCGTGTGAGTCTATTATTCGTCAAGTACTGTGTTTTAGTCCTCGTCATCAGGAGCTCAACTGAATGTGGAACATAAACGATAAGTGGGTGACCCATCACGATGCTTTCACACCTTTCAATGCTGACACCTGTTGCAGCAACGGATTTGAGACATCCGGGCAATGCTGAAGCTACGGGGTCTACGGTAGCTGAGAAGTAGGCAACTGGTCTACGGACACCTCCATGAGTCTCTCTCACAGCAGAATAACGAGAAAGACTTATTGTAATCAGGCATTCCCAGAGCCGGAACGCGACAAAGACTCTCCCTCAGCTCCAAGAAGGCGACCAAACAATCATTATCCCATGGTACCGGATCACTTACATCCTTGTGCGTCAACCTCTGCAAAGGCTTCGCCTTCAATGAGAAGTTGGGAATCCATTGACGGCAATACCCAACCATTCCCAGAAACATCCTGACTTCCTTTTGTGTTGTAAGCGCAGTCATGTTCATGATTGCCTCAACACAGTCTGGTGACACCTTCCTCTTGCCTTTCTCAATTCGGTGACCCAAGTACTGAACTTCAGTCAAACAGTACTGTAGCTTGCTCAAGGGCACCTTGTGTCAATTCTTTGCTAGATGATTTAGCAATGCAACAGTATCAATCCTACAGGCATCCTTTGTTTCAGACGCTATCAAGAGGTCGTCGATATACTGCACGAGAACTGAATTCTGTGGCAGTACGAAACCCCCCAAGATTTTTCTTCAAAATCTGATTGAAAATCGATGGACTCTCTGTATACCCTTGTGGGATACGACACCACGTTAACTCACGATCGTCCAGACGGAAAGCGAATATAAATTGGCTTTCCTCATGCAAAGGTATCGAGAAAAATGCTTGGCACAAGTCAATCACTGTGAACCACTCGGCTTCACATGGTATCTGAAATAGGATCACTGATGGATTCGGTACCACAGGACAACATGGAACTACAATCGTGTTGACCTTTCGCAGATCCTGCACAATTCTGAACTTCCCACTCTGCTTCTGCAGTCCCATTATAGGGGAATTACATGGGCTCCCCATTATTTCTTTCAAAATTCCCTGCTTGATCATGGACTGAATTACAGGCTTAATTCCTGCCACTGTTTCCGGCGTCAGATTGTACTGAGGCGTTCTTGGTAATTTAGCGTTGGGCTTGACTTGAATCTTAACTGGTTCAACTCCCTTGATCAATCCTATCTCTTCCCCCGTGAAATCCCATACTTCCAAAGAGATGGAATCTCTCAAAATAAGAGGTAAGTCCTCGACTTTCAACACAGGGAACATCTCTATGCAGCGATTCTAGTTCGCCAATTTGAATGCAATGTCATCATCATTAGTCTGCAACTCCACTCCTTTGGGCATGCAATTGATGGTGCAATTCAATTTACACAAAAGATCACAACCCAACAAACTGACTTGACTTGAATCACACACCACAAATTGGTGTTGATCGTGAAATGTTCCTATTCTCACAGGTATCTCATCTGTCAATGGATTGGTCATTCTCTTATTTGCAACTCCTACAACTTGGATTGATTGTCCCGAGAGGGGTAGGTTTGGGACTACTGCAGATCTTACAGTAGAACAGGTAGCACCAGTACCAATCAAGAAGGTGATGGGGTGACCGTCAACATCTGCCTCTACATACGGTCCTCTCTGTTCTACCTCCAAGACTGCTCCAAGGGTACAGTCTTCCTCCCCCCTCAGGCACTGTCATTGTAACGGGTCTGAAGCGAACTCATCGAAAGTCTCGATGAATGGCATCTGCTGATACATTCGGTTTGCTTGTGGGGTTCTCAGTGGTTGGGGGACTTGGACTTGTGGTCCCAAACTTTCCCCTTGTACAGACCTGGGCCTTACTGTTGTATTTACCGTCTCCGGTACCTGCACTATCTCCTCATCTTGAGTCTGGTTAGCGGGATTTAACCTGCACTTGCACTTCCAATGCCCGATTTTGTGACAATAATGGCATGCAGTAGTCTTCTTCAGAGTACCAACCTCCACTCCTGTCGTGGGGTCTACAGGTTTCCCCCTCCCTTGACCCGACGAGTTTTTGGCCCCCCTTTGACCGTTTCCCTGCCTTCGTTCCAATGTTCATCCGCTCGACTGCACCTGATCCACCCTTTCTGCATTCCTCATCTGGACCAGCATCAACTTATCCTTGAGCTTCTTCTGCTTTGAGTCTACTTCATCACTACCATATCTGGCATACCGTAGAATCTCATCCACGGACTTGTTCTGCCAACAGATCAAATGCTGTTGGATCATGAAGCTAATCTCTGGTCTCAACCCTAAGACAAATTTGGAGACGAACTGTTTCATGTCTTTGCAATCTAGGGTGTCTAATCTACTGTACTGCTTAAAGGCTTGCAAGAGCCTTTCGTAGTAAGCATGAACTGATTCCTTGGGCTCTTGGGTAGTTCGATGTATCTTAACCCAATCAATATCTTGTGGTGAAATTTTAGACTGTAACCATGTGATTACCTGCTCGATCTTTTTCATCGCCACCGATGAAGGACCATGCGTAACAGGGTCACGTTCTGGTTCTGACATAGGCCATTCAACCGCAATTTTACAAGCTAACCACAAATCACTCGGTACTACAATGTCAAACAAAGTATTCAAATCAATCCACAATACCTTTGACATCTTGACAAAGCGATCGACATGCTTGTACCACTCAACAGGTTTTTCCCTCAGCCGAGGAAAATCATTGGTGAATGCTGCCAAATCACCCCTACTCCAAGGCACATGGACATACCCTCCACTTGGTACCTCTCACAATGGGTAAGCCTCTAATCCGACTGTTCCTCCTCCCGGAGGCGGCGTATCGCCTATACCCTTCTTGGCACTCTTCTCCTTGGACCATCTCTCTTCCCACTTGTCAAGCATACTCCATGCATGTATTCCTATAATCAATTCTCAAATGTGTGTTTTTAACCCTATGACTCTTTTCTCTTCCAATTCCTGATCACTGTAATTTAGTCTATGACTTCCCTGCAACATCTTCGTTTTGGACAAATCTACATCATACCTCTGTGCTAATTCTGTCAATTTCTCATGAGCTTTCCTTGCCTTACGGGTCACATCCTTCGCCACAAACAACAGCTCATCTTGTTCATAGAGTTCCATCCTTTCCAAAGGTAAATTTCCACTTATGATTTCATCCACTTCTGCCTTCAACCTCACCACATGTAGCACTTTGGCCCTTATAGCAGCCCTAATTGTCCCCTGACTCGATGTACTGTTTAGCTCTCCACTTTCACTGCTCTGGTTTCCTCGGTGACTTTTTTCAACTATAGCCCGTAAAACATTTTGACTCCCCGAAATTCCTTGATCCATTCCTCCTCCTTTCTGTAAAAAACAAGGGAACCCAAGCAAAGTCAACCAGGGACCTTGGGAGATTAGCTATTATCAAGAACAGTGGTCCCTAGACAAAAAGCAATACGATGGGGGCGATAAATATAGTCCCAATCAGTGCTATATTTGTAAAACCTGTCCAGCCGGACGGAGGTTCAATATTTAATATTTAGTATTTTAGTCACACAAATACAGAAAACAATTCAAGTGGGACACAAGCCTGCATCCTACTTAATCAGAAAAAACAAACATTAAAGAACAGAAAAAGGCTCAGGCAGAACTGTATGTTTGTTAGAAACACAATATTAAATGTAACAAACAAATCACGAAAAGGACACCTTTACACAAAAAATGGAAAATTAGAGCAGTGTATAAGGTGCTTAGGGTGTCGATGGCGTTTCGATCCATAAGAAACATAAATGGATCATCATCAGGACATTTAGAATTAGCATGCCTGTGTACAATTGCCTGTAATAACTGGTATCACATACGACAAATAGAAGGAACATATAAGGGAAGAAAGGGACAAAACGTAGGTCTTTACTTTTCTATTCTGTCCGCTTACTATTCGTGTAAACCACTGTGCGTACGATCGGTCAGTCACCCTCACACCTTCTCCGAGTATCCTTCAAACTCTGACTACTGTTTCCTTCAGTTAAACGCAGCGGGACACTAGCGTTCCTTCTTTCCCGCCATCACCCCTATTCACGCAGTTTCTTAAATCTACGATCACATATGGTTGATGATGGGTTGCACTTAAATATATGGTTCTTTGTACTTACGGTACCGCGATTTTAGACTACAAAAAAGAAGGGTCACAGTGGAAGATAATCTAACACAATATGTAGTAATATACACAAATGATCATTGTTACTAAATCATTTGACAACACCACCATTGGATCATACCATCAAATGGTCTTGATTTAATTGCATCAACAATTTGAGCAAATCAATTCACCAATGCACCAATCTTAATATCATTAAGATTTACAAGCACTGTATTTAATATGAATTGATTTGCTCAAATTGTTGATGCAATTAAATCAAGACCATTTGATGGTATGATCCAATGGTGGTGTTGTCAAATGATTTAGTAACAATGATTTGTGTATATTACTACATATTGTGTTAGATTATCTTCCACTGTGACCCTTCTTTTTGTACCATGTTGCACCCGAGTCCAGTGGATTTACGGGTTACCCCATTGATATTTAACTCGCGATTTTAGACTAGCCTGACAACTTTTTAACATGTGTACACCCTAACTGGTACCTATTCTTAATTCTGCTTTATTTTCCCCCCCTTTCTTCCCTTATATGTTCCTTCTATTCGTCGTATGTGATACTAGTTATTACAGGCAATTGTACACAGGCATGCTAATTCTAAATGTCCTGATGATGATCCATTTATGTTTCTTATGGATCGAAACGCCGTCGACACCCTATACAGCACCTTATACACTGCTCTAATTTTCCGTTTTTTGTGTAAAGGTGTCCTTTTCATGATTTGATTGTTACATTTAATATTGTGTTTCTAACAAACATACAGTTCTGCCTGAGCCTTTTTCTGTTCTTTAATGTTTGTTTTTTCTGATTAAGTAGGATGCAGGCTTGTGTCCCACTTGAATTGTTTTCTGTATTTGTGTGACTAAAATACTAAATATTAAATATTGAACCTCCGTCCGGCTGGACAGGTTTTACAAATATAGCACTGATTGGGTCTATATTTATCGCCCCCACCGCATTGCTTTTTGTCTAGGGACCACTGTTCTTGATAATAACCATTCCTCCTCCTGCCACTCTCCCCATGGGACCTCTAACTGGGGGTTCCCACATCCTCACATCAGAGCGAGAGTCTACTAACGACACTGATCTTACCGCCCTAGACTTAGTGTGCCCTCTAGAAGAGTCTGAAGTGGCTGGCAATGGAGTACTAGCCCCTGTTGGTCGCAAAAGAGGACCAATTCCGCTCATCGTACCATTTTCTCCAGAACTGACACTTTCTCCTGCTGCTGGTAATTGTGTTTGACTATTGTTTTCTGCTTGACCTGGATCGTACATTAATACTATGGGACCAATGGTGACCAGCACCGTAAGGGCATCCGGTAACCGAGTAACAGCATTAACTCCGCGCGTCTCTGCACTCCTTGATTGTTGCATTCCTATTCCCTCTGTTCCTGTTGAAATCTTTCCCACTACTCGTGCACTAGAACTCGTCTGCAACTCTCCTGTCCCTTCCGCAAGCGCTTGTCTTCCCTCCTTCGACGTTGGGTTATACGGAGGCGGACGCTCTGCTAGCAACCTGTCCAGCAAGCAATCGTCTGTGTCACTGTCATCTTCTTCCTCCTTCCACTTCTGGGCGTCTCCTACCTTTATTAACATTGGGAATAGCCTCTCTCCCTCAATGGTATTTACCCTCCACCTCTTCGCCAATGCATCCCATCGGGCATCTTGAAACGCCCTTATCGACTTTTTCACTCTTTCCTGACTTCGGTCCCTTTTCCTTGCATGTGCTGCTCTTATCCATGCATCCAATGCCTCAAACTGTGTTGGTCTGAGTGGGGGTCGCAATGAAGCCATCACTGCCCTTAACTGATACAATACATCTAATCTAAATGATCCATAACGTGAAAAAACCAAATCTCCCTCCTTCTCAGTAACTTTATGCCAATTTTGAAGCCAAACTATTTGTGGCCATATAATGTGCTGGTGTGTCTTCGGGTGGTACCTCTTCACCCATTCGAGTTACTACTCCTCTATTTCCCCTGCAAAGGTCACGTAACACCCTAAAGCATCGCATGTTTGAACCGACTCCTTTCCTCCACTAAATGTTTTCGTTCTTCCTGATGTTAATCCACCAATCCCAGCGCTGCTTTACCCCAACCGACCTATCGCAGCGTGACACACTCCGACGTCACTCATCCTCCTCACTCAGCTCAGCAGCTCACCCTCCTTCACAATCTCTTCCTTACGCATTGACACACCTCACTCATAGAAACAAGTAACTGTCGGTCCACGAAACGACTGGACAGTCACATCCGACTGTCTGTCCACGAAATGACCGGACAGTCTCACAAGTAATTGTCTGCCTCAACTCTGGCAACTGTCTGTCCGCGAAACGACCGGACAGTCACCTCAGACTATCTGCCCACGGACGGCAGAATAGTCATATAGCTAATCGATAGGATCCAATCGTTCAAAGTCATTCACACACACAGTGACCCACGACCTGCACTGGCAACTCGAATCGCTGTGGTCCGCCCTTGTGCACTAGCTTCCCACACGACTCTCTCAAACTCTCTCACACACGTTCCCTATCACCTCTGGGTTTGTTGATGACGCCTCACGGCTCCCACAATGACTGGTCAGACAAGTACAGCTCTGGTGTCTTCTACACCACAAACCTATCCCGGGATCTTAGGCTACTCGTCGAGCCTGATATCAAAATCATCAAATCATATCACATGGACCGCGCACGTTCGGCTCGAAACCACAATCACTCGACTCTCAACCCAACTCCGCAAGACATCACACAATCAAATCATCACCGCAATCTAACACACGCATCCATATTCATACTCACTCCACCGTGAACGGCTGTTCCTGCCGCACCGTCACTCTCCGTCGGTTTCTGCCAAAGTTCATCGTCCTCCGCCTTCAATCCTCTGGGCTTTCATCCTCAGGGCTTTTTGGGGCTCTCTGACTAAACTTTCCCTAATATTCCTAGCTTCTCCCCTCACTACAGAGGCAACCGTCCTTCTGCTACCAACTAATGGGGCCGAGTTCCTTCCTACCGATTTACTGTGGAACTCTTGGCCGATGGACCTTTGTTGCCTGCTGAGATGTGTAGAGGGGAGAAATTTCTCATTAAAACAGACTACAATTTATAAGACCATGACTCTGAAGAATCACTGACTCCAAATTCCAAGTTAGTGGGTTTATTATAAAGCCAAAAACAATTGGATATACAAGCACCTCATCACAAGGTTGTAGAAGTACATGGGAACTAGTTCAAATCCAAACCTACGTGCCAATTTCATGCGATGAATCATAAATAGAATGACGATTTCCAGAAAAAGACGCAGGCAATGACTGCCCCCACGTCAAGATCCTTCTTCATCTGCGGTGAATGAATAAAGAGCATTAGTCTATCCTTACACTAACTCTATTGTGACATCCCTACTTACCACTTCCCAGACAAGATCAGGAGAAAGGTGTCAGCTCGTGAAGGCTTCCTAAGAAGTACATTCACGTTGTATGGGCCAAGTAGCCAAAGCTACGAAGCTCGTTCTAAAAGGCTCCTTCTCTCTCCTTTGATCTCCTCACCTCATCTCCTAACTCCACCCGAGGGCACTGTCCCTAATACAAAAACACAAAACGTAAAACACGCCCACAGATCACCTCATTCCACTGAACGCTTCTCTTAGGTGATTTTCCACGCGGTGTCGGACTCCCAGCTCCTGGCTCGATGACCTTGATTCCCAGGTCTCCCTCAATGAGAAAGAACACCGTCTCCCAATTATCAGCGTTCCTTTCACATTTTGTATCGCATCCTCCCAAGCCTAACTCTCCTAAACAAAAGACGTTATTCTAACTAACGAAGACGACTTTCTCCACCTGCAACAAACGTGAGAACAGAACAAATTCAACACACACATGAATTTCACTAACAAGACTTATTAAAGAGCCTCCAGGGGAAATACATGTCAGGCCTACAAAATCGGCTAACATAAGAGTGAGACACATAGGCCTTTCTACATCATAACATTACAAAAGCACATCAAATTCATATTTCATTGCAAATGACTTACGAAATCCTACACGTTAAAGCAGTTAGTCACATCTATGTGCAACTTTGATATGGTGCACGTTTAAATCAAATGCGTTACATCACGTGAGCAATTTCATTAGTCAAATGACATCAAATACTATAAACTACGATATTAGGGCACATATGCCACGTCGTTTCTTTGCATGGCACGATACTTTCCTTACTGTTACACTTTCACATGTTATTACAGAACACAGCCTAAATGACAAATTGTTATCACGACAAATGAATATATATGTGGATGCGGACTATCCGTGATTATAATGCACCCCTACAATAAAAGAGCACCATCGCGCTCAATCAGTCGCCATATTATATTGTACCAGAATCTGGCACTAGTGTGGTCTAAAGGCACAGAAATTCATGAAGGATAGTTGTGGGAGGATGTGAGAAGGCATGCACCACTTCAAATGGGAACCGAGGTAAGAGGTAGCAACAGGATAGTAGCTGAGAAGACTTGTGGACTGAAGAAGCAGAGAAGCAATTGGCTATTGTGGATGTCTGGTTGAAGGACGTTCCACAGCTGGGTGACCCACTCAAGCAATGGCGGGATGGGACAGGGTGCAGTTTAGTTCACTGTATGTATACTGTGAGAGACCTGCTTGAATGAACTCAATATGGATTGTATGTTATTGATTACACCAGTGAAGGGAGAGATATTAGTTATAAAATCTTAAAAAGGCTTATCAAAATTAAATACATTTTCTTTTATAAATAAGTTTATTTATACTAATTTTATGCTCTTAATATTATTTTAGTATAAGTTTAATATATTGGTATTTTTGATTTGCTTTCTCTCCCTTCAAAATTATGAACCTTGACACTAGAGAAGGTTATCGCCCTATAGAGACAACCTGGTCCTTGATAAAATGTATTCCCAAGTAAAATATAGTCATCTAAATAGGGAAGGAAGGCTCAACCACATATGTCGCACAATAGGTAAGACAGTGAAGTGACTAAACCATCCCCAGAATAATAACCTATAGAACCTATCAGCATGTCTCCTATAATACATCAATCACACAAAAAAAGTGTCAAGTACAGCAATGTCAAAAAGGCAGCCCTCAAACCTTGCAGTTAAATGACAATTCGAATTCATAATTTAAAATTTAGTCACTA
The DNA here is from genome assembly GCA_963921515.1 of Calotriton arnoldi. Lineage (NCBI taxonomy): Eukaryota > Metazoa > Chordata > Amphibia > Caudata > Salamandridae > Calotriton > Calotriton arnoldi. The sequence goes on along the minus strand of CAWUFW010003005.1, from coordinate 1,508,693 downwards.
AACTCTGAATTTAAATATCAATAAATAGGCCTGGTGCTAACATATCAACTCTGTATTCTTGCATCAGCACTATAGTGTACATTCAACAGTTAAAAAAATGTTAAATCACGTTTGACAATCTTACTAATTCTTAATTAACCAGCTTTCTTCCCATGTTTTTGAATTCATGGTTAGCTTCCTCAAAAATATTAAATGTGAGTAGCATCCATGTTTTAAGCACTGCAGCATGTGCAGAAAACAGTTTCTATAACTACCACTCGTGGCACTGTTTACGGTACTTTAGTGTCAATCACAACAGCCAGTCTTGCAATGTTTGTTTTGGAATAGAATTTCAGGGCTGGCTTCTTGGAAGAGATGACGGTAATCTGAATTTATGATTCATTTTCAGTCAATTCAATCCCTTCTTATGACAAACTATATTGAATTGTAGGTTAAGCCTTCAAAAATGGTGAATGATCCAACTGCCCGGCGTTTATCAGCCGCACCGTACCAAAAGCATTTATCACCACGTTACCCCCTTTGTCTGCGCTCCTAATTATAATAATCTTATCCTGGATCTTTCAATATACATTGTTCTTTCTTTGTAAGAGTCCCTTCATTGTTTGGTCATAGCTTCTTTAGATCTCTCGAGATACATTCATAAAATATGTCTATATTGTGATGGTTAGGTAGTTTCGGTATGACATCTGAAGCCACTATCCAAAGATAACATACAATCTTATGGTGAGATGTTCTGCCAGATCTTCTTGTATTATATCCTCCTCAAGTTATATGAGTTGTTGAATATCTATAAGCTCTTGGACATTAATATTGGTCAAATTGCCTGTTATTTTGTCGACCTTCTTTTTCCCTTCAGTACAAGTTTCAAATTTGTTTTTGGTTTTAATAATCTTTTAAATTTGAAGGTATCCACTTGTACATAAAATTAGTTTGTATGTGTCCAAGGAGCAAATGATAATCCCTTATTTCACAATGCACATTCTGATTGAATTAACATCCACTTTGATAAGTTAACTACTATGTTCACTTCCTTTATTGACCATTCTTTGCTCTGGTTGTCATTGCTTGTGGTGTTTCTGTATTTCCTGTTAGGGTTACTTCTGCCTTCTCTTTGTCCCCTTGATTTAAACATGTACTTTTGTCCTTTAAGTGTATATTTCTCATTTTTGTGAAAATCGCATCAGTCTCATTTCCTTTAAAAAAACTCCTTTTCACAATTCTCCTTTCATTAGTACAGTTCGATCTATCTGTAGTGATATCTGAACTAAAACTCATGCGAGTATCAAAGTTGCAGTTGATATTGTGCTATTGTAATCAGATTTATATCCATCATATTTCTTAGCATATGAATACTTGCGTCCTGTCATGTAGTCATGTTCTTCTCTTCTCAGTTTATCCATCTTCTTTCTCTTTTATTCCTCCTAATATTTGTCAAGGATCTCATTTTATACCGCATAGCCCTTTGTGGCTACCTCGCCCATGTTGGGCTCCATTATTTCTTTCTTTGTTTTCTCTGTCTCATCTTTTAATGTAATCAATAATTCTTTTACTCTTTCTATCAATTATCGCATTAGTGTGAATGAGGTGTCTTCTTATGTTCTTTCAGATTTATTTCCCTCAGTCTCACTTATTATTTCCAGTGATGGTAGTACATTTATTCATAATCCCCTTGGGATATGTTTCTTCTCAATATATTGTTTTAAACTCATGACTTCCCACCATTTTGCAGATTACTTTATTGTCAATTTTTCCAATTTAATAAACATTACTTATTACGGTTGACTTTTGTCCCTCAGCCTTAATTCCTGTATCTTTAATATATATTGCTTGAGGTAATTCCTCCCTCAGTTTTAAATGTTTCGACATTTTGTTTTGCTGCACGGATATCCCAATATAAATTTGAATTTGCATCCCAATTTATCAGTCAGAAACGTGATAATTGTACTGGCGTTCACTTCTCATTAGAATTCATAGTCACCCTTACGCCCAGAATGGTTACATCTATTATGTATAAGGTTAGCACTCCACAATCTTTTTCATAGTGCTCCTATACATATTAGTTCCAATGATGTTTTTTTTCCTTAAATTATTTTTTATTTGTTTTAGAATTGATCAGTTAAACAGGCGTTGCAAACAGTCCAGCAGTTTATATCTGACATCATCCAAACAACAACCAAAACCAGGGTACTTCATAGCTATGTCCGAAGAGGGCCCAACCAAGTCATGCCCGCCCTCAGTGGGTGGTGGCCGTGCCACTCCCCCCCAGACTTGTCTGGTGTCCCCGCACCTTGTCCTATGATCTCATTTATCATATCCTCCCATATCGCTAAATCCTCTTCCAGTCTGACTAGGCTGGGCAGCGAACTCCGCTCCGTTCGCGGAGTTTGCGGAGTTTTCTGCACTGTATGCTCCGCGGAGCTCGCAGAGTGCAGAAAACTCCGCTCCGCGTAGTGCAGCGGAGTTTTTTCCCCGCTAGCGCTCGCAAATGGTAAGTTGGCGAGCGCAAGCTGCCGCTCGGGTAGAATTTCTACCCGAGCGGCAGGAAGGTCAGCCCGAACGGCAGTTCGCACTGCACTCTACCACTTGCGGAACTCCGCTGAGGTTTTTTGTCACTTTGCGGAAACTCTGCGAACTACGCCCAGGCCTTGCCTCACTTGTTTCTTTTTTTTAAAATACATTTTTATTGAAGAGATATAAATCATTTACATAGAGCAGTTGCAATACTGAAACATACATCTCCAGATAGCATCTTAACAAATGGCGCACGAGTATTACACCATCAAGCATGCGAAAATAAAATCGACCAGCACAATTCATTAATCAAGGGAGAATTTAAAAGAATCAATTAAATCACTAGATTACCCTATGCCTTCATATTTCCAGATTTTAACCAGGTGTGAGATCTACAAAACCCACAATAAGTGGATCCTAAATTGTTCTTAGTTTACTGTGCCTAGGATGATTCCATACAACCGCCAGTTCCACAGAGGAATGCAAACTTCTGCCACCAGGAAAAGGGATCTGGAGTCTCCTTCTAAAGCCATGCTCGAGCGATCACCAATCTTGCAGATGTGATAGCAAAGAAAAAAACACCAACAACATCGAAGGGAACATTAAGCACATAGCCGAATAGAATAATCTTAGTGTCAGATCTAACATCTGTCTTCAGAAGTTGATTAATTAGTGTAAAAACTTTATGCCAGTATTGAGCAATGATGCCACAAATTGCAAAGATATGTGTGATATCTGGCCCAGGCTTACTGCAACGAAAACAATTAGATGTTTCCGTTAAAGCCATCTATGTAGCTTACATGGTGTATAATATAGATCATAAAGGATGTAGTGAATCCTAAGCCTGGAGACATTTAAAGTGCTCTGGGCAAGCAGATTAGCACACTATGTTTCAGCAATAGAGACATTAGAATGCAAGCTATGTGACCACCTAGCAGACAGAGCCTCAAATTTATTGGTAATATTCCTCTGAAGCCCCAGGATTATATAAAAGGAATGGATATAGCCGCATCTTGATATTTTATGGTTTAAATCTGTTTATTGTCACAGCATTGCTCAAAATAGTAACAATTCTTGGTGCTAGAGGAAGCCCCTCCGCATCGCCAGTACAAAGTGTAACTTTTCAAACCAAAGAAAAGGAAAAAAATAACCCCTCCTCCCTAAGAACTCCCTCCCACCTTTCCCCAGTACCAATAGCTGTGTAATGTGCAGTGTTGATGGTTCTAGTTGTGAGTCGCTCCTTAGATGCCCTCCTCACTTTCGTCAGAGTCTGGATCAGTGAGCCTTAGTATTCCCAAGCAGCGAGGGCAGGACAGCTCTCTAAATTTCTGGGATAACAGGGCTATGAAGGATCGCCAGGTAGTTCTGAATGTGTCACCCCAGGATGTGAGTGTAAGGGTGAGTCCCTCCATCCCCAGAATTCCCCAGAGGCGTTGTAGCCACCCCAGGTGTGCCAGTGTGGTGGTGGACCCCCAAAGTGGTATAATGGTCTGATGAGCGGCCCCCAGCTCAATGCCTATCTGGCGTCCCCTGCGTGATGTAAGGGGATAAGTGAGAGGGTTCGGGAGACCCAGCAAAGTGTAGGATGGAAATCTAGGGAGCTGAGTGGAGAAGTTGGTATCGATATCATCGAGGACCGAGTTCCAGAACGATTTTATCTTTGAGCAGTCCCAGAGTATATGGGTGAGCGTGCTCCTCACCCCGCACTGATCCAGCAGTTGTCGCTGCGGGCTGGGTTGCCCGGGTGAAGCCTCACTGGGGTTAGGTACCAGTATGAGGTGATTTTTATGGCTGTTTCGGTGCTCTATGAGTTATAGGTGGTATGCCTCGCTCTGTGGAATATGTTGTGTCATTCCTTCTGAGAGAGTTGGCGTCCTAATTCTGCTTCCCAGCGACTCTGCGCTGGGCATTTGTCTTCAGTCAGTGCGGGTCGAAGGAGGGCGTATAGTTCAGAGATAAGGCATTTGTCTGAGTGTTTACCTAGGAGCCACTTCTCGTATGGCGACAGTGGTTGCTCCACTCCCTTTCGAACCGATGTGTGCAGTAGCCAGTGTCTAATTTGGAGGTATTGGAACTGTTCATCCTCGTGGATGGAGTAGGCCTTCTTTAGAGTATCAAAGGGAATGGGGCCTTCTAGGTCAAAGAAGTGTCCCGCTGCTCTGCAAGTCGCTTCTCGCCACACCCGGAAGGACGACCCAGTGCCGGTTGTAAAAGCAGGATTGTCGATGACTGGGGTTAGAGGGGAAGGTAAGGTGGTCAATCTTCCTCTGCGAGTGCACCCGTCCCGCACCTTCAGCAGGGTGTTCATGACTGGGGAGATGTAGAGGCTGGATGCTCAATGTGCCCGGAACTTTCTCCAACGAGGTCCCTGCTGGAGCCCTATCCATGAACAGCCAGTGTTTCTCTGACTCCGCTCTGGACCATTCAACTAGGTATCGGAGGTGGGCTGCCTGGAAACACCGGAGCAAGCAGGGCACCCCGAGTCCGCCCTCCGCCGGAGGAAGCCAGCTTCACTCCTTGCTCATCCTGGGCCGTTTGCCCGCCCAGATAAAGTGATGGAGCCCGGCCTGCAGGGCCAAGATCGTGCCCGCCGGAGGAGTAAAGGCAGAGCCTGGAATAAGAAGAGTATTCTGGGGAGAGTGGCCATCTTTAAGGCTCTGACGCAGCCTAACAGGGACAGCGGTAAGTGCCGCCATTGGTCCAGTTCGGTGCTTGCTCGTTTTGTCAGCTCTCGGTAATTTACGATGTTTGTTCCCTCCGGCGTCGGGCACAGTTGAACTCCCACGTATGAGATGGACTCGGTCGCCCAATAGATCGTGTAGGTCTGTTTCAAGACATCGACTACAGGAGGGGGAACCATGAGGTTGAGGGCCTGGGACTTATGGAGATTCATCTGGAACCCAGACACCTCCCCGAACTCCTCCAGTTCTTTCAGAAAATGAGGCAAGCTCTCACGGGGGTTATCCAACATGACCATTATGTCATCTGCATATAAGCTAATCCTGTGCTCCTCTCCACCTAGAGGAATCCCCCTGATCACTGGGTGGTCTCTCACTCGCTGCGCTTAAGTCTCCATGTAAAGAGCGAATAGGAGGGGAGAGAGAGGGCAGCCCTGCTGTGTGCTCTGGTGTATTGGGAAGCTCTTGGAACCCTGCCAGTTCACTCGCACTGAGGCCACTGGAGACCCATAGCCGCTGAGGACCCAGGATCGAAACCTTTCCCCAAACCCGAAGTGCATCAGTGTCCCGTTCATTAAGGGCCAGTGGACCCGGTCGAAGGCTTTCTCCGCATCCACTGAAAGCAACATGCTAGACCCCTCCCTGCGGTGAGCTTTATCTATGATATGTTAGAGCCTTTTGGTGTTGCCCGCTCATTGTCTCTGCGGGACAAAACCCGCTTGGCCGGGAACTTTCAGGCCCTGCATTAAGGGGTTGAGGAGGGCTGCTAGGATTCCTATGAACAGTTTTGCGTCCACGTTCAAGAATGAAATCAGGCGGTAATTAGCGCACGAGTGTCTGTCCTTCCCGGGCTTGTGGATAACAACTATACTCGCTTCGTGCATCGAGGGCGGGAGAGTGGTTGGGTTTGCGATGGTATTAAAGAGCTGTGTGAGGACTGGGGCTAGTCTGGAGCAGAAGGCTTTATAAAAGCCCGAAGAGAACCCATCCGGACCCGGGGACTTCAACAGTTTCTGCCTCAAAATGGCTGAGATGACCTCCTCGAGATAGCGTAGTGGGGCCTCCGGGGGGACAGGTTGGTCCGAGTACAGGGCTGCGTAGAATTCTCTAAAGCGCACAGCTATCTGAGCATCGCCTACTATTAGATCTCCTTCTCCTGACAGGAGGGAGTTCACTCTGTTGGCCTGCCGCTGGGCTCAAAGTTTGGTAGCAAGGAGCCTTCCAATTGTATTCCTGTTCACATAGAAGGAATGTTTGAGGCGTAAGAGTGAGTATTCTGCCCTGTCTAGATCTAGGCTCTACAGTTACTTCAGTGCAGCCTTTAGCTTGCGCCATACCCTGGGAGCTCCAGTGCAGTGATGGATATGTTCTAATTCTCGGACCTGCTTCTGAAGCTTTGCACTTTTCACAGCCTTTCGCTGGTGGTTTTTGGCCGCTGAGATAGCTATGAGCTCTCCCCTGATGACCCCCTTCAGAGCATCCCAGAGAATAGATGCGGGCATGTCAAAAGTGTTGTTGATGTCCAAATAATCGCTGATAGCTTTCTTAATCTGCTTGACCACTTTTGGTCTGTGCAGTAGCATATCCCAAAGTCTCTATTGCAGTCGTGCGTCTCTCCGTTGGGGATTATGGATCTCAAGTATGAGCGCTGGGTGATCGAAGAGGGTTCTTGGTTCTATCTCAACTGAGCGGAGTAATTGCTGGAGGTTGTGGGTCCCTAGGAAGAAATCTAATCGGGCATATGATTTGTGGGCATGTGAGCAGAATGTGTAATCACAGGTGTGGGGATGGAATGCCCTCCATAGGTCTTTCAATCTCACCTCCCTCATCCAGGCCAGCCCCTCCTCTGACAGAGCCCCGGCCCCTCCCTCCCTAAGAACCGAGCGATCCACATTCTTTTTTTTTTTTTATATACTTTATTTATCTTTTCAAACAATGTGACATACAGTAATTAAGTAGCATACAGTAAATATTTCATGCGGTAAGCTATTATACATTAGTTGGGTTCACCTATGGATAGAAATACCGTTATTTTCAAGGCGTTTATACAGGTGTGACAAGCCAAAAAGTATACCTTCTAGTCCAAACCTGGATGGGACTACTGTTATGCTTCCCCCTCCCTTTCATTTATATGCATACACCTTACCTTCATGGTCATAGCGGACCTTCTTGGTCCCACATTGTAGTGTCCCTATACGTATTTTACCATATTGTTCCGGGGTGCAGTTTACTCTATGCCCGTGGCCTCTAGTGTTGTATTCTCCTCCTTATTTGCATCTTTCCGTATGAGGTACTGTTGGTAGGGGCCCCAAATATTTTTAGGTCTGCATCGTACTGGGAGGAGGGCGTTGTAATTATCTGTTTGTGTGGAGCAGTATGCTAAGTCCGTGTGCCAGTCTTGTAGGGTGGGTACTGGGCCCTGCATCCAGCGAATGGCGATCCTCCATTTTACTAGGAGAATAACAATTGCCGCTAGCTTCCGACCTGATTTTTTAATATCTTTGTCATATCCCAGCATGACAATCATTGGGGATTCGGGCAGCTGCTCTCCCAGCATGTTGCTCAGTGCCACAAACACCTCTCCCCAGAATGCCCTCACTCCTGGGCAATTCCACGCCAGGTGCATAAAGCCGGCATTGCCTTCACCACAGCGCGGACATCCGTCTTCTTCTCTCATGCCATATCTATGCATCCTGGCGGGGGTATAATATGTTCTATGTAAATATTTGTAGTGAATTAGTCTATGTCTGCCGTTTTGTGATATGGTCTTGGTGCGTGCGCAACAGTATGACCATTGTGCTTCGGTAATCTCAGTGCCTAACTCGTCTATCCATTCTTGCTGTATTTTGCTTAATGCTAGATTTTGGCGTGGTCTAGAGAGCGCATATAAGACAGTTATTCCCCATTGCGGCGAGCTAGCCCGGATCAGATGTGTCAGTGAGAGTAGTTCTTGCGGCTCCGCCATGTCCTCCCCCAATATGGTACGCATTTCATGTCTCAACTGGTGATATTAATATTTATCCAACATGGTTAATTGTGGTATTTGCTCTTGTGCCTGTTCCTAGGTTTTCAATACCCCCCCTTGGAAGAAATCTGCCGTACGTTCAATATGCAGGGAGCTAAGTGTCTTGAGTTCTGCTTTATCCTTGCTTAATGGAAGCCAAGCACACCACTCCACAGGAAGTTTTGGGGAGTAGAGTAGAAATATGTGTTGTTTATCTGCTATCTGCCTCAATTGAGACTTAGCACACCCGACGGGATCTATTATATGAAATCTGCGTTGCGATTTGTGCATTAAGTTACATAGGCAGCGGGACGGGATCTGCCTCAACTTTTTCGATATACAGTTGAGGGAGAGTGGCAGGGCCGTGTATCCAATAATGTGTGTGTAGTAGCTGCGCTACCCTGTAATATGTCTCTAGATCTGGCGCATTTAGCCCTCCCTCTGTGTAGGGTTTTGTAAGTGTTTTCCATTTCACTCGGGGTTGCTTGCCCGCCCAAGCGAGGCGGACCATCTGGGAATTCAAAGTGGGAAAAAAGGATTTAGAAAGCTCTATTGGGATAATTGCAAACAGAAAGAGAAACCCGGGAAGCACTCTCATTTTCATGATCGCAATGCGACCCAGCAAGGATAGGGTGAGTTTGATCCATTTGTCGATTGCCTCTGTGAGTCGTTGTACCGCTCGCCCATAGGTTTCCCTCATAACCACCTCTGGGTCAGTGTGTATTTGAATACCCAAGTACCTAACTGGTTCAGTGGTCCACTCTATAGGATATTCCGTATTAGTGTGGACCGTGCTAGGGGTAAGGGGAGTGATCATTGATTTGTGCCAATTTATACGCAGACCCGAATGCTGCCCAAATCTTTCAACTTCCTGTAGCAGTGGTCTAATGTTATGTTCAGGGTTGCGTGTATATAATAGCATGTCATCCGCATGTACTGATATAATCAAGTTATAGTGTGGGAATCGGATACCGCGGTGAGAATGATATTCTCTTATTGCACTTATCAGAGGTTCTGCCACTAGCGCTTACAATAAAGGCGAGAGCGGGCACCCCTGTCTTGTGCCCCTGGTGATAGCGATTGACTCAGAGATTTGACCATTAACCTTCAGCCTTGCCGTGGGTTTTGCATATAAGACCTCTACTAGTTGAAGGAACACCTCGCCCACCCCCACTCTCTTTAGGACTGCGTATAGAAATTTCCACTCGACAGAGTCAAATGCCTTCTCTGCATCTAAAAAAAGGGCTGCAGCCTGCACCTCCGGGTCCGTATGCGTTATGGCTCAGAAAATGGTGCGCACATTGCTAGTGAGAGAGTGCCCGGGCACGAAACCTGTTTGCTCTTGTCCGACAATGGCGGGAAGCATCGGGGCTAGCCTGTTGGCAAGCACTTTTGTGAACAGTTTGGTGTCTGTGTTGAGTAGGGATAGGAGCCTATATGAGGCACATTGCAATGGTGATTTTCCCGGCTTCAGCAGGGCAGTCAAGGTGGCCACCTGCATGGTGGGCGGCATTATGCCGTCGCCGGCCATTTCGGTAAAGAGATTCATTAAATGTGGCATCAAAAGTTTCTGGTAAGCTTTATAAAATGCCACAGTAAGCCCGTCCGAGCCGGGCGCTTTATCGTTCGCCATACTTTTTAGTGCTGCTGTTAGTTCTGTTGGGCAGAGTGGGCCATTAGTTTTTCCCTATCTGAGTTAGTGAGCCATTTCATCGCTATATGGGCCAGGTACTCCTCATCCGGCTCATCTGGTCTGGGATTGCGCGAGGTGTATAATTTAGTATAGTAGTTATAGAATACCTCAACAATCCCAGGCGCGTTGCTAACTGGCTCGTCTTTGTCATTATGAATTTGCTCAATATCTGTATTACTTCTGTTAGGCCTGGTTAGCATTGCCAGGGTGGCGCTGGGCCTCTCCCCTTCAGCGTATACCCTTGCTGTGGCGTACTTCCCCAAGTGTTTGACCTCCGCGTCAGCTAGCTCGTGGTACTCCTCTATTTTTGCACTAATTTGCGACAATGTTGTGGGTTCTGGTTTTTCCTGCATCTGCTGCGCCAATCCTTTTGGCTCCTTTGCCACCTTCTGTAGCTGCGTTCTAATCAATTGTAAAACACCAGCATGCTTGGAAATCGTTATCCCTCTTATATATACCATAAACGTCTGCCATATGGTGCACATCTTGAGGACACTGCCTAGGTTAGTGCCAAAGAACTCTTCTATTGCTTTCTCAAGCTCGGCATGAAACACTGAATCCAGCAGCGAGTACTGGGGAAATCGCCACTCCCTTATCCTGGGTTTCATATTAGGAATTCTCAAGCGTATGCGTACAGGAGAGTGGTCTGAATATGTGCGTGGCATATGTTCAAATTCGCTGATGTGAGGTAGTAGCTCGCGTGAAGCAAACCAATAATCGATACTCGTGTGTGTGTCGTGTACTGTAGAGTAGTGCGTGAATTCCCTACCCGTCAGGGAGTGGTGGCGCCACACGTCAACCAGGGCTTCTGTTTCGGCAATTGCTGCTATTGCTGATGGCCGTCTAGGTGGGCCTTTAGATCTGTCCAGTTCAGGATTAAAATCTCCACCCCAGAGTTGAGGTATATGCAAGAACTCCGTAGTGTAGGCGTACAGTGTTTGGTAAAATTGTGGGTCCTCATGATTAGGCCCGTAAATGCCTACAAGAAGCACGTTGAAACTACCTTTATAGCATCTAACCACTACATACCTCCCTCCTGGTTCGCAACTTATTATCTGCACTTGAAGCCATGTGTCCTTCCTTACCCAGATCAGAACCCCTCTGGAGTGCGTAGTAAAGCATGATTCAATACAAGTGCCCCTCATATTTCGCTGTGTCAGTACCCCGCTTCGTGCTGCCAGGTGGGTTTCCTGCAGGAGAGCCACATCGATATGATGCCTATTCAAGTATGTGACTACCTTTCGAATCTTGCGTCTATCGTTAAGCCCACTCACATGTCACTAGGTTCAAATTTGTGTCCGCAGCTTTTTTATCACCTTCGCCTGTTTCACCTGAGTGTATTGTCTACTATCCCATAGCTTTTTATTAGTAGACTGTTATAACTTAACCCGCACATCATTTTCAATTTGCAACATTTCTTCAATAACTGAACAATTAACCCCTCCGTCCACCCACGCCATATTCCCAAACAGATGACATGGCTTACTTCAACCATCTCGTGGTGCCTACCCCTTCCCCTTTCCCTATGTTTGGTCAACCCCTTCGGTGTGGAATACACCTTGAGGCGGAGGAGGCCTCCCTACGTTTTCCTTTTTATCCAACACTTTACCGTCTACGTTGTAAAACATTACTTCCAAAGGTTTCACATCTAACCACTTTTGACTTGCAGGTTGCCTTCTTGATATATCTGCTCTGTCAAAATTGCAATTTTTCCAGTCCGTATGATTCAGTTAGCGTGGCGCTATTACTCAAACCGGGTAAATACTCAGTGTTCCGCGGTTATATGCCTTACGCCCGCGTTAAGGATTGGTACTTGTGAAGTTAATCTTGTTTATCCAGGTCGCTGCCAGTTGCTGCCTCTTCCCCGTTCGAGTCTATGGGACGCTTGCTCGCACCCTTTCTAGTATGTTCATTAAGAGCTCTCTGCAGTGCCTTGGGGTCTGTGTAGATTTTGGGTTTGCCATCCATTGTAACTTTTAGTCTAGAGGGGTATAACATTGCATAGTCCATGCTGAGTTCTCGTAGTTTGCATTTTACAGGGGCAAACTGTCTTCTCGCCTCCTGCACCATGGGGGTGAAATCCGGAAACAGTGATAGCGTTGAGCCCTCAAATTAAAGTTCCCGCAGTTCTCTCGTCCAACGTAATGCCGCATCTGTATCCCTGTAATTTAGCAACCTCGCTATCACAGGGCGTGGGGCTGCCCAGGGGGGGGAGGGGTGGTCTAGGGGCCAAGGAGCGATGGGCTCTTTCGACTATGAAGACTGTGGAAAAGGTGTTGCGTCCAAGCAGTGACACCAGCAGCTGCTCAGAAAACTTTTCCATGTTGCCTGTTGCCGTAGTTTCTGGCAGGCCCGTGATGCGAATATTGTTGAGCCTTGATCGCGCCTCTAAATCTTTGGATTTATCCTGGATAGTCATTAGGAGCTTTTCCATTTGTTTCTGTGTTTTATCAATTTCTGTTTGGGCGTCTTCAGCTTCAGATAGTCTACGCTCTGCCATGTCCAGTCGTTCTGCGTGCTTATCTATGCACTCCGTCATACGGTCCATTCGATATGACAGTGAGTCTATTTTACCGTCTATCGTGGTGAGGCTCTTTTGCATGCCAGTTAGTATTTGGCGCAGATCGCCTCCGATTTCATCGGGTACAGCGTCTTGTGTTGGTAGGGTCAGCTCTGTATCTTCCTCCCTACTTCTTGTGGCTTTACGCTGTTCAAACTGAAATTTGGTTTGCAGCTTATCAGTTTTCCCCATAGTGGATATTACTGCCTCCGGTGGGTTTTTACTTGTGTGGGGCTGCCTCAGTCTTGTTGCCAAGTTTTCTGCGCCAGATCAGCGTGCTTTATTTGCCTTGCAAGTGGATTGTTTAATAATAATAATAATAATAATAATACCGACATTTGTTGAGCGCGAACAGCTACCTCCAAGGAGGTGTCCCGGCGCTAAAGTGACAGGTAACACGCGAGCGATACTGCAGTGTGTTACGTTGTGGGCGCCTGCTGGCTGTTCAGGCCTTAAAGTGTGTGGTACTCGCTGCCTGTTCTCACTAGTCCGTGCAGCGGCTTTTCTACTCGTTACAGGTATAGTATGGATTAGCTGCCCAATATATCCATTGAATGCACCTCACCCAGGATCACAGCAGGGAAGCCCAGCACGTGTCCCAAGTCAGGATTCTATATGCCCAGAGGCATGACCGCCGCTTTTTAGCACACAATCTGTGGGCAGCGTGCACCCTGAATATGTGCACCGATGCTGTCTACGCCTCCCAGTCTTTATCCTGCCGTCCCCCAGGGCTATGCTCAGCGAGTACAGTCTTGCTGCTCTACCCCCCCGGCAGGCCCATTACTGTGTTTCTCCACTCCGCTTTCAGCCTGCCCGGGCAACTGCGCACTCACCGCAGCGGTCCGTGGTTCCTGTGCTTGCCGTAGCCGCAGCAGCGATTTAGCGCCTTCGCGCCGGCGCGTGGCCGAAACCTCTCTCACTGGGCGTCGGGGGGCCCTTTCGGTGCACACAGCTTGTCCTCCCTCTCCGACTGGTATCTCAGCCCCGTGGCTTACCACAACAGTCAGATCCGGCGTCTTCCCCGAGCTGCTTACAGGGGCGATCGGTGCGCAAGCCTCGGGGTGTTCTTCAGACGGCGGTCACGCCCAGCGCCTCAGCTGCGTACGTTCTCTCGCTGCGTCTCACTAGGCCGCATTGCCCGATCCAGCTTCAATCTCCGGCTGCCACGCTTAAATGCACCTTATTGTGAAGTTCGACATTAGTGTGACAACATGCGCTATATTTGTAGCAGTGAAACCTCCAGATGTAGCGGATTCCTTCAGGATAGTTTAGACGGTTGTCGGAGCTCGCTCAGTTGGCGGCCATCTTGATGTGAGGATAGCTCCACCCCCGCCAGCGATCCACATTCTTATCAAGAGCTATATTGAGGTCACCCACCCCCCCTATAGGACCAGCCTGTCTAGGGATGTAAGGGCCTCCCCCAGTGCAGCACAAATTAAATGTTCCTGCCCGGCATTAGGTGCGTACAGGGAGCCCAGGGTGAGTGTCTGAGTGCCTAGCCGTATTTGGTATACCAGGAGGCGGCCCTTGAGTTCTATTAATTTAGGGCTAATCGTTCCCTGAAATTTACGGGAAATTAGGATCGCTACCCCAGCCATTTTGCGTTCCAGTGAGGAAAAGAAATGATGTGGGAATGCCTTGGATTTGAGCCGGTGAGAGTCACTCTGGAGGAGGTGGGTCTCCTGGAGAAGACAGGCATCAGCACCGGTGTGCTCTAGGTATGAAAGAATGTCCCTACGCTTGACCAGGTTGTTAAGCCCATTTACGTTTAGCGAGACCACCTTCAGGTAATCACTTGATGCCATAATGTGTGTGTGCGATCCTGCTAATGGCCATCTGCCGGTCTCTCTGCCCCCCGGGCTGTACTATGGTGTGACATGAGCACCTAGGGTGTGAGAGCTTCTGCCGCTAAAACCCTAACTTCCTAGACTTTGAGATCCTCTGTGGTGCTATAGCTTGGTACATAACAAACAAACATACTTGAACAAGAAACAAGAACAAAGTCTCAGGAAGGGATGGGACGATCTGGACGACCCAAGCCTTTCCAGGAGAAAACAAAAGATGGGGTCTGTGGTGGCCATATGTGTCTATGGGGGTCCCCCCATCTCGGCCCCGGGTAGCATTTGTCGTGCGCCCCTACTGTGTCTGAGGCGCAGCTCTGGCATTTCAGTCAGTGTGTCCCTGTTCCAGGTCTCCCGCAAGACTCTCCAGGACCACTTTCCTTTCTTGGGCCATCACATCTGGATCCGGTTTCGAGAGACCTCCGCTTTGGGACCTCCGCCTCCATCATGTCCATCGGCTGGTCCTGGTTCCTGTTCTCGTCGTGTTCCCCGGGGGTCCCTCTGGTAGCTCAATCTGAAGGAGATCGCAGGCCGTCCTGATGGAGCGCAGTTGGTGAGTTTTCCCTTCCCAGGTGAAGACAAAACGAAAAGGATGACCTCACGTGTACAGGGTTTTGTGCTCTCGGGGATAAGCAGTAACCGGGCAGAACTCTCTCCGCTTCTGCAGCGTGATCGTTGAGAGGTCCTAGAAAAGTTGAAGCTGGTGGCCCCGAAAGTGTACCGGGTTGGCGTCTCTGGCCTTGCGAAGGATCTGTTCCTTTGAGGGGAAGCTGTGTACACAGGCCAGGATGTCCGGGGGGGGGGCAGTTTCGTAGCTCAGGGGGGCCTACCTGGTGAACTCTATCTAGTCGGATGTCAGATGCCTGTGTGTCCCCCAAGATCTGGGCGAAGAGAGCGGTGACATACTCCTATATGTTCCCTGCTTCCGCAGACGGCGGGGCATTCCTGATTCGGATGTTGTTGCGCCTTGATCTGTTTTCGAGGTCCTCGGTGTGGGCCTGAAGATCTATCTGCTGATCTGTGTGGCAGATGAGTTCTTGCCTAGGCTGCTCGATTTCCTCGTCCCTGGTGATCTCATGAGCCTCTAGGGCATCCACTCTGTCCCGATGTCCAAGATCTCCCTCCGTACTTCCTACAGATCCTGTGCCAGATCCCACTTTATCGACTGCAGGTCTTCCCTGAGGGACGAAAACAGGGTCCCCAGGTATGACCTGGTGATTGGTGCCTCACCATCATCTACGTCCTCTAAAGGCGGGGGGTGCTCGTGAGGCCAGGGCGCTCTGCGGCGGGGGGACAGAGGTCTTGGTTAGCATGTCCTTCAGGGAGCGGTCTTTCTTGGCCTGGGGCGCTGCCATGTCTCCTTCCGCGGCGGGGTCATCTCCAGCTCTGCACCCCTAGGACAGGGGGGCCCATGTCGCAACGAGAGCAACCCCCTTGGGAGGAGGGTCTCACTGTCTTCCTTATACCTTGAAGAGGGTGCAGTTTCTCGAAATTCAATGGTGGGGCTCGGTGGGAGCACCCCGGCGCCAAGGAGGTCCCCCTCTTTGGTTGCGGGGATCCGTGTGGGGTCCCAGACAGGTGAGGCGGAGTGGGGCAGTCTTTGGGGGCCCAACTGTACTGAGGGGTGCCCCTTCTAAGTGGTCTCGGTAGTCCTGGCTGTTTGACCTTTGCAGGGGGGGAGGCAGGGCCGTGCGCCCCTTAGGAACCTTAACTGTGTGATTTGATGACCGGCCTGCCTCCTCGTCTCCTACTGCTCCCCACTCACTGGGTGTACTTAGGCCGGATTTGTATAAGTCTTCGCGGTCTGCCTTCATGCACTTGGCTCTTACAGTGGAGTGGAGGATTCACAGCACTCTCTGTGGGGAGGGTGACTCCCGTCCCCGTCATCCTCCTCAGCCCAGGGCCTCGTTTCTTGTTGGCCTGCTGGGTGCCGCCTCTTGATTTTGTTGCCTGGGCCACCCTAAGAGCCCACAAGCTCCCCAGAACACGCCTCTTGCACCTGCCGCTTTCCTCGGCCCCACGGCCCACCAGGCCCCCAGTGCTGCCGGGTCTCACTGTCTGCTCATCTGGCAGGCACCGCCCACGTGCTTCGATTCCTGGTCCTGAGTGTCCCAACAGCAATCACGGCCCCCAGAGGCCTCGGGACATCCAGTCTTCCCCCTAGTGATCAGGTACGCAGCAAATGCGCCGGGCCGCATCCGGGCCGGGGAGGATTTACTCTTGCCTTCACTGTCCCAGGCTTCAGGGCCTCGCGTGTCTCCGGAGTATCCAGGCATCGGCTGGGAGCCCTTAGGTCCGCCCCTCTCTGCGCCCGCTTGCTCTGGGCCTGGCCGACGGGCGCAGGCCACTCCCGGCCGTCCTCACAGGGTTCGGGCACCCCTCCCAGCCTGCCGACCGTCGGTGTCAGGTCTCTGACGATCTCCCGGTGCCGCCGGGTCTGCCGCTCCCACTCTTGGCAGCCTCCGTCTCGTCCGCCCAGTTGCACGAACTTGGGGAGCTGAGAAGCTCTCACGGGCTCCAAGGGGTCGCAGGCGTCAAATCCACCTCTCAGGAACCAGGGGTGCCAAGGGTACACCTTATTTCAGTGGGCCGGAGCGGAGGGACCAGAACGCACGTCCGCTCACTCCGCAATCTTGACCACGGCCCCCCGTCTTGATATTTTAACAGAGTTCTGTAAAACTTTATTACCATCCATACTAATTTTGTTAGGAGAGAGGCGTAGTAGAAATTACTTTAATTTTAAATAACAAAATAATCCTATTTTGGGGAGCCGATGTGCCCTACTTATATCCGGATGAGATAGGAGGACTCTGTTACTAAAGAACTGGTCAAGGGTCCAAAGTTTTGACCCGCTCCAACATTTTAGATAGAGTCTTGAAAACAATAGGGAAGGCTAGGATTGTTGCCAAGCGAGGTGAACAGATGGAAAAGTGGTATATGACAAATAACTCGAATATCCTGACAGACCTTATGATGTACCAATAGGGCCTTAAACTGTGTATGCTTGAAATAGAACGTATTGATCAAACCTTTATAAGGTATAATCTTTTGTGTGAAAATCTGACATTCCAGGACTAAGCCAGCAAGCTCCCATTCCCCTGACCCAACCACCGCAGAGCGCATAAGCATAAATGAGGCAATGAAGTAATTCCAAAGAGATGGAAGTGCGAACCCTCCTTTGCTATGAGGCAGATGTAGATATCTTATGGCACATTGGGGTTTTTTAAATTGCCATATAAATATTTGCCAGCTACTTTCAACTCTTTTGAAGAAACTCTTGTGAAGATATAGGAGAATAGACCTAAATAGGAAAAGGTAATGTGGCAAGATAACCATCTTAATAATGTTACATCTTCCTGTTAGACCCAGATGTAGGCTATCCCATTGTCTAAATAGAGAAAGGGATTCTGTATATAGTGCTTCGTAGTTAAAGAGAAATAATGGTTCTCATATTAAAAGAAATATTAACGCCCAGATACCTAGCCAATGTGACATACCAGGAGTCAACGTTTTTAGGATTTGCATTAGCTACGATCTCTGTCTTACCCATATTCAGTTTACACCCAGAGACTTACCCGACTGCTGTGGCAGCATCTTCAATTGCTAACAATGCCTTTGTGTGTGAGATGTTAAAATTGCAATATCGTTTGTGTATGCTAAAAGCTTAAGCTCCCAGTTATGCAGCCTAAAGGGTGGAATTAAAGTAGACAATTTCAGGACTGAATGTATGGATCTAAATAGAGAGTGAACAGAAGCAGGGATACAAGACATCCCTGCCTGTTAGCATGATTGATTTGGATAGCCTCGATAATGTTCCCATACAGATGATCCGAGCAGTTAATGAGGAATAGAGTGATTTGCTCCTCGTTATAAAACCTGGCCCAAGCCCCATCTCAGACATAACCGTCCACAGGTACCAACAGGCATCCATGCATTCTGCATTCAACATGATCATCCGGGCCGAGCTTTTCAGTTCCTCTGAGACATCTAAAGCTGATATGGCTAGTTTTGTGTGGAAGGTGGTATCCCATGAGGGAACAAATCTATGCTGCATCGGATCTATTAGTGACGTTATAACCGCTGCTAGTCAGTTTGATAATACCTTAGTATAAATTTTACATTCACAATTTATTAATAATTTAGGGTGATATGAGCACAATTAAGTGGATCCTTATTCTCTCAAATATGGAATTGTAAGTTTCTCCCCAAGACAGTGGTGTTGATTCTAAAAAGGCAGAAGAATTTCCAAGTTCACAAAAAATAGGGGTAATAATATATTTATAAACTATTTATAAAATTTTGTCAGGATATATTCCAGACCCCTTGCTTTGCCCATTGCTAATTGTGAAATAGCCCTTTTAATCTCCTCCCTGGTGATTTGGGTGTCCAGCCCAGCCCTTTGCTGCGCAGTAAGTTTGTTAGGTCTCACTGCCTAGAGATATCTGTCGATCATACAACGGGTTGCCCGACAGTCCTCATTGTAGAGTTTGGATCAGAATTGGTGAAAGACTGATAATATAGCAGAGCAACTTGTAACAATTTTTCCAGTAGCATCTCTTATACTCGAAATCAAATTTTTATTGTTCTTTCATTTGAGTTGAAAAGCTAGTAAGGGACCCATCTTCTCACTATTCTCAAAGGACAGTAGACATTTTGCCAGATACTTAGAGCTGGCCCGGTCCCAGCTCATTTTCTTCAGTTGCATCTGGAAGATAGTCAATTAACCAAATATATTCGAGATGCTATCTTGACAATTTTGATACCTGTGTTGGAGTGAGTATTCTAGCTCCTGTTGGATAAGTTTCTTCTGTAGTTTCGCCTCTGTGGACCATTCTTCCTTACCTTTTTGAATATTATAACTAGTAGTCTGACCCTGAACAAAAGCTTTTAAAGCATTCCAAACCATTATGGGGTTGGCAAAGCCTTTGTTGATACTAATAAATTCATTCAGAAGGAGGAGGAGCCTCGGCCATGATGGCTGCCCGGAGTTGAGGCTCCGTGATGAACCTGCACACCGGCATCCAGAGCGGCATTTCGCCCCGTCCTAATCCTGACAATTTCGACAATTTCTGCAATCGGAGCACTGGCGGAGCATTCTGAACGCTAAACCGCCTCCCTACGATCCCACCTCGCCGAGATATGATCCGCGTCTTCCCCACACGGAAACGAACCAAGATGGCACCCGGGGAATTGTGAAAAAACACCCGGGAGCCGAGAGAAGTTGACTGCGATATCGCCGGTTGCCGCTTTAATCATCCGATAGCGGCCTCATCCACCCCCCCCCTGCCGCCCGCTTCTCGATGCAAGGTTTGACCTCCCTGCTGGCACTGAGCGGAGGAGATGAGTAGAGACACGGGAGGAGCAGCGCAACAGACGGAGGTTTCAAGTGCCGGGACATGCAGCGCCTTACTGGGAGAAGATAGTGTGTGGCGGCGACTTGGGGACCCAGAGGAGCAAGAATGTAGCGGAATCCACCGGGAACCAAGTAAGGGGGAATAATGAACTCACCTGGTGACGTGAACCCGCGAGGGAGGCCCCGGACGATAGTTACTGCCTGGGAGTGCTGTAGCCTGGCCGAGAACGTTTTGACTGATGCGTGCTGGAGTGGCGGGCCCCCTGATGACTGCCTTTGTTTTGATACCGGGCCTGCGGCTGGCAGCACGCTCCAGAGGGGAGAGAGGCAACAAAAGCTCAATGCCTGACCCTAAGATGGCGGCTGCGGTCGAAGGCGGCGCCATCAAAGTATAACACTGGAACCACACAAGGAACTAACCTTAATCCAACCGGACGCACACCCGTTGAGGTATTTGCCGCATTTTTTTTACTTCATTAGGGGCTGTTGGTTTAAAGCGTGTTGCCTGTCCTTAAAATGGCGACTGTACGAGCTACACGGAGCTCCTCCTTCCAGCCTGGCGATTTGGTGCTTTGTCAACGTGGCGCTAGCCAAGTGGGAAGAGGCAATACCATTAGACCCTTTTACAGGGAGTGCCTTTCTCTACCAGCTTGTCTCCCTTAAATGGCCCCCACAACTATGCCCTTGTCCAAAGCACTCCTACTCCCCTTGTTGGGGATGGATCCAGCTTCTTTGCCCTGGAGTCTCAGAGACCCCTCTGAGAGAGTCCACAGTGACAAGGGTGACACACATAGTGGAGGACTGGGACTGATCCCCTTACCACTGGGAGCCGTCTCCTACCCTGCCGGACTTCGGACACTGTGTTCCTGCTGGGTTTCCCACACTCTCCCCCACCTCTTCCCTCCTTCTTTTCTCAGAGTGTGCCCGTGACCAAAGCACACCTCTCCCCTTGTTGGGGAG
Organism: Calotriton arnoldi; assembly: GCA_963921515.1. Lineage (NCBI taxonomy): Eukaryota > Metazoa > Chordata > Amphibia > Caudata > Salamandridae > Calotriton > Calotriton arnoldi. The sequence continues at coordinate 1,488,093 of CAWUFW010003005.1, read as the reverse complement.
GGATCCTGCATCTTATGCCCTGAAGTCTCAGCGACCCCGCTGAGAGAGTCCACCGTGAAAATGGGAATCACACATAACTGAGGACTGAGAATGATCCCTGTCCCACCCAACCGGACGTCAGACACAGTTACTTCCCAGTCTCCACGCTGTGTCCCCTACTCCCTCCACCTCCGCTTCCCTCCTTCATTCTTTGGCTACCTCCCCTTTTCCCTTCCTCTCTCCCCTAAATTCCTCTCCACCTGCCTGCTTTGTCTATCCTTATGCCTATGCTCCGCTAAATTCTCCCTCCCCACACTCTTTTACATTACCCCCTTACACCTCTACACGCCATTAACCTAAAAATGTAACTTGTAATTGTTGTACCTTATGTAACAATGTATAATTTGTAAGATATGTAACTCTCCTCATGTAAAGCGCTCTGATACCTCCGGGTCTAGCCAGCGCTATATAAAACTCAAGTAAATAAATAAATAAATAAAATTCAAGCCAGAGCCCATGAACCGAATATATTCTGAGGCAGCAGTAACTTGTGATCAAAAGTCCATTGGCGTGGGGGTATGGCATTGGCCAATTTACTTGACTTAATAAATAATGACAATGGGTTATGGTCTGACACAATCCGGGGATTTAATTTGATAGACAAAGTGGGTAAAAAACTATGACTTGCAAAGAACATGTCTGTACGAGAAGATGTGCCATGTGGAATAGAATGAAAAGTAAACCCAGGTTCATCCCTCCGACAGACCCGCCAAACATCGCGGAGAGCATATGTTTAGACAATTTGCTTTATGGCCACCCTACACTTTCTCATATGCTCTAGACTTACTTTTGAGGATGTTGTTGAGTCCGCCCCTGGGTGAATAGTCAGGTTAAAATCTCCGCAGAACACAATTGGGTCCTGCCACATACTGAATCCACCAAGATGAAAGTTGAAGATTGTAAGGTTGTCCGTATTTGTGGCATAAACCACACATAACATGAATTATAAACTACTGTTCCCTATGCAGGCAATCAACCACCTTCCTGACCTATTTAGCTTGACCTGATGAACAACTCATTCTTTACCCCTAGAGAGTAATGCCACCCCCCTCTTTGGAACATCAATCCCGGTTGCAGCGAGGGCATAATAGCCTAAGCTACTTAGCTTGTGAAGTTTATTGGTGGTAAAATGGGTCTCCTGCATTCAAAAAAAGATGAGGATTAAGAGTGCTTAATTCCTCTCTAATATATCTAATCTTAGCAATGAAATGCATACCATTGATGTTCCAGCTAAGTATGTGCACATTCTGTTAACAGCTTATAATGGTATTATCTATTAGTAGGCAATGATATTATGATTTGACTCAGTTGCCTTAATTGATGATATTTCTCTTCTTTTTACCCTTCTAAAACCCTGTTGCCTCCTCCATATCGTTGTACTTTGGCCCAGAGCCTCATGCAGTCCCTTGTACCCCACACCAACCCTCAATCCCAAACCGACCAGCTCCTCCCCCTCCCACCTACCCATACCCATTCCTGTCCTTCTCTGCCATGCAGGACTTTGAAAGCTTTGGTGTGAATCCACACTGACCCTCTCCAATATGGTAGATTTGCAACGCAGCTGACAGCAAACCACCCTTCCAGGAGTGTTCAACAGATCAAACATCACAAGAATGCCCACCCAAGTTTCCAAGTGATTAATAAACAGAAAGGTAAAAGAAAAAGAGATAAGGGGCCTTCCGGCATGAAGCCATGCAGTCCAATAATACGCCCTTGACCAGCGCATCGAGCAACACATTTCATTTAGCAGATCATGGCCCAAGGGGTCAGATAAATTTTTTAAAAGACAGTGCTACATTTTCCCAGGGACAGGGTCAGCCTATAGCAGCTTGCTCAAGAGATACAAACAAAACTAGAATACAGTTCACTTATTGGGTTCCCCCACTGAGTTAACAAGTCCTTTACTTTCCCTGGGTCTTGGCCATAGATTGTTTGACCCTTAAAGCATATTGTCAGATTAGCAGGCTCTAGTAAGGAAACTATGGTGCCAAGTTTCTGAAAAGATAAAATTGTCTCCCGTAGGCGCAATCTGCGTTCTACTGTCTCCTGGCAAAAGTCAGACCTCACAAAGAATTCCACTCCGCAGGCTTTAACTGGTTTACTTGGGCAAGCCAACTGGAATATATGTTGCCTGAACATGAAGTTCCCAACATAGATCAGGATGGCCAGTGGATAATTAGCTGCCCTATACTTATTTGGCTAACGATAGGGGAATCTGTGCACTTGCTGTATCTGGCAGTCGATGTCCCTGTCACTGAGTTGGGAGAATGACTGCTGAAATACATGAACAATATACTTTCTAGGATCATCCCCCTTGTTCCCTTCTGGACTCCCCAATATGCGTAGGTTGTTTTGCCGCATTCAAATTTCAACATCATCCAGCTTCTGAGACATGGCCTGCAATCTGCCATCAAGTTGCCTTATTTGGTTTTTAATATCTTGTGCTGACTCCACTAGACTAGCAGGTTGAGACTCAATGTTGTTAAGGTGGCCATGGAGAACATCCATATACTTGGACATTTTTCGCAGTACCACCTCTGTTTTTATATAGGAGGTCTTCAAAGTCAGAGAGTCCTTTTTTATATTCCTCCCTGTGGAGTTGGAGCAAGTTGTAGATAAAGGCAAGAGAGGGAGAGTGTAACAGCAGATGCGGACCCTGGCTCCCAGACTTCACTGTCACCCAGAGGGATATTTTCGTTGTCTATGACGGTCATCTGGGATACCGCAGACCATGGACCATGTCTCTTGCAAAGTTTAGTTGGTAGGAGTTAACTCCACCTCCTCAGGATCCCATAATAGCTTGTCCTCACTGGTCTCGGCAGTAGCTCTAGCAATATTATGGTGACTCTCTAAATTGTCTATTGGATTTGTAGAGTTCCCGGGGGCTGCCACTCTGCCCTCCCATACCACCCAAGCCTTAGGTATTGCTGCGCTCTCTGTCAGGTTGCATTCACTGTCTGTACCTGAGTCAGATGTAGCCAAGCTACCAGCCTCTGTAAAGTCTGATAGTAAAACAAAAGCTTCCAGGGTCTCTTGATTCTCATTAGACTCATTGATACTGTGAGCCCCCAATCATGCCATTTACATCATCATGAGTGGTCATCTAGTATACATCTTTCCCAGTGAGATCTACTTCCACCACAGACATAGGTGGCCATAACCAGTATTGTGTGTGATGTTTGCATCAGCCCCAGCGGTGGCCTGGCCATTGGTCTCAGTATTGCCCCCTAATGGAGGCACCAAACGGCCGGACAAATAAATAGTAGGGGTGGTGGGTACCTGCAAGGGGGTAACAGAGGCATGTGAACCCGAGCCCTTAAGACCAAAAAAATCCACCATTGTTCTCTTCATGGGGATTTGTGAAGACTCATTAAAAAATATACCCGCTGAAGGATCTGACTGAGTGCCTACCTTGAGTGCCTGTGTTGTAGGTGCCAGAACAGATTCCCTGGTGGATTTGAAAGCTTCAACTTCGGCTCCAGTCCCCGCACAAGGCATGGCGTCCACTTTGTTTGACACTATGTCCTTTGCTTGGCCAGTCTCTCCTGCTTGAAGCGCCTCCAATGGTTTAAGCATCTCAGAAGTATTAGTAGTCCCGTAGGGCTGCTTGGGCTCCTTGTGTGCTACATCAGGCTCCTTGGGCTCCTTAGGCCCTGTACTGTGCTGCCTGGACTCATACAGAAGCTTAGACGAAGATGCCTCAGCCACACCTGTTCCCTCATCGACTGCCTCAAACCCCCCCCCCCGACCTCTCGCTCCATCTGAATGTGGCACGGTCGTGACCGGTGATCACTAGCGCCCACACCATCTCTAGTTTGTCGGCCTCCCCGAGGGCCTGGCATCTCAGCCTCTGTCTTCTTCCCCTACATCAGGACCGCAACAAGAGCACAGGGACAGGCTGCTGCTCCCTAAATAACGCCTAGTGAAGAGCCGGCATGCAGGGCAGCAGGAAACCGCCTGCTCCTCCACCCAACACCAGCAGAACCATCATGGAGCCCCAGGATAATGTAGGACAGACAGGTGAGTGGCACATTAAACATACCCAGCTGTAGGCCTCTACTTGACTTCAGGTGCAGTCGGAGGTACCAGTGTGCGTATCCCCTCATAGCAGATAGATTGAGCCGCATAGGCTCCCTTAATTAGACGGGCAAGTAAACAGCATTCTTCCACTCAACCCCAAGAGTTGAAGGAGAGCGTCAGCCACGCCCTGCCATCTTGATCATCTGAGCATCAAGTCACTTGTTTCAGCCACGGACCATTTTAGGGGATCCCTCTTCCAGCTCAGCGCCAGAGGAGCCTGTGGTGACTTTCAGTGAACTGCAATCCTTTGTTTAGGACCATTCCTAGTGCCACCATACATTTCCTCATTTTTCTATTTTTCCATTCTTTTAGGATGTTCATTAGGCATAGCTTTACCGACCTATCAAGTGGAAATGCTGTAATCCGTGACATTTCTGCAGTGATGGAGCCCCAAAAGGCAAGACCATGTCATGTGTAGAAAGTAACCTGCGCACAGTCCACATCAGCCACAGGAAACTGGCGTCAAGGGGTCTATTCAGGTTAGTCTGCAGGATGTGAGGTAGATCTGATGCAAATAGTTAAAATGAATCATCTCATACCTGGTGCTGGGAAATACTGTTTTCACCGATGCACTGGCTTTGTGCCATTCCTGTCCTGTCCACACCTCTGAGCACGCCTCCGACCACTTATCTTTCACTCTAGCCATAGTGCGCCCCCTTCCTAAGACAGTTCCTTCTGCAGGAGTGTGACGGGCCTCCTACATCCTACCAAATCCACCAGTTGGCACACCACTTTATACTCCGGGGATTCCTCGGGGAACATATTCCGCACCTGGTATGCCACCTGAGCTAACCTTGCATAGTGTAGAAAATGACCCGTTCCACTCCAAACTGGTCTTGCGCTTGATTGAGTATTATAAATCTATTATTACAATATAGGTCGCCTTATGTTATGCAACCTCCCTCCTGCCATTGAGAGAAGGACATTTCATCCCTCAACGACACAAAGGGCCGCAGCCGCCATAGTGGTAGATTTTCTGCAAAGGGTGCCCTCCCTAGGGTTCTACTATCCACTCTATGCCAAATGTACGGCATATGTCTAATAAGATAGGGCAGGTCTTTCGAACTCCCCTGCCCATGAAAAAGAGGTCCTGTAGGGTGTATTGCCTGAATGTTCTTGCCAATAAAGATCGATCCAGGTTGGAATCTTAGTTGAACCAGCCTAGTGTGTGCTGGAGCTGTGTCGCCGCATAGTTTAGAAATAAGTCTGGGAGACCTAGCTCTTCCTCTGCCAGGGGGAGTTTCACTGTATCCAGCTTTACCCGGCTTCTCCTTCCCACCCACACCAGACAGTTGAGTTGAGCAGTTGGTTAAATTGTTGAAATGTCTGCATTGGGATTGGGCACATAACATTCTGCAGTACGTACAGACACCTAGGGAGAATCAACATTTTTGCTATTGCCGCATGACCCATCAGTAACAGCGGTAGTCGGGTCCAAACCTCTGTGGAGATCTCCAGTCCCTTCAATAGCGTCTTGATGTTTATTTCATTCTGAGCTGCATTAGTGTGCATCATCCAAATCCCAAGGTACCAGAATCTGTCTCTTTCCCATCTCATTTCCACCACCCTGGGTGCAGCTGCGCCTTCATGTGCCCACCGCCCCAGGGGAAATAGATTCCTCTTTGTCTTATTTAGCTAGAGAAAGAGAGAGAGATGTGGTAGAGGGTGGTGAGGTAGAAAGAGTGTATAAAGCAGGGGCGGCTCCTCCATTAGGGTGGAGGAGCTTCGCCCCACTGCTTTCTCGCAGTGCGAGAAGCAGAAACATAAAATGGTATTTTAAATACCATTTTATGTTTCTGCTTCTCGCACTGCGAGAAAGCAGAAGAAAGGGTATGCCTGGTTGGGGGCGGGCGGGTCGGGGAGGAGTGGCTTTCCCACTGTTGTGGGCCCTGACTGTTTGGTCGGCTCTCTGGGGCCGACCAAACCAGCCATGCGCACTTTCCGCATGGCCTCCCTACAGGCGCCCGGCTGGGCGCTGTCCACACCAATCACAACGCTGCCATTACAGCGTTGCGATTGGTTTACAGGAGGGGAGGGAGAATGCCTGTTCCTGTTCAGGGGCAGGAAAACGCCAAACGCGGGACCCTGCCCAGGAGCAGAGGCGGCGCGGGACCCGGTCAGGTAAGTTTGTTTTACATTTTTCTTTTACCCCCCGCGCGAACCCCCGCGTGACCCCACCCCCCCACCCGCAAGTATTGCGAGCCGCGACTGGTATAGAGAGAGGTACAGAGAGATCTAGAGAGCTTGAGAGAGATATGGAGAGGTGAGGTATAAAGAGATGGGATTAAGAGAGAGTTGCAGTAGATGGAGGAGAGATACAGAGACATGAGATGAAAATAGAGAAATGAGATGCAGATAGAGGCTTGAGGTATACAGTATAAAGGTGGAGAGAGGATTAAAGATTTAGATATGTAGACGGACTGAGTGCTGAGCATTTAATTGCTAACACCTGCTTGGCAGTACTAAGGGTAAGGTTGGGCAGGCTGAGCATGCTCAGGTGCAGTGGCGACTCTTCCGCTGAAGCGGAGGAGCGCCACCCCACTGCAATTTTTGCTGTGGAAAAAGGAAAAATAAAATGATATTTAACACTATGTTATTATCATTCTATTTTCCTTTTGCCATGCAGCTTTACGGGGCGGGCGGGGTTTGGCTGTCGTCACAGCCAGCAAGCGGAGAAATGATGGGCACTTAAGTGAGTATGACGGTTTGGCCGGCCATCTCAATCAATCAATCAATCAATCAGGGGTTTGTAGAGCACGACTACTCACCCATAAGGGTCTCAAGAGCTGGGGGTGCTGCTTCTTCTGGGTGTGGAGGATCATTCGAAGAGCTAGGTCTTGAGGTCCTTTTTTAATTAAGTCAGCGACGCTGATTGACTGAGGTGGAGTGGCAGGGTGTTCCAGGTCTTGGCGGCGAGGTAGGATAAGGTACTTCCTCTGGTTCTGGTCTTGTGGATCCTGGGGACAGAGGCTAGGGTGCGATGGGCGGAATGGAGTTGTCTGGCGGGTACGTGGACTGCAAGGCAATGGATCAGGTATGCTGGTCCTATATTGTGGAGAGCTTTGTAGGCATGGGTGATGAGCTTCAATGTGATTCTCTTGTTGACCGGGAGCTACTGGAGTTCTCAGAGGTGTTGCGTGATGTGGCGGGGGATGTCCAGGACCAGTCTGGGCCTCTTGGGCCGGCCAAATAGTCCGGCGCACTTTGCATGTTCCCCACCAGGCTGCATTGCACACAGCCTGGTGAGGAACATGCACAGGCTCCTTGTCCCCTTCTGAGCGCCGACCCACGGTGCTCAGACCAATCACAATGCTGCATTGCAGCGTTGAGATTGGCTTAGGGAGCGGGTGCTTCCTGCTTCAGAGGACGACACAAGTCGAGGCGGCAGTCCGGAGGTCTGACAGCAAGGTCAGTCACATTTTAATTTATTTTTCAAACCCCCTACTCCGCCCTACCCATGCTACTCGATGGCAACCGCCCCTGCTCAGGTGCCAAATTAAAAATAATCTATTTCTATGGTAACTTTTATCGCTTTAGCAGAAAGGACCATGGGCAATTGCCTACATAACCCATGCCTTGAATGAATGAATGAATGACCCGTATTTGTATAGCGCGCAGCTACTCCATCCGGAGTGTCCCGGCGCTGGCAAGTTAGCAAGTGCATACCCTACGCAGCTTAGTTTTTAAATAGCCAAGTTTTGAGCTGTTTTTTGAAGTGGGAGAGCACTGTTGAAGATCTCAGAGCTGCAGGCAGTTTATTCCAGAGGTGGGCTCCCAAAAAGCCAAAAGATCTGCCGCCTCTGCGTGCCAGGCGAGCTTTGGGGATGCAAGCAAGGTCGGCGTTGGACGATCTAAGTGTCCTGGTGGGCACATAACGGCTGACTCGTTTTCTAAGATATGTGGCACCTGTTCCATGGAAGGCTTTAAAAAAAATAACCAGAGCCTTAAATTTTATTCTTTCCCTAACTGGGAGCCAATGTAAGGACTTCAGATGGGGGGTCATGTGTGATCTGGGTTTAAGTTTAAGAATTGCTCTTGCTGCTGCGTTTTGCACTACCTGGAAACGCTGGAGCAGGTAGTCCAGCAAACCCAGATAGAGGGCATTAGCATAGTCCAGTCTGGACGTAATCAGAGCCTGAACCACTGTCCTCCTGGTATCCAGGGGGAGAAGTGGCAGAAATTTCTTAAGCATCCGTAGTACTCCAGAACAGGTTCCTACTAGGGCTTGAACTTGGGTCCGCATCGAGAGCTCGTTGTCCAAGTGGATGCCTAGGTTTTTCACTATCAATTGGGCAGTGCTGGGAGAGGGGAGATCTGATGGCCACCACTGAACCCAATTGTTCTCCACCGGTTGGCCGAAGAAAATGATCTTGGTTTTGTCCTGATTGCACTTAAGCTGATTCTGCTTCAGCCATTTAAAAACATTGGTGAGGCAGGAGCTAATTGCATCCCCATTAAAATCCTCCCCTGTCTTGCATGAAAAAATCAGCTGTGTATCATCAGCATAAGAAACAATTTTTGCACCATGTGCCTCTGCTAATGATGCTAGTGGTGACATGTACAGATTGAATAGGGTGGGACTAAAGGCGGAGCCCTGCGGGACTCCCACCTTTATGTTTGGCATTGTGGCTGAGAAAGGAGGAGTCCAGATGATCTGTTCCCTATGTTCCAAAAAGGATGTAATCCATGCCATAGCCTTCCCTTCTATGCCCATGTTATTTAGTCTGTTTAAGAGCATCCCATGGGGCACCGTATCGAATGCCGCCGACAGATCTAACAAGATCAGAATTGCTCTTTCCCCATCATCCAGTTGATCTTTGAGGTGTTCAGTCACTTCTAGCAGGGCAGATTCAGTGCTGTAGTTAGCCCTAAACCCGGATTGCGTGGAGTGTAGGAGATTATGTTCCTCCATATAGTCCATAAGAGCGCCGTTAACATGTTTCTCTACTACCTTGGCAAAAGCAGGGAGAAGGGAAATTGGTCTGTAGTTAGTTGGAATATTGGGGTCTGCGTTAGGTTTCTTCAGGAGAGGCAAGATTTTTGCCTGCTTCCAGACAGATGGCATGACGCCCGTTTCCAGTGAGGAGTTGAGAACCTTATTGACTGGCGCGTTTAAGGTGGCTGCTAGTGCCAGTATCATTTTAGCAGGACATGCATCAGTAGGTGATCTCGACTTGAGACCTGAGAGATAAATGAGTGAGTCTTCCAGTTTGATGACGGGGAATTGTGACAGTGACGGCCTTTGTAAAAGTATCTTCGAGGAAGAGATCGGAAAGACACAATCCACATGTGAGTGGTGGGAGGGTGAGATTTCTTCCATCTCCGCGGAGAATGACTGTTGGATCGCCTTTATTCTATCATGCAAGGAGCTGGCCACCTGCCTTGCCCAATCGGCTGAAGGTGGTGCTACTTTGATCTCTGCTTTAGGGTTTGTGAAAGATTTAACAATTTTAAAGATTTCCTTGCCTCTGTTGTTAGTTTTAGCAATTCTACCTTCAAAATAACTCATTTTGGCCCTCCTTGCTAGTTTGTGGTGTGCTTTTAGCGCTGCCTTGTAGATCTTTCTGTCCTCTACCAGATACTGCCTGCACCATTCCCTCTCTTTTACAATTACTTTTGCTAGTTCTCAGCGATTCATTGAACCACTGTGCCGAGTGGCCAGTTCGCTGAGAGGTGCGTTTGGCCAAAGGAGCAGCTGCCTTGATGTTCGTCCTCAGCCACTCTTCTATCAAGTAGGCGTCCGTTTCAGGGTTGCCCATCAGGGAGGGGGCAGAAGAGTCAAGCGCATGCTTAAGGGACGGAATATCTATTTTGTGTAGAGCTCTATAAGTGAGCTCTACCTTTGATTCCCCTGAAGGGTTAGGCTTCCCTGTGACTGGAACCAAAAGTTAATTAGGAAGTGGTCCGGCCAGATTAGCTGTAATGGAGGATCCACCACCACCTGTAAGTCACAAAAAATTTGGTCTAATGTGTGTCCAAATTTGTTGTTGGGACCTAAGACATACGGTGTAAGATTGCAGGCTGCCGTGATTTCTAACAAGGCCCTCACCAGGGGGTCAGTAGGCTTGTCAAAGTGCAAGTTCAGGTCCCCTAGAATGAGAAGGTGCTTATATCTTAGGGCCAGTGAGGTGATGCATTCATGTAGCGAGTTAATAAAATTCCCAACTGCCCCCGGAGGACTGTAGATAAGCATTCCCGTGATGCACTGGTGCGGTGAGACCGCACATCGAAAACCTGAACACTCCGCGCCCTCTACCTGATCAAGTAGAATAGGGGAGCATGCTAGATCCTGTTTATAGACCACTGCAACCCCCCCTCCTGACCCCGCCTGCCTTGGAAAAAGCTGCTGCCCAGAGGGTGATAAGGAGCCTTTGAGAGTGATGGATGGGGTCGTTTTTTCAACTTGAGAGACTGGGATTACCATCTGAGTCCTTCAGCAGGACCACACCTGCAAATCTTAAAAAAGGGCTAGGTGTCATTCTGTATCTATGCCTTCCAGACACGCCAATCCTCAGAGAAGACGATTGAAAGATAGTCTCTTTCCCTGGATTGAGTTGACAAGTCAGGGCCTGCCCTTGAGTCACTTGGTGAATAGCCCCAGTGTAGGATTGATGCTTGCTCTGGTGTCTTTGTTGCCCACAATGCACACTTTCAGTATTTCGAAAAGGACCTTCTTTTCCTTGATGCCTCAAATGAGAGAGTAGTCGGCCTCTGAAACGCAGTACGTGCCTGTTCTACATTGCAGTCCTCAGTATGTGGCATGGTGGATATCAGAGAGCTCCATGACACCAAACAAGCTTACATTTCACAAGCTCATGGAGACCCACCCTGAACATCTGACGTCCGAACAAGGAGCATAGCTAGATGGGAGAGCTGCAGCATTGAAGTGTGTGGATGTTGTAGCTCCCCATCATCGTGTGATACTGCCTTCCATGCAGATGGTGACATCTATGGCACTGTCTTCAGGCCCATGCTGAAGTGGAGCTCGAAAGTTTTTATTTTCTTTCATTCTCCTGTGCTTAGTTTGTGCTGGTGGTTGCTGGCGGTGAGCACAGGCACATATTTGTGGAAACCATGACTTATTTTTCATCATCAGAGTTTGACCCAGAGCAAGAGAGAGAAAGCCAGATATAGTCGAAAAAATAATGAATTATATAGGAAAACAGTGACATAAGAGGAAGCAGGAATGAGAAAGAACCAGTAAAAGGAGATAAAGAGAGAGGAAGTGGAAGTACAGGGTGGTGGATAAAAGAGGAATGCTCTGAAATCAGGACCAGGTAGCTTTGGCACACGATAGCTGTGGGGTGCTTACCACTTCTTCTGATGCCCATCTTTCTTACATTGTTCGCTTGAGGAGGACATCTTCCACTTTAGGAATTAAGGGCCAGATGAATCAAAAAAGCATTTTGCGATTCCCAAATAGCGATTTTTACTGAATCGCTATTTGGGAATCGCAAAATGCAATGCAGGAAAAAAATCACAAAAAAATAGCGATTCGGTAATATTCGCATTCACAATTACAGATTCCCAATTAGCGATTCTGTAATAGCAAATTCGTAAAAAAAAAAAAAAAACATCGCAAAATAGCGACTCTGCTATTCCGATGCAGTTTGATGCCATCACAACCAGGAAGAGTGTTTCCCCATGCTGTTTGAGTGCCTGAGGCTGTGTAAGAGGCTGAGAGCAGGAGCACACCACTCAGGAGAACATCGAGAGTGCAGATACAGGCACAAATACACATCAAGCCTCAGAGGAGAGGGCAAAGGAGGCTGCAGGACGCAAGAGAAAGCAAAAGTTTAGTGAAAAAGAATTGGAGGTCCTAATTGAGGAAATGGTGAAGACCATGAGCAATTTTTTGGAAAAAAATCTCTATACATCTCCGAGTCAGAGAAGAGGAAGATCTGACTGGACATCCAAGTCAAAGTAAATGCCGTAGGGGTCACACAGCGCTCCATAGAAGACCTACGCAAGCGCTGGTACGACTTGCGCTCCAGGGCAAAAGAGAAGGTGGCAAGCAGGCTTGCGGGCGCCAAGAAGACCGGTGGAGGACCATCAACACAGCCGGCGTCCACCCCCCTTGGTGGAGTCCACCCTACAGCCTGAATCCATCAGTAGCATAGCAGACATCGACAGCTCAGCCACAACCAACACCAGCCAAGGTAGGATGCATGCTAAAATACACCTGCCCCATTACTCACAAAAACCCCAACTTAGAAATAACTTATTGAAAAAGTTAGATTGCCACTCCAGTCCACATTTTTGTGACCACCCAGCAATGCATCGTGGGAGATGCAGTCAGACACATAAGATGGTAAAGCAATTATACTGAGAAACATATCCGCAGTTGACACACCAGTAAATAACCAATTAAAACACACCATTTAGGTATACCAACTCAAGTACATTTCATTTCCAAATAACAGTAAGCAGGACACACAATAAGTAGTTTTGTTATATTCACAGATGAACCTGCATCACAGGGTGGAAATAACACCAATAGATGAGCCAGCTTAGATCCAGGCAAGGGAAGAAGAGTCAGACACCGCAACACCACCAACACCTGCACCAAGACTACGCAGGTACACTGTGGCTCCACTACAGGAGTTGGAGGTAGAAGGGGAAGACATCCAAGAAGAGCCACAGTCAAGGCCAGATGAGCAAGCAAAGCCTCAAAGTGATGAGTCTCTCGTGAAGCGTAGCAACACCAATCACAGGAGACACAGAGCAAGAGCACACAGAGCCGCTGAGGAAGGCGAGGGATCCTATGTCTTTGCGGGGATGGAGGGCACTATGGTGAAGGTGCAGCGGCTGCAATTGAAAAGCATGCGGTCAATGCAAAGGCAGCTGCTGTGTCTGAATCACAACATGGCTGACATTAACGGCAGCATCAGGGAGATGAACAACACAGTGGCAGAGGGCCATAGGGCAAATGCAGAAAGTCTGAGGGACATGACAGCAGCGATTAAAGAGCTCTGTACCAGCATGCAGAGGGAGCATGCCTCCAAACGCCGCGAAAAGCACCATCTATTTAGCCGTTTGAATGGTTGCACAAAGCCAGTTAACCGTCTGTGCAATGCCACAGCTGTCCTGTCCAGACAGGTGGAAATGGCCCACTGCAGTAATGATGTTGCCAGGGGATTGGTGCAGGTCATCATTGCTGTCGAACAGCTACAGACAGCTTCTATAGCTGTGACAGGTATGCTGGGTGCAGGGGACAGTGAGGAGGCCTCCAGCCTCAGCAGCATTACTCCACCGGTGACTGAGCCCAGACGGCAGCGTGCAAGGCCAGGTACAGCATCCGAGGCCTCATCAAGGGAGGCCAGTGTAAACATTAACCGCTCTAGTGCTGTGCGTGGCCGTAAGAAGTAGTCAGTGGTGTGACCAAGGCATGCAAATGGGTGAGGTAACCCATAGCATATGATGAAAAGTGCTGAATGTTGTGCATGGTCTGTGTATATGACATCCTGACCTACAAAAGCCACACACAAGTAAGGAGTTGATGGCTGTGTGCACACAGTTTACCTGATGTTAAGGTAAATAAAAACACAGTTGATCAAAAGTCATGAGGTGCATTGTCTCATCATTAGTCACCTAGAAATAGTTGTGTATTATTTCATCACATCTCTGTCTGCCATCTGCTGCACCTACACCACCTGCTGTTCTGTGAGGTGGATGTCGTACTTCCACTTCATCAGACTCCGAATCTGTGAGGTCCAATGGTATGCCATTGGTTGTTGCTAGGTTGTACAGCATAGCGATACAAAAGGGGATGATGGACGGAACGTTTGAGCCAATCAAACACTCACCCCCAGTCAACTGATCTGGGTTTAATCCATCATCATTCTTTAGCTCACTCCACCACCCCAGTTCAGACATGGCCATATGCAAATCAGTCTGACCCTGTGCCTCATGGGAACAGTCCAGCCCGAACTGCCAAGCCATGTCTTCCCTGGACCGGAAACAAGCATCCTAGGACCGGTTTCTGGCATTCCAGCCGTCATCATCCAGGCTTGCTTGAATCCAGTGGCAAAGTGAGCAAGGGACCCACGTCTGGGCATACCCCCGCCAACTTAGGGCGAACAAAGCGATACAAAAGGGGATGATGGACGGAACGTTTGAGCCAATCAAACACTCACCCCCAGTCAACTGATCTGGGTTTAATCCATCATCATTCTTTAGCTCACTCCACCACCCCAGTTCAGACATGGCCATATGCAAATCAGTCTGACCCTGTGCCTCATGGGAACAGTCCAGCCCGAACTGCCAAGCCATGTCTTCCCTGGACCGGAAACAAGCATCCTAGGACCGGTTTCTGGCATTCCAGCCGTCATCAGCCAGGCTTGCTTGAATCCAGTGGCAAAGTGAGCAAGGGACCCACGTCTGGGCATACCCCCGCCAACTTAGGGCGAACAAAGCGATACAAAAGGGGATGATGGATGGAACGTTTGAGCCAATCAAACACTCACCCCCAGTCAACTGATCTGGGGGTGAGTGTTGTACAGCATGGCACAGGTGGCCACAATTTTGCAACAGATCTCTGGCCTATACTGCAGTGCACCTCCACTTTTGTGTAGACAGCGGAACCTACTCTTCAGTAGGCCAAATGTCCGCTCTATGACATTGTGTGTCGACTTGTGTGCAGCATTGTATTTCCTTTCACTCTGAGTTGCAGGATTAAGGTATGGTGTGAGTATGAAGGAGCGCACAGCATATGCACTGTCACCTACAGAATGAAAGGCAATAGGTTAATCACTGTCCTATTGCTACAGATCTAAGGAGTCTATCGGAGCGAGTAACATGCATTTACCTAGCCGGTATCCTCTACCAAATTCACCCCCAGTGAGACGTGTGTATATTCCACTGTGTCTGAATATGAATGAATTGCGCGTACTACCAGGATATTTGGCCACTATGTCAGTTATTATGTGTGAGGCATTACGTATGACCTGGATGTTGAGTGAATGAAAGGATTTCCTGTTCCTACTCATTATCTGAGGGGGGACAGATGGCTACTTGTGTCCTATCAATGCACCCAATTACATGTGGCGATTGTGCTGTCTGGTAGTAATCCAATTTGGTCTGCTGCAATACCTGTTGTGTAATGGGGAATCTGATGTAATGGTGTATCCTCTGTACAATTGCATCCAAGAAAGCATTCAGGAAGAGTGAAACGCAACTTTTGGACACCCCTCCTGCTGCAGCTATCACCCCCTGTTAGCTCCCTCATGCTAGTAGGTGCAGTGAACATAGGACCTGCACATGTGTGGGAATGGCTTGGGTCCTAGGGGTCTGATGCTCCAGTATTGGATGTAGGTCAGCTATCAGGTCTAGTATTGTTGCTGAATCTAGTCTATATTTGTCATGGATTTCTTCCTCTGTCTGCTGCAACAGGGTTATGCGCACTCTGTAAATGCGTTCCTGTCTCCTCCTCCTGCTCTGTGCTGCTGCTTGAATCCGCATCCTCCTCGCTATGACATACAGCGCTGCCATTGTGAAAGATTCTGAGGCCCTCTGGGCCTGTTTAAATAGTTTGCACCTGATTACCACCTGACTTGAGTTGGTGGTAATTTGCACGTGCAAAATTGCGATTTTTGGGTCATTCGCAAATTGCGAATGTTTCATACATTGGCCTGCAATTCCCAAATTGCGAATTCGCAATTTGGGATTCCCAAATTGTGAATTCGCAATTTGGGATTCGCTAAATTGGGATACGCACAATTGGGATTTGCAGTTTTTGCGATTACCAATTTTGCGATTGTGAAAGCTTTCATACATTGGTTTTGGCCATTTTGCCTTCGCAAACAGCCAAATTTTGCGATTCGCACCGTTTGCGAATACAAAATAGCTTGATACATCTGGCCCTAAGTCATCTCTGGCCCAAGAGCCAGGATTTATATGTTAAAGTTATTAATATTGACAAGAACACCTTTCTGCCTTTTACTGATGCTGCCAAGAAGACAAAGGTGATATATGTAGAAGACCAGCTTCAATACCTTGATAGGAAGTATTGGCCGCTGTAGGCCCTGCAGCTGTGAAATGTGGAAATATTCCTGAGGCTTGCTCCATGAGAAGCTTCAGTGTTTAGAGATTTCACCCTTCTAGGCTGGTGCCTAGTGAGAACCAAGAGATGGAAACAATCTACCTGAGCTCCTAGTCCTATTTATCTCCAAGGGTGGAATCTATAACATTGTTCTACTGCTTATAAAAATGTGGCTACCCTTCACGCGAGTATAGGCGAATAACAGTGCGGTTCAAAAAAGTAGAAAAAGAGTACAAACTCAGGGTGCTCTGTGGTTTATGGCAGATTCACATACGCGGAATCAGAAATCCCATCATTTAGCGGCCACACAGAGAATGCAGATACAACAAAGCCATTGCCAAAGCAGAAATCAGTTGCTCTGACAACAAAACCCTTTCAGGTGAAAAATTTGCTCGTGAACTTTTAAAGTCCTTCATATTTCCATCCCTCACTCACCCTCAGGTCATAGGAGACTTGCAACAAAATAGCTATTTTCAACCTAAAATTACCAGAATAAGGGCAGTATTAAGGCTGCAACACTAAAGCATACATGGAAACCCAAAAGCGCTTCTCCTCATTCGATATAATTCTAGTGAGGTTTCACAGCTTTATTTTCAAACGTGTCATTACAAGAAATCAAATCACTGAGAGATAAAATAAAGTCCACTGACCCTCCGAACGCACCCCCGCCTGGATCCTACTTCCCTTTGCAGACATATGTGCTCTGGTGTCCCGTCCATTCTTGATACCTCACCAAGTCATGGGGCTGAAACATGAAATAGAACCACACAGCTGCTGATGATAGTCAACCTCGATTCCAATGATCCTAATGAATGTGGTCATATAGCTGCTCTGCCAGTTAAGAGCGTAGTCGCATGCAAACTGAGACCCATTGTTACAGTAATCGCTTGCTTGATGGGGCTGTCAGGATTTCGCCCCCTGCCTGGCACAGAACTGGTGCTCTTGGATGTCACTGGTACCCTCTACAGAGCTCTGGAAGGAGGTAATTTGGCCATGCTGTGTATGTTGGCTCCATCAACATCTTTTATGATTGTTGGCTGGCCTGTGCCGAACGATCACCTGAGGACCGCAGCAACGAGTCCGAGTTGAAAAATGCAAAACTCAGGTCTTTCCTCAGAGAAGACTTTAGCACGGTTCAGATGGGCCAGTGATCTACCTGCTGCCCCCCTGAGCTCGCCCCATCTTCTTTTGCTTTTAATGTTTATATGAGATCATTGCAGACATTAATTGCTATCTGTATCCACATAACTGAAGAGACAGGAGAAAGATCCTTCTCTAACTCTCCTTCTTTAGACCACAAATCTGACTAAAAAAGAAGGAACTATACTCAGTGCTGTACACCACAGCCTACTTGAAAGCTAGAAAATATCCCCTTAGTGACTATTAATTGCCACATGAGGGAGAAAAAAGGACAGATAAAGGTGAAACTCAATTACAAACTAGAGTCTAAAAGCAAGCCCACCGGCTTGTTAAACACTGCCCTCACCCACTAAATAGTGGCATGCTTCATCATTGGGCCGCTGCAGACACCCTGGTGCAGACCAACACTCAGGGTGGAGTGCTGATTTTTTAGAGAAAGAAGAGAGAAAAAAAGGAAATAGTATAGTACTCCAAATGAGGGATCCCAAAAATGCAGAGAAAAAGAGAATAATAAAACTACCTTAGTGGTAACCTTTATACTTATTTTATTCGTGGTCCCACTTGACAGGGTTAAAAATAAAGGTTGGGTGTGAAGGAGAAGTTACCTCTCCAACAACCTACCGACATGTTTCAGCCAATCATCCTAGCCCTAATGGGTCTCTGGTCTTCCTCAGGGGACTGATCCCTCTAGGTATTCTTTGAAATTTTCAATACTTTGGCTTTAGTCAGCAATTTAAACAATGAAATTTTGCCTTACTTGGTTCCTATAATGTAACCACACTCATCTTTCTTATCTAGTTGAGACAAAAGTAACAACATCAAAAACACCCTTTTAATTACTTATATCTTCCGCTTTTCTCTCTGTCATGTTAAATCACCAGGTACAATATACCCATGTGAGGCTATAGGCTTTCAGCCCTTCAAATTCCACCAATGAGAATATACCCAACACCAAGTGAAGAACTGTCTGTTAAAAATCAATTACACATTACTCACAAAATTTTAAAAGTTTCCATTGTCATTCTTACCCGAGTTGCATTAGTATTTCTCTCAACTCGGGGCCGGAGTGGGGACACCGCCCTGTAGTCAAACGCTGTGAATAAATATGGCAATGTATAACTCAGGTTATGTTTTATTCCAGTACACAAATCATGGGACCCACCAGTCCCGGGCGGGTAGAGAGGTCCTCAACCAAGAGGATAGAAAGGACACGTCCTCCCTATTTATTATACTTTATACCACTAGAATGTCCCTTCTGTAGTTTACTTGTTGCTTTCCCTTCAATAAGGTCACGCAATGAACGAGAGATCAAAACTGGATTGGGGGTTCCTAAATGTGTGGTGGTGATCCTCTCCAGAACAGCAGTTCGCTAGAGAAACAGATGAAATATGTCCAACCCGTTGTGACGGGTGGGAAGGGAAAGAGACCCTTTTCTTTTAATAGCCCTCACTCACTCTAATAGTGACATGCTTCATCATAGGGCTCACCCGGTCTGATAAAAGTCGGGGTGGGCTCAACCGTGTTTCAGGGAGCACTTAAAGATATTGTGTATGGGGGTGTACTGTTAAAGATAAAATTCCTCACCCACTCCTAAAGAACTCTTTAATAATGGAGTGGGAGGGAAGGTTAAAATATATACAATAGGGTGTCTAGGATGTGATGGTCCTATGACCCTAACTTTAGCACCAACATGTTTCAGCCCTTCCTATCTGGCCTAAATAGGTCCTGGGCTTTCGTCAGGGTGGGACGTAAAGAAGTTACTTCCCCCAAAGACGTGAGTGCAAGTGACCTAGTTGGTTCAGGCACTTCTAAGTGATTAAAAACTGGAACAAGCCTAATACTTGCCAATGGTCTCGATGAGGAATTACCTATGTAGAGAAAAAAGACATAATATATGCATTTGTTATCATATATATTGTGATTACTCTTTGATCACCAATTTCACACCGATCCCCCGGGAGCCATTGTTGTGGTGGTGTAGGCGTTTTCACCCTCTATCCCCATTTTTCAGCATCTTGCTGTATTGGTTGTATCCTATGGATTACAAGTATACAATACCATATACATTCCTGTGACTTTCACATGTGCTATGGGTAAGTGCAAACATGAATTATTTCATTCACAATATGCTCTCAATCTGTTCAGACAATCGTTTCCCAAGTTGCTTCACATTAATTGTCATATCTGGTGTTATGAGACGAATACTAGGACACTCACCCCTATAACTCAGGGCAAAGGATTCCCAAAGGGAGCGCAGGAGGGAGTCCTTGTTGTCACACTCTGTGGGTGACAAAGATTTGTATTGGTTATAGCATTTGGTCAAGGTTATCATATTTCAACACATCCGTGGGAGGAAAGAGGTGTGACTAAAGTATGGCAATGATGTGTTTACTGCCTGCTCCTTCCTCCCTTCGTTTATAAAGGGTTAAATGTTAAGATCAATGTTATCTTTCCTCCTGTCTTATTGCGGAAGGAAAAAATTGACATACAAGTTGGGCAACATTGTGTAAAATGCCTGGTCCTTCCTCCCTTCGTGTGTAACTGGTTCTGGCGATATGGCACAGACTTCCGTTATTCAAAATATACGAGAGAGAAAGGGATTGATATGTTACTGCTACCGTACTTTAAACAATGCGTGAGAGGACACAATAATATGCGAAGTTGGACAATATCCATTAGAGTACCCGCTCCCCTCTCACCGCGTTTGTAAGTCTCTTAGCATTCATAGAGTTACGGTAAAAAATTGCAAATACGTAAAAAATGTAACCGGCTTTGGGCACGATCATAGGAAGTGTCCACTCATTCCTGTGACCGGGACCAGCCCCACTCGTTACCGACCTCCTGAACTTACTTCATCAAAGGAGCTCCCTGCATGGACCTACTGATCCTCTGACTCCCCGGCTTGCACGAATACAATGAAGTCCCACAGCAGCTAAATGCTTGCATTTCGGCGCTTCCGGATTCTTGCATCGCGTTGTTTGGCACGCCCATTGGGCTTGGTGTTAAACGCTCATTGGTTGTTGTTAGGGACTCTTTTGGCGTCTATGTAGCAACGTTGTGATAGACAGTTGTAGTGATGAACGGAGGCAGATATTGATTGAAGAACTTTATTCCAAATAAAGTATATAATAAGGAAACAGGTAAGCGCCAGGCAGAACGGCTTCCAGTCCAAGTCACCAACACCAACTGAATGTCTTGGAATGGAACCCGACAACATAGAACAGTTCTATACACGTACAACCCACGAGCCCTTAAAGGAGCCTACACAACACATCCCCCTCCTTTAGGAATACGAAGAAAAACCAACTAAAAGGAGGCTGATGCTGGGAAAAGGGGGGGGGGTACCCAAGGGTACGCGGATACAGAAGAAAAGGAGGAGGGTAAGGTAAGAGGTAGACTGAGAATTTAAAACACAAAAAAAAACAACAAAAATAAAATTACAACTCCGTAAAGTACATCACAAATTCTGTCAACCAACCCGGAAGTACTCTCCTCCTCTTACTGTGTACACTGACATCAGCCACATCTTCCGAGTTGGTACGACCCTGAGTAGTAACCCCCATATCAACATTACCAGTGCCAACATCAACATTACCTGCACCCAACAACCCTTCCCCTCCCTTGAGAGAAGAGTCAGACACATTTGAGTTGATGTTAGTAGTAGAAAGACTAGGGTCGACCATGTGACCAGAATGAGTGACATCCGTGCCTTGGTAACCCTCCGAACCCAAATGAGACTGAAGGGTACTATTATCAAAATAATCTTCCACCCATTCAAAATTTGATGAATGTTCAGGTTGTAAATTGCTTTCAACCTGTTGATTTCGATCAAAAGCAACATTTTTAAGGTTCCACACTCTCCCATCATCAAGTCTAACCGAATTTCTTAACACTTCCACAACCTGTTGTGGTGTCTCAAACTTGCTTTCCCCTTTGGGAACTCTAACCGGCTTTTTAATACGAACCCAATCGCCCACCATAACTTGAACATCCTTAGTACCATGACGCACATCGTAATATTCTTTACTTTTCCTGTGGACAGACTCCAGGTTCCCTTTCACCTCCATAGGGGACCATTTTTGCACAGACCCTTCCAAAAGCCAATCAGGGTTAAACTTACATCTGGGTGTCCTCCCCCTCATCATGATGAAAGGTGACAAACCTGTGGTAGTTTGAGTAGTAATTCTATAAGCCCAAACTGCTTTTTGAATCTCATTTTTCCAGTCCAAATGCTTATACGAAGAAGCTTGAATGACACCCTTAATGACTCTATTGAAACGCTCCACTGTGCCATTTCCACTTGGATTATATAAAGAAGTAGTCTTGTGCTTCACACCACACTTCTCAAAATAGTCCTTAGCCATTTTTGACAAAATTTGTACACCATTGTCAGTCAGCACACAAACAGGCAAACCTTCCATCATAAATATTTTGTCCAAAAATTCTAGGACAAGGTGAGTATCCACTTTCTCAACAATCTCCACCACAGGCCATTTAGTAAAAAGGTCAATTGCAACTAAACCATACTCTTTCGATTCCCCCACAGGTCCAAAAATGTCGACTGCAATTGTTTCCCACGGTAGATTGGGAATTAAACCCTCGCTCATTGGGGGTCTCAAGGTACTTAAGGTTTTTTCTGCCGAGCAGCAAACAGAACACTTTTTCACAAATCTTTCTACATCTTTGTCGACCCCAGGCCACCAAAAGATTCCTTTCACAATTAACTTTGTCCTGATGATGCCAAAATGGCCTTCATGGCATAATTGTAACACCTTATTGCGTAAAGACTTAGGAGGAATAATTCTGCTACCTCTCATTAACAAGTCTCTATCCAAAGATAACTCCATACGTACATCCCAAAAGGGTCTCAAATCGCTATTAATGAACTGTTTCCTAGGCCACCCTTTGCAAATGTAATCCATAACCAATTCCATGTCACTGTCCTTGTGTTGTTCACCCACCCATTCCGTTTTAGTGATAGCCGGAAAACCAGAGTCATGAATGAAAGCTATATTAAAATTGCCCCAAGGATCATCAACACATTCTTCAAGAGGCACCGGTAGCCTAGATAGACAATCGGCTACCACATTGTCTTTGCCTGGTACATAAATGACCTTGAAAATAAATTCCTTCATTCTCATTGATAACCTGGCTAACCTGGCAGATGCACCCACACTACCTTCAGTGGTAAGTATGCGTACTAAAGGTCGATGATCTGTGCGGATAATCACAGGCTTACCCCAAACAAAAGCACGAAAATGTTCTAATGCCCATGCGCAAGCCAAGGCTTCCCTTTCAATAATGGGATATTTGCTCTCTGCAGGGGATAAAGCTCTCAATGCAAACAAAATAATTTTTTCCTTACCATCTCTCTCTTTTTGTGCAAGGACTGCACCCAACCCTTTATCGCTTGCATCAGTAGTTAACAAGCATTCTGAGTTGGGGTCAAAACTATTAAGAGCATTTACACGTTGTAAATCAGCTTTGATCAACAGAAACTCTCTCTCACAAGCACTAGACCATTCAAACTTTACATTTTTTTTAAGGAGAGAGCGTATATTGTAAATTTTAGCAGCGAAGTTCGGTATAAACTTGGCACAGTATTCCGCCATACCCAGAAAGGATCTAACTTCTACCTTAGAGGTAGGAGCAGGTGAACCAACAATGGTGTTGACAAGCGAAGGTTTTGGTCTTACACCTTCTTCACTTATGACATGTCCTAAATATGAAACACTCCTCTGTGCAAATCTACATTTAGAAAGTTCAACAGTTAAACCAGCACCCTGTAATGTCGCAAGTACTTCTTCCAAAACAAAATCATGTTCTTCTTTACTCTTACCAGCAATCAAGATATCGTCCTGAAAAAAACTCACGCCTTTCATTGCTCCAAAAAGTCTGTGCATCAACCGCTGAAATACAGCAGCGGCCGATGCAAGGCCAAAGGGCATACGCCTAAATTGGTAACAACCAAAAGGCGTAATAAAAGCCGTCAGTCCTCTAGATTCTGGTTCAAGCATGACCTGATGGTACGCCGTGGAAAGGTCTATGGTGGAGAACCACGTTGCCCCCCTAAGGGAAGATACCATCTCATTTATTTTAGGTAGGGGAAACTTTTCAATAACTATGTTATTGTTTAGATGGCGCATATCCATGCATAAACGGATTTTTCCGTTGGGTTTCCGTGCAACCACAATTGGAGAAATCCATTCAGATGTGTGAACCTCTTCAATAACCCCCTTGGATAACAAACCTTGTAATTCATTGTTGACTTCCTCTCTAATAAGCATAGGAATGGGTCTTACTTTATGTACCTTTGGTTCTGCATTTTTCTTAAGAACGATTCTGTGTTCAAACCCCTTAAGTGCTCCCAAACCTTTTCCAAAAACAGTGGGAAATTTGTTGCTTAAAACCTCACCTAACTTGCTGGTATCATCCATAATCAGTATTTCTCATCGCTATTGGGATCTAGTATGATGTGCAAATTTTTCTGGTCCAACCAGCCCAAAACTGAAGGTCCAACCTTGGCAACATATAATTTACCTCTTGCCGACCTCCCTTTAAAAAGGAAGGTGAGCCATCTGAAACCCAACATGTTTATCTTCTCCCCAGTGAAACTTACAGGACTCGCATCTGAAACCTCCAAATGATCCCCAATTTTCCCCACAAATCTTGTTTTCCAAATCTCTTCATTTACAATAGTATATGGTGATCCTGAATCTGCATAGACTTTTACCGTAACCCCACCTAAGGATATTTCGCAAATAGGCTTATCCTTCAACGAATTATCATTAATATTCACCACGAAATTTCCATGTAAATTCTTAATGCAATTCTCCTCTATTTGTAAGTCCTCTTCAGTGTTCTCCTCTTCACCCCATACGTACTTCACATTGTTACGCATGCGACACATCTTGCTAAAATGTCCAAAACGACCACATATGCCACATTTCTTTTTTAAAGCAGGACATTGTTTGTTAAAAGCTAAATGTTCTCTACTGTCGCAGCGATAGCATCTTCTATCATCCAGTTTCATGTCATTTCCTGTATTCCTTATGAATCGGTTCAACCCTCTTCCAACCTGTTGAGTATGACTTTTCGTAGGATTTTGTAGTTTGAATACACCTCCTGAAGCCATGGGTGATTCACTTCCTGAACCTTTAATTACGTTGGCACATCTGCCAGACATTTCTGACTTCCTCATTATGGCCAAAACTTCCTCTAAAGGTGCATCTCCATTCACCCATAAACGATCTTGAATAGGTGAATTATTATTATTATGTATAACTAATTGGTCACGAATGAGATCATCATGGAGGCCCCCAAATTTGCAGTCTATTGCCAATTTTTTTAGGTCATCAAGCCATTCATCTACTGGCTCTTCTTTATTCTGCTTCCTCTGAAAAAATGTATGTCTCATTACACCAATGCATACTTTGGGAGCAAAATACTTATCCATATCCTTAAGCGCACACTCAAAAACATCAATGGTTGTGTCGATCAGTTTTGGCATACGAGAATATGTTTTTAAACCCACTTGACCCAAAGAGTGCAGAAGTATTCTTTTCTTTTGTTCCGGTTTCATACTACCTGCCTCGTCAATAGCACAAATATAATTTACAAAATACTCCTTCCACTCTAGCCATATAATGTTAGGTTGAGGACCAGTAGCCCAAAACGGATGAGGAGAACTAATGGAGAAATGTTGTTGTGCCATGGCTTGCTGCGCAGTACTTGTAGATAAATCTCCTTGCTCCATAAGTGACAAAATTAATAACTTACACTTTTTTTAAACTTAAATAGCCGTGTCCCGACAGTCTCACCTGTTTCCTGTAAATCCACACATATGCTGCCTCAATTAGTATATGACGCTTCGTTGCAAGAGAAAGAAAAACGCACCGAAGAGCGCTGCGTTTACGATAGACTCTTGTTCGATAGAAAGCTTCAAATCACCATGGTAACGCAAGATTCAGCGAAAATGGCCGCTACGCCAGGTCAAGCTGCGTGACCTTGCGTGTAAATGTCACTCCATGCACGCTGCAACAGCGTGATTTTTCGCCCCGTAATACGTAGAGGCATACGCGGGACGCTGGCACTCGCGCTTGGAATCCTTACAGCAGTTTGAAGCACGCAGGCGATGGCAGTTGCTAAGAGTCTCAGAATTAAGGTAATCTTACCTTAAAGCAAGAATAGTTGCATCCGAAGTAAAATGCGCAGTATATCCAGTTCCTCCGTGTACTTTAAAGTTGACCAGACACATTTACCAAGTACATGTTGCCAAGTAAATAAAACGATTTCCTGAGTCAATGTAACGTTAAAATGTGTGGTTCGGTATGTGCGGTTTCGTATCCAAAATCGTCGCTAATTGTAGTGATGAACGGAGGCAGATATTGATTGAAGAACTTTATTCCAAATAAAGTATATAATAAGGAAACAGGTAAGCGCCAGGCAGAACGGCTTCCAGTCCAAGTCACCAACACCAACTGAACTGAATGGAACCCGACAACATAGAACAGTTCTATACATGTACAACCCACGAGCCCTTAAAGGAGCCTACACAACAACAGTCCTCGTCATCACGACATGTGTGTTTAAAATTTGCTTGGTATTAGCAAATTACTGACCGTTGTTAGGGACTCTTTTTACGTGTCTCTAAAAACGCCGTGATAGATAATATTTGCATGCATAATGCTTAAAAATGAATAACGCTTCTCCCTCATCGTGATGTTACTAAAGTGGGTGTCATATCACTTATTTAGCTAGTCAGAATGACGCATATATTTATCTAGCATGTAGGTATTCATTATTAGCGGCTTATCTCCTTCAAACAAGCTGTAAATTAAAGGGGTCTGCACAAGGTTCATCCATTCCTGATATAGCATCTGTTCCTAATCACGGGATTGATGAAGGTGGTATAATACCACTCCTATAAATAATATACAGCGGTGTGCTCTGTATATCCAGACATTCGATCTTTCAATACCCATATAAGAATGAATCAGACTGTGGTCAGTTCACTACAGATATGTTGGTGTCCGAGAAGACACAGGAGTTAAGCACTACCGATATGTTATTGTCTGAGAGGACACCCGAGTTAGACTATGAGTGATCTTGAAACAGAAGGCTATGTGTCCACCCTTATGTTTTGTTATTTATTCAGAGCATTGAGTTGGTTCCACGGTATCTCGTCGTTGAGAGCAAGTACATGAGTCTTGAGGCGGTGTACCCACCTCTGTTCCTTCATTAGGAGAGTTTTGTGTGGGTCACTCACTGGTTTAGTTTTTTCGATGATATTCCATTGTAAATCAGTATCTGTGGTTTTTTTTTCAAGGAAGTGCGCCGTCAGTTTTGTTGTTAAACGTCTGCACCTGATGGTGCTCCTGTGTTCGTTTATGCGAAAGCCCAGGACCTATTTAGGCCAGATAGGAAGGGCTGAAACATGTTGGTGCTAAAGTTAGGGTCATAGGACCATCACATCCTAGACACCCTATTGTATATATTTTAACCTTACCTCCCACTCCATTATTAAAGAGTTCTTTAGGAGTGGGTGACGAATTTTATCTTTAACAGTACGCCCCCATACACAATATCTTTAAGTGCTCCCTGAAACACGGTTGAGCCCACCCCGACTTTTAGCAGTCGGGGTGAGCCCTATGATGAAGCATGTCACTATTAGAGTGAGTGAGGGCTATTAAAAGAAAAGGGTCTCTTTCCCTTCCCACCCGTCACAACGGGTTGGACATATTTCATCTGTTTCTCTCGCGAACTGTTGTTCTGGAGAGGATCACCACCACACATTTAGGAACCCCCAATCCAGTTTTGATCTCTCATTCGTTGCGTGACCTTATTGAAGGGAAAGCAACAAGTAAACTACAGAAGGGACATTCTAATGGTATAAAGTATGTTCTATTCCAGCCATTGTAACTACCCCCATTGTATTCCGTCTTATTAGTAGGTAAGTTCCGCATCAAAGATATGTCTCCTCTTTAAGCTGTACAACAAAGATATGTCTCCTCATTATGCTGTACACGGACACCTAACCAGGTCCCCGCTCTCCGGTATCTCCTTTGGAGATAAAGTACCGCTATACTCATACTGGCACTCGCGTTGCTGAAAATCGTATGTAAATCTAATATTCCCCTCTATGATCTAAAAACCAGCCCCCTCATTCGTAGTCCCCGGAGCTTACTTCATCAAGGGTTCGGCGTCTCCCGCAAAGCCACTCTCAGCCCTCCGACGGTAAAGGTGCGTGTGCGCGGTCTCATTAAATGTACGTATCCAACGCATCCTACTCGGCTGTATCCGGTCACGTGACCGACCCGAGCTGAAATTCGGCTCGGATCTCATTAGTCACGGAAGTGGCGGCCCTCTTTGAATGGTTGCTGTATTACTAACAATCACTGGGACTTCCGTATCTCCACAATTATCTCAAAACCAAAGTAAAAAGTTCAAACCCAGCCGACATTAAATTGCAGGAATTTGGTTGCCCGTATTGGAATGAATACTGCCTCGTTAGAATTCGGTTCGTATCTCATTAGTCACGGGAGTGGCGGCCATCTTTGAATAGTTGCTGTATTACTAGCAACCACTTGGACCTCCTCGTATATCAACGATTATCTCAACACCCAGAGAACAAGTTCAAACCCAGCAGCCCTGTAAAACCTACACTTCGGTTAGGAGAGAGAAAAGATATATATACGTTTCCCTACTAGTTGTTTGTGGGGCACCTCATTATATCACAGACTTCCCTATTGATCAATTTGTATATACATGGTGTGTCATTGTTAGTTAACACCCTCAGACTAGGTCTTACATCTGCTAAACTGTATGCAACCTCCCCTGTTTTACCTAGTGGAATTCAGATGATACCAAGGAATGGCATCATTCAATCCCTGGTCGCTGCTTTTCAACCTATGGACCCATCTTTGTTCACGTTGGAAAAGCAGCTGTGCCACATCCCTGGTTGTTGGTGGAATGTATGGTTTGTCTAATACTGTCCATTTGAGATCTTTTTCGGAGTGTTGCATTTCCAAAAAGTGGGTTGTCAATTTGGTTGTCAACCTACCACATCTAATGTTCCAGGATCCTGATTTTAACTCGCCTGGTTGTCATCCCAACATATAAGTAGCCACATGGGCACTTTATGAGGTAGATCACATTATTAGAATTGCATGTGGTATGGTTGCGCAATTCCCATGGAGATGGTAAACCTACATCAACTGTTTTGCTGTTGATTGTTAAGGGGCAGGCTTTGCAATAGCCGCATGCAAAGTGTCCCGTAATTAGAGGTAATCCCAAAGGTGTCAAATTTGCTCTGTCACTACGTCTGATTGTAACTGGTCGTGTGTGTACCAAAATGTTCCTGAAACTCGCACTCTTCTTAAATGAAAAAAGAGGGCTCTTCAGACCCAACCCATTAGAACTGAGGATCCGCCAATTTTTAGTAATTATTTTTTTGATGTGATTGGACGCTGTATTGAATGTTGAAACACAAATACTTCTGTCCACTTTCTCTCGTGCATCCGTTTCCAAAAGGGCATCTCTGTGGTTGTTCCTTGCCCGTTTTCAGGCTCTTTTCACGACATGGTCTGGGTATTGTTGTTGTTGTAGTTTATGGCTAAGTATTGCTGCCTCTTTATCAAAAGAGACCAACTCTGAGCAATTTCTTCTCAGCTATAAGAATTGCCCGTAGAGCAGTTTCTCCCGCAATGATCTTGGATGAAAACTTTGGAAAGAGAGTAGGTTGTTTCTGTCTGTGGCTTTATGGTACATGTCACTTGCCAATTTGCCGTTCTTCGCTATTATGGTGAGGTCCAGGAAAGGGAGGGACTCTGTTGTCATTGTTGATGTAAAGGTTAGAAACGGATTCCTATTATTCAGCCATGTCAAGAAATTCTCAGCTGATGTTCTATCTCCCTTCCAGATAAGGACATCAACAATGTATCGTTTCCATCTAGCACTGATTAATTACTATCCAACAGCTATGGTCAAACCCTATACAGATGACACTCAGATTACTCGTGAAGTTTACCACAGCCCAGGTCAACACGTCTACAGTACCTTGCATGTTTGATAGGACAGAGATGGCTCCAACTCAGCCAAGCAAAGACAAAGATTAAATTATAGTGTTTTTTGACACAACTAACCATGCTGTCAACATCAGCCCAATGCCCCACTTTCTTTATAATGGACATTCTGGTCGATAAGGTAAGTAATCTGGGTGTTGTCCTAGATAAACCTACTAGGGAATCCCAAGTTAATTCTGTTGACAAGACCTTTTACTATCCGCTCTCTAAACTCAGAGAAACTATTCCTCCAGCTACTGCATCCCTGAGGAGCAGTGTTCGTAAGTGCAGCACTTACCTCTGGTCTGCACTATTCAAACAGTCTCCCTTTTACGTATTTGTGGTCACGTTGCAGGTGGTCCAAAGCTGAGAGGTGCAGCTGGTGGCCTAGTCCCAGGAGGCAAGCACTGTGCTCTTATCACTGGGGGAAGGCGAAGGTTTGCATCACCATTAAATGTCTTTGTAAGTCACACAGGTGCTTGATGGGCTTTGTCACTTCTTGCCGAACCCGGGTTCCTCAAGTTTGGATGCTGCTTGCACACAGCAGAATGTTCAAATGTAGTTTTAAGGGTTGCTGATTTGCCCAAATTGTCTAAAACTCTGGAATCTTTCCTCTGCTTGGTTGAATTTCATATCTTCTCTCAAGGCTCATCTTTTCCATTACGGTCTCAGTGACTTCCAATCAGGTAATTTAGTGCCCTAGCCCGAGAGGGATTTTACAAAGTTGCACAGTATATAAATGCCTTTGTTCACCCACTGGCAACGGTACTAGTGTGCATGGTGTGGTTATGTTACGTGTTCCTAATTTTCTGCTCTTAATTAGAGCATAAATCAATAAAGGTCTAATATGCTCTAATGCCCTCAGCCTTCTCTTTGCTAGGTGGGGGCGTGAGTTAGCAGTATACATTTGTGGAAGTGGGGGGTTTCTACAAACCTATCCCCGCCCAGAAAAAAACTACAGTTGCCTCTCCAGTGGTTACAGCAGAGAGGTATAGGGAAATGTGGTCAGAAACCAAGATCGCCAGGCTGGCCAGTTGTGTGCTTCTGAGGAGGTGCGAGGGCCCTGTGATGGAGAGCACACTGGCAGTAGAAGCACGGAATGATGGATAAGCAAAGCGGCACAGCTGACAGTATGGCGGAGCTGGGCAGCGATGGGCCGTTCAGATGCCATGGCCGCAAGACTCCCACCTCTCTACAGGGGGCCCTACAACCCTGTTTCAAAAAATGATAATTTCTCTGATATGCTTAGAACATGCCATATTATTGCATGAGCGCCTCAACCAACTCTACAGTGAACACAAGTGACGTGTCCTGTATATATATATATGTGTGAACAAGGGCAAGTGGTGCCCGAAACGCGTAATCAGGATTAGGAAACAGGAATAAAGCTTTGACTTGCCTGCAGTTTTGGTGGTTCGTGAATCCTTTGTTGATGAAGTGGTGTGGATTGGCGCTGCGAGCAGACGAAGGATTTTGGTGATTTTATTAATATATATATATATATATATATATATATATATATATATATATATATATATATATATATATATATATATATATATATTCACTGAAAAAACTGTAGGTTTCAGACATGTTATAGTTACAAATTAGCATTTAAAAACCTTTGAAATTCACTGAAAAAACCATAGGTTTCAGGGACGTTATAGTTACAAATTAGCATTTAAAAACCTTTGAAATTCACTGAAAAAACCATAGGTTTTAGGGACAGTTATAGTTAGTTGGACATTGCACTCGTACAAAACCCGTGAAATTCCCCCGTTATAGTTAGTCCAGCTAACTATAACTCGCGCCCCCGCAATGCAATGCTGATGACGTCACATATTACATCACTCATGACATGGTCAGTGACATCACTGATGACATCACTCATGACATCTCAAATGACATCACTGATGACATCACTGATGACATCATCCAGTGACTGTGTGTTTCTGTGAAGTTTATATATTTTTAATATATTTAGGAAAAGACGTATTGAAGAATGAGTGGGTGTGTAAGTGTCTGTATGGATGATTTAGTAGGTGCGTGACTGACTCTATAAGTGAGTGATTTAACGTATCTTACTGAATGCATGGGTTAGTGACTAAACTGGGTGAATGTCTGTATCCGTCTGTCTGTTGCTGTGTAAGTGGCTGCATGTGTTTGTGAATAGCTACATGAGTGTCTATATGAGTTATTGAATGCTTGTCTGAGTATCTGTATGGGTGCCTGAGTGTTTGTGTGGGAGGGGTGTGTGCAACTCTGTGCATAGATGTGTGAGTGGGTGATTCACTGGGTGGATGGTTTCAAGAGTGCAACTGTGATAGACTGTATGGGTGGGTAAGTGTGTGTAAGAGTGTGTTAGTGAGTGAATGTATGTCCCAGTGGTACATGTGTGAGTAACTACATATGTGAAAGGCAGTATATATGTGTGTTGGAGTATATAAATAGCTATAAGCGAGAGTGAGTGATTGTGATAGTGGCTGTATGGATGAGTGTGTGCTTGTATCAGTGATTGTATAAGAGCGTAAGAATGTGCTACTATTTGTATGAGTAAGTGAGCTGGTGTGTGTATAACTGTATAGGTGAGTAAATGGTAGTGTGTTTAATTATTTGCATGACTGACTAGGTGTGTGAGTACCTCTATGGATGAGTGGCGGTGTTTGAGTGTCTATATAGGAGTATGAGTGCATATGATAGTCCTGTACTGAGTGACCGTAAGTATGAGTGACTGTACGGGTGAGTGAGTGGATGTGTGTGTAGACCTAAGAATCAGTGAGTGGGTATGTAGTTATTGGTGTTGGAGTGTCTATGGTTTTGCGAATGGCAGTCTGTAATTTAGAGTGGGTGTATCAAAGGTTATATTAGGGTGTGAGGAGGTGCATCAGATTATCACGTGGATGATGTCATCAGTGATGTCATTTGAGATGTCATCAGTGATGTCATCAGTGATGTCACTGACCATGTCATGAGTGATGTAATATGTGACGTCATCAGCAGTGCATTGCGGGGCGCGATTTATAGTTAGCTGGACTAACTATAACGGGGAATTTCACGGGTTTTGTACGAGTGCAATGTCCAACTAACTATAACTGTCCCTAAAACCTATGGTTTTTTCAGTGAATTTCAAAGGTTTTTTAAATGCTAATTTGTAACTATAACGTCCCTGAAACCTATGGTTTTTTCAGTGAATTTCAAAGGTTTTTTAAATGCTAATTTGTAACTATAACATGTCTGAAACCTACAGTTTTTTCAGTGAATTTCAAAGGTTTTGTAAATGACAATTTTTAAATGTATTAATTGTTATATAAATTTTTTTCATACTGATTTCCAAATTTTTTAGAAACAATTTTTTTTTACATATTTTATTTTTTAAATTACATTGTAATTACATTATACATTACATTACAAACAATACTTTCTCAGAATGAATTACTTTAGTTTAATTACTTTGCACATAGGCAATAGACTTTTAAGTACAGTAGTTACAGTTGTTGCAATGGGCAACACATTTTCAAACACAATGCAACATTCAGCTCAATGTGAATTTCTAGTTAAATGCAATTAGTTACTTTATGGATTACTTTTCTAACCACATTACTGGATCCTAGATTCAGTCCTGGGACATCTCCTGTAAACAGTTGAGTAAAAGCGTTTTGGTTACAGTCGTGATTTTTAAGGAATATTATTGTACTTTAAAAGTTCACACTTTGAAACTTTTTCTCATAGAATCACCAATGTTATCCTATGGAAGGAAATTCACTTAGAAGTTAAAAACTGTTATCGTTACTTTTTCTTACTCAGTGTTGGATCCTGGATCCAGCACTGGTGCATCTCCTGTAAACAGTTGAAAGAATGCGTTTAAGTCATACAGGCGATTTTTTAGGAATATTTGTAGTTTGTGAAAATCGACACTTTGAAACTTTTCTGCTGAAAACCAGACAATGGATTCCTATGGAAGGAAATTCAAGTTACTGGTAAGTACGGTTAAAATTACTTTTCAGGATCAGTACTGGGCTGAAAGATGCAGCACTGAGGTCTCTCCTGATAACAGGTGAGTAAATCGGAATTCGTATTTCGGCTGATTTTAGAGGAATATTTTAAAGTTCCAAAACTCCACACTTAGAAGAATTTCCAAGTGAAACCAGTCAATGTTAGCCTATGGAAGGAAATTCAAGTTACTGGTAAGTACGGTTAAAATTACTTTTCAGGACCAGTACTGGGCTGAAAGATGCATCACTGAGGTCTCTCCTGATAACAGGTGAGTAAATCAGAATTCAGATTTCGGCTGATTTTAGAGGAATATTTGTATGTTTCAAAAATCAACACTTAGAAACTTTTTCAGCAAAAAGCAGGCAATGATATCCTATGGAAGGAAATTCAAGTTACTGGTAAGTACGGTTAAAATTACTTTTGAGGATCAGTACTGGGCTGAAAGATGCAGCACTGAGGTCTCTCCTGATAACAGGTGAGTAAATCGGAATTCGTATTTCGGCTGATTTTAGAGGAATATTTTAAAGTTCCAAAACTCCACACTTAGAAGAATTTCCAAGTGAAACCAGTCAATGTTAGCCTATGGAAGGAAATTCAAGTTACTGGTAAGTACGGTTAAAATTACTTTTCAGGACCAGTACTGGGCTGAAAGATGCAGCACTGAGGTCTCTCCTGATAACAGGTGAGTAAATCAGAATTCGGATTTCGGCTGATTTTAGAGGAATATTTGTATGTTTCAAAAATCAACACTTAGAAACTTTTTCAGCAAAAAGCAGGCAATGATATCCTATGGAAGGAAATTCAAGTTACTGGTAAGTACGGTTAAAATTACTTTTGAGGATCAGTACTGGGCTAAAAGATGCAGCACTGGGTTCTCTCCTGATAACAGGTGAGTAAATCGGAATTCGTATTTCGGCTGATTTTAGAGGAATATTTTAAAGTTCCAAAACTCCACACTTAGAAGAATTTCCAAGTGAAACCAGTCAATGTTAGCCTATGAAGGAAATTCAAGTTACCGGTAAGTACGGTTAAAATTACTTTTCAGGATCAGTACTGGGCTGAAAGATGCAGCACTGAGGTCTCTCCTGATAACAGGTGAGTAAATCGGAATTCGTATTTCGGCTGATTTTAGAGGAATATTTTAAAGTTCCAAAACTCCACACTTAGAAGAATTTCCAAGTGAAACCAGTCAATGTTAGCCTATGGAAGGAAATTCAAGTTACTGGTAAGTACGGTTAAAATTACTTTTCAGGACCAGTACTGGGCTGAAAGATGCAGCACTGAGGTCTCTCCTGATAACAGGTGAGTAAATCAGAATTCGAATTTCGGCTGATTTTAGAGGAATATTTGTATGTTTCAAAAATCAACACTTAGAAACTTTTTCAGCAAAAAGCAGGCAATGATATCCTATGGAAGGAAATTCAAGTTACTGGTAAGTACGGTTAAAATTACTTTTGAGGATCAGTACTGGGCTGAAAGATGCAGCACTGAGGTCTCTCCTGATAACAGGTGAGTAAATCGGAATTCGTATTTCGGCTGATTTTAGAGGAATATTTTAAAGTTCCAAAACTCCACACTTAGAAGAATTTCCAAGTGAAACCAGTCAATGTTAGCCTATGAAGGAAATTCAAGTTACCGGTAAGTACGGTTAAAATTACTTTTCAGGATCAGTACTGGGCTGAAAGATGCAGCACTGAGGTCTCTCCTGATAACAGGTGAGTAAATCGGAATTCGTATTTCGGCTGATTTTAGAGGAATATTTTAAAGTTCCAAAACTCCACACTTAGAAGAATTTCCAAGTGAAACCAGTCAATGTTAGCCTATGGAAGGAAATTCAAGTTACTGGTAAGTACGGTTAAAATTACTTTTCAGGACCAGTACTGGGCTGAAAGATGCAGCACTGAGGTCTCTCCTGATAACAGGTGAGTAAATCAGAATTCGAATTTCGGCTGATTTTAGAGGAATATTTGTATGTTTCAAAAATCAACACTTAGAAACTTTTTCAGCAAAAAGCAGGCAATGATATCCTATGGAAGGAAATTCAAGTTACTGGTAAGTACGGTTAAAATTACTTTTGAGGATCAGTACTGGGCTGAAAGATGCAGCACTGAGGTCTCTCCTGATAACAGGTGAGTAAATCGGAATTCGTATTTCGGCTGATTTTAGAGGAATATTTTAAAGTTCCAAAACTCCACACTTAGAAGAATTTCCAAGTGAAACCAGTCAATGTTAGCCTATGAAGGAAATTCAAGTTACCGGTAAGTACGGTTAAAATTACTTTTCAGGACCAGTACTGGGCTGAAAGATGCAGCACTGAGGTCTCTCCTGATAACAGGTGAGTAAATCGGAATTCGTATTTCGGCTGATTTTAGAGGAATATTTTAAAGTTCCAAAACTCCACACTTAGAAGAATTTCCAAGTGAAACCAGTCAATGTTAGCCTATGAAGGAAATTCAAGTTACCGGTAAGTACGGTTAAAATTACTTTTCAGGACCAGTACTGGGCTGAAAGATGCAGCACTGAGGTCTCTCCTGATAACAGGTGAGTAAATCGGAATTCGTATTTCGGCTGATTTTAGAGGAATATTTTAAAGTTCCAAAACTCCACACTTAGAAGAATTTCCAAGTGAAACCAGTCAATGTTAGCCTATGAAGGAAATTCAAGTTACCGGTAAGTACGGTTAAAATTACTTTTCAGGATTAGTACTGGGCTGAAAGATGCAGCACTGAGGTCTCTCCTGATAACAGGTGAGTAAATCAGAATTCGTATTTCGGCTGATTTTAGAGGAATATTTGCACAATGGTGAAGGGAGGGGCGGGGCCTGAGGTGACATCTGTGCAAACGCGCCCCGTGGCGCGTTTTAAGTTGGGGGATTAAGTCCCCTTGAATCATGAGGGTCCCTACGGGCCAACTAGCCCACCAGGAACCTCCAGTATGCGCCAGGGGGCTGCGTTGCAGAGACATTTACAGAGGCCACACCCCTTTTACACCTCTCTGCAACGCAGCTCTGTGGCGCTTTCTGGACGTACCTGTTGGGCTAGTTGGCCCCAGGGACCCTCAGGATTGAAGAGGATTTAATTCCCCATCTTAAAACGCGCCACGGGGCCTGTTTGCACACATGTCACCTGAAGCCCCGCCCCTCCCTTCACCACTGTGCAAACGCGCCCGTGGCGCGTTTTAAGTCGGGGGATTAACTCCCCTTGAATCCTGAGGGTCCCTGGGGTGCAACTAGCCCACCATATACCTCCAAAAAGCGCCATAGAGCTGCGTTGCAGAGAGGTGTAAAAGGGGCGTGGCCTCTGTACACCTCTCTGCAAGGCAGCCCCTGGCGCATACTGGAGGTTCCTGGTGGGCTAGTTGGTCCCCAGGGACCCCCAGTATTCAAGGGAGTCGTTCCCCTCTGCAAACGCGCCAGGGGCGCGCTTGCAGAGTGGTGAAGGAAGGGGCGGGGCCTATGGGCCCGATCGTTTTTTTTTTTTTGTTTTTTTCCCTCTGAAGGGGGCTGTGTGGCCTCCTTCCTTTTCCAGGCCCTGGGACCCCATCCCCTAGGGCCTTTCCCCTTTTTTAAATTAAAATTTAAAAAAACGGGAAGGGGGCCGCGTGGCCCCCTTCCCTGGGCCTGTATTGGCCCCGGGACCCCATCCCCGGGGCATGGCCTCTTTTTTTTTATTTGGGGGGCTGCATGGCCCCCTCCTCAGGCCATTTAAGGCCCCGGGACCCCGCCCCCGGGGCCGGCCTTGCACTTTTTTTTTTTTTTTTAATTTTCGTTAATTTGGGAGGGGGCTGCGTGGCCCCCTCCGTGGTCTCTATGGCCCCGGGGACCCCATCCCCGGGGCCTGGCCTCTCGTTGGGGACTGTGGGGGTCCCCAAACCCCCACAGTCCCGCCGGCTCCCCGTGTCCTATGGGAGCCGGCATTGCTTTTACACATGGGGAGCAGCTAACATGCTGCTCCCCATGTGGAAAAGCAATCGGCTTTGGATATTGGAAGAGAGAGCAGGTTTTTTTTAAATAAAAAGAAGCCCCGGGAGTTGGCGGTCCTCGGGGCTGCGGGAGGGCTCAGAGCCCTCCCGCACCATTATACATAAAGCCCCAGGGGGTGGTGGTCCCCGGGCTTGGGGGCCCTTAGAGGCCCCCACACATAAAATTACCCCCCCCAGCATGCCCCCGGGACTTGGCCCACCCGGGGCCAATTAACATCGAAGCGTGGGAGACCGCGCTTCGATTTTTTTTTCGGCAGGGTTCGCGCTCCCTGAGCGCATCCTGCCGATTTTTAAAAAAATTTTGCCCAGGGGTCCTTGTGGGACCCCTGAGCAGACCTAGGGGGTCAGGGTGTTTCTACCCTGCCCCCTTTGTGCGCTTTGCGCACTTGTTTCTGTCCCTCGGTTCTACCGAGGGACAAAATGGCTGCCAACACTTCCTGGTTTGGAGTGTTGACAGCCAATTAACATAAAGCTCGTGCTCGGGAGGATCCGCGGCCCTAGATATCACTATCTTTTTACTTTTGATTTTCTCAGCAACTACTGAACGGATTTACACCATTTAACAAAAGGGTTCTTTCTGAACCAAGAACTACCTCTTTGCCAAATTTGGTGTAATTCCGTTCAGCAGTTCGGTCTGTAGCCGTGTCTAAAGTTTCCTATGGAAAATTGCATGGGGAAAACGCGTTTTGGGACCCCCTTTTTCTCGGCCCCCGCTTGACGAATCCCCCGAGACTTTCAGGGTAGGAGCGGACCGGAGCGGGCCATAAAGTTTGAAAATTTTGCGAAGATACGTCAACCGGCAAGAGAGTTATTTCAAATAGAATGTCGCGGATTTCCTATGGATAATAGGTTGTAACTATAACTATCTACTGGCGACCGCCAGTAGATAATATATATTATATATATATATATATATATATATATATATATATATCAGGAACTCGCATATAACACATCAGATTCAACCAGACAGGTACGGAGCACTCACAGGGTAAAAGATTTATTGAAACGCAATTCTTCCAGATGCTTTTCAGCGTGATGCCTCTAGCAATGTTAGAAATGCTGTTACACGGTGACTGTTCTCTGATTGGTTTAAGTCCTATATGCACTGTTCTTATTGATGGATACAAGGCCAATGGGAGGGCTGCAGTGCTTTTGCTGATCTTTCGCAGCTGCGATGTCATACCGCAATGTTACAGTCTCCGCAATCGTATTTGTCACATATAGGCCCAAATGCCAGATAAAACATAATTCCCGATGGGCTGATTCAGATACTGGTAACAGCGTCGGATTGGTAACGCGGGCACTCGGGCATTGCCCGAGGGGCCGGTATCCGAATTCCAGCTGTGGGCTGCTTTTTTGAGCAGCCTGTGGGGCCTGTTTGGGCGGTTTCCTCGTTGTTCGATGCCGCCAGCGGCCCAGTGGGTGCCTGAGTGGCCTTTCTGGAGGTAGATGGGCGTCCATTACCTCCCTTTTATCAACGGCAGAGGTGTCACTCCCTTTCTCTCCCTGGGCCGGTCCATTTATGCATATTGAGCGGTGGCAGGGGGCCTAGGCAAAAGTGGCCTCACTTGTTTTCAGGTGTTTTTCACCAGTGTAACCTAATCTGTGCATTTTTTTAACGCTCCCCTCCCCCTTTTTTAATAAAATTTCACCGAAGCAGTGTTTTGCGGAAAGGCAATATGCAAATGTGGGCCACTTTTTTTTAGCGTGCCCGGGCCGATTTTTAATCCCAATCCAACCCTGACTGGTAACATTACCTAGAATGCATTGTTGGTCTTCTTAGTATCACCATCCCACTTAGGCCCCTCAGTAAGGACAGTCAATTCACCATGCACCATGTAAACGCTCGCCAGCCGTTGGATGAAATGGCTTGGCGTCCTTAGGATTAAATAGCTGACGACCTTAATTGGTCGGCAGAGCAATCGTGGCAACAGCGGTTCAAGCAGTCAATAAATTAAGCTCCAGGGTGCCACCTTTACTGCTGAACTCCTAGGGCGGGTGCTGCCGTTGGCGAGGGCAGGAACTCGCATATAATACGTGTGTGTGTGTGTGTGTGTGCGTGTGTGTGTGTGTGTGTGTGTAAGAACTCCATGGGTGAGTGTTCTCAGGTACTTGGTTGGCATCTAGCTATAGAGCAGGTTTCCAGGCGCTTGCCTCAGCAGAAATTCCAAGAAGGAAACCGTTGACAGGATGAACTGTGGCCCGCCAGCTAATTAATGTATTTGCTTTCTCATTCCGTCTAAGCAACTTAATAACTTTTTATCAGAAAGATTCCTTACACTATGATAATCAGTTTAGACTAGATATGAGAGCGGAGAAATGCACCAACTGTCAGGTCTGTTCTCACACTTTCAGGACAAAATCTAATAAACCTTAGTTCAGCTCGACCTTCTACTGTGATAAAGCAGCAATAAAAAGAGACCACTGTTTGCGACGTGATGTGATTTCCTGTTAGGACAGATCAGCAGAAGGCTGTAAAATGCAGCAGAAATAAAATGCGACAGGACAGGTGTTAGGTACAGACTTGTGAATGGGTTTCCTGTAGGCCACTGCTTGAACAGGAGCCCAGATAAAGCAGTATCTTCAGTGTGTACCTATTGGAATTCATATAGCCAGTGGCGGCTAGCGCATTATGGAAATGGTGAGGCCACAAGCACTGTCCAGCACTCTGGCCAATCCCCCCCCAGTACCCCTCCCGGGCCAGACTTTCACATCGCCCACAAGCAGACATGCATACATATACACACAGTTGCAGGGACGCACACAACGACATTCATACACATGCAATCCCCAGCACACAGACAAACACACACTTAGCGCCGTATTACAGAAAGTTCCCCAGGGGCGCAATGGGCATGAGTGCCCACTTTGTGTGCCCCAGGAGTACTTTGATATTTCAGAAGGGGTTGCAGACACTTGTGCACCATGTAACACCAACGCTATCTTTAAAGGGTGTTCCCTCATTTGCATGGGGCGTGGCTCCATGCAAATGAGGGAATCACTGTCCCTCTGCGCCTGCGCCTGCGCCATATTACTAATGTGTGCACAGAGGCAAACATGCCTTTAAGGAGGTGCACTGAAAGTGCACCACAAAAAGGTGACGCATAGGCATAGGCAGCCCTCTGGGGGTGAGAAAGGGGGTCCCATGGACCCCCCAGACACCCCCCTGCAGGCGGGTGCAGACACTCACTTTCTAATCCCCCTTCAAAGTGCAGGCGAGTTGCCGCCTTCACTGTGAAACACAGAGCAGCTTTTAAACAGCTGCTTCGTATTTCACTTGAATGTGCTGCCCTCTGGAAAGTATGATTTTGCGGCTACCCTAGAGGCAGTGCATTCTTTGTAATAGCCATACTTTCCTTGTTTGCTCACGGCGCACCTTTTGAAGGGTACGCCGTGGCACAAACAAGGAAAGTGCACCGTATTCATAATACGGCCCTTAGGATTTTATTCACAAAAACTAACTTGAGACATGGCCATGATTTCCAACTCCCCCCATCTCTCTGCAGCAGCCAGAGGCAGTCCCACAAGTTTCCACCCAATCAGAAGCTGAAATAGGTTTGAAGGTACTGAGGTAGACCTTTTTTCTCTATTCCAGCTTCTGACAGGGCAGGAGGGTGTGTGAGTAACAAGCCCTGAACTTCATTATCTGACATGCTGCACTGTGTGACAATAGTACAGTATCCCAGATATGTTATATGTATGTGTGAGGCCGGGTTGTAACAGCTGCCACCTGACACATGTGAAAAACAGGTAGTGGAGCCCTCTTTTGCTGGCAAGGTAACATTACAGTTTTTACATGCAAAAAAACGATCTGTGAAATAGTTTGTTTGCATATAAAAGCTGTACTCTGCCTAGCAGTAGCAGCAGAGGGTCAACACCCTCGTACCCCCTAGGGCAGGGCATGCATAGAAGCACGAGATGATACAAGATGTCTTCATCAAATGGGGACTTGCACAGTTTGAAATACGCAATTGCCTAAAGCCTCACATGTTTGCAGTTGCAATATATATATTTTTTTACATATCTACCTCTTTTAGGTACAGGGAGATTAAATGATTTGCCCTCAATCACATAATTTTTAAGTTAAGTGCCAAAGGGGGATTAGAGTGAAGGTTCCAAGGTTGAAAAGTTGGCATCTTCACCTTCATCTTCACCTTCATCGGCCCTCATTCCCACTCATATCACAATTATCACAATCATGAGTTTTGAGACTTTTATCACACCAGAACATACTGGGAGGGATAAAAACTATATTCCCTGTTAAACTTCAGAGGTCTAACATGCCAGAATTCAAAGGGAGGAAAATCTCCAGAATATACAGAGATGTGGATTTTTATGCATTTTAAAATGAGGGGCCAGCTCCCATCATGGCCGCTTGGAGTCGAAGCTCCGTTGCGAACCCTCTCTCCAGCCTCCTAAATGGCGTTCCACTGCATTGTTTTTCCACCCTCAACTAAGCCTCCGCAACCGGAATGTAGGCGGCTCACCTGGAGACTAATTTCGCCCTTATCCGGTCGAGTATCGCTGAAATATCTGCCGTGACGTTCCTCCCTTCGAACATGCTAAGATGGTGTCCGAGGAGCTACGAACACACGCCCGGTGCAGAATGAAGTGCACCGTGATGCCACTGACCTCCGTTCTAACCAGCAATCAAAGCCCTCGACCCTCACCTCGAAGTGCCTGCGGACCCCACTGGGGTGATTACGCCGCATTGTGAAATCTCGTTTACCCACTCTGCTTATATGGTACGATTCCGGCAGCGAGGGAAGGGCACTCGACCACGCCCTGCAGCGTCCCCCGAGATCCACAGCGGACGCGCTTCAGAGGCGGTGAGTAGGGGAGCGGAAAATAGCCTCCAGCGTTCCCATTGGGGGTTTAGATGTCATGCTGGCGCCTAAATTAATCCCCTATAA
This sequence comes from Calotriton arnoldi, assembly GCA_963921515.1. Taxonomy (NCBI): domain Eukaryota; kingdom Metazoa; phylum Chordata; class Amphibia; order Caudata; family Salamandridae; genus Calotriton; species Calotriton arnoldi. Next base: position 1,445,842 of record CAWUFW010003005.1, on the reverse strand, counting down.
AAACTTTGCCAATACTTTTAAATCGGGATTCGCTGAGCCTGACCCCAAAATGGCGCCCGCCAAGGTAATTCCACCGAAGAGGGATGATGTCCCATAAGACGAAGGGGTCCCGACGTATTATTCGGACAAAAGGCATAGCAGAATATGAACCATAGAACTAGAGGCAAGCCCAGTTGCAGAGTCACGGGAATCAACAGACTCAACTTGCCTGACCTTAAGACGGCAGTTAAAGCTCCATATCTTTTCCTATCTTGCCATCCTCGTCATCCCCATTCTCCCGTTTCTGGACTCGAGACCTTCGAATACTTCATGAACTTCATCCTAACTCGGCGGAGCCTGAGCAACATGGCCGATTTCCGGTGGAGCTGCATCGACAGCTATAGGGGAGATTGGCTCCGGCTCACCGCTATGGCCGTCACCTACCCAGCCGGACTTCGGACATATGTCTCGCCGTTTTCTCCGCTGCAGTCTCCTCCCTGTTGACTTCCAGCTCTCTTGGTTTATTGGGCTTTGACTTTTGTGTTCCCGCCATTTCGAGTTGGTTCCGACTATGCCCCCGACTTTGATCCCCCATCTTGTTGACCTTTGCTTGATCTGCTCCCCTTCCCCCTCTTTATTGTCCTCCCTTACCTTCTTTTCCCTTCTCTCTCTCTTACATCATGTACTAGCAGTGCTTACTACTGTTTTCTTGTGCCTCTCTAATGTGACCGTATGTGCTATTCACTAGCAACTCTTGTTTTGACTTTGTAATCATTTTGTAATTTATTGTGAAATTTTGTAACCTGCAACTCACTGTTTCCTTATGTAAAGCGCTCTGATAGCTCCGGGTCTAGCCAGCGCTATATAAAACTCATCAAATAAATAAATAAATAAATATGCACTAGGCACCAAATCTACTCTTTATGCTCTATTTTAGGGAGAAAACTCACAACATATCCCACGGTATTAATATTGCGTGCAATAAATAGCACACCTAGCACCGGGCCACTCCTAACGGGGGCCTATGACTGTAGCCACTAACCCCCACTGTCCACAAGTAGCGATGGCAGAGAGTAAGCGCATGCGCTGTCATATTGAAATAGTTTATAATTCCCAGTATCTGGATGAGGTCAGCAAGGAGGTTTGATTCAGGAATTTAACAGTAATGCCCCAGGGAGCAGATCAGCACTTTAAAATCATAGAATGGAAGAAGGTGTTGAATTTTACCAAGAAACTGCCTAGATGACTGTATGCCATCCCGAGGTCATTCAGGCATCTTCTGGATCTATGTTAGGGGAGCTAGGTTTCTGGCTTGTTATCCAGAATACTTATGCCAACCTTCACATAGTTGCTGCTTTCAAGTTTACTTATTCTCATTCTGACAACATTCCCAGACATCTCTTGAATCAGAGAGCGCATTAACATGACTTTACAATAGCTTGTAGTCAGGGGTGGGTGAAGAATTCCGCTCCGCCGGCGGTTTGCGGTGTTTTGCCCACTCCGCACACAGCGCAGAGTTCCAAAAAACCCAGCAAAGTGACGCAGAGCGGTGTTTTTTCTCTTGAGCGGGGAAAAAACACGCACTAGACCTCCTCCCGGCGAGATTTCTAAATGGGGTGGTCGCAGCAGTTTGCGACCGCTCGCGTTGAGAGTCTGCCGCTCACATCGAAGAAGCTGCTGCTCGAGTAGAATGTCTACTCAATCGGCATAAAGCAGCAGCGCCCTCTGGCATGACGCGTAGTGCCATTAGGGCTGATTTTACAGTGCTAAAAAACCAGTGCGAGCAGCGCAACTTAACAGACTCCACCGCTAGTGGAGCTCTGTGGAGTGCGGTGTTATTTTTCTGGCACTTCGTGGAGTAAAACTCTGCAAACTCCACCCAGGCCTACTTGTAGTATGATTAAATTAAAATAGTGGTGTTCAAAATAGGTTATTTACTAGGCAACCAGAAACTTTGGCCTGGATCTGGTCCCCCTAGTCCTAAATTGGTTACCCCTGATATTTTACCTAGGGATGGTGCTGTCAGAAATGCCCATCACTCAACTAGGTTATTAGGACCCTAACCCACAATGCCTTATGGAATGCACACCTTTTGTAGGTGAGTACATAAGTGCAGTCACATGTCTTTCAGTTCGTATTCCTTGTTGGAATTCTGGTGCTCACTGCAGCTGTTTCTCTCTCCTCAGACAATCCTGATGACATCTAGAAGATAGGTAACCCATCCTATGCCACAGAATGTTTGTGGATAAGATCCACAATTTAGTTTGGATTTTTTCTCTATTTTCCTGAACAACAATGGAATCGCCATGGGGGCGTGGCCTAACAAGATGGCCGGGTAGACATGTCTACCGGCGCTCCCGTGGACAGCTCAGCAATCTTCCCACTATCCTACAGCAACCTGTCTACTCTACCGTTTACCATGGATGGGCAGTAACGCCCGCTTCCCCCCAGTGCTTTACGGACGCTGAAGACTGCCACGCACAAGGGGAAGAACCCGTAACAAAGAAATGCTCCGTCGGAGTCGTGGTGCCATCTTGAAGCATAAGGGTTCTGCGGAAGCCCAGTAAGGGACAACACAGAGCTGGCACGCGAAGGAGCCAGACGAGACCGAGAGGCGCTCCACGACGCTTACAGAACAAGGACCTGCCGCTGGGCTGTGGGGCCTGGAGGTGAGGCTTCGTAACCCCTGTCTAGCAGTGAGAGGCCCGCAGATAGGAAGCCCTGAGGCCCGGTGGCACCTGCGGGAGCGGAGCCTTCGGGGAGGCTCACCTCTGAATCTGATGGGTGGCCCCCATGGGGAAAAGCTCGTCCGGCCTTAGAAGGGATATCGGCCGACACCAGCCTGTGCCCCGACACAGGCACTGATGATACGCAAGAAGCAGGCCGCACGGATGAAGACGAAGGGCCGATGACTAAAGAGCCGACGCTCCCGGATCGCGGTGGACATGGGGCAGGGGGGGGGGAACATTGGCAGATTATTGAAGACCAGCCAGCTCTGGGGGCAGAATAAGACCGACGGACTCAGGGGAGGGCCCGCAGTGGGCAATTCTCAAAAACTAATAAAATACTTCTACGACGGGGCACCACCTGATTGTCACAGCTCCTCTGACTGTTAACAGCAACAAATTAAGTGGGCTAGTTACCATGAATATGCACCGCATTCCTTGGTGATACGCTAGTGACTCAGGGCTGCAGCCGCTCAAGGGGGAACACATCAGGTGCGAAGGCCACCCCCAAATCAATATTAATAAGCAGAAGAAAGTGGGAGCACTATTTACAGACGGCCGGTGTCGGACAAAGATAAATAGCCGAAGGGCACTGTGCGATACCCTAGAGGTGCTGTGGGGAGGTGGACGAGGCAGCTTAGCGACATTACGCCAAAATGGTGAAGGAGAAAGACCCCAAAACTCAAGCTAATAAAATTTAAAATTATGTACAACCCCTACTTCAGGAACCAGAAGCCAGGGAAGAGAACGCAACCAGGGAGGATGGCGCAACAACTCAGAGAACAGGGGACCCCCCTTGCTGGTAGACATGATGCAGGCGATCCAGTCTACCAGGGATGATATGGTGCACAGAATCGACGCAGTTGCCATTGGCGTGAATCTGTTATGTTGTGATCTCCAAAAGGTGGTTGAAAGGGTGACCACCACAGAGCAAAATGAGGATACACTACAGAAGGAAGTACGCACCCTCAGAGACACTGTCATAGACCTCCAAAAGAGAGTGGTGAAATTAGACAAGAAAGCGGAGGACTCAGAAGGATGATCACGAAGGAATAACCTGTGATTTGTAGGCTTTCTAGAAAAGTCAGAAGACCCCTCAGTAGAATTATTCCTGGAGGACTGGATAATTCAGGTGTTGGCCCCCAAGAGATTCTCAAAGTTCTTCAACGTAGAAAGGGCACACAGAGCGCTGCCTCCCCCCCCCACCCGCTGCGACCGGGAGCACCCAGAGGGCTATTATCGCCAGGTTTTTTAAATATAGAGATCGAGATGCGATCCTGCAATCCACCCGTACTAAAGGACCAATACTATTTGAGGGCCACCCCGTATTAATATATCCGGACTACACCCAACAGGTCCATGACCAAAGAAAAACATTCCTGGCGGTCAAGCGGAGGCTGCGAGACTTCAACATGAAATACAGTCTCCTGTTCCCTGAAAAACTAAAAGTGGAGAGCGCACGGCATGCCTGGTTCTTCTCTTCAGCGGCTGAGGCAAGTGACTGGCTGGATTCCAGGGGGGATGCAGGAGCCTGCCTAGTTCCATTGATGGAATCAACAAGATCGTCTGCGACAGGGGGACAGAACCGTGATCGGCGAAGGGTAAACGAACAACAGCCACGTAACGGAAACTATAGCCCGGGTCGGATCCGGGTCTGCCCTGATGGAACATTGCAGGCCTCGGAGACGGTGCTGGTGTCCAAAGAGGCGTCACAGGATCATGTCATAGACCCTAGCTGCTCAGCGAACACAGCTAAATGAACTTGGAGAAACGGGCTGAGAGGAGGAATGTACAGATTCAGATAGGACTCAGAGTAATGAAGATTATGGGTAATTAATTGGGCCAACAAGATTCATGGCTGGTGCTCTGCTGTGCATTGTGACAGATTGGGAGTCAGCAGTATCTAACTGTCACTGACTCAGATTTCATGCAAACATTTGATGGATATGTGGTTCAAGTAGTTGGTTGTGTCAAAAGGTCAAACAGTATATGAAGTGCAAGATAAGTACAGGAAAAATGTTCTGTGAGAATTCAGGCCTTAATTTGAGACAGTGTTAGGTGGTGTTGGCGTTGGCACATCTCAACACCAGCACTTACGATAGGTCACCACATGGTGGTGCTGTTTGTCTAGTGTGAGATTGAGCACATCAGTGTTTAACAATTAAATATGCATGAATACTGCTAGGGGAGCATCACAAAAAATGGAAACTGCTGACACATTTAGGCTATTCTCACAATTTTGGGTGGCCTGGAATAATTCCTACTGGTGCACTTTTAGAAGTGTCATGATCAGCAGTTGTGTTGGATCTAGCATTTGGCTGTGCTGGCAGCAGCAATGGGCAGTGCAAGCTGCAGTGGTCTCTTGAGGAATACCTTCGATCCTGGCACATTTTTTTTTAAACACATTAAGCCCTGTATGAGGTGGGGTGTTGCCATATGTCTGAGTGTATGCCATATTCAGAAGATCAGTTAGTGCACTTCACTGTGTTACATGCAGACAGTGATATAGAGCTGTGCTCCCCATAGATGTGTACACTTAAACCTGTACTGTACTGTGGCACTCATATAACGACGTGTTTAAGTCCAGCTCCCTATCCACTTTGTCTTACTTGGCTGTGAATGTCAGTTCATACAACATGAATGCAGCCTGAGGAGTTAAGGTGTGCTTTCCACATATCAGATTTAACTGGGCACAGCGTATATTCAGAACTATATGGGCTAGCTAGAATACATGGTGAGTTTTTTTATTTATGTTCAGTGTGTTCATATATCACTTTCTTAGAGGATCTGAAAAATCAGATGCAGCAGTGTGTGATCACACAACATCTGCATGTTGATTGTGTATTGCACTTTCCTGGGTTGATTTATTTGCTTTGAGATCCTAGGAGAGTGCCTCATGGGTGCAGTGTAATGACAACAATGACGTGGAAGAATTATCATAAAGTCATGAAATGCAACCTAGCAAGCCAACTTGCCGTGCTGCATGGCAGGGAGAGAGCAGAAATGTGCCATATCTATTAAGACATGACAGATTCCTGCTCTCTCGCTGTGCTGGCGCACTGAGTGCTCCCTAGCGCAAAGCAGGCACACTTGCACCATGATGCACGGGTGCCTGCATTACAGGCAGGATTGTTTTTGTCCAGGAAGGTACACCTTCTTCCAATAAAACATAAATAAAGATATTTGTCCTCGTTACACCTCTGTTGGGAAGGTGTACCATTTTGACGCATTCCCAGGTTTACAAGTCTTTGCACATCTGGAAACGGGCCAAAATCCATGGGTGGTTGAATGGGAATGCACATGTTCCACCCATGGAAAGTCTTACCCAAGCAGAGTAATGCAAGGCAGCGATTTGCACTACTTTACATTACTGTGGATTTACTAAGCCACGCAGAGCCACGTAAGGTGGCTTCGTAAATCTCACTTAAGCCCTTGCGTATTGTTGTGTTGCCTTGGATGACAATAGGGAAACCCAAGGGCTTTTTAAATCTGGTTCTCAGTTGCCATAAAAAATTCTTTTAACAGCATTTACTAAAGGAGGTCTATTAGGAACACAATGTACTGGGGGGCTAACCTAAGAATGACACACATAACCTGTTTTAATACCTTACTAAAGGTGGGCTTGACATTCATGTGCAGGATGACCACATGGCCCTGAAATCTCCCAGGGGTGAGGAAGTGAAGCACAACCAGTAGCTGCACGGGTGGGGAAGCGACACCCTAGTAGGCCCGGGTGAAATTTAAATTATGCAGACTTTTGTGGTGTAAATTTGAGAATTTTACTTTTCGATTGCTTCGTGAAATTTCCAAAATGACACCATTATGTTACTTTGCATAGTTATGTGCTATTCACGAGAAAAATTTACTGCAAACACGCATTTCACAGTAAAACACGAGCAGTTGTTGTTCACAGTGATTTTTTTTATGCATCATCGTGCCAATAAGTTATGCTAGGATCATGGTTAATTACGTTGGGTGCATTCCAACCACTATTTTAGCTCGTTTTTACCTTTATAGACGGGGACCTGCCATCCGCAGACGTCCAGCCCACGCTGCCAGGTCATGTCCCTTGATCCAGCGATCTGGGACTAATACGTTTCCACAAACTAGGCCCAATTTCTTTACCCACAAGCCCCTTCACGCTGAGATTAGTGAATTTCCAAAACAAATTACCAAAATTACCAAAATCCAATTTGTGTCTTCATTTCTATTATACCAATTGTGGCGATGCGATCTTTCAATAGTTGACATGGTTTGGCAAACGAATACTTGTTTCTAGAATAATCATAAACTAAAAAAACACCTCTAATAAAGACAGACACATTTGTATATTTATAATGTTTATCTAAATAATGTGAAATAAATGCTCATCAATGCCAAAATACAGTACAAATCACAGATCATCACAGAGCAACAATATCAGAGAAATATGATCAAACAAACATCTCAAATGACAATGCATAAAGGAGTGGAAAGGCGGAGAGACAAAAGGTTCAGAGACAAAATACATTTGCAAATGATTATGCAAATTCAGTTTTCTGTCTATACTAACCCAATTGAATAGGAAATCTACTCTCTGGCCATGAGAGCAGGAAGGTCCCTCAAGAAGAGTTGAAGAGGCAAAGACTAAGTCAGGAATCAGCAGACAGGAACAGCCAGCTCAAGTTTAGGAGACAGCAAAGAAAGCCTCTCCTCACGCAGGTAAGAAAGCAAGCCACCAACTAACCTAACCCATCCCACCAGGAACCTCAATTATACCCTAAAACCCAAATGTCCAACCCACACTTGTGTCAGAACAGAGGATTTCTCTACACATGATTGGTTAAGGAAGGGGGTGTACTGTTACACCACTCTTGTCATGTCCCTTAGCTCATCTTCTTTATTGTTCATTTATTCTGCATATCTACTTCCACCCCAGGAAATACAAATTCGAGCCTCTGTCATAGCATTCGTTTCCTCTATCCTAGTCATGTAGCAAATTATGTGTCTCATTTACCCGTTCGTGCCGTTCGAAGAGGAAATGTTCTTTCACTCAAGGAAAATTTGTTTCTATCAGTTGTCTCTTAGCAGGCACACAGGACTGGCGAAGGACACTTGTCTTCCACTGGCATCATTTTTCTCAGTATTATTTCGTAGAGTTCATTAATTTTCATTTAACCCTGTGTTTTACCGCAGAACAGAAAACCATGCTTCTATGAAAAACAAACACACGCATTATTAATCACTTATAATGCTCCTCACTATGCATCCACCCCATGTTGCATCTCTCCATGCGCAACCCACGTTAATATTATTTTCCTAGCAAACGTTAATAATGTGCACAAAAGCAGCATTAGTCTTTTATTTTTTTCGTGTGTCAGAAAGCATTTGCGGCCTACTTCAGTGCTTTAGTACGCGCTTGCGCAGTAGCATTTTCCCTCATGTTAGGCTCTTTTCCACATTAGTTTTTTTACCGCACACAGTTAGTAAACGTACTGAGGGTTCAATTCAAGCAGGTTTTATTTCGCGAAAACCCTGATCCATCACCCTTCAGTACCATAATCGAAGCGGTCCCAGATGTGCTACCGCAGTTTGGTCTAAACCAATCCAGAGTAATTCCCAGCGGTCCAGGCTGATTTAAATACTTCCATCCCTTACACATGTGCCTTATCATCTTAGCGGGGAAAGTGAACCTGCTGGCCATCACACACAGCACTCACATCTAACCCTGCGTTGGCAGCGCTGTGCCAGTCCTGGCCAGCACTGCTGAGATCCTCAATGAAGAAGGTTTGCCAGCAGCTTGCCAGTCTGCCTATATGGTGGAAGAGGAGCACCGGCATAGGGTCAACAATGCATTGAGGTTCCTCCCACCCACAGATGGGACTAGGGATTTTTCTCGTGAACTTTGAACTTACATGACGGGAATTGTACCGGGTGGGGAAATACCATTCTGGCAGTTCCACCTTGCCTGTCCGGCATGGCGCAAGTGTCATCACAACACATGGTTACTGGAGTGTACTCTCAAAGTGGTGGTACATGTCCAGAATTCACATTCAGAATGTCCCAGATGTGCCTGGATTTTTCAATTTGCATGGCTGTCTTTCACGGAAATGGCATTGGTGGAAATGGTAGCAGAATCATAGATATAAAATTAGGCGTCTGATTCCATGCCATACCTGGTCTTCCTTGTTGGCTCTGTCACTGGGAATACCGGCTGAGGAGGAAGGGGGAAGACAGATGTGTGTGGGTGAGGCAGCAGCCATTTCTTAAATATGTTCTTGGTATATACCTTATTCCACCCTGAATTGCACCACTTATGTTTTTAGATCCAGATGCTTGGAGAAACCGCATTCAGTCCTCTGTCTGCTACTACTAGAAGTAGAGGATCTATTATAAGCAAAAGCTGTGCCTGTAAAACAAGCTCGAGGGACCTCCAAGAATAGATGATACATTTCTACATTTCTGGAATCATTGTTTTGGAACGCCCAGTGTTTCATTGTAAATTTGCACCAGCTGCTTCTTAGACTTCATAGACACTACATCAGTGGTGTCCAGCTACAGATGGTGAGGACTGCGCCCGGGAGGTGTCCTCGTAGCACTAAAGAGGAAGTCATCATGAAGTCAGGTAGGTGGGTGTCGTAGTGTCAGAGAGTGATCATGTTCGAGTCAGTGAGGTGACCATTTTTGGACCAAAGGGGGCCCTTAAATGCAAAGTTCTTCGAATCAGAGAGACAGCAAATCAAGGGTCTGTCAGGCATTCATTTACTGCATCTATGTAGTTATCATTGTGGTTGAGCACAGATCTTGTCATTTCAGGCATCAGAGCACAGTACATCAGGCAGGACATAGCTAGAGAGGTCAGAGTACTACGCTTATTATGAACACAGAGGCTGCCATTGTGGAGGTCAAACAGATATTAATATTAGTGTTAAAGTTGCCACCTTACAAGAGGTTTCCATTCCAGGAGTAGAGACGTTGCCACATTAGGGTTATGGATGGTACCCATCCTACAGTCAGAGCGGTAGCCATCTTTTTTTTTTTATTTAAAAGACTTTATTAACATTTTCTAAATAACAAAGAGACATGACACCATACATCGGAATGGCAGGTTTTTACAAAAGAAAAGCAATCCCAGCTTATCGCCTCACAGGCAATCTTATCGACTATTATCTTACCATGTACATCGTCATCAAGGACCACCAGTTCCAGCGACAATTTTTATAATCTGATTCACAGTACAGACCACTCTCATCGTAGCTCAGGGCCCCCAGGTACTCTCCATGCCTGCTGTCCCGGCAATGACTTGTAATCCGGCATCTCGACTCCATACTTCCTATTCAGTATCATTACAGAGTTATTACGCCTAAACCACCCTTTCATCACATGCAGTAGTATCAGCCCTTACGGTCGCACTATCTTTTGTCAGTAGGTGCGTCTTATACAATGCCCAGAAGTTTTTAGGATGACTGCGCGGTGGGAGAAGCTCGCTATAGAGCTCAGTTTGCGTACTGCAATACATCATGTCTCTGGTCCAATCCGCGATTGTAGGAATCGGGCCTCTTGACCAGCATATCGCCACTCTACGCCTGGCAATTAACATACTCATATCTACCAGTCGTCGAACTGCCTTTGGGAGTGGCTTGGAATACCCCAACAAAGCAAGCATGGGATCAGGTGCAAGTTGCATATCTGTGATGTCGCCCAACTCTCTGAACACCAGGGCCCAAAAATTTGCTATCTCAGGACATATCCACGCTAAGTGCAAAAAATCTGCCTGGCTTTCTTCACAACGATCACACTTAGCCGTGTCATGCAGTCCATATCTACATAATCTCTCTGGCGTGTAGTACACTCTATTCAAGAATTTAAAATGTATGAGCCTATGTCTCCCATTGAGCGAAATTCGCTTAGAGTTTTTCGCAGCAATACCTCCAAGTTGCGTCATCTAAGTCTCTATCTAAATCAGTTTGCCAAGCTAGTCTCGCCTTGGTATAAAAGTTTTCCCGGTACTCCAGTGCGGATTTGTATATCTTTGACACAATTCGGGTAGGAGTGTCTGCTTTTATCACGTATGTGAGCGGTGCTACTTCCGGCGGTTTCTCCAAGTCACTACCCAAGATTCCTGCCAGTGCATGTCTCGTTCTGTGGAATTGAAATCTGTGTAATAGTGTTGTCTTGAGCTCGGGCCCCTCAAACTCTTCCCATGACTTAGCTTTCCCCTCGAGGAACATATCCCCAATTGTCACCACATCCATAGAGCCGAGCGTTCTCGTCACTCGCTTGTCTCGGCACGGAGGTAGCCAGTAGCACCACTCCAAGGGAGCAAGCGGGGTGTACAGTATCGCTCCAGCTTGCAGCTTCAACAGGTGTTGCCATGCATGTCTAGTCGCGTTTATGGAGTCTAGAATCCCTGTCCTGCGGTCTGGCGGTGTGAACAACATAGCAGGTAACGGGAGTGGTGAGGCCGCCGCCTTTTCTATCTTAATATGTGGCGTACCTGGTAGGCCATGCATCCATTGATAAGCATAGGCACTTTGTGCCGCTCTATAATATAAGTCAAGGTCCGGAGCCCCCAATACCCCCAGCAGGTAAGGGAGTGTAAGGACATCCCTTCTGACTCTGGCCTGTTTCCCTGCCCAAGCTAGCTTGATCAGAAGCGAAGTAAGTGTGCGGAAAAAAAAAACCCGGGAGGACCATGGGAATATTGGAGAACAGAAACAAAAAACGTGAGAGTATTACCATTTTCATGATCGAAATCCAACCCACCAGTGACAGCGGCAGTCGGATCCATTTCTCTATCTCATCCTCCAGCTTACTGATAGCTACCCCATAGTTCTCACGAAAAATCACTACTGAGTCAGTATGTATTTTGATTCCTAGGTATCATACTGGCTCCGTTGTCCATTGCAGCGGGTAATCAGGCGTAAAGGGCACAGTAGCAGGAGTAAGGGGAAAACTTATTGATTTCGTCCAGTTTACCCTTAGGCCCGAAATCGTACCATACTTCACAACTTCCCCCAGTATAGGAGACAGGTTATTCTCAGGGTCTCTAACATAGAGCAGCGTATCATCGGCGTACGTGGAAACTATCAGTTCGTACTCTGGGAATCTTATACCCCTTTGTCTATGGTATTCCCGTAAAGCACAAGTTAACGGCTCCGCCACTAGCGCGTATAATATCGGGGATAAGGTGCACCCTTGCCGCGTGCCTCTGGTAATTTGTATGGAGTCAGTAACTAAATTGCCAATTTTTATTCTGGCAGATGGAGAGTTATACAGGACCCCCACCATTTGTAAGAATATATCTCCCAGTCCCATCCTCGTCAAAACGTGCCTCATGAACAGCCAGTCGACCGAATCAAAGGCCTTCTCCATATCCAGGAATACCGCCACTGCCTCTTCATCCTGTCTGGTGTGTTGTATTGCCCCAAACACCGTTCTCATATTATAAGTCAAGTTCCTACCAGGAACAAATTCCACTTGCTCAGGTGCCACTAGGATCGGAACCAGCGGTGACAGTCGAGTCGCCAGGATCTTGGCATAAAGCTTGGTGTCTACATTTAGTAGCGACAAAGGTCGATATGAAGAGCAGTCAGATGGAGCCTTGTCCGGCTTCAGAATAGCCACGATGACCGCCTCGCTCATCGAAGGTGGCATAATGCCATCGACAACCATCTCTTCAAACAGCGTAGCTAGGTGTGGGACCAACAGATCTTTAAATTCTTTATAAAAATTGACCGTGAGGCCATCTACACCGGGGGCACTACCTGATTTCATCCCCGCTAACGCTGAGACTATTTCCTCCGACTCCAGTGGACGCATTAAATACTCACGATGTTCATTAGTTAGCCAGGGCAACTTAACGTGGGTCAAATAGTCTAACATTTCAGTCTCCACACACGCATTTCGTGGGGAATATAGTGTCGAATAATACTGTCTAAACCGTGCAGCTATCTCAGTCTCTTCCGTTATGACCTCCCCCTCAGCGCCCCTAATCTCAGACACCATTGTGGCTTCCCTGTGTTTCTTCAGGAGTGAGGCCAGGACCGCGCCCGGGCGCTCACCCTCACCGTACGTGCGTGCTGACGCATATTTACCTAAGTGCTTAAGATCAGCATCCGCTGTATCATGATATTCTTCTAATAGTGTTTTGAACGTCGTTGTATCAGTTTCGTTCGCGCCATCTAACAGTTGGTGTTTTAGTGTTTCAAAGGAGCTCTCCAAATCAGACAGTCTCTTTCGGAGCGCCCGAAGTACCCCGGAATGCTTAGACATGGTAATCCCACGAATATAAACTTCAAATGTTTCCCAGACAGTTGCAAAAGTGTCCACCGAGCCAATATTACAAGTAAAGAAGGTGTCTATAGCCTCAGCTATCTCAGACTTAAAGGCTGTGTCTAACAATGAATATGGGGGGAAGCGCCAGGTGAAAGGAGGTATATGTTTCTGTGGAGTGTCTACAACTAGAAGTATAGGGGAGTGGTCTGAGTAGGTGCGAGGGAGTACTATACAATAATGTACTCGAGCATAAATATTCCGAGAGACTAGCCAGTAATCTATCCTAGTATGCAAGTCGTGGAACGCAGAGTAGTGTGTATACCCGCCCCCATTCGGGTTCCGCTGCCGCCAAACATCATTTAGTTCTAATTGCGTCATCGCATCTGCAATAGCTCGGGCCGACGCAGTTATACGCCGTTCCGGTCCTCCCGATCTGTCTAGACGTGGGTTCAGTACACAGTTAAAATCGCCTCCCCAAAGTTGAATTCCCCCTGTATAGTTCTGCATCTTTTCTGTAAGTGAGGGATAGAATTTCGGGTTATCATAATTAGGGCCATAGACGTTAACCAGAATCAGGTCTAAACCCTTCCCCTTGCATCGTGATATTACATACCTGCCCTCTTGATCAGAGTCGAGTGGCTCAAGTGTGAGATTAGATTTAGGATTCACCCAAGTGATCACCCCTCTCACATGCGTAGTGAAGCCCGCCCCATGTGTTGCCCCCAGTAGACTTCTGCTGCGGAACATGCTGCTTTTCAAGGGCAAGTGTGACTCCTGTAACAATGCCACGTCTATTTTATGCCTCAACAAGTATGCCATTACCTTCCTTAATTTTCTATGGTCATTGAGGCCCCGAACATTCCAAGTCAAGACCCTCAGCCTACTGTGTGTGTCCGTGTCGCGCGCACTATCTGCCGACATCATGGAAACTGTGCGTTCATTTGTAGACTAGACTGCGATGTGTGGCCAAAATCAAAGCTACTCCTGTCCTGCCTAAACATTGTAACACTAAGAACTCTGCTGTGCGTCAGTCTCAGTTCCCCTCCTCCCCCCACCCACGCCAAGCTTCCCCCAACTTTGCAATGGCGAAATCCCCCCACATAACCCCCAAACATCATAACAAATTCACATCCAACAGTATTGTTTCAGCAATAATTGAGATTAAACCCAAGTTGTGGAACACACACGTGGGCGGATGTTGCCTACGCCTGCTGTAACTTAACTTTGTTAGGCTAACTGCCCATTACGGTCCGCCATCAAGTCTATCTGTTGCATGAGGAATCAATTCAACTATCATGATTATGCCTCATAATTCCTTTTAAGGTGTTCCACCCATCCCAGTACAAATCTTACAGCCTAGCAACATTCAGAGCACATGATAAGTTACCAAACCCTCCTGGAAGCTGTATCCCAGCTCTCGCCCTAAGCTCCACAGCAGTGCATGCCATATCTTATTCATGCTTGAGACAACCCCCACATGTCCCCATCTTATCTGGCCGTCTTGGTAGGTCACGTGCTAGTCCTGGTCCTCTAGACTGCCTCCAAGCGCACCCTCCGAACTGTTCTGCTCCGGGCTTCTTTGCCACTCCTTTGACCACTCCTTCAGGGCTTTTTGCAGCACTTTGGGGTCTGTGAAAATCTTGGATTTTCCCTGCCTGTTTACACGCAACCTCGCCGGGTACAACATGGCATAGTCAATATTTTGGTCCCGCAGCTGACGCTTGAGTGGTGCAAATTGCTTGCGTGCCTCCTGCACTCGGAGCGTGAAGTCCGGGTATAGCGAGATAGTGGACCCCTCAAATTGCAATGACTGCTTCTCCCGCGCTACTCTCAGGGCTGCGTCTCGGTCCCTGTAGTTTAGGAGCTTAGCAATAATAGGCCTTGGTGGAGCCCCTGGAGCCGGTCTGGGGCCCAGCGAGCGGTGCGCTCTCTCTACCACAAACATTGAAGAAAACGTGTCAGAGCCCAGCAAGGTGTGCAGCATTTTCTCAACAAATAGCTCCATATTCCCGACTTGCGTGGATTCTGGTAAGCCCGTGATTCGTATGTTACATCTTCGGGAACGAGCTTCAAGGTCCTCCGCCTTATCCTGCAGGGTTTGCAACACTCCACTCATCTGTTTTTGTGTAGTGTCTGTCTGTGCCTCCTCCACTTCAGTTACCCTGCATTCTGCCATGTCTATCCTCTCTGCCTGCTTGTCCATACGTTCTGTCATTCTGTCCATCCTGTACGATAGAGAGTCTAGTTTGGCATCAATAGCAGACAGACTGTCCTGCAGGCTTTTCTGCATGGTTACACGCATGACACGGATATCGCCCTCCACCTGCTCTGGTGTCTCCTCTGGCGCGCTGTGGGCCCCCTCAGGGGTATTCTCTCTGGTCCTGGACTTCCGATGCTCAAAGTTGAGCTTTGGCTGAGCTTTATCAACTTTACCCATTGTGGGTGAGTGAGATCTGCTGCAGCAAGACACCCTACCGCTGTGCAAAAGTTGGCAGGCAAATCTCCCCCGCTGGCTTCTGTGAGACTATTCTTCCCAGGGAAGTTACCGCCTCAAATGAGCTGTTATCAGTACGTCGCAGGTTCCCCAAATTCAGGGTGGCGAGCTTCCCAGCCAAATCTGCTCCGATGTTGATATGATGAACGGTATATATTCTAACGTTGAATCACCGCTTCAGATCACTGCTAACTCTAAGGCTGGTGGGTTCGCACCCCAGCAGGTAGTATTCTGGCCCCAGGTTAGCTAATTATTTAATCCTCCACTGTGCTCCGGGCATCTCCCTGCCCGCTGGAGAACCGATCCCTAGAGCGGGGGAATCACAGCCGGTAGTTATCCTCCCCAGAACCACTCCAAGATCTTGCGAGCTTCTGTGAAGTGCAGAGCCCCCGTGAAAAACCCCCTATCGGGCTGCACGCTTTGTTGTGGTCGGGCGCCCTGCGCGAAAAACTGGTGCACTTCACCGTTGCTATGCGTGCCAGAATCTCGCCATGTCTGCTCTTTGGTCCCTCGAGTGTCCAGGCATGAATGTTAGCGTGTCACCAGGAGCACCTTGGGTCGTTGAGGGGTGAGCGCGGCCCCTGCTACTCTGCCGGAGCCCCGACTCAAGCTGTCCCCCGAATCATCGGCAGTCGGATTTCACCGCTGCGTAATCTGCAAGCTCCTCCCAACCAGCCGGGCCGGAGTGCCCGAGGCACAGCTGGTATTACCCGGAGCCGGCTCAGTCCGTATTAAGGGACCAGGTGAAAGCGCTTCACAAGCGCAGTCCGGCGCTGTAGCATTCACCGCCACAGGCCCTCACAGCTTTTCCGGCTGTGCTCTGCCGACAGTCCGCGCTCCAGCAGCTCCGTATCGGTGCCTCAGGGCAGAGCACCTCTCACGCCGTCTCTCTAGGCCCCATGACGCAGCTCCCGTCTCGAAAGCTCATATTGTGTAACTTCCGTCACGTGTTACCTCCGCAGCTGCAGATGCGATCAGGATGTGGAGCACAATTTCCGATGCACGGGGCAGTTCAATTGCATCAACAGACTTCGTCCAAATGCAGGATTCTTAATGAAATAGTTGATGGCTCGACGGAGCACTCGATTCAGGCGGCCATCTTAGGCTCAGGCAAGCTCCGCCCCCCCCAAAGCGGTAGCCATCTTAAGTCGAGGGATGTAGCCATCTTAGATTCAGTGATGTAGCCATATTAATGCCAGATGCAAAATGATCTTAGGGCTACAGAGGTACAGAAATACCCAATTTAGAGTTAGAGCTACAGGGGGTGGGGACAGGGGGGGCGGGAGAATTTGCCGAGTGTGATTCTGCAGAATCACGCGGTATTACATTACAATTCCATCAGATTCCGCGGAATTCCGCGACGGGGCAGAGTGGGCATTTGGCGCTATTTTCTTAGCACAAAATGCACCATTGTGTCCAAACATAATATGATCAACCTTAAAAAGAGCTTCCAGGAGTGTAAGAGAGAGAGAGGGGCTTTGGATCCGATCATATTTTTGATTGGGCAGAAATGTTGCGCCTCCACATAAAAAAGTACCTTCCTTTTGCATGTCCGTGGTTGTTTTATTTCTTTATCCAGCTGCCCGAGCCAGCAGCAGTATGGCTAACTGAGCTTGAACATTCAGAAGCGCGCACATAACATTGTAATGCTGCTAAAGTGTCTTTGATAACTGGATAATTGATGGTGTTTGTTTTTCTCTGGCAGCAGCACAGATGGGATGATGTCAGCCATGAGGAGTGTATTGCAGTTCCAGTACCCTCCACTTCCATCATTAACTTTAGGCTTCAATATGTAGTTTTGTCTTTGAAAGCAGTGGGATTTCTAGAGCTACACTAATCTACTTGGATTTTGGGTCTGGCTTGACAGTGCGACTGTTGCTTGACCTTATGCGATCAACAAAAAAGAGCTTTCAGAGTACTACTGAGAGAGTGACTTAGGCTCCACTCACATGTTGGTTCCCTTGAGGACAAGAATGTGATTGGGCCAAATTTGTATGCTTCCAGTAAAAAGACTGCCTGTATTTCATTCTTTGGCTTGGGGCATTCTTTGGCTCGATACAACAGGATTGCGTTGGTAATGGTAGAAAGCCAATGATCCTAGCTACAGGCCTGACCTGTTTAACATGAAATGTTATGTTAAAGTTTTTAGGCCTGACTTATATTAGCATATATTAAAGTCAATAGGCATTTAAGTGTGAAATGTTATTACTCTGTATTAAAACCTACAGATAGTTAACTTGATACATGGAATCTCACAGATTACCCTAGTAGGCAGTGGTTTTGGTGTTGGTTACACGGTGTGACAAACTTTAAATGTAGAAGATTTGCTCTGTAAGAATCCGTGTTAGGAGGGATAGTATTTTGCGTAGCCAACTGTAATTTTGTATGGCTCTCTATTTTTATGAGTGTGCCTGATGGCTGCCTTGTGGAAAATCTTACACTCAGAACGGTAGCCCTAAGTTGGTTATGGTGACAAGCCAATAATAACTGCTTTAGGCTTGATTGGTGCGTATTAGAATGCTAGGCAAGATGCCATCGGTCTTGCTTGTTTATCATGAAAAGTTATTGCAAAGGCAGTACTCTTGGTTATTGTGAAAGGCATATGGTAAAGCCAATAGCCCTCTCATACTGGATTGTTATCACATTATGCTACAGACCGTAGAAATATATTTGGTTACATGTAATTACACAGATTACCACAGCCGTGTGTGACAATCTGGCTTAGTATATGGTGTACACTTATGTAAGTGGGCACCCTGCACTAATCCAGACAACCCTTATGGTGATTTAAGAGGTCTTAGTCAACCTTGGAAAGCTCTCTAAGTGGTAGCTGTGGAGAGCTTAGTCCAGAAGGAGTGTAAAGCAGCTTGTCTTACCAGAACGTAATCTTATGGTTATAGATTAAGTGAAAAAGAACCACACAGTATATTTATAAAAATATGTACTTATTATAATATATGCTCTAACACATCGAGATGGACCAGGCAATGCTGTGGAAGACCAGTAACCATGCACGAGCTGTCCCATGTCGGATGTCGAGAGTTGAGAGGTCGGTGTCTGGCGGGAGCACCAACAAGCCTTGGCAACTGCAACTCATGTGGAAGTTGAAGAAGGTGAAATGTTGGGACCAGAAAGGTCCAGGAGACTCACCACAAGCAGGGGAATCAGGGCAGGCCCCAAACAATCAGGGTAGCCTGCAGAATTAAAATATGACCCTCAAGAGGACCCACAGGCCGGAGGCACTGGAGTCGCGAGAGGACCTTGAGCAGCTCACCAAAGATGCAGGCCCACGATGCAAGAGTTGCGGTGAGGACAAAGATCTTGGTCACTGGAGATACTTGAGGTGGGGGGGCTACTTGGAGCCCGAAGATCTTGGTGGAAGGAAGCCAACAAGCCTTTGCAACTGCAAGTCGATGCGGTGCACAGGGGTTCGGTTCCTGCTGCTCCTACGAGGGATACTTGCCTCAAACTTGGTGAGAGGACAGGGCAGGCCTCCAGGGATGTGAAGAACCACACCTGTGTTGCTGAGCCTTCCGGAGTCCGTGGGAGCCCAGGATCAGCAGATCGGTCAGCTTAGTTGAGGTGCGTGCAGATGCAGGGAAGTGACTTCAAGATTTCTTCAGGTGTCTTGGATGCCCACAGGCCTTGGAAGGTTCCTCTATTGAGCACAGGCATGGATGTTGCAGCAGACAAGCAGAGCGACGAGATCAGGAGCAGCAGGAGTCTTCCTTGTTGCAGCCTTGATGCCCAGAGCGAAGTCCAGCATTTCCAGCATGTCCAGCGTGTCAAGACGATCGAAGAATAAGTGGTGTCTCAAGATGAATCTTGTCCCACAACGAATCTAGGGACCCACCCACAGGTAAGCCCTTAAATACCCTAAGGAAAGAGTTGGGACGATTCAGGGGCCTAAGGAGGGGCCTAAGGAGGGGCTGGACAAGGGGGAGGATACTCCCCTGTCCTTTGTCCAGTTTCGCAGCAGAGCAGGCCAACGATTCCCTGAACTGGTTTGAACTGGACTATGCATGGAGGACACCAAATGTTCCCTGCACGCAGACTATGTCGCGCTGGCAAGCGCCCCCACCCTGCTCCAATACACTAAACCCTGTCTGGGAGGTGGTCACATCTCCCTGTGACAGGATGCCTATTGTTCTGCCTTCCCCTGCTCTTGCTTGGCTCAGCAGCAGGAGGGCAGATTCGTGTCTCTGGCCAGCAGCAGCCCTAGCTTGCTGTCCGGGTCTGGAAGACTGGTACTGGGAGCACCGAGTGCCTCCCAAAGGAGCTTTACGGTGCATGGAATCATATCTCCCACACCGTTTATGGTGTGGGGGTATGATTTCAACATGTTTGATACCAAACATGACAGGGTTCATTACAACCAGGATAGAGTTCGCCATTGCGTAATGACGCATGGCCACTCTATATATCTGAATGGTTGATGCACTTACAACGCAGGAGAATGGACTCCGAAGGTTGTAGGGGTGTCCTGATCACGCAGGGGCACCCTCACACTTAGAACCGAGCACCCTGCCTTCAGGATTGAAAGGCCTGCTTTAGGGGTGACCTATAGCTTTTAAGTGCAGTGACCTTAGATATAAGGAAACCTATATCTTTCATAAGTGGTGCTAGCACCAGCTTACACAGGCTGCAATGGCAGGCCTGTAGTTACAGTTTGGGTGGTCTCCCATGGGTGGCATAATACATGCTTCAGCCCATGGGGGACCCCTGGTGTACCTATGCCCTGGGTACCTTATTACCATATACTAGGGACTGATAAGGTTACACCATTGTCCAATCTGAGATGTACCTAAGTACTTACCAAACCAATTTATGGGAGAAAGCATAGAGACCGGGGTCCTGGTTAGCAGGATCCCAGTCAGACTAGTCAAAAACCATCACAGCACCAGGCAAAAAGTGGGGGTAACCATGCGGAAGGATCCTACCTTCCTACAGTAGGCACGCATTTGGTGCGGTCACCCACTCTGACAAACCCTGGGAGTAGAATTTCACTGTGTTAAAGCCAGTAGGTTTTTATGGGTAGATTATTATTACCTTTGCTAAAGCCTATAGGAAGGTATTTTGTTATATGGAACTTTGCAGATTACTGAAGTAGGCAAGGGTTTTGATGGTAGCGACCCACCCGAACAAACCATGTGGATAAACAATTTGCACTACGGTAATCCTTATTAGCTTCTATTGTAGGGTTTTAAATAGATTTGATAACTGTATTTTGTACATATTTGTAATTTTATTACGGTATCCCTGATGGTTGCCTTGTGGAACAGTACATGAACAACACATTAGGTCTGAGTTGGTTACGATGAAAAGCCAATGGAAAAAGGCTATTGGCCTGATTGTTTATAGTGGAAACTTACAATTAAGGCAGTAGGGAAGACATATTGATTGTGAGAAGCATATGCTAAAGTCAATATGCATTAAAGGGTGGAGAGGGTAGACTCCACTTTAAAGCCTACAGATAAGTATTTTGTTACATGGAAGCTCACAGATTACTGTAGTAGGTAAGAGTTGCAGTGCTTGTTACCTCCTCTGACAAACCATGGGTATAGAAGATTTGTCCTGTCAGAATCCTTGTTATGTCATTTTAGGCAATTTTATGACTGTGCCTGATGTTAACTTGTGGAATAGCTTAAGCTCAGTACAGGAGGCCTCCGTTGGTTATGGTGACGAGCCAATGACAACAGCTAGATCGATGTCATTACAACATTTGTCAAACACGAGACTCATTCCCCGAGGTCAGGATGCCTATCACTCACGCCCCCCTGCAACTTAACCAGGCGAATTTGGAGCATAAAGACATATCAATTTTCTACCTTATCACTCGCTCACTAGTTAAACATCAGCTGGAAATTTTCAACCTCCTCGACTCTGAACGACCTGACATCCTTCTAATCACAGAAACGTGGCTCACTTCGGAATCTTCACCCGACATATTAGCGGCCCTACCTTGTGAATATTATATTCTGCATACTAACCGTCCGCCTGGCAAGACAGGCGGCGGGGTAGCGGCCATTATCCACAAAAATCTGAGTTTCTCCTCCCTCACCCCACTTAACCTCTCCACTACTGATAATGCAGTGATAAAACTTGAGTCCAACTCGGCCCCGCTCATATGTATACTACTCTATAGGCCCCCTCAGTACATGCCCATGTTCCCCCACTCGTTAGGCGAACAAATCGCTCCCCTAGTCACTAGCCACACCAGAATCCTCCTGATAGGGGACTTTAATTACTGGGCTAACGACCCTAAAGAAGGGCCACATTCCACCGAGCTGACCGAATTACTAAAAAATATGAACTTCACCCAACAGATCTTCTCAGCCACCCACTCAAAAGGTCACACTCTAGACCAACTCTGGACCACCAATTTGGTGATATCAGCCCCATCTATCATGCCCTGTGTATGGTCTGATCATCACTTGGTAAAATTCTCCTTGAAGCACCCACTCTCTGGGAAAACGCCCACTTTAAGGGGAGGGATGGCGAGAAAATGGCACTCCATTGACAACAACAACTTTATCCCTACACTGACCAACACAGCTCCTCGTCCCACACCCGACGTCAACATGCACGAAGAATCTTTCTCGACCTGGCTATTAGCGGCCAGTAACTCACACGCCCCACTTAAACGAATCAGTCTCACCCGCCGGCATGAGGCTCAGAGATGGTTCTCCCCCGACCTAAAATCCCAAAAACGTTCCCTCCGCCAAATGGAAAGGAAGTGGAGGCAGGACTATTCTATAGAAGGTAAAACTACCTACGTCCGGGCCCTGAAGGATTACAAAAAGGGCATATCCACAGCCAAGGCAGCCTATTTCTCTTCACGAATCCTCAACTCCAACAACCAAGCCAAAGAATTATTCGCAATAGTTGATGAACTGTCAAACCCTGAGAGAGTTCTGAGTAAACCCAAACTGTCACAGGCCCTCTGTGACTCTCTGAATAATTTCTTTATCGATAAAATCACTGCCATCAAAGCCAGCATCCCCCCCAGGACTTCGCAAGAAATTACCCCGCCCATGTCCAGACACCCCCACTCTCTGGACTCTTTCCCGCTCATTGACACAGAGACCTTGAGTAACCTACTAGCTAAAGTCAGACCCGGCTCTCCCCTGGACCACTGCCCCCCTCATGCCTTGAAAGAGGCCTTTATGGCTTTCCCAGACCCAGTTCTCGCCCTTCTAAACCACTCCCTGTCCCAGTGTTGTGTCCCCAATGCTTTCAAAGAGGCTATAGTAGTCCCCCTCCTAAAGAAACCTAGCGCTGACCCTCAGACACTAGCAAATTACCGCCCCATTTCCCTGCTCCCATACTTGGCCAAGCTATTAGAAGCGCACATGGCTAAATGCCTGTCCAACTTCTTGGAGCAGACGGGATTCCTCGACTCTAGCCAAGCCGGCTTTCGGCCAGCCCACTCTATGGAAACAGTGACTCTGGCGATACTCGACTCCTTACGAGAAAACGTGGACAGAGGAATTCACCAGGCCCTGGTGCTGCTTGATCTCTTGGCCGCATTTGACACGGTCAACCACAACATACTGGCGGACCGTGTCAGCGAGGCAGGCCTCCAGGGTCCAGCCCTTAGCTGGATTAACTCCTTTCTAAAAAACCGCACCCAGGCAGTCCGCATCGGTCAATTCACTGCCCCCAAACTAAAAACAACTTGCGGGGTCCCACAGGGCTCTTCGCTCTCCCCACACCTTTTTAACCTCTACCTTCTCCCATTGATAAGATCTCTGAAAGAAGGAAGAGTGACCACCTTCAACTATGCAGACGACCTCCAACTTATATTCTCAATCGATAACTCCCCCCAATCAATATCTGACTTTCAATCTACCATGACATTCATCCAGCAATGGATGAACCTCAACCATTTAAAACTTAACCCTAGCAAAACTGAACTGATACTGACGGGCGGAAGCTTCAATCAGTGGGGCCCACAATACTGGCCTAACGACTTGGGCCCCCCTCCACCTCAGTAAAAAGTCTAGGGGTCACCATAGGTAACGACCTGTCCCTAACAACGCACGTAGGCACAGTGGTCTCCGCCTGCTTCCTTCAGTTACGTAAAATCAGAAAGATAAGCAGGCTACTGTCCCACGCTGCACTGGTACAGGTGGTGACAGCTCTGGTCCTGTCTCGTCTTGATTACGCGAACGCCACTTACCTGGGACTTCCACTCGGCTTTGCTAGGCGACTCCAGCTGGTACCGAATCAAGCGGCCCTACTAATATACAAACAGCCCAGATGGCAACACGCCTCCCCTCTCCTCAGGAAACTGCACTGGCTCCCCGTCCCCCAGCGCTGTGCCTTCAAAGTTGGCTGCCTGGTGTTCAAATCCCTAAGCGGCCGCAGCCCCAAATTCATTAATAATCTCATCTCTCACCACACTCCCCCTCGAAATCTCTGCTCAGCCCAACTCCACCTTCTGACGGTGCCCACCTTCAAGCTGAAGCGCCAAGGAGGTTGCAGGTTTGCAACCCTGGCCCCACGCTTGTGGAACTCTATCCCCCTGGAAATCAGACTTAGCACTAATCTACTCTACTTCAGAAAATCTCTCAAAACCTGGTTATTCACACAAGCATACGAATGATCTGCTCCGGGCTGGTTTCCCCCTAGTTTTCTCAGTGCCAAGAAACCAACCGGTGTACGAGCGCTTTACAAATCATTGATAACATAACATAACATAACATAACTAGGACAAAATATTTACAATGCCATTTGTCTGATCTGTTTATTATGAAAAGTTATGATAAACGTGTTAGGTCTGACATATTGATCAGGAAAAACATGTGAAAGAGAATAGGCATTTAAGAGTGATTGTTATTTCCCTGTAGTGAAGCATACAGTAGGTATTTTGTTACATGAAATTTCACAGATTACCTTTGAAGGGTAGGATTTTGGTGTAGGGTACCACTGATGACAAACCCTAGAGCAGAGGTCTTCAAACTTTTGGATGCCGAGACCCCCCTGTCAACATTTTGAGGCGTAAGGACCCCCTCCTGACAAAAATTTCTAAACCTGTAGGCAGGGCTACTGGAATTATGAGGCAGGTGAGGACCAAATTACGTGACAGGCTTGACTAAATTGTGTGGGAAGAAAAGGTAAATGATGTTATGTGATGCCGCGTACACAGTAACACTGAGGAAAGATTTCACCCCATCAGTACCAGTGTATAACCAAAATACAGCAATTAACATCAGAAAGATTTATAGTCAACCTTTGTGAAGGGCCTTCCACTCCGCAGGAATACGTGCTGCCACATTAGAAGCTCACTTAGCCCTGGCCGGGAGAAGCAGGGGTCCCTTAAAACCCTGGCGGTTTTGTGCAGAGTTAAGCAGTTTACCCATGCAGCTTTCCTCTCACCCCCTCCCTTCCATCCCTCTGTCCTCTCCTAACCCCGGATCCCTCTCTCACTTTGCAGGCCATTTTATTTTTATTTTTACAACTTCTGAACTCTCCCCATTCAACCTCTCACTTCACCTTTAACACTCCCAGCCAGGGATGGTCCTAACACTGGTCGCACACGGTGCAACAGTCTTTTTGGTGCCCCACCCCGTTTCCTCCTTCTCCATGAATTCCTTCACTGCCACTCACCAACAATTCACCTAATCTCTCTATAGCACCTTTCTGACAAACATTTCATTTTTTTATAGCGCTACTCATAGTTTACTCACACTCATTTCTGTGATCTGCATGGTACATATTCTTTGTAGCAGGAACGTTAACCCTCTGCACTGTGTGGGTGACAAGAGTGCCCATGTGAGTGCACGGTGAGCGATGCAACAGTGTGAGAGTAGGGTAAGAGGAGTGACTGCAGGGTGAGTGAGGTGGCTTATGAATTTAGGTACGGATGCAAGTTCAGAATGGGACGAATGAGTGTATGATTACTGATGGGCTTGTTTGAGTGAGTTGCATATTGAGCAGTGAGGGGGACAGGTGAGTGAAGTGTCACATGAGTGCAGGATGAGTAGTGTACTCGTGTGGCTGCAGGGTGAGGTATAGGATGAACAGCGCAAGTGCATTGTGAGTGCAGAGTGATCACTGTGAGTGCAGGGTGAGCGGGTGAATGGTGTGAGTGCATTGTGATCGCTGTGAATGCAGGGTGAGCGTGAAAGTGAAGGGCGAGAATGACGAGTGAGTTGTCTGAATGCAGAGTGCATTCCCAGACACTTGAAGTAACTCAGCATGTTATGGACGGCGGCGTAGGGTTTAAGATCTAAGTTAAACTATTGCTATTATGGCATTAATCGGGGATCGAGGAAATAAAAAATGTGCTGATCCTGCAACAAACTTCCAGTCCTATGGTTAGGGTTGCCAGCAGATTATTTTGATGGCCCAATCGGTACAAAAATAAGCAGTCACCTAAAGCTGTATTTTAAGCACTTATCTGTGCATACTTCGAACAGCAAATATAAATAGAAAGCACTTTTAATTGTGTTCTAGGGCTACCTCAATGATCCATGACTGATAATTAAAGAGAACAGACAGAAAAGTCACATAACGAATGCATACATACTTTTTTATTTATAAGTCTATTTAGTGTCAAGAGGAGGTCTTTGCGGACTCTTTAAACAAAACACGGCAGGCATTTTTCTTTTGGCAACCCTACTTTATATTCCTTTTCATGAAATGCATTCTCACACTGCAGCAGTAAAGGTAAAATACAAATGTAAGGAATAGGCAGAGTGGGGGTCCAGGGGGTACTGGAACCAGGAAAAAAATCTAAGCCTCTGTAACCAGTTTACAAAGGCATGTAAACATGCAAATGGTCTTTAAAGACCTGTGAAAAACTCGGGCGTGCCGGAGATAAGACTCCAGACACTGCCCAGCTGAGCCCCCAGCAGCTCGAGTTGCACTGCAGCAGCCCGGGCTGAGACGCAGGACGGGGGAAGAGGGGGGGCTGAAGCCCTTGGGCCTCGGCAGAAGTGTGACTGGGAAGGCGCGACCCCCTTTACATCGCTCCACGGCCCCCCTGGGGGTCGCGCCCCACAGTTTGAAGACCCCTGCCCTAGAGGAAGAAGGTTTGTACACTGTACACATTTTTGCTGGAATCTCTTCTTAGCTGTCTGACAGGATCTTGTAATAAAAATCATTAAATAAAACACACACACACATATTTATTCACTGAAAAAAACAAAAGTTAAAGTAACATTATAGTTAGGTGAATTTGCCAACAACAACATGAATGTTTTGAACTAAAAAAAACACAAAAAATCACCAGTTATAGTTAGCAGCACTAAGTATAACTTGTGCCCCCGCCATGCACTGCTTATGACCTCACATATGACATCACTCATGACGTTCTATGACGCCATTTATGACATCACTCATGACATCTAATTTTTCTCATGTTGCTGGCAGCCATTCAGAGCACTTATCTTGCGGGAATCTTACTCCTATGGGAGTGAGATGGCTTAAGGGAACTTAAGTTCCCTGGGCCAATGAGAACGGTTGTATGTCGGAACAACGCATGCCTTTACCACGCATGCCGTTACTCCACAGTCTTTACAACAAATGTGTCTTTACCATGCATTCCTTTACCATGCGTATCGTCACAACGACTTGCCTTAGGGAAAGCGCTGGACTTTGGGGCGGTATAATTTACTATTCTAACTCCAGTCAGAGCAATATTAGGGAAAGTGTTGGACTTTAAAGTCCAATGTCACTTTTTCTAAGGCATGTTGTTGTAACAATATGCGTGGTAAAGATGCATTCATTGTTATGTCTGCATTGTAACAGCAGGGCATAGTTCACGCCGCATTGTAAATGCTGTTTCCCATCAGAACGCTTTATTTTTAAATTGGTGCCCCCGCAAGAGTCTTTCGGGACTCACACAGACCCAACTGCCTAAATATACAATTGTTTTTTACCCTAAATGTCTCAAAAACGACTGAACGGATTTACACCAAATCACAAAAAGCACAATCTGTGGACCAAGGTCTAGTTTCCTGCCAAATTTGGTATAATGCGGTTCAACAGTTTTTGCTATAGCCTTGTCTAAAGAAGTCTATAGAAAACGCATGAGCATTTTGCGTTTTCTGATCCCCCTTTTTTCTCAGCCTCTGCTTGACAGATCAATTCTGTAGCGTTCAGATTGGCCCATGGAGCATTTTTTCCATTGGGCCTATTTGCTCCCTTGGGAGTCAGACTCCTGCTCTGATTGGTTGCTAGCAACATGAGAAAAATGTTGATGGCAGTCTCTCCGGGATTTGGGGACTTTGTCCCCTGTCCTGAAGTTTAACAAAAAAAGAAATATAGGGGTAGGGTAGAGATACCCTTCTCCCCTACCCTGTGGGGGGACCCAAAGTGACACCCCCCAACCCCCTCTAGGCCTAAATAAGAAAAAAAAATGGCAGTTGTTGCCGTGATCCTACGGGAATCGTGAAGGATCACACCAAAAAGAGAAAATAGCGGCTGCCATTTTTAAAATTAAATATATGGGGAGGGGAGCATGAGTAGGGCGCCCTGCCCAAGCCCATTTTGGTCCCCAGAAACCCCATCCCCCAGGGCCAGGTATATTAATTAAGGTGAGGGGGGTGCAGCCCTGTACCTGAGCCTTGTTAGACCACAGGGCTGCCCCATCACCCAGGGCCGATTTCTTTAAAAAAAAGGGAAGGGACCACTCTGCGTCCCTCTGGAAAAGGCCCAGGACCCCATTCCCCGGGGCCGTTGCTAAAAGGAAGCGGCATGGGGTCACGCATCCCCCCTCTCCCTGAGCCATTGTTAGTCCTGGGGACCCCATCCCCCGGGGCTAAACTAAAGTTTAAAGTGAGAGGGGACTGTGCTGCCTACCTCCCTGAGCCTATATAGTCCCCGGGGACCCCATCATCTGGGACTGGCTCACTGACTGTGTCCCGGAGAGCACGGGTAGGGAAATGTGTAAGCTCCTGTCTGGTGGGAGCATTTTTAACCTCCCACCAAATGAGAGCAAACATGCAAGTCGACTCCCCGCCAGAAGGAGATTTAAATATGCTCCCGCCAGCTGGAAACAGACTTCTGTTCTGTTTGAACACATATTGCTCCCGCCTGGAAGGAGCAAGCAGAAAATAAGTGCTCCCACCGAGCAGGAGCAATGCCTGCTCCCACACCATGCCAGGAGCCGGCTGGGGATACAGGGGCTGGCTAGGGATACAGGGGACCTGGGGCTCCTCCACGGCCCCCAACATGGTGGTTGGTGGGTACCCCTCAGGTGGGCACCGACCTCTAATTAATGCAGGGCCGGGGCCAAAATAAGATCTGGGCGGGGTGGAGGCCCAGTCCCCCTTCCCTCTATAATAACATGCTGCCTTAGGGATGGGATTCCCGAGGCCTAATAAGGCTCGGGGTCCGCAGCCCCCCCGCCCTCCCCTTAATTATGTAATTTCACTCTGGGAGATGGGGTCCCCAGGACCGAATAAGGTTCAGGGAGGGGGGGGGGCATATGGCCCCCCTCTCCTTTTTTATTGTATTAGCCCCCAGGGTATGAAGTTTCCGGAACCTATTTAGACTCAGGGAGTGGGGTTGGATGCCCCTCCCTTCTCTTAGAATTTGGCACTGGGGAGTGGGGTCCTGAGGGCCTTTTAAGGCTCAGGGAGGAGGGCCACGTGGCATCGTCGCCTTTTATTGGAATTTGGCCCAGTGGGATGGGGTCCCTGGGGCCAATTAAGGCTCGGGAGTGGAGCTTCATGTCCCCATCCACTGAATATACATGTTTTGGCCCCAGGGTCCTGAAGGCCAACCTTACACAGCACATGCTAAAGGCTGTGTTTGGCAGGGGCTTGGCAGCCTGCTAGAGTGTTGGCTACAGAGCCTTGTGGTAACCAATCCCTGTGACCAACCCCCGCTGCGCACGGCCGTGTGCAGTGTGGGACTGGCTGCCTGTGGGGAGTTGGACGCAGGTCCTGGCTGCAAGCCTGGTTCATGCAGCCAACACCACGCATGACCAAAGGCCATGTGCCACGTGGGGTTGACTGGCTCCCAGTAGCTGCCTGCGAGGAGTTGGATGCAGGGCTTGGCTGCAAGCCAATCAGTTGTGTACATCTATGGTTGGCCAGTCCTTTATTTTCAATTTAATTTCTTTGCTTCTCCTGTTTTATTGTAATGTGTCTTAAAAGGATACTACTGCTGTCCAGGAAGTGCTAATTGGTTACTTGCTTGCCACTCATTTAATCTGTAGTGCATGGCATCCCATGTGGTCATTTTCTCTAAACCAGGAGATCATTATGAAACACTGTTGTTCGCAGTGTATCATTGTTTTGTGATTCCAAGATAGCCAACACTTTGGTTATAAATTTGGCGGCCATGCTGGAACTTTAAATCAGCAATTGTCTATTTATAATACGTATGCAAGACGGACACCGCGTCTATGTTTCATTTCTCTATTCCAGCATATTTAAATGTCGGCATGTTTTCTTTTATCTTCTTGTATTCTTTTAATTTATCTTGCATATAGTGTTGCGTTTGTGTGTGTATTATATTACAGGGTGAATGCAAGAATGAATTAGTGAATGGACGAATGGATGCATGAATTCAAAGACGAGTGACAGAGTGCATGCGCAGTGACTTAGTGAATGCCTAAACTTATCAATCACACAAAAGACACTTTCATTCATAACCCAGACCTCTTGGCTTTGTCAGTGCTTGTGCTTCTATATTTACCTTTCTGGTGGGAGAAAGAGGCCCTCTTGTTGTGGTAGATTCTGCCCGCCCCTGACCTTTGCCGTCACAGACACAGTATTGACACTCGGCTTCTATAAAATGTCAGATCATTAACTGCTGTTTTTCTCTCTGCAGATTTTTATTGCGCTGGGGGAGCTTCTTTTATCGTTTAACTGGGCCATTGTGGCTGACATACTGCTGGTGAGTTTATAGTGTTCTTCCCGCCGCTTTATTGATTTCCCGCGTACACAAAGCCTTTGCTGACAGAAAGGCGCCTGCTCCGCTCCACAAAGCGCGCGCTGCTTGCGATATCATTGTGTGATTACCTGACGCCCGTCCAGTGCCCCTCTCGAGTCTCTGCAGCGCTTCCACATTTAATGTGGCCAGCAACGTCAGACAGATCTTCAAAGGAGATTGCACCGTCGCTTTGTGAACAATCATTGGCATAGCCAATAGGTCTCGCCTTTGGGGCCTTATAAGTGTTTAGCCAGAGCTATTGACTTTGCCAATGTCTTCAAGCTGTGCTGTAGAGAAGTGTGGCTGCTGTGCGGCATGCTGAAAAGTTATAATAAAAAAGTGTCAGAAGCATTTTTGTTACTTTATATATGACCAAGAAGGCATTATGTAAAACTGAACGACCATATTAAAACTGGACTTTGGACAGAAGAGGGTATACTCAACTAGTTCTGGTGGGATTCAGACTTCGTGTCCACTTAATATCTAACCCGTCTGCCGAGCAGATCACGTTCAAGGTGGAGAAAGTAGGGGAGTATCAATGCCCATTCAGACCTTGGCATCTCCTTAGAGAAAACAGTTGGTGGAAGGCTTTGATCAGCATATCATCTATTCCTATAGTTAACAATGAGGTGCACTTTGAATACCCATTCCATCCTTGGCTTCTTTGAATATAGTGCACTTTACATTTCTATCTGAATTCAGAGCCAGCATGTCTTTGCAACTAGTGTATTCCACAGTCAGGGCTACTAGAATGCTCCATGGGCAACTAGCAGCACGACCCAGCAGTGAGATTTCCTATCATAATCACTTTTATGAAATGTTTTAGTTGAATTGGGTCAAACAAAGCAAACAACAACTGCAACTGCCAGAGTGCACTGAGTTGTGAAATATAAACACTGTGCTAGAAATGTTGGTGTTTAGCACGTGTGTTTTGATCAGGAAATCTCAGTTGCACACTTTAATCAGCATGAATTAAATGGACCAGTATTTTGTTTTTTATCACAAACATAAAGTAGCT
This sequence comes from Calotriton arnoldi, assembly GCA_963921515.1. NCBI lineage: Eukaryota > Metazoa > Chordata > Amphibia > Caudata > Salamandridae > Calotriton > Calotriton arnoldi. The sequence goes on along the minus strand of CAWUFW010003005.1, from coordinate 1,414,476 downwards.
GTACACTAGGGTCTCCATCATAAGTTCACTGTTACCACTTGTTTGGAGCAAGTGGTAAATATTTTGGGGGCTATTTGTTTTGTCTGTGACGGTTTGGATGGGCAGTTGGAGGAATCTTCTTCTGTTCCTCTCATGTGGGCCTAATAATTCTAAGTCCAGACACCTGTAGTTGCTTGGAGAGGTTCCCTCTTGTGGATACCACTTCAGACACCTCGTGATGGAGCCCTCTGTGGTGAGCTCCACTCCCTAGGACTGTTTCACTGCTCTTGTGTGTGATTTGCTAGACTATAACGTTGCACCATATATAGTAAGAATCTAGGCCACATTTCGGGTATATGTGACAATGGACTTGCTACTTCAGTAATGGTATCGCCATCAGGGTGGGGACCAGGGCGGGAGGCAGGAATACTTCTAAATTCATTTTTAAAAACTATCTCTTTTAGTAAATACCTCACACTGCAGTGATTTAATGTGATGTACTACAGTGAAACGTTTCCTCGCGTTAAACACACGTATTTTAATTTTCAAGGGACTATGTCATATTTGTTGCATGATTTATATTCTGAACATGTTCAAGGCTCGGCTCGTGCACGGAGACGGGCTCTTAGAGCCAAGCCAGACCCTTGGTTCGGCTTTCCTTGTTATTTTGTTGATTCAGCCGTCTCAAGTTAGGAATGTAGGAAAGGCTAATGCTGGTGAGAGTACAACAGAATGCACAATTAATAAACAAAAGCTCGTGCAAGCAGTCCCCGCTCTCGGCCCTATGAGGACACACCCCAGCCACTACTCGGGAAATCATACGTTGGCCAAACAATACGAAGGTGAACACAAGGAACAAACATCAGCGCTGTCACCGTGAGCAGCCCCAGCCCGCCCCGCCTCCCTTTCCCCACACCGCACTTGTTGAAACCTGCTTCCCGCAGAAAGCAGCACTCTCCCCCTCCTTCCTCTCCCTCCCCCCTCTCCCCGGGGGCTGAATCCGCACACAGGAGAGTGGAGCTCTCTGGGGCATTTCCCTTTATAAAACATACATTAAAGCAGAAATGTGCACACAGACGTTACAACAGCGGCCAAAAGAGAAACAGAAGGAAAAGTCAGATGAGCGCCAAGCCTTCAGGACTGGAAACAGAACAGAATAACTGGGGTGAGAGGGGCAGCTCTGGGTCCACTTCCAGTGCACTGCATCCCAATTACCTGACTCAGCAAAAAGATGCGCAGCTTACTAACATAACCTTCTTCGAAGCGCTCGTCCAGCATATATCCCTGGCTTGGCGTTATACAAGAGTACGTTTCACTTCACTAGTTTGCGTGCCAGCCGGCCCGTCTCTTTACCCGGTACCCGTCCCGCACATGTAGTACCTGCTCCTTACGGGGACTGCGGGCTCCGGAGTTAGTCATGACCATCTACCTCCGGACGCCGGGCTGGCTCGGTGCTGCTCCTCGTGGAGCCGAGAACTGGTGGAAGGCTCCGCGGGTTCAGACTGGCACACCGACGGCCTGTGATGTGTCAGAGGCCTGCTGCTGCTGCCGCACTGTGCCCGGGGAGCTCCCTTCAGTCCATCTGTAACGTGCCTCCCTCCGCTGACTTACTGCTAAACTTTGAATTTTATTATTGTCAACAGCGTGGGTGCTTTCGAAATCTAATTGTTTATTTGTTTGAAAGGAAGAAGTGTGTTGCATTTCCTTAAAATGCATAGCGCTTCTGCCTTTAAAACAAATAAAAGCGCTTTCCAAAGCGCGCACACTCTAACGATAAACAAGCGCCGTGTGGGTGGGAAGCAGCAAGGTGGGAGGGAACCAAGCTATGTGCTTTTTACGAGGCAACACCAAAGTGGATGCCTGCTTGTGCCCCAGGGGGACTGCTGATTGCGTGCTCCAGCGGAGTCTATAATTGCTTTAAAAACAAGCACGGAATCGAAGCGGGGGCGAGCGAGCGTGGCAGCCTGCTCAGCTGACCAGACGCTCGTGCGTCATGGCCTTTTGCCGGCATGTGTTTACAATTATCGCGCACGCGTCTGGGCACGATAATTGGAAACACATGTCTGCCGCGCGTACCCATCCCAAAAAGGCCAGCCACGACGCACGAGCGTTTGGACTGCTTCTGAAAGTCACTTACTTAAAGTCTTCGCCTAGCAGCGCTTGCGCGCTACTCGAGGCTCGACCTAAAAAGGGTCTCAACATTTTTAGATCTGACAAAAAAATTTAATGTGTTTTCTTCTCGCATGCTACACGCAGATTTCTATTTCCTACTTTAAAAGTTTTTTTAGTGGTTTTGGCAATGTTTTGTTTTTCCACAGTCAAATTCACGGATATTGCTTTTCTTTTTTAGCCAACTTTGTGGGGGCTGGGGTGAGAGGGAAGGGGGGGGGGAATATATATAGGGGATGGCACTTTGTTTTTTAAAGAAAGGGAATATTTACTTTTGACTGCTTTTTAAACTGATGGATACTTCCTGGTTCAAAACACCACCTGGAACTGGCCATCTTCCACCTGTTAAGGTTTCGCCTGAGACAGCGCACATGCTGGCTCAGAGCCCGCCCATTACTTACTGTTACTTACCACTGGCTGCCTTCCACGTCACTCTCGTTTCCTTGCTTCTGCTTGGTCAGCAACTCCTTCCTGCTTCCTCTAGACGCTTCTTGTGTTAGGCGCGGCAGTGGAGCAGGGCCGGAGTACAGTCTGCGGGTAGTGTCCTTCCACTGGCCGCGCACTTTTTGTTTTCTTCTGGACATGCACTCTTAAAGAGTGCTCATCTCCAGTACATCTCCTGCCCTTCCCTCGAGTTGCTTGTCCCCTCTCCCTCCTCCTGCTGTCCCTTGTGTTGCTGCTCCATCCCTTCTTCCCTGCTCCTCCCTCGTGTTGCTTCACCCTCTAGCTGTCCGTTGTTGCTGCTACCACTCTCCTCCCCCATGCCTCTCTTGAGTTGCTTTTGTTTTGTCCGTTTTTTGCAGTTTTATATAGCACAAACTCGCCCAAAGGTATTGGAGAGCTTTACTTGAGCACCAGTTACATTACACAAGGATACATTCATTTTTTAGGCACAGTGAGATATAGGTGAGCTCTCCCCTCCCACTGTTGTTGCTCCCACCATCTTCCCCCCACACCTCCCTTGTGTTGATTAACCCCCTAGATGTCCGTTGTTGCTGCTCCCTCCCTCCGTCCCACTCCTCCCTCCTGTGGCTTGCACCCCCCCCGAACTTAGTTTAAAAATTTTTTAAAAGTCAACGATGGTCGCATCATATCACTATTTTTTTTACTTTAATCCATTTTGCACAGCAGCCTGTGCTGCTGTGCAACAGGGTGTAAAGTAAAGAAAAAAAGCTACTGGAGTAGAGACCTCTGTTTTGAGAGGCTGAAACAAATTTGCCTGCATCCCTACAAATAAAATAGATACAACCCTGATACAACATTAACCATAACTACTCAGACTGCAGCTAGCAATTGTTGAGTAGTCTCTGGTAATGCCCACTTTGTATTCATCTTCAGTGACTGCACTTTAATACTTGTGGCTAACCTCAAACAGGTTTTTTTTCACTAGGGAAGCAATGAGAATTTTCTAAGCTTTGTTAATTTTATGTTAAAATCATATTTTGATTGGTATTTGACATTATCAAAATAATTGTGTCCTGATCTATACTGGGCACCTATGTAAAGTATTATATGTGTAATTACTGAATTACTCCTTATGAAATCATTCATGTTGGCATTGCTAAAAAGCTAGTCTCAACTAAACAATGGCAAGTCAACTGAGCTCTGGATAAAATACTATGTGGAATGTCAAAGCATGCATTTCACATTAGTTGTAATTTATATTTTGGTCACACACAACATAGGCCCAATTTGCAGTCCTAGAATGGGTTCCACACTAAAGAAATCAAAATGGTGATGGGCGGAATGCTTGAATTAACATCATTCAAACTATAGTTTTTTTTGCTGTGCCACTCCAGACAAAAACCATTCTTCTGCAACCCAGGCTTGGTTGTGTTCAATTTGGAAGAGTCCTGCTCATTTGCCAGACCAGATCCCTCTTGAACGGGAAATCAGCTATCCCAGACAGGGTTGATTCTGTTTGGGCCTCATCAGTGAAATACAGCTTAATTTCGATGGGACAGTGAGCATGAAACCCATATTTGGGCATACCCATCACACAAAAGCTATTGGAGTGATTCAAAACAAAAAGATGATGGGTAAAATGCTTCACAATGCACTGTGCAGCTATTGCTGTTCAAATCGTATGCCCTCCCAATATTTTCTTGTATTCCGCCCTGAGACAGTTGGTAAATTAACAAATAATTTTTATTGGATAGGAGTTTGGGTGCTCGAATCGTATTATACCACTAGACTGATGGTACTTTTTATGCGTTCAGTCACGTTAATCAATCGTTTATACTGTTTTTGAACTTAGCGCTCAAAGGTTTAAAGCATATGGTACTGTACATATCTTTTAGGAAGTAAGATTCCGACTGAACCATATATGTTTTAAAAACTTTATGCATTTGTATTTTTTTTTTTTACATCTGATGAATTTGTTGATTGTTTGCACTGGAATTGAATATAGCTCCAAGTGTCATTATATTGTTCGCTAATTGTTTAGTATATGTATGTGTTCCTTGCATTAGCACTTTTTATACATCTGATGAATGGTTTTTATCAGAATGGTATGGAGTATAGTGCCTAGACAGTTATCAGATTATTTGTTTCTTCCTCAATGGTACGTAATACTTATAGTTCCTAGGTGGTCATCAGATTAATTGTTCCTTCCTGAAAGGTATGGAATACAGTGCCTGAATGTTGTTGTGCCGCTCAGTTGATTGCACTGTATGTGTTTTAAAGAAGTGAGATTTCTGTATTTAATTGTTTTTAAATCATAATTTTAATTATTGTAAAGCTGACAGCTGAAACAATAAATAAATAAACAAAAACAAAGATGCCTGAATTTATCTCAGCCACTGGTAATTAGTCAGGTTCCAATCAATTGCTGCTTTTTTTTGCGCAGTGTGACACTCCAGACAAGGACCGCCCTCAGCCTTGGTCTTGCTCCAGTAGTAACCGGTGCTCTCTGAATGGAAAACAAGCAACAAGACTGGTTTTGGCCTATTTGGGCCTCTTCAGTCAGGTGCCTCTTGGTTCCAGTTGCACAGTGAGCATAGGACCAACGTCTGTGCCATGATGAAAGCTACAGAGCCACCGTATGCATGTCGTTTTGGTTGGAATGGGCGAAGCAAAAACTTTCAAGGATAGCCATTTAGCAGTTTCATTAAAAAACAAAATAAGCAAGGACAGCAAATCTATGGAAAGAGGGAAACAGCTTGTGAATGACTTTTTTTTAGAGTTTTATATAGAGCGAACTAGACCCGAGACATCGGGTATCAGAGCGCTTTACATGAGCACCAGTTTCGTTACAGAAGGACACATTCATTTTTGGTAGGCACGGAGAGATTAAGTGATTTGCCCAGATTCACAGGATGTTGAGCGTCGTTGCCGAGACTCGAACCTGGTTCCCCAGCTTCAAGGTCGACCGCTCTAGCCGTAAGGCTACATCCTCTCCCCACTTTCGGTACTTTTTAATGGTATCCAGTTTCAAACACTTCTTTGTTGTGGAAGGCGTCAATTAACCTATACATTCCAACTATCCTTGAAACATACGTTCAGCAGTTTTAGTTAGCTATTGGCTTTTCTCGTTAATCAGAAAATGTACTGAGCCATTCCCAGATATATGCCTCAGCAGTGCACAGTATATATGCCTCAGCAGTGCACCGTATATATGCCTCAGCAGTGCACTGTGCGTATGCCTCAGCAGTGCACTGCATATATGCCTCAGCAGTGCACCGAATATACGCCTCAGCAGTGCACTGTATATATGCCTCAGCAGTGCACCGTATATACGCCTCAGCAGTGCACTGTATATATGCCTCAGCAGTGCACCGTATATACGCCTCAGCAGTGCACTGTATATACGCCTCAGCAGTGCACCGTATATACGCCTCAGCAGTGCACCATATATATGCCTCAGCAGTGCACCGTATATATGCCTCAGCAGTGCACCGTATATATGCCTCAGCAGTGCACTGTATATATGCCTCAGCAGTGCACCGTATATATGCCTCAGCAGTGCACCGTATAGATGCCTCAGCAGTGCACCGTATAGATGCCTCAGCAGTGCACCGTATATATACCTCAGCAGTGCATCGTATATATGCCTCAGCAGTGCACTGTATATGTACCTCAGCAGTGCACCGTATATATGCCTCAGGAGTGCACCGTATGTATGAAACAGCAGTACACCGTATATATGCCTCAGCAGTGCACTGTACGTATGCCTCAGCAGTGTACTGTACATACACCTCAGCAGTGCACTCTATATATGCCTCAGCAGTGCACCGTCTATATGCCTCAGCAGTACACTGTATGTATGCAACAGCAGTACACCGTATATATGCCTCAGCAGTGTACCGTATATATGCCTCAGCAGTCCACCGTATGTATGCCTCAGCAGTCCACCGTATATATGCCTCAGCAGTGCACCGTATATATGCCTCAGCAGTGCACCGTATATATGACTCAGCAGTGCACTGTATATATGCCTCAGCAGTGCACTGTATATATGCCTCAGCAGTGCACTGTATATATGCCTCAGCAGTGCACCATATATATGCCTCAGCAGTGCACCGTATATATGCCTCTGCAGTGCACCGTATGTATGCAACAGCAGTACACCGTATGTATGCAACAACAGTACACCGTATATATGCCTCAGCAGTGCTCTGTATGTATACCTCAGCAGTGCATTGTACATATGCCTCAGCAGTGCACTGTATATACGCCTCAGCAGTGTGCACTGTATGTATGCCTCAGCAGTGCACTGTATGTATGCCTCAGCAGTGCACTGTATATACGCCTCAGCAGTGTGCACTGTATATACGCCTCAGCAGTGTGCACTGTATATATGCCTCAGCAGTGCACTGTATGTATGCCTCAGCAGTGCATTGTATATATGTCTCAGCAGTGCCCTGTATATATGCCTCAGCAGTGCACCGTATATATGCCTCAACAGTGCACTGTATGTACGCCTCAGCAGTGCACTGTATGTACACCTCAGCAGTGCACTGTATATACGCCTCAGCAGTGCACTGTATGTATGCCTCAGCAGTGCACTGTATATACGCCTCAGCAGTTCACTGTATATACGCCTCAGCAGTGCACTGTATATACGCCTCAGCAGTGTGCACTGTAGTTATGCCTCAGCAGTGCACTGTCTGTATGCCTCAGCAGTGCACTGTATATACGCCTCAGCAGTGTGCACTGTATATATGCCTCAGCAGTGCACTGTATATATGCCTCAGCAGTGCACCATATATATACCTTAGTAGTACACCGTATATATGCCTCAGCAGTGCACCGTATATATGCCTCAGCAGTGCACTGCATATATGCCTCAGCAGTGCACTGAATATACGCCTCAGCAGTGCACTGTATATATGCCTCAGCAGTGCACCGTATATATGCCTCAGCAGTGCATTGTATATATGCATCAGCAGTGCACTGTATATACGCCTCAGCAGTGCACCGTATATACGCCTCAGCAGTGCACCGTATATATGCCTCAGCAGTGCACCGTATATATGCCTCAGCAGTGCACCGTATAAATGCCTCAGCAGTGCACCGTTTATATGCCTCAGCAGTGCACTGTATATAAGCCTCAGCAGTGCACCGTATATATGCCTCAGCAGTGCACCGTATAGATGCCTCAGCAGTGCACCGTATATATACCTCAGCAGTGCATTGTATGTATGCTTCAGCAGTGCACTGTATATATACCTCAGCAGTGCACCGTATATATGCCTCAGCAGTGCACCGTATGTATGCAACAGCAGTACACCGTATATATGCCTCAGCAGTGTACTGTATATACGCCTCAGCAGTGCACTCTATATATGCCTCAGCAGTGCACCATCTATATGCCTCAGCAGTACACTGTATGTATGCAACAGCAGTACACCGTATATATGCCTCAGCAGTGCACCGTATGTATGCCTCAGCAGTGTACCATATATATGCCTCAGCAGTCCACCGTATGTATGCCTCAGCAGTACACCGTATATATGCCTCAGCAGTGCACCGTATATATGCCTCAGCAGTGCACCGTATATACGCCTCAGCAGTGCACCGTATATATGCCTCAGCAGTGCACCATATATATGCCTCAGCAGTGCACCGTATATACGCCTCAGCAGTGCACCGTATATATGCCTCAGCAGTGCACTGTATATAAGCCTCAGCAGTGCACCGTATATATGCCTCAGCAGTGCACGGTATAGATGCCTCAGCAGTGCACCGTATATATATACCTCAGCAGTGCATTGTATATATGCCTCAGCAGTGCACTGTATATATACCTCAGCAGTGCACCGTATATATGCCTCAGCAGTGCACCGTATGTATGCAACAGCAGTACACCGTATATATGCCTCAGCAGTGTACTGTATATATGCCTCAGCAGTGCACTGTATATATGCCTCAGCAGTGCACTCTATATATGCCTCAGCAGTGCACCGTCTATATGCCTCAGCAGTACACTGTATGTATGCAACAGCAGTACACCGTATATATGCCTCAGCAGTGCACTGTACGTATGCCTCAGCAGTGTACCATATATATGCCTCAGCAGTCCACCGTATGTATGCCTCAGCAGTACACCGTATATATGCGTCAGCAGTGCACTGTATATATGCCTCAGCAGTGCACTGTGCATATACCTCAGCAGTGCACTGTATATATGCCTCAGCAGTGCACTATATATATGCCTCAGCAGTGCACCATATATCTGCCTCAGCAGTGCACCGTATATATGCCTCTGCAGTGCACCGTATGTATGCAACAGCAGTACACTGTATGTATGCAACAGCAGTACACCGTATATATGCCTCAGCAGTGCACTGTATGTATACTTTTAGCAGTGTATTGTATATATGCCTCAGCAGTGCACTGTATATACGCCTCAGCAGTGTGCACTGTATTTATGCCTCAGCAGTGCACTATATGTAGGCCTCAACAGTGCACTGTACATACGCCTCAGCAGTGTGCACTGTATATATGCCTCAGCAGTGCACTGTATGTATGCCTCAGCAGTGCATTGTATATGTCTCAGCAGTGCACTGTATATATGCCTCAGCAATGCACCGTATATATGCCTCAACAGTGCACTGTATGTACGCCTCAGCAGTGCACTGTATGTACACCTCAGCAGTGCACTGTATGTATGCCTCAGCAGTGCACTGTATATACGCCTCAGCAGTGCACTGTATATACGCCTCAGCAGTGTGCACTGTATTTATGCCTCAGTAGTGCACTGTACGTATGCCTCAGCAGTGCACTGTATATACGCCTCAGCAGTGTGCACTATATATCTGCCTCAGCAGTGCACTGTATGTATGCCTCAGCAGTGCACTGTATATATGCCTCAGCAGTGCACTGTATGTATGCCTCAGCAGTGCATTGTATATATGCCTCAGCAGTGCACTGTATATATGCCTCAGCAGTGCACTGTATGTATGCCTCAGCAGTGCATTGTATATAAGTCTCAGCAGTGCAGTGTATATATACCCCAGCAGTGCACTGTGGACATGCCTTTGTGCGACCATGGGCCCACCTCGATGAGTTTCATGTTATCCACTGAACTCTTGCTGAGTTGACTATCAACTCTACAGAGAAGGACAAGGGAGAGGCTGGACAGGGAGGGAAGACCACGTGGGCAGTGGAGGAACAAATGATGGTCATTTGGAAGTGCTAGCAAACACTTGCACTTCAACTTGTGGACTGCACATGAAGCAGAGAGCATTTGGTGGCTGAATCATAGCGCCTTGAAACCACGTCCTAGGCGCTGCGCTTCAACCACTGTTGTTGAGGTAGTGCGGCTTTACCCTACATGGGTCTTTGCAGAGTTGTTCATGGTGCCTGGTGTGACTGTGCCAGGCCGCCCAAGGGTGTCGGAGGGCCAGGTGACCTGAGGCCTGACGAAGGACCAGGTGACCAGAGATGGTCACTTGTATCTGCCGGCAAGAGGAGGAGGGGCACAAGATTAGACTGTGAACATTGCAAGGTGTTTGGAAATGGGTATTGAGGGACGGCTACTATTCATGGGCAGTTCTACAATTCAACAGGCAATGAGCCTGGCACACTTCTGAGACAGAAGAGTGGAAAACTAGGGCTTGGGGCATCCTGGCTGCCTATAATGACTGGAAGTGAAACAGCTGAGTCCTGGCTGTGAGCCCCAGCAGTTCTCCCAGCTAACCCAGCTCAATGGGAGAGAGGGAGGGACAGGACTGTAGCAGGGTTAGTGGACTGGGATCTGGGTCCAGTGGACTGTGGCCCAATGTGCCTGCACACATGATGTCTGTGAGTGCATTAGTGCTTGCATATGTGTTGTCTGATTCTATTTGTCCTGCTATGGCAGTCATTATTAGAAGTGCAGGGAAACTGCACCAGTAATTCTGCTCGCAGAAGTACTGACTCTAGGCGGATTGGTATTTTCGAGGTTCAGGATTACAAGTAATCCCCTGAGAAATGGGGAATGTCCTCTGGAATTAGTGTTTCCACTCTGATTTCCTTGGGATTTGTCCTCCTTTTTGTGCATTTTTTTCTCTCATTTTGGCAGGTCTGATCTGCTGAAATGTTTTTGAGGAAAGAAAAATGGCAGCGCGTTTTAAATAGACAAAAATACCGCCAGCATCGGAATCACGATGAAGCCCCAAAGCCTAAGTTTGCTACGTTTATTTAAATGGATGTGTGAGAGTGTGTGCGCATGCGTGTGTGTGTGTGTGTGTGTGTGCGCGCGTCTGAGTGCAGTGAAATATTTTTGATCATCTATGCTTGCTAGCATGTCACTATGTGCTAGTCTTTTACAGTTTGTGAGCAAGTGGGTTTCTCTGTGACTGTATGGTTGCTTATATGTATTTGTGCATTTATACCTGTGTTTTTGTGGAGCTGTGTGAGTTTATGGATGCTTCTAGGTTTTTTTGTGCCTCTGCATGTCAGCATTGGTACATAGTTCATGTTTGTGTGCCCTCCTGAACATGCGTGCCTGCATATAAGGACTGTGTATGCATGCACTATACATGAGAGAAACAGATGAGTGATAGGTCGAACTCAATAAGCCTTAATCCTGTTCCAATCGGAATAGTTCAGGTTTTTACTCTGCCTCATAAGTGAGGTGCTATGTTATGCTATATTGATTTGTATAGTACACATAGCACCCGAGAGGGTATCCAGGGGCTTGGGCAGGTGTGTGGTCCCCAAGGTGCTTATATGAAGAGCCAGGTCTTCAGCTTTTTGTGGAACTCAAGAGGAGGAGGCTCTGATGTGTTGAGGGAGGTCGTTCCATGTCTTGGGTGCGATGTAGGAGAAAGAGCGACCTCCAGTTTTGCTTTCGCGGATGCATGGAATGTGTGCGACTGAGAGTAAGGCAGAGCATATGTGTCTAGTGGGTTGGTGAAAGTGTATGCGGCTGTTCAGGTGCAGCCTGACTGTCATGTAAAAGTGGCCTCCAGCACCCATGTTTGGCATAGTGGCAAAGTGATGGGTGGAATCTTTGAATTAATCTGACAATTTCTCTGGGCAACATTGCATCCCCCCACTTTTTTTTAAATGATATCACTAACCCTAGGCGTAGTTCGCGTAGTAGCGCTACGCATAGCTACGCGAAGTGCATTTCGCACTACGCGAGCTACGCGTAGCACTACGCGAACTGCGTAGTGCGGTAGGAAATGCTGTACGCAATGATTGCACAGTGCCGGATGCTTGTCCGCACTGTGCAATCATTGCAAACGGCATCTTGCACAGTGCAAGCAATCGTTTTCTGCCGCTCGAGTAGATTTGTACTTGAGCGGCAGTTTTCTCAACACGGACTGGTAGTTTCTCATCGCGAGCGGTCGCGAGCATACGCGACCACTCGCAATGAGAAACCTGACCTCCCCGCGTTGAGAATCTCGCCGGGAGGTTTATTTTCCACGCTCGCGATCGGCAACTTGATGTTGCTGATCGCGAACGAGGAAAAAGTCTCGCCGGGATGTCATTTTGCTCGCTCGCGGTCGCCAACTTGACGTTGAGGACCGCGAACAAGCAAAAAATGCCCGTGACGCGTTTTTGAACTGTGCTACGTGCAATTCGTGTAGCGCTTAGTTGCGCAAACTACGCAAACTACGCGAGCGTAGCGTAGGCCCAGGCCAAGATATCACTCCAGACAGGGAGCAACTATATGTAAATCAGCTGTCATCCTGGTCCAATAGAAACAGTCAAGTCCGACCTCCAGGCAAGATCCCATTTAGACACTAAGCAATCCTATGCTGATTGGGCATTTGTGGCCCGATCCTTGATGTGCAGCTTGAGTCCTGCGGCACAGTAAGCGCAGATCCCCATCTTGGCATACCCCTCGTGCTTAGTGCATTACATGAAATCACAAAACACAAAGCATGAAATTCTTGCAAAAGTCTCAGCCTCCGAGCATCACTAGGGCCACATTCCAATCCAAATTTCATTTTGCTCACTTTTCCACTTTTGTCGGGATCTCTGTTACTCATTCCACTCGTCCTTGTGACTTGGTCTCTGCTGGATCTATATTGTACTTCCTAATTTAGCTTGGATTATATGCAAAGCTACGAAGCAATCCCTTTCTTGAAAAGCGTTTGGATAAAGGCATTGGTGAGTAGCATGTATGTACCTCTTGGGAATGAGTGACACAAAGCTGAGGAGGGCCATTTACAATTCTAGTCCAACGGAATTGAGAACTTTTAGCAGAGGCTTCTTATCCTGTTGTACTTTTTGGGACATTAATTTAGACTTTAGTTACCAATATTTTGACAAGGAAATTGACTATTGATCTATTGTTATGGATTTGTAACGATATGAGAGTTTTATTTTTTGGCACTTTGAAGGTAATTATCTTATGGATTTAATATCCGAATCAAACTTGATTTGAAATTAAAATCCACTACTTTAGTAATTTAACTTGTATTGGCTAATAAAGTATGTTGCACAGGGTGCACATGAATGAATGTATAACAGGAACATTTTTCGAAGGAAACAATTAGGGGAAGCGATCAGCCTGAGCGCATGGAATTTATTTCTCACCATTCATGCTATAGAAGACACCAACTCATTGACCAATGTATCAAAAAAAATAGAATCGCAGCCACGGAACTACTCCCCGCATCCTTCAGCAATGTGGGACTTTAGGTGTGCTGTATCACAGCCGGAGTGCTATTAGCATGCCTAAAGCGAGCTCACCACAAGCTCGCTACACCACAAACAGTACATTAGCTGTAATGTAGAGGGTAGGTTTCTCAGAGGTGGGGACTAAGATAGTCCGATATTTTACCTTTTAGTTTGTTATACAAGACCTACCATCTTGTGGAAAATGGCGGTGGGTAGTTCTGTGACTATATCTCTATAACACGTGAATATGTCCCTTTCTGGGCCAAAAGAAACAATTAATCGCCCCGGAAGGTCTGCGACTGGGGAGCAGCTCTAGAAAAAGAACATTTGGCTGGAATCTCCTTTTAATTGAAGTCTATAGAAAGGGCTTTCACAGATGTGTGATTTACTGAGCAGCTCGTATCCTCTGCTATCTATAGACACCAGGTGCTCTGGAAGTGTCTTCCTGGTCTAGAATGACTCTAGAGGACAAGTATTGCCTGTATCTCAACATTCAGTGCCTGATCACCTGCGTACCGGAGGCACCAGGTAATCTTGTTTTGCCGGATCCAGAAGTTGATTACTTGTGCTGATAAGATCCAGAAGTAGAGTACCCGTCCGGCTGAGTCCTAGGAACACCGGGTGAAATGAATCAGCCGGATCCAGATGCTACTGATTCATTGAGCATCCATTCAACTGTGTCTAAGAGACACAAGGTGACCTTGAGTGGCTGGACCCAGAAGACCAGTTCTGGCATTGTTGACATCCAAACGGTCACTGCTCATCCTTTGTGTCCAAGAGACAATAGATTCATTAAGTTGGCTGGCTCTTGGAGTCCAGAGCTTGTCCACAGAGGTCAGAGGGACACCAGAAAACCAGCAGGGGTATAACTTTGAGGTCCAGCATCTGGGCATGCGAGTCTGAGAGCATCAGTTGGCCTCTGTTCTGCTTATCTAGATGCCCACTTCATGTCCGTCTCAGTCAGATGGAAACCGGATGATCTATATGGGTGATATCTGGCAGTCCAGCGCTTGCGAACTGAGCCAAGCTGACACCAGTGGGCATGTATCGGCTGTATCCGGAGTCTAAAGTACAGGAACTGGTCTGAAAGTAACCCTCCCGCATGCCTCAAGTACTTGCCTAATGAGGTGTATTTTGGATATTTCTGGTGATTTGCTGTGGTGTCCTGGACACATGAGTCCTGCTCTTTGTAACCCTGTGACTGGTGATTGTTGGCACATAGCCGTCTGCAGTGAATGTAAGCAAGACTAATGGAAGAGCAGGAGCCCCAGGCGCACTTTCATCACCATTTCTAGGAAAGAATAGCATGAAAGGTAGTGACTGACAGCATGGTTTCTCAATGTCAGGGGTGGAGGGAAAATGTGATGTGTGTTCTTTCAAGAACCTAAATTGAAAGCCATGTATGACCACAAATGACAAATACAATTTTCATTTATTAAACCAAAATATTTATTTTGATGTGTTGGATCAACAGAATGAGAGTGGTTCCTTAAATCACATATAACATATTTGTTATTTATTTTGGAACTGAGCATTACGACACGTAATTCATACAGAATCATGGTACTTTTTACTATTAATTCCCTGATAAGAAACTCCACCTAGGAGCCCCATGTCAGTCTTAATCCTGATATTGCAAACAGTGCTATCCTCTACGCTCCCGTTTGCCCTCCAACACAAATTTGTAAACTGCGTAATTCACGAAAATGCAAAGTCTGTTGTCAAGGAAAGCATCTTTAATAGTGCACTGGTCAATTCTTCTAAAATGATACTTACTTTTTAATGAGTGAAGAATTAGACGATAACCTGCCACTTTATGCATTTTGTTAAATTGTTGAGGTTTACAAAGAATTTTCAATGAAATTCGAACAGTCTTGTAAACACTGATTTATCTACAAAAAAATTAATAACTCATAGTGCATCTTTTGTTTTTCTTATGTTCAGGAAAGAGGTTAGTGAGAAATATTTATTTATCAGCATTGTTAGCGGTGAGTCATTTTTGTGCTGTTCTTTGAAAATGTCGCCAATCCACCAGCCTAACGCGTTTTGACCCCCACGGGCGTTTTCTCCAAGACGCTCAGATGCCTTCACGCAACCAAGCATTGCACCCTTCACGCCTGTCTTCATCCGGCAGCATCAAAGTCTGCCAGTGCCCTGAATGCTTCAGATGATGCCCCGAGGTGGGGGAGACTTCATATATTTATAAGAGGTCTGTTAATAATTAACAAGGCAGCTGGTCTTCATGCCCACGTCCCCTTTGTCACTGACAAACATTCTAAAATGAATGAGCAATGGTAGAAAGGGATTACCATCAAACATGATATGGCGGACGGCTCAGTGTACACAACACGTTTTTCATTTTTCCTGATTCAAAGAGATGATCTGAATAACCACTTGGTCTTTCCATGAAAAACAATTCACGTATTTAACTTGCGCTGATATGTATTTGGAATCAGATACATCAAACATGTTTTTACCTCAGATACATCAAACATGTTTTTACCTCAGATTCATCAAACATGTTTTTACCTCATATACATCAAACATGTTTTTACCTCAGATATATCAAACATGTTTTACCTCAGATACATCAAACATGTTTTTACCTCAGATACATCAAACATGTTTTACCTCAGATATATCAAACATGTTTTACCTCAGATACATCAAACATGTTTTTACCTCAGATACATCAAACATGTTTTTACCTCAGATACATCAAACATGTTTTTACCTCAGATATATCAAACATGTTTTACCTCAGATACATCAAACATGTTTTTACCTCAGATACATCAAACATGTTTTTACCTCAGATACATCAAAG
Source organism: Calotriton arnoldi (assembly GCA_963921515.1). Lineage (NCBI taxonomy): Eukaryota > Metazoa > Chordata > Amphibia > Caudata > Salamandridae > Calotriton > Calotriton arnoldi. The sequence goes on along the minus strand of CAWUFW010003005.1, from coordinate 1,398,440 downwards.
ATACATCAAACATGTTTTTACCTCAGATACCATCAAACATGTTTTTACCTCAGATACATCAAACATGTTTTTACCTCAGATACATCAAACATGTTTTTACCTTAGATACATCAAACATGTTTTACCTCAGATACATCAAACATGTTTTTACCTCAGATACATCAAACATGTTTTTACCTCAGATACATCAAACATGTTTTACCTTTTTTACCTCAGATACATCAAACATGTTTTTACCTCAGATACATCAAACATGTTTTTACCTCAGATACATCAAACATGTTTTACCTCAGATACATCAAACATGTTTTTACCTCAGATTCATCAAACATGTTTTTACCTCAGATACATCAAACATGTTTTACCTTTTTTACCTCAGATACATCAAACATGTTTTTACCTCAGATACATCAAACATGTTTTTACCTCAGATACATCAAACCTGTTTTACCTCAGATACATCAAACATGTTTTTACCTCAGATTCATCAAACATGTTTTTACCTTAGATACATCAAACATGTTTTTACCTCATCCTGAATGCAGGGGCATAGCTTGGTCAGTAAGACTGGGGGGGGCTTCAGATTTTCCGACAATCACGCTGGCATACCATGATTACTATTATATGAGAAGGTTCTTAAAACACCCCTATTTGAAGGCCTTCACAACAGAAGAGAGTGTTTGTTTGCCTGAGTGAGTATTTAAAAATCCCATGTGAAATCCGACAGACCCCTTACCATACCCAATTGAAAGCTCCTGGACCCAACTATTACTAATTAATACATTTATTAGGGGGGTGTAACACCTCATACACCCCCCCCCCCGAAGCTACCCCGCCGCCTGTATGTTTTTGAACATCTTGTCTAGCATTTAGAACTATGCATCTCCACTGCTGGCACGTGTTTCGCTCACTGTTGGGTTTTTTCACGGCTCTCCGTATGTTCGAAGTGGAGGTGGCTTTTTAGCTACATTATAATGCTTGCGGTATCCTGCTTTTTATCTTTATTGAATACTGATGTAGACACCCAATTTTCACGCCTTATAGTATCTCATTCTAAGATTGCATTCATTAAGAGACCGCGTAGAGGCGAGCCAAGAATTTGGCCCTGGGATAGCATGTTTACCATAGGTAACATCAGGGCTTTAAGTGGGATGAAAAAACTGGGGGTCTCTCAAAGGGGCGTGGCCAATTTAATTAAGGGCGTGGCTTAAAACACGTAAGCTAAAAATCTGTGTTTTAGCATAGTGTGCCGCGAGACTTGTATTTTGCTGTTTCTTTCTTTGCATCCAGATATATGATACAAGTAACATCATACCTACAACAAGTCAGGACTATTGGCTTTGCCAATGGTTGTTAGTTGCATAAGATAAATAAGCAGCAATTATGGCTTGTATATAATATTGAAAAAGCTTCCACTTAAGAAAAAGAGAAGGGAAATCCAGAGAGAAAATGACTCTCTTTAAAGGGTTTCCCTTCCCCTACAACGCTCACCTGGCATGACGTCATGCCGTAACTTCTCCACTAGTGAGAAGTGAGCAGTGTGAGCAGCGCACATGGATGTGCCTGCTGTCACTGCAGTCCGGAAACAAAACCAGCCAGGGCACAAAACAGAGCCCGATAGAGACCCGTTTCGAGGCCTCCTTTAAAAAACTGCCGATGCTCAGCACCGGTGAGACCCGGCCCACTTAAAGCCCTGGGTAACATTCATTGTCAGAGGGTTGTACCTAGTGGTGCAGTCCACAAACGTGTTGAGGAACTGCGGTCACAGGGCTGGAAGTGCATCCAATTCCACAGAAGAGAACAGCGTCCAGAGCTCTCAAACATGTAGGGCCTTCTCCCACTCTTTCTCCTGTTGAACACACATTTCACCCATCTTGTTAGAGTGAAATGTGATGTGTGATCTGTAAAATACAGAATTAGTGTCTCGGGATCTGTAGGTTTGGCATGAAAACCCTCTGCTCTTCCTAGGCGAGACCTTTTCTTGAAAGTAACCAGCTGATTCCAACCTTTGTCCATAGGTGTTCCTTGCAAATGTTTTGAATACATTCGTGTTTTTTCTAAATTGGCTCCTGGTAGATAAGTTATGCCTGTTTTGGTGTAGGCGATCTCCCCACTGCAAAAACCGCACCACCAATTTGGCACGCGTTAAAAATGAATTGGCTTTTGCCTTAGTGGAGGAGCTAAGAAGTATTGGGGCTGGTAGAGCAGACATCTCTAACGCCCTCACCACCTCTGTCTGGGAAACAGCCTTTAAAACAAGGTTTTTACCATGTTGTACCTTCATCACGCATTTTTTACCATGCATGGTTTTAGAACGCATATGCTATTACAACGTATGCCTTTACCACGCTTTTAAGGTAAGTTGGGGGTGTGGGGGGGTCTCCCCCCACAACTACATTGTTTAAATATATAAATATATATATATATAAACAATGCGTGGTAAAGGCATACATTGTAAATGCATATGCATTCTGAAAATATGCGGGGTGAAAAATGCATGGTAAAGGCACGCAGAGTATTCCCCTGCGTTGTTCCATCATCCTCTGTCCATGAAGCAAAGATGGTAGAGTGAGGGTAAAGAGAACTCATAACCACTGATCATTGCTACTAGGGCTGCGGCCAAAATGTGCATAATGAACTGCTAACAAACCGGTTGAAGGAGCTATGGGCAGCTGTCCTGGGGGGCCTGGTGTATGGCCAGGTACTACCTAGACCCCCTCCTCCCTTATCAATATCAAGATAATAACATGAGAAGATTTTGGATTAGGGGGTCGTAAACCCCCGGCCGTATTTATTTACATAAAATTTTTAAAACAAAATTAATATACAATATTTACACAATACGCGGAAAACCATTACATTACATTGATCATTGATAAGTACAGATGTCAGATGGCTAACCTTAACATATCTCTAATACAAAGGTATTCCTATCCGAATCTAAACATATCATAATCAATAATCATACTAATAACATTTCATATTTCATTTTCTGCGTATCCCTATTTTGAGCCTACGGCAAGGTCAATAACTGGCGCCAGATACTTAGCAAATTATGCACGCCCTCCAACCGGAGTTCGCATGCGCCGGGGGCCCGTTCACCGTGAGGGTACTTCCCCCCAGGTCACCCCGGTACGCCCTTATGCCTGCCCTCCAACCGGAGTGCGCATGCGCAGAGGGCCCGTTCCCCGTGAGGGTACTCCCCCCCCCCCAGGTCACCCCCGTACGCCCTGTAGATTATCTCCATAATGGGGCCCTTGCAGTTATGCGCCGTTTACTTGCGCCATTGTGCACGTGCGGGGTGGCCAAGCAGCCTACTGGAAAGCGTAACTCCCACTCCCCCGCACCCATCCAGCCAACCGGCTGTAACTGCCCCTGGAGTTCTATGAGAGACCACTTGTCCCTCCCCCTTGGGCGACCCCATTCAAGAATGGCGCCGCCCTCTAAGGACCTTAAATTTACTGCTCACCAATCATGACCTTACCGCCTGACCAAGGAATAGCACTAAAATACGACATCAAACAAACTGTACATGGAAAAACCTCCTAAAACAATGGGAAAGAAAAATCATCACACATATGATAAACATAACCATGTCAACCTGAAAATTAAATTCCTAACAATACACCCTGTACAACCCTGCTTTTAGGGGACGGTGGGTGGGGAAATTAAAAATCCAGCCTCCTAGCGAGGCTGGCGTGACTACTGGCAGGCTGAGGGAGCGGCGAGCAAAGAGGCAACCTCCGCCGCTCCCCAGCCTTTTATTGCAAAGATGCCAGCCAGGCCAGTTCTAACCGGGCTGGCGTTAGCTCAAACGCGTGACCCGGAAGTGTTTCAATCACTTCCGGGTCACGCCCGGACTCCGACCAATTAGTGGTGAGGCGCGCCTGTCGCGTCATCACTGCGCGCGACAGGCCCGCCCCCGGAAGGTCATCGGGGGCCGGCGCAACCGCCATACCTTCGGCGTGGCCGATGCCGGCCCCGCCTTTCTATATGGCCAGGTACTACCTAGACCCCTTCCTCCCTTATCAATATCAAGATAATAACATGAGAAGATTTTGGATTAGGGGGTCGTAAACCCCCGGCCGTATTTATTTACATAAAATTTTTAAAACAAAATTAATATACAATATTTACACAATACGCAGAAAACCATTACATTACATTGATCATTGATAAGTACAGATGTCAGATGGCTAACCTTAACATATCTCTAATACAAAGGTATTCCTATCCGAATCTAAACATATCATAATCAATAATCATACTAATAACATTTCATATTTCATTTTCTGCGTATCCCTATTTTGAGCCTACGGCAAGGTCAATAACTGGCGCCAGATACTTAGCAAATTATGCACGCCCTCCAACCGGAGTGCGCATGCGCCGGGGGCCCGTTCACCGTGAGGGTACTTCCCCCCCAGGTCACCCCCGTACGCCCTTATGCCTGCCCTCCAACCGGAGTGCGCATGCGCAGAGGGCCCGTTCCCCGTGAGGGTACTCCCTCCAGGTCACCCCCGTACACCCTGTAGATTATCTCCATAATGGGGCCCTTGCAGTTATGCGCCGTTTACTTGCGCCATTGTGCACGTGCGGGGTGGCCAAGCAGCCTACTGGAAAGCGTACCTCCCACTCCCCCGCACCCATCCAGCCAACCGGCTGTAACTGCCCCTGGAGTTCTATGAGAGACCACTTGTCCCTCCCCCTTGGGCGACCCCATTCAAGAATGGCGCCGCCCTCTAAGGACCTTAAATTTACTGCTCACCAATCATGACCTTACCGCCACAGGCCTGCATAGTTGACCGACTATCAGGCCCCCCCCAAAAGCTCACTGAAAGGTCATGCCCTGTCACTATACACAACTAATTAGGCCAGAAGATTCTCCATGAAGATTTCCTTCCCTGATTTGGACAAATAGACGCCGTCTTATTAGGAAGCCCCGGATATAGACGTGTCGACCAACCCACTTCATTGATTAGTGTTTCGACCAGCCCCCCTTCTACCCAGGCGTACCCAGTCATTCCCCCCCCAACGGCAGGATAATAATGCTAGGGCTGGCTGACTCAGAGGAACTTGACATACCGTCTTGGAGCCACTTAATGGCCTCAATTAATAGCAGCACGATGCGCCCGATAGACACGTTGCCCCAGACAGTGGTACTCATTGCTGGTGCCACTGTACCATTGGTAGGCTACCCCCGGGTGTGCCCCACAGGCCCCAAGATCTCCCATCAGCATATCATGGAATCGGTGAACAACCTACACCTGACCACTATGTTCTGGGATAGGCTCTGTATAAGCTCTTCCACCTACTACGGAGCAGTCCTACACCGTGCAATGTCCGCCACGATGGCACCTGCGAGCACAGGCGCCGTAATGGCAGAATACCGTTTCACGACAAGGGGCGTTGGGGTGTTGCATCCGCCAGTTACCCCTGGGTTTGTTCAAGCTGGCAAGGCATACACCTGTAGACCAGCGCACTGCTAAAATCCCCCGACTGGCAACAACAAATGGTTGACCCACATATACTCAACCAATATAGTGCATGGGCCGCACCATCTCACCCATGCATGCTGGCACCTCTTGCGCTTTTCTATTGATCGCTCATCGCACTTGATGCCGTCGCTTGCCACTCACGTTCCGGATCTTCCGGTCCCATTGCCGGTCCACAACCTGCGGTCATTGTGGTGTGGAGCGCCTCCCATGTCTCACAGTCATGGATCCAGCCATACATAAATGAAAATCAAACACATATGATTAGTGTTTTTAGTCGTTGGATAAAAGATACAGTTCACATGCCATCACCTATTGACTACATCATGAGACTGTACCCCCCCCTTGTCACCCACACCCCCCAGCCCAAGATGCATAGGTACTGTGTGCGACAACACGGATGTATGACAACATACACAACCAAATGAACTAAATGTGCACGCGCCCACGGGAGTAGCATGTTTGATTGCACAGACCCAAGGGCGCGTGGGTAGTGTGTGACCCACACGGGCCTCTACTGCTTAAGTGTCCAGTCACACGGGTGCAGAGATACCGCGTGACAAACCACGGGCATATAAAGCTTGATTGCACAAGCACAAGGGTGCACCAGTGTGACAACACAGGAGTAGCATGCTTAACTGCACAGACCCGAGGGCACGTAGTTAGTGTGTGACCCAACGCGGGCATCTACTGCTTAAATGTCCAGGCACAAGGGTGCAGAGATGCCACGTGACAAACCATAGGCATATAATGCTTGATTGCACAAGCACAGGGGTGCACCAGTACCGTGTGACACCTTTGGCCCTAGACCACGCCTGTTCTGGATCCTCCGTCCAATTATTTGCAAGCATATTGCCGTCCTTGTGACGTGATTCGTCCCCGGGAAGCATAGATACTGTGTGGGACAACACAGATGTATGACAACATAAGCATCCAAATGAACTAAATGTGCACGCGCCCACGGGGAATAGGTATAGTGTGACAACACAGATGAACTAAATGTGAGCCAGCCCACGGGGAATAGGTATAGTGTGACAACACAGTACTAGTACGCTTAATTGCACAGACCCAAGGGCGGATCTTTTGATCAGACTTCCTGTCAACATCCTGCCTTACAACCCACACCCACAGGAATTCAACTGCAATCCTCATAAAGAAGACTAATAACATTGAAACACAGGTTGTACACATATCCGATGATGCAGCCCCAAGATCTAGTTCCAGTGGGAGAAGCCGGTATGCAGTGCTAGTGAAGGTAACTGGAGGCTGTGATGTTACCCTGTAGGCGTTCATTACCCAGAGAAAAGAGGGGAGTACTAGGACTCACGTTAAATTGTGGTTTCACAATACTAGACTTCTAATCCTGCTAGTTACAGCAGTAGGCCCATATACTTATCCTCAGCTTTCAAGAGCGCCAAGAGGACACGTGCTAGACCCAGTTTTTACTTCTGACCCTATGGTCGCTAAAAGTTGATTTGAACTTGTGCAACCTTAACACTGGGCCCCCCGAGTTTGTTAATGCCCTCCATTTTTGGCAATTAGTCCCTAACCGTTTACGAGAGTGCCCTTCACCCGAGCCGTGCTCTGCACTGTGCGCCCGCCATAGTGTACCGCACCATCCCTAGTGCGGAAAACGGAAACTTTTTGTGGCTGGCCCACTTAAAGTGTGAACGCAAAAAAACCCCCACGGCTATGTAACATTGAGTTCTGTGTATTCTGGTTCTCCAGACATTTTTCCGCTAATCGTAACTCCACTAGTAACTAAATGCACACAACAAAATCCAAGCGAGCTAGCCAGGCTGTCATCAATCTGTAGCTACCAAGGGTATGTTCGCTTTAGTACTGATAAGTTCACGCAACCCCAATAAAGGTAACCGGTAAGGTACCGGGTAAATACAGTGCGTTTCTTGTGAACCGGCCCACGCTCACTCGAAGCATGAGTGTACTTCAGTCTGTGAGGGCCGGCCGGCCCGAAGCTGGTTTTTGAAAACTTACATTGAAATCAGCCTTTCAATTGAGAGCACCTAGATTAGCACCATGTGCATTGCCTAGCCCCAGTTGTAATACCTGAGGAACATTGAAAATTAGACTTACAAATCAAGCGCTTAGCATAGCACACGTCACATTACCCGATGGACATTGACAACAGACTTTCAATTTAGAGCGCTTTAGCCTAGCCCCAGTTGTACTACCTGAGGAACATTGAAAATTAAACTTACAAACCAAGATCGGAGTTTCAAAATGAGAGCGCTTAGCATAGCGAGAGGCGAGAGGTGTGGCACCGCGGCCAGGGCGACTGACGCTGGACGCTGGGGATCACGGTTCGATCCCTGGCTCCGGCGGCAGGGGTCTGCCCAGCACCATGCGACTCTGGGCAATAGCTCGCTTAATCTTTCCAACGGCCCCCAGCGCCGAGATACCCCTTCGGGGGTGATTCGTGCGCTATACAAGTACTGGATTTTTTTTTTTTTTAGCCCACGTTGCATTACATGATGAACATTGAAAACAGACTTTCAATTTAGAGCGCTTAGCTTAGCACCCATTGGATTACGAGGAACATCGAAATCAGACTTTCAATTTAGAGTGCCTAGCATAGCTCCAGTTGTGTTACATGAAGAACATTGAAATCTGCCTTTTTAAATGAGCGATGAGCAAAGCACCAGTTGCATTACCTGAAGGACATTGAAATCAGGCTTTCAATTGAGAGCGCCTAGCATAGTACCAGTTGCCTTACATGAGGAATATTGAAGACAGACTTCCAGAATGAGAGCGCTTAGCCTATCCCCAGTCGCATGGCCTGATGACCAATGAAATAAGACTATGCTAAAGATAGCACCAGGTGCATAACGTGAGGACACCACTAAACCCCCCGAATAACCATCTTTGTGAGCTTTGCCACCCTTTGATCTATCATGTATTTGCAAAGCTCCTGTTCGCCGAAGGGGATCTTGGCGCTGAATAACCGATGTTTGTTACCCAACTCAATGGTACTCCTTTTATCAATCCCAGAAGGATAAAAAGCTGAATGAACCCACTGGGCTCGCACCTGTTTATTGTTACTCAACTCAATGCTACTCATTTTTATCAACCTCAGAAGGATAAAAACTGAATGAACCCACCGGGATTGATTAGTGAAGACAGCTGCCCCTCATTTATATTGCTGCAAAATACTCCCTGCGATCCCTCCCGTTTCTTTTATATGACGTTCTGATTTTGATGTAAAAGAAATTTTTATAAATGTTGCAAGACAACAACATTTCTCTGCATCATGTTTATACTGGGCTCTCACAAGGCACCCACAGGAGATAAAAGGAACATAGCCTTTAATCCATCTGCATGAGAATTATTCATGGACATCGGGGGCAAGACTCTCCAAAACAGAGCGTGTTCTGTGAGGGAGCCCCCTGCCAGGTTGTGGCCCTGGTTCAGAGCCCACTTTCCTGTGACTAAAAAACACCTCTGGCCTAATGCTTACATGCAGCATTTATTTGCTCTAAACTCCATGTGTAGTACGTGCTCACATGCAACAGGCGGATTTATGCGTCCTAAGACAAGATCGCGTACCTGGACTCCTGTATCCAGAAATGGCCCATACATTCCAACCCGATGGTCCGCCCAAAAGTTATCAACCTTAAATGCGGCGAGCACGGTGGAGATTAAGGAACGCTCGCCGCCAGAAAACGCCCCCGTAGAAATGCCACAGCAAATAAACAGAGAAGTAACAGCCCCGTTCAAGAGCCTGCCCTAAACAATAGCCAAGCACCCCGAACAGCAGTATTAAAGAGTAATTTGTCCACAGTGCTTGTTCTCTGACCCGGTTCAGTACAGGGGCTCTAACTCATGGCGCCAAGGCATCCAGGCTGTGCCTAATTGCTAAATAGCGCAAGGCACTCTCACACGATAGCCTCTTACTGCTGAACATTAAATGTTGTAACGTACACGCGGCAAGCGCGGAAAACGAGACTTGTGCCAGTCCTTTCATCAGTGCATCGTTTTCAACAAGGTTGTCATCAGTGCATTGTTTTCAATAAAGTTGTCCGTCTGATGAATCACCTGCCCAGCTCCCAGCTCAAGGCTACATCTTGTCATCATCACCTAAACAGTACCTTGCATTGATCTTTACTCGTGCATATAATTGGTATGCTGACGTGTGTATAGAAAGTAGCCACTGGACACATTCCTGCCTGTAATCCAGCAACTGTCCTATCAGCGCCATACTCGCCCTAACAGCTCCTGAAAAGCTGCTTGCTTTACATACTCGCAGCTAGGCCTGATTGCACCTTGCAAAACGTATCAAGTAACTCTTCACTGAGTATCTGAAATCATCACGAAGCTTTTCCACGTGTTCATTCAGGGAAGACTTTGGAAATGAGTCTGGTTAAAGGGGGGCTTCACCCGGGCAGAATCACACAATTCGAGTCGGCAAGCAAAGATCACACCCTGGGAACAGAGCATTGGTCAAAACCGGAACCCCAACCACTGGGCTCGAACCCATCCCAAAAACATCCCATACTACTTCACTAAATCTTTTCACACGAAGCATCGGGCTACATGTCTTTCCGTGCTTTCAAAATTACAACTCTGCGCGCGCTGACAAACCATTCACAACCAATGCTCCATAATGTTTCTAGGAGCGTCAAAAACACTCACCCTTCAGGTGCAGAGCACGAAAAACCTCAGCACTCGATGCCGGCCCAAACTCCGATGCCCCTGGCCGGCACGCATGGAGACAGCAGCACAACCCTCCGGATCAGGTCACACGTGGCGCGTCCGGATTTCCCCGCACTACCTCGCCGAGAAACAGGTGCCGTCCGCAGCATTGCGACTCTCCAGCGCCGCGCATCCGCAACTGCCTCGTTCCTCCGTGCTGACCCAAAGCTGCCCACATCCCACGGAGCAACCTGAAAGACAAAAAACAAGAGGAACTGCATCGCCTCCAAACGAGGCTGCCCAAGTCCCACCGCTGCCGCTCCGCATTCTAACGACCCGAACCTGCAAAATCAAATCAAAATGAAATTAAAAATCCAGCCTCCTAGCGAGGCTGGCGTGACTACTGGCAGGCTGAGGGAGCGGCGAGCAAAGAGGCAACCTCCGCCGCTCCCCAGCCTTTTATTGCCAAGATGCCAGCCAGGCCAGTTCTAACCGGCCTGGCGTTAGCTCAAACGCGTGACCCGGAAGTGTTTCAATCACTTCCGGGTCACGCCCGGACTCCGACCAATTAGTGGTGAGGCGCGCCTGTCGCGTCATCACTGCGCGCGACAGGCCCGCCCCCGGATGGTCATCGGGGGCCGGCGCGACCGCCATACCTTCGGCGTGGCCGATGCCGGCCCCGCCTTTCTAATCGCCGCGGAGAAGGTAAGCAATCTTGGGATTTGGATGGACCAAGTAAGATAAAGCAACAGGCACATGTTTTTACTAAATCTTTTTGGTTAGCTATGTTTTGGATGTTTAGATGATTCCTAGATCGCTTTAGTCCCCAGAGGGGCGTGGACTCCGTCCCTGCCGCTGTGCTTGATGATACTGTCACTTGACATGTTTGTGGCATCAACCACCGTGCACCTTGTCACACGTGCTTTTTATGTCTATCCCTGACATTCAGTTTATGAATGGAAATTGCAAATGATGACAGCATTGGGAATGCATAGCTTCCTAAAGTAAAGTCTTGGCTCATGTATTTGTGTTTCATCCACACCTGACAGGTACTCCTCTCATCATAATGGCGGCTGCAGAGATATTTTTAATTGTAAAGATCTACAAAGTGTGCGCGTACCTTGCAAAACGTGACACTAGTAATGATCTTAGTTTATGGTGCAAAACACATGTAACAGATAATTTTCTGTTTTGATCTTGTGTGCCATGGATGTGTTTGTGCAGACATGCGTCTGTGCTGGGAAAGAGGCGGCTTGCCTGGGCGTACTTGGGCGTTTTCAGCTAGGGCACAAGAAGCTTTAGAAACGACCCCATCAATAACCGAACTGAAACCAAGAAACACAGAACACGTGGAAGAGGAAGTCCCACCTTTCCTACAGAAAGGAAACTCGTGGAGCCTGACCATCAAACAAATCTTGACATAGCACAATTCTGTAGTTCGAACTAGTTTTTTTTCCATTTAGGAGATGAACATGCAGAAAATATACAAAGTGTTTCGTAAAAATATCATTTTAATTAAGTGGGCCCCTGCCATCAAGGCGAGTTTTAGCGATTGCAGACCTCATGGAGTAGTGAGGTATGAGGCTGAAACATGTCGACCCACACTGCTCTATGACAGGTGGAATACCCTCCTGTCGTAAGTTTGTTTTTAATCCTGACCTTCGGACGCCCCAATAAAGTTACTGGCATACTGTGGAGTTAGTTTTATCTCACATACACTTATTTTCTTTTCTACTCTTCAGCACACCATGCTCATCTACCCATTTCAGGATACCTCTTTCTAACATTGAAACTATCCCTGAGCTCCTCCCTCTCAGGGAGGGGGTTGCAGTTTGCATTGCGACCAATGTGAGGAGGTTACCCTATGATGAAGCATGCCACCTACGGGTGGGTGAAGGAAACCGTCGTGTAAAAGGGACTCTCCATCACTTTTCCATATTACTCAGACCCAGGGGGCCTATTTGTGGTTTTTGTTTACGGTAAAGGGGAGTCATCCCCTGCTGAACTATAAATCTCTTTAGACCCTCTTTTGTGTGATACTCACCTTCATATATACATTCAATTTCCATTGTCCTATACACTGATGGGTATAACTACGGCCAGTTATATTATCCCAAATGTTGATGTCCATGTCTATGATCGCATCCATTTGCCTAACTCAACACTAAAACTACATGCCTTTCAATAACTTTGAACATGTATTAACTTTTACTCATCACTCAGCACTAAAGGATTTCTACATGCTGGTTTTCATCTTGGCCTCATTTGATCTGACCTCATGTTTGGTACTTTGGCCTAAATTGGGGGCAGTGTTCCTTCCATACATGATCTCATAGAGCGGGAATCTTTATTAACGAACTCTCGCTAAATATTAGCATTATATCTATAAAATTCAGCTTGTACTTACCTGCTGGGACCTCACACTTGCCATAGTTGATATCTTAGACAAGGCCATCCTTAACTAGGCTTTTTCACAGGAGCGGCCCGTACAGGTAAGAGCGGTGGGGCGGGGTGGGACTCGACAGATGACAACGAGGGAAAATTAATTATTTATTATTTTTCCCTCGTCGTCGTCTGTCTAGCACCCCCCCACCCCGCTGCCCCATTGCTATTACCTGCACCGACCGCTCCTGCCTTTTCATAATATAGAGCAGAGTAGAGCCATAAGCCTGCATGCTATGTTCCAGGCATTTAAACACCAAATTATGATTATTTTCACAACTCGCAACACTTATTTTCTCTAATTACCCAGTGGTTGGTATGTGGAAGTGGCCATGCGTGTTCCTTGCACTGTAATTTCTGGGAGTGCGCGACTGGTTTCTAAATACAGTGCTGACAAATTAATAAGCCACAGGAACCTTCTGGAAATTCCCGCGGTAGTATCAATCTACGCTTCCAGGTTTTGTAAACAAATTACACGCTTCAAATAAGACGCTGAAATGTGTGCTGCACTGTTCTGACTGTAACTGTAAATAGCTGCAAGCTTAACTATCATGAGCTGAAAAATGGATATGGTAGCTTATAGTAATGATAGCTTTGTGGGTAACTACAGCTACATGCCCCCGACTAATGCTCCAACACCACTTACACTGCCCTGTCTCTGGTGGGATTTACTTCAGCACATACCTCACTCCTGTGGTTTGTGTTGTTGAGAAGTTTCCTTAGAAAACTCTCCCATGCTGCACACCTCATAATCAAGTGGGTGTTGACTTACTTCAAATGCAACTTTTTAAGGTGCACCAAAGGGTTGCTTGCGTCCAGACAGACCCCTCAGATCATCAAACCCCCTTACAAACTCCATTTTGTTTTTGCACCTTGCGACTAGGTGACTGGCTTGCATACAGCCTGGGCACCGCCTGTTTCAGAGGTACAGGTTGCATTTATTTTATTCCTGAAGATTCTTTACTCGCATTTGAATTTTCGATAAAAGGTTTTTGAATTTATTAGTCTCTCAAACCGCATTGAAGATCATACCGCTGTTTATATCTCGTCTCTTAATAATTGAGGATTATTTCGTGCTTTTTCTTGCATTATTCATTGACTCCATAGAAAAAATTCATTTAGTTATGCAGCATTTTTGCATTTCAAGCACCTTGGGGGACATTAGGTATGATCAGCAACAGGAGGGCAGGACAAATTTCAGCTGCTATAGAATAACACTCACTGTTGTTCTATAATTCAAGTTAAAAGATTTAGTACTCCGGGTGAAGCATTTAGGGGTCAGATGTATGCAATTTGCAACCAGTATTTTTGCGACCAGTGTGGTATTATATGAATTGACCTATCTGGTAACAAAATGCCAAATTGTATTGGGTCACAGTTCGACCTACCTCATGAATATTAGGTAGGAAATATGCAAATTGCAAACCACTAAAACCCGCTGTCATCACAGAGATGGTGGCCCGGTGAGGTCAGCAGACCACCATGTCTGTGATTTCTTTTAAATATAAGCAGAAAAGTTTAACTAACATTTTTTAAAAGTAGGCAGTTGTCCACGGAGCCACTGTCTTGGTAGAAGCTCCGTAGGTGGTGGCAAGATAGTGCTGGAGGGAATGTTTTGCCAACAAGAAGCACCTTTACTCTTGAAATAGATAGAATGCTGTTTCCGTGTACCAGGCAACAACGTTACCAGATGCCTCCTCTTTCTTTTTTTAGCTTCCTCTCTATGATTGTTAAATGAAACTGCTTAGGTAATGCAGCCACAGACCATCCTCAAGACCTCTGACATCCGATCTGACACTGATGGTACAGTCTTCTCCAGGATCTACCAACAAGCCCTCTTACTGTGACTTGCTAGTCCCACTATGGATTGACCACTGGCTTTGGTGTTGATTTGGGATGTGATGCAGCACAGTATACTTCAGTATCCTGTCTATGTTCCGAACCTACTATATAGGTTTATACCATAATCTCTTAGTGCCTGATTAAGAGTTTTGCGGTCCATGGGACCGCCAAACTCGCGGTGGAGGTGCTGTGGCACTCGGGGACCGCCGCACCAGCGGTCATATCGCCGCATTACAAGTATGGTGGTCGGACCTCCAGAAAACCGCTGCAACTGTCACGATCCACGATCCCTGGGGGTGGCGTGGCTTTCTGCGGCCATAGTATGCTTGGTGGTGTGGCTGCAGCACCGCCAAGCATATTATGAGCTTCCTCACTGCCCTCTTTTTCATGGCAGTGAGCCCACCATAAAAAGTGGCGGTGAGGAAACTTAGGGTGCACTACAGTGCCCCTGGTCCCTCGGTGCATGGGGGTGCATGCAGGGGGGCACATGGTGTGCCCCCCCTGTCTTTCTGCACTTCCAGTTCCTGCACGGCGTGCACTTTACAATCCGTGCCGGAACGCGCTGTGGCTGTCCCACGGTGCTGCCTTTCTAAGGGTCTCCTATAAGCCTTTGAAAGGCAGCACTGTGGGCCAGCTGCCACTGGACCGCCCGCCTGGATTTCAATTTGTAATCTGGCGAGCGGTCGACAGTGGAGTTTGGCGGTGTGGGAGCGGGGCAGAGACGGAAAAAAAAAAAAAAAGAATGAGAAGCAAACTTACCTGGCAGCCACCATCGCAGCTGCCGCTTCTCCTCCAGCAGGAATCACCCACCCTCCCAGAATCCCCTGATCAATCACAAAGCTGCCTTAAGCAATGTTGTGATTGGTTTGAGCGCCGTGGTTTGGTGCTCAGACAGGGGCTTGGACGCTGGGCATGTTCTCCACTAAGGCTGTATAATACAGACTGTGGAGAACATGCACAGTGCGCATGGCGGTTTGGCCGGCCTGAGACGGCCCGGCCAAAGCGTCATGAGCACTTTAGGTGCAGCCACCACTCCTCCTCTGGCCTCGACGTCAGGGGATGCTGTCCCCGCCCCACCCTATCAACGGGGGTGCACGGCAGTGAAACTGCAAAGCAGTGTGGCGCCGCTCCTCCGCCTTAGAGGAGGAGCCGCCCCTGCCTTTACAGCTCCCAGAAGCACAAACATTAGGTTTTCTATTCACTGTTATAACTGAGCTTTAAGCTGTATGGAATGCTGCGAACTGGCCATCCGAAATGTCTTTTTACATTGGTACTGATCTGATGGTAGGGTTTCCCTTGTTATTTATGCCCAGTTGGTCACCAGAAGCAGCAGCGCTGTTGGCAGGTCTCCAGACCACGAGCTGGCTCTTGTCCCAGATTTTTTGCTATCGGCTCCCTGCAGCTCTGCTCCTGTTAACCAAGCATGGAGCAGCTATAAAAGGAGAGACTCCCACGAGGCCCTGAACAAACCCGGGCATTCGTTTATCAAATCACCCTTTCTTGTGGCTTCCCTGTGAGCGCGGTGGCCTGACACAAGCTTGACTTGCTGTGAATGCATCTCTATGAAGCTCATTCATCTTTAACTGTGACTACTTGTCACTGAGGAGCACAACTCTTTTATGCTGCTGAATAGTTTAAGGGCCTCATTAGAGGCAGGTAGTAGAGGGGCATCCGCGAAAAATTTACAGATTGCTCCTCCACCAACCTCACCTAGTCTCAGCATCAATTTAGGAGGAGGGGAATGGGGATTTTCCAAAGGCACCCAGGGCTTTAAGTGGGCCGGGTCCCTCTGGGTCTCAGACCGGGTAGTAATTAAAAACGGACATTGAAGCAGGCCCCTGTCGGCCCCAATATTTATGTCATTAACTGTATTGGCAATAACAGTGATCGATTTCTGGAGGAATGAAAAAACATAAAAAATATTCCATGTCACCAATTTAGTTTCTGCTTATATTTCCCACGTTTTATGTAAGCTTACACGCCCTACCATCATTTGCTATTTCCAGGTCATTGTATCGTTTGAAAAGTAGTATATTACTCTTGTATAGTGCATACTGTGAAGTCAGCCGCCTCCAGGTGTTTATGACCGGCCATGATTAAGAGCTCTGGAGTTGAGGCTGAAGGCAGTGCGAGTTTCTCACAGTGCCTGTCAGTGGATTAAAAAGGTGTCCAGAATATACGATCATCCAATCCTTGGCCTCTCTGCAAAAGCGCACAGAGCATGTATTCCAGTAACAATTGCAAATGTCATGAACGAGGCACACTGTGATCAAAATATTGGCAAGGCGAAAGTAAAGAAAATGCAGTGCTTACAGTGAGTGGATGCTTTGACTGTTTAGGGGTCATGAAGTGAAGAGGATGCAAGGAAGTACCTCTAGGAGAAAGTGAAAAGAGGATGCTGGAGAGGAAAGAGATGATACGTAAGATATGAAGATGAATGAGATGTGGAGAGAAAAAGGACATACATGTCTAACATAGAGTGAACATAACAGGAGTGATAGAGACACTCTGAAGAGCATTACCTCTTCCACAGGCCTCAGTTATATTCAATTCACAGTAACACAATTTCTGAAATAAAACATTTTCAACATTATTTACAACAAAACCATTGTTCTTGCTCATTTATCTTAAACAGATAAAAAACACAATCGACAGAGCCAATAGCCCTGACTGGTTTTAGGTGTATGTCAGTTGTTGTTTTATTTAGATGCAAAAACAGAAAGCTCCGACAGGAATCAAAATAAAGGTTGGGTGGCACACTATGGGAATCAGGGAAATGTAGTTCACATGTTTGACCCACACCATTAATTACAAAGGCTATACACCTGTTAGAGAACCCTCTCCCCACTTTTTTTTATCCTACTTAAAGGCCAGAAGTTCCACCATATTTAGTGTCTTCCAATTGAACACAGTCTGTATTTTTTCCCCACTACCAATGACCCTCTCGCTCTAGGTGAAATCTCCAAGCGCATCAAATGCAAGAAGAAAAAGCTACAAACAATAGTGACTCTTCAAGAGACAAAATCTAGGCAGCAAGATCCTGCTACAGATCCCTCATTAGGCAGAAGAAAAACATTTTGTTAACTAGAAAGTGGCAAGTGCTCGAAAAGGCTGCATTGGAAAAGGACACACAGGCCTTCTGGATAAGAATTGGAGATGGTCTGGGAGTAATAAGAAATTATCTAGAATCTAACATCACAGAAGTGTGGATAACCCACTTCTCCACCGTCTTTAATGCTAAAGGTAATCTTATCCAAGTTACGTACCCCCAGACCAAAGATGGTGGAGAAATAATCATAAAACGAGAAACAACATATTGTCTGAGGTCTTTACAAAAGGCAAAGTGAAGAAACTAATAAATTACTTTTAATCAATCAATCAATCAGGGATTTATAGAGCGCGCTACTCACCCCTGAGGGCTCAAGGCGCTGGGTGGGGGGGGGGCGTGCAGCTCCGGATCAGTCGAAGAGCCAGGTCTTGAGGCTCTTCCTGAAGGTGTGCAGAGTAGGGGCGCGTCTGATGTTGACTGGGAGCTCGTTCCTGGCCTTTTCTGTGACGTAGGAGAAGGCTCTTCCGCCTGCTCTGGTTCTGCGGATGCGTGGGGTCTCTGCCAGGGCGAGGTTGGCGGAGCGGAGGTTCCTTTTGGGTACGTGGAAGGATACTCTCTCGTTGAGGTATTTGGGTCCGATGTTGTGGAGTGATTTGTAGGCGTGGGTGAGTAGCTTGAAGGTTACTCTCTTCTCGACGGGGAGCCAGTGGAGGTCTCGTAGGTGCTGGGTCATGTGCTCATGTCGGAGGGCTCCGAGGACGAGTCTGGCTGCGGTGTTCTGGATGGTTTGGAGCTTGTGTAGCAGGGTTCTGTTGATTCCAGCATCGAGGGCGTTGCCGTAGTCCAGTCTGCTGGTTATGAGTGCGTGGGCGACGGTCTTTCTGCATTCGGGGGGGATCCACTTGAAGGTCTTGCGGAGGATGCGGAGGGAGTTGAAGCAGGTGGAGGCGACGGCGTTGATCTGGCGGGTCATGGTGAGGGAGGAGTTTAGGATGATGCCGAGGTTTCGGGCGTGGTGTGTTGGAATGGGTGGGTTTACGAGGGCGGAAGGCCACCAGGTGTTGTCCCAGGTAGTGGAGGAGAGACCGAGGACGAGGACCTCTGTCTTCTCCGAGTTGATCTTCAGGCAGCTGTTGTCCATCCAGGCTGCGACGTCCTTCATTCCTTCCTGGAAGCAGAGTCTGGTGTCTTCGGGATTTTTCGTGAGGGAGAGGATGAGCTGGGTGTCGTCGGTGTAGGATACTATGCTGAGCCCATGCTGTCTGACGATAGCAGCGAGGGGGGCCATGTAGATGTTGAAGAGCGTGGGGCTGAGCGAGGATCCTTGGGGTACTCCACAGTTGATCTCTGTGGGTTCGGAGAGGAAGGGTGGGAGTCTGATCCTTTGTGTTCTGCCGGAGAGAAAGGAGCGGATCCAGTCGAGGGCGGTTCCTCGTATACCAGCGTCGTGGAGTCTGGCTGCGAGTGCGCAGTGTGAGACGGTGTCGAAGGCTGCGGAGAGGTCTAGTAGAATGAGGGCCGCAGTGTGGCCCTGGTTGAGTAGCATGCGGATGTCATCGGTGGCGGCGAGGATGGCGGTCTCGGTGCTGTGGTTGCTGCGAAATCCGGACTGGGAGGAGTCGAGGATGGCGTTCTCTTCGATGAAGGTGGTCAGCTGGGCGTTGATGAATCTCTCAGTGACTTTGGCTGCGAAGGGAAGGAGAGAGATGGGCCGGTAGTTTTTCAGGTCCGTCGGGTCGGCCGAGGGATTCTTGAGGAGGGGCTTGACCTCTGCCCGCTTCCAGTCGTCGGGGAAGATGCCAGATTCGAGGGAGGCGTTGATGGTCCGGCCTAGTTCGGGTGCTATGGCGGCGGCGGCTCTGTGGTAGATGTGCGGTGGGCAGGGGTCCGTGGGGGCTCCTGAGTGGGTGTTCTTCATGGTCGTGGCGGCGTCTTCGGTGGTATCAGGTTTCCAGGTGGTGATGGTGGGCTGGTTGTCGGTGGTGGAGAGGGGGGTGGTGTCTGGAGTCTGTTCGCTGAAGTTGTCGTAGAGGGCCTTGATTTTCAGGTGGAAGTAGGAGCTGAGCTTGCTGCAGAGGTCCTGGGATGGTGTGACGTCCGTGGCTTCGCTGGGGGGTTTGGTGAACTGCTGTATGACGTTGAAGAGTTCTTTTGCGTTACTTGCGTTGGTGTGGATTTTGATCTTGATAAAGCTCAGCTTGGTGGCTCTTATGCGCTAGTGGTATTCATTCATGGCGTTCCTGTAGGTGTTCTGGTCTTCGGTGGTTTTCCTGTTCCTCCAGAGTTTCTTGAGGCGTCTGCAGGAGCGCCTGGCTTCTTGGAGGTCGGTGGTGAACCAGGCGGCCTTCAGGGGGCGATGTCTGACGGGGTGACGGAGGGGTGCAAGCTTGTCTGTGCAGCTGGTGATCCAGTGGTGTAGTTCTTTGGCTGCAGAGTTGGCGTCGGTCGTGGCGGAGGGGGGTCGTGGAGGAGGGTGGTGTTGAGGTGTTCCTCTGTGATCTTACTCCAGTTCCTTCGTGGTGGGCGCGGGCGGGTTTGGGTGCGGTGGTGGTGTTGAAAGTGAAGTGTACACAGTGGTGGTCTGTCCAGAGGGGCTGCGTGGTGTGCTGAAGTGGATGTTTGTCCCTCCTGCGAAGATGGGGTCGAGGATGTGTCTGGCTCTGTGGGTGGGGGTGGTGACGAGCTGCTTTAGTCCGAGGTTGGTGAGGTTGTCCAGGAGGGTGGTGGAGTCGGGGTGTCTGCGGTTGTCAATGTGGAAGTTCAGGTCTCCGATGAGGATGTAGTCTGTGGAGGCGATGGCGTGGGGTGCGATGAGGATGGCAATGGTGGTGGCGGAAGAGGCACGAGGCCCAGGGGGTCTTTAGGCAAGGGTCCCGCGCAGCGTGGTTCTGGGGCTGGTCTGGATCAGGAAGTGGATGTGCTCTGTGTTTTGGCGAGGGGGCTGCTAGTGTTGGAGGTGGAAAGTCGGAGGGAGCGCTTGTGTGCGATGGCGAGTCCTCCTCCTGGGCGGTGGGGGCAGTCCTTTCTCTGGATCTTGTATCCGACGGGGTTGGCGGTGGCGATGTCGGGGGCGGAGGTGGCGTTGGTCCATGTTTCCGTGAAGAAGGCGACGTCTGGCGAGAGGGTGTCGAGCAGGTTCCAGATCTCTACGGCGTGTCTGTGTAGGGAGCGCACGTTGAGGAGGATGCACGTCAGGGCTTCGGCGGTATGGGCCTCCTGCGTGGGTTCAGCGGTCGTGGGGGGGCTGTCGATGGTGAAGGATTGTCGGCAGGAGAATGGCCGTGGGTGGTGTTCGGTGTCGATCTCTGGCAGTTGTTGTTCCTTCCGGGGTTGAGTGCGAGGAGGGCGGCGGAGTTGTAGCAGTGGGGGTTCGTAGATCCAGGGTTCTTGGCGCTGGCCACGGTCGGGTCGTGGACGGGTGCAGACGGGCTTGCCTGTGGTGCGACTTTGGCGCGCCAGCGGCGCGGCTGCTGCGCGCAGCCGGCATTTAATAGGGGAGTGGGAGGGAGGCACAGCTGGGAGGCGGAAGCGGGAATCGGCAGGGGGGAGGGGCCGTGGGGGCAACAGCGGCGGGTTGGGGAAGCGGGAAAAACGGGCAGAGGGAGCGGAAATGGCACAATAACAGCAGTGGCACAAAGGCACAATAAGTGGTACAATAAAGAAAGGAGAGGCACAACAAGTGGTACAGTAAAACGAAAAAATAAATAAAAAGCCCAGTGAGGAAGAGGCAGTCAGAGAGACAACGGTGCAAAACCAAGAACGGGCGCAACCTAGTCTGGAGCTGAGGCGCGAACCCCTACCTGCACTGAGTCCTGCCTAGGGCAGAGGCACAGCACAGCAGCGGAGCTGCGGAGGGAGAGAGCAGGTCCCTTGTTGAGGGAAAAAGCTGCCGACCCCAATATGATACCATCAAGGGTGTTCCTTTATGATCCAGATTGGTGGTTTGTCTGAAAAACTCATAAACAAGAGATTTGAAGAGATCGGTTCCACTGCCCAAACTCTTGACTAAACAGCATCATTGTACGACTATAGAAGAAGGGACAAACAAATGATCCAAAGCCTTATAGCCAGTCAGCCTTTTAGATATAGACTCTCTGATTTTTTCAAAACTGATTCTTAAAGCTTTAGATGAATGGATCACAAATGAAAACCTCCTTTCACCCATCCAAGGAGGTTTCAGAGAAGGACTCTCTACAATCGATCAGCTTCTAACATTCATAGATATAATCCACAAATTCAGCACAGCCATCGAAATGACCCTTTTTGTGGCATTTTTAGGTTTCTCATGAGCTTTTGCTTTGGTCCCAAGACACCACTTCTGGGAAAAACTGTCACCCTTGGGCATTGATCAATGCCTTTCGGTCCTAATTAAATTGCTGTATACTGGAAGTGCCTCCAAGTCTTTCATTAAGAGACTTGAGAAAATGAGTTTTATGTTTTTATTATCAATTACGGGCCTATTTATTTCAATTTTAACTAATTGTGTAAAAATATTTTTTTTTGTACTAATGCTAGTGTGAAAGGCAGCTATGCCTATGCATTGTTGGCTGAAAGCACCACCTTAAATGAATTTCAATTTCCTAGCGCATCAGTTGGCAGCAGACTCACTCGAGTAAACAAAGCCCTAGGTTTCAAAGAAAGTGATTCTTGATTCTGTATGAATCTTGGTCACATTTCCATTGAAAAATGCAAGAGTGGCCAGAAGCCAACCAGTGAATGATGTCACAATGCATCACTTTAGACATAAAACTTTTCCGTAAGCAACTGAAAACACCCGTTTAAAGATTAGATTGTCGCTTACCTCTATATTGGCCGCACGCCTAGCGCTGGGACACTCCAGTAGTAGCCGTGCACTTTAAAAACCTTTTCATTCATTCATTCAATTCATTCAACCCAATAAAAGTAGAGGTCATTGGCTGAAGCACCATTTTAGAATGTCTATTGTTGGTCATTATTAGTGATTAAGAGATCTGTATTGTTTCTTCTACAGTGGATGGCCCCTTGAGAAGCAGCTAATATAAATGTTGCTTTTCATATAAGAGTTTTGATGATGGTGTGACAGCTAGATCTGGTGTGTTTTCATGAAAATCCCAGTCATCAAGATGAGTCACGCAGTTTATCACAACCGAACTACGATAACTTTTTTGTTTTTAGCCCCTAGCGAACACATCTACTATGAAACCCTCAAAAGGGTTACTTCAAAATTATAGATGGATTCAAAATGTAAAAATGTCCTGTGTGTGTGTCGGTCTTTTGAATTAGTTTGCAATCTCAGCAAAGAGCCATACCTTTTGTGGCCAGTACTGACCCTTTTTTAGAAGGACACTGTCCTGGTAGCACAAAGAACACTATATACACCTTTATCTTTCCAAAGGCTAGTATTGTCACGTTTTGATGTGGTTACAAAACCTTTAACAGTGGTTTAGTGTACCAGCACTTTCATAAAGAACAGCAGCGGCTCCTCTGCTAAGGCGGAGGAACGTCGCCCACAGGAAAAAGAAAAGGATAATAACACTATGTTTAGCTGCGGGTGGGCGGGGCAGGGCTGGGCTGCCCACAGAGCAGGGGGAGGAGTGGTGGGCACTTTCTAAGTGCGCATGACGGTTTGGCCAGCTGTCTTGGGCCGGCCAAACAGTCATGAGCGCTTAGCATGTTCTCCACCAGGCTGTATTGCACAGCCTCGGTGGAGAACATGCTCAGGCTCCCAGTCCCTGTCTGAGTGCCGAACCACGGTGCTCTGACCAATTACGATGCTGATTTGATGCTGGTGACAGCAGCGTCGTGATTGGCTAGGGGAGTCTGGTAGCCTGTGTGCTTCCTGTTTCCTGCGTCGGACGGAGAAGAGGCGGCGGCCGGCAGGTAAGTGGATTTTTCTTTTTTTTTTTAATACCCCCGCCCTGCTTACCACAACAGCCCTGTAGCAGCCGCTACTGATAAAGAACCAGGCCTGGCAGCACAAAACACTTGCAATTATTCATTTTCATGGGACATTATAATTGCATCTCAGCAGGTGTACCAAAATCAGGCTTATAGCACAGAGCACCTGCATGTTTTGTAATTTCAAAAGAAATTTTATTTAGGTTTCAGAAGTGAGGCACATTTTTCATCGTATCCTACCTGAACGTCCTATTAGAACGTTGGCCACCTGCACACAGGGACAGATGTATAAAGCCAGTGATTCACAAAATCACAAGGTTTGTGACTGTAAAAAAGCCTTTTTTAATTTTCTAAACCCATTTCATGATTCAGAAAATGTGTTTTGAAAGGCATAAAGAAGATGCTATTTGGAGGAGGCATGTTTAGGACAGCCCTTCCAAACGTCGATTCGAATTGTATGTATCAATGTTTTGAGACTGCAGTTTCTGTTGCAAACTATTAATAGGCTATTCATTGCTCAAAGGATGTGGTAACCCAGTCACCAAGGAGAGGAGCCCTCTTTTGAATGTAAAAAAAAAGTTTCTTTGGGAATGTGCAGTGGTCCAGGGGACTACAGGTAATTCTTAAACAAACTTTCAAAAACATATGTACATATTTTTTAAATGCAAAAGTCTGCAGGTGGATAATGCAAATCATCACAGCAGATTTCCCATTGGAAGTGGACTCTCTCTGAGAACTTGCTTAGCTGTACACCAATGACTAGAAATAATATGATGCAATATGATTGTTCAAGATCATTAGGAGTGATTTCCAAAGGCCATTACATATATGCATAATTTATTTTATAAGGCACTCTTTTAGCAAAGCTTTGAAGAAGCAATCAATACCATAAAAAGCCCTCAGCATTCACCAACTGCATAGAACCTCATCTTGATATGACAAAAGTACTCTTTCAAAGGCCGGAATTGGGAGGCATTACAGAAATGTTCGGGGCTCATGCATAAACAAGCATTGGCAAAGCAAATCAGTCTCGCTCTGATACTAAGATGCACAGCTGTCAGCCTTACAAATGCTTTGCCATCGCTTATAGTTTATTATATTAACTTACAAAAATGGTAGTTAGCTCTCTTGGAAGAGTAAAAATCCATGATGGTGATCGGTGCATCAGTATGCCTGTGTACACAGGCGCTTAAATGGGTGGCCATCTTGGAACACATTTTGGTTTTCTTTATGACAACAACCATTCAACAATGGCAACCCATGTTTTCACATAAATGGCAGCCATCTCGGATTTTCAAAAACTAAAGAAATTCAAGATGGCTGTGCGCTTGAGTGGATGTTGCTGATTTACCGGTGACGATCTTGGAATTTTAGTTTGTATACTTTGTTAATAATTTACTTTTCCAAGATAGCCAATGGACATTTCTGAACAGTAAGTTAAGAAGTAAGGTGTTGCTGGGATGCTGAGGAAATGGATAGAAGTGAGGGGTCCTGGAGTAATGTGCAATTGCTAAAACAAAAAGAAACAATGAGGTGGGGTCAAGAGAGAGGAAAGCAGTGGATAAATGGGAGATAGGAAGTGAGATGAGAGAGAATGGGAGCAGGGAGATGGAGAGGGTATAGAGAGCAAGAAAAGCAATGCTCTTCCTTGGAGTGATAAAAGTGAAATAAAATGGGAATCTGAAAAGTAAAAAAATAGTTCCTTCACATGAGCTGTGGAAGGAGGCAACTCATCCAATCAGACATGACAGTAAAGAAGGAAAGCTGCAGGCTAGGAAAAACATGAGAGTAGTGAGTAAAGCCATAGAATAAAGAGCAGGGAACTGAGATAGCCAAAAAAGCCATGCAGACATGAGCAAGTTGTTGACATAAAGGCCACTCGAAGTATATGTTAAAGCAGCATTTCCCAAACTGTTGGCCACAAGCCGATTTTTGGTGGGTCAGGAAAGTCCACGCAATAAATGAAGATGCCTTTAAATTCAGTGTTTATCTTGTCACATTTGCTGGTGTTATGTTGTTATGTTATTTAAATTTATATCAGGCGCAACAGCTACCCAAAAGGGTTTCCCGGCGCCAGCCAGAGAAGGAACAAGAAAAGAAACTACTGATTGAACAACCAGGTTTTGAGCGTTTTACGAAAGCGCGTATAAATGGTTTCACTCCGGAGTGATAAAGGAAGAGCATTCCACAAAGAGGGGCCTAGGTAGGCAAAGGAGCGACCGCCCATACGGGACAGTCTAATCCTGGTGCTTCAAAGACAGAGCCCAAATATCAGGCTATGTCTTCTGACAAATTGCTGCCTATTCTTTTACCATGGGGACTGGTGTTTACTTTTCTTTTTCTGACTGAAAAGTGTGAGTAGTTTTAAAAGAGAATTATGTGACAATCTAGCTGTAGTACAGGGAGTGTGAAAGGAAAGGCTGTAGGATGTTGTTTTTTGCAACACACAACAAAATGTAAATACCCATATATGAACTGTATGCATTCAACAATGAAGCTTTTTTTAGGATTAAAAAAAATAAAGACACTTTACTTGGTGATGCACAATGATAAATATTCAGTGAAATCCATTTTCACACAATATCATTTGAATGTCTGTGCAGAATTAGTGGCCATTTCAATGGAAAATATGCTGTCTGTAAATGACAATGCACTACAAGTGAGAGTAGTTTTAAAAGTGAATTATGTGACAATTTAGCTGTAGTACAGGGAGTGTGAGAGGAAAGGCTGTAGGATGTTGTTTTTTGCAACTCAAAACAAAATGTAAATGCCCATTTATGAACTGTATGCATTCAACAGTTAGGAAAGCAAAAATGAAGCACTTTTTTGGGAATTCTGAAGTGTGCTGGTAACAGAGATTTTAATAGGACTAAAACAAATCAAGACACTTTACTTGCTGATGCACAATCAAAAATATTCCCTGAAATCCGATTTCCACACAATATCATTTGAATGCTATATAGTTTTATCAATAAAACGGTAGTTCTGTACGGAATTAGTGGCCATTTCAATGGAAAATATGCTGTCTGTAAAGGACAATGCGCTACTACATACACGATGCTTTGGTTACATTCAAACACCACCTCACCTTGTGTCTATTAAAGGTAGGTGTGTCACATAAGCTTGTTGTTCTAAAATTTAGGTTGTGTATCTAAAAAGATTGGGAATCACTAGGTGCTTTGGGTGCAATGCTGTCTACGGCAGACAGCTGAAGGTGTTTATAGTGAGACCTCAAAAAATGAGGTTTTATTGGGGTCACCAGTTTTACTAAAGCAGGGGTGTCAACATTGTGAGAGTCATGCCAGACATTTGGGAAAACCATTGACTATGTGAATACTATGCATTTATATTAATTGTATGTAAATGCATCTTGAGTAGTTAGCCCTAAAATCTGGCATGGCTCATGCCTACTCAGGTCCAAGTAGGTCAACTCTGAGTTATACAGTTGTACGAATAATTAAAAGAAAGCTCAGAAGGTTTAAAATTAACTGAAACTCCTACCCGCTTGCAGTGGGTCAACAGGCTGCATCTCTGATAGTCACGGGGGTCGCCGGCCAATGTACCAAAATCAACAAGCCACACCACTTGGTAAGTGGTGGCCTGAGGTAAGAGCCCCTTTCCTTTAGTCGAGCCCGACCTTCAGGTGCATGCATCTCTCCCACGTCATCGCTTGTGCCAGCTGGCCTGCTACACATCCATACCCTATCTTACCAGAGATAGTCCGCATTGTTAGCACCCATGAGGAGTTCAAAACAATCTAAAAATGCTCTCCTTAGGGCTGAACACTCGCCCATGACACTTTCTGCGTTGATCTATGGCTGCTGACCACAGGAAAATCATAGGTGACACTCACAGCATGTGACATGTCCAAGCACTTTTGAAGGTTTTATTAAAGCTCAAGTGATTGAAGAAAATTTTGTAAATTATCCCAGTTCATCAGCAGGATGAGACACTTTGCTTTGTTTTTGGAATCATGTATTGCTACTCCAGCATATTCTGTCTAAATACAATTCAAATCAAACCTGTTTCATGGAAAACTGTCAATTTGCTGCAATTCCTTAGTATCATCTATCAGGAAATGCACAGAGATTCTGTAGATAATAAATGTGGAGCAGAAGAATGTGAGAAAATGTATCCACTCAGCGGAAAACCAGGTCATGTAATATTTTATCGAAAAGGCAAAATTATAGGGAAACCCGATGAATAGTCTAGGGAAGAATTTGAGAAGAATTTTTTTCACATTCACTCATCTCTATCTTGGAGGGTGGTCTAAAGGTTGCAGCCATGGCACTCTGGTTTAAGGAGGGAATGGGAGTGAATGGCCTGACTTATGTGGAACTTAGCCTTGTGTTACACATGGGGCCGTATTACAGTAAGTGCCCCGGGGGCACAACGGGCATTTGCACCCGCTTTGCGCGCTGCCGGGGCACTAGGTATTACAGAAGGGGGCGCAGACGCTTGTGCATCCCCTTCAGTAATACCAATAGCGCTGGTGCACTTAAAGCGCCAGCTCTACCTTCAGGGGGCGTTATCTCATTTGCATAGGGGAGTGCCCTATTCAAATGAGGGAATTCCTTTGCCTCTGAGCCTGCGCCATATTACAGACGCGGGCGCAGAGGCAAAGAAGCTCTCAAGAGCAGCCCTCTGGAGGGTGGAAAGTGGGTCCTATGGACCCCCCAGACATCCCCTTCCAGGCGGGTGCAGTCACTGACTGCACCCGCAAGGGGTTATCTAATCCCCTGTAAAAGTGCCACCTGCACTGTGAAAACACTTGCAGCCGCTCCATGTTTTCACATGAATGCGCTGCCCTCAGGGCAGCACAAGTTTGCGTCTGCCCTGGGGGCAGCACATTCACAGTAATAGGGTGCACTTTCATTGTTTTCACAGGGCACACCTTATAATACAATGAAAATGCATAATACAGCCCATGGTCTCTACAAAAGTAATTTCCAGTACCTGTGCCATAATTGAATTGACACTGGCCATGAGCGAGAAATCATGATCATGATATAAAAGTTGGACCATGGCGCCTCTTGACCTATCTTGCCTTCTTTAAAGTCTTCCCGCTTGAAGTCTGGAAGTGTGCAAGGTGACAAGAGTCTGTGCGCACTCATCTGTGGCACGAACATCCTAGTGATTGTGAGACCCCTGTTGGGGAGTGAGTGTCATAAAGCAAGGTTCTTCACATTACTGGCCATGGAGCCAGAGAATTTATGTGCAATGGGAATCTAGTCAGGCAGTTAGGACTACTGCTAGTGGTAGAGGGAATCTAGAAAACAATACTCAAAGAGGCTCATGAGGATCACATTTGTGCTAGTAAGAGAAGAATGCAGCAGTATTCTTGATTGCCGGGTTTAGACAAGTCTGTACAGCATGTGTTAGAAAATTTCATATGTGTTTGCTCTGCAACACAACCCAATTGCCCCTCCTTTATCAATAACCCTGGTGGAAGCACCTGTGGCACCCTTTAGTAAATTTGCCCTGCACATTTCAGGTACTTTTGGAGTACTGGGAGAAACTCCTGAATTTTCCTTAGCAATGATCAGTTTAGTTACAAGGCCAAATGGCCTGAGGTGAGGTTTGTGGAGAGTGTCAATCTCCAGAATGTTCTTAAGGGAGGTTTTCAGCAGAGAGGATTATCCAGAGGAACAAGTAACAGGTACTTATACACATTTGGGCACAGATTTACAAAGTTTTGCATCAGGGTTGTGTCGCTTTTTTGATGCAGCCCTGTTGCAAAATCCTTTTTGGTATTTACAAAGACAAGCAAATGTCAATTTGAGTGGCTTTGTAAGAAAAAGTAACACAGCATATAGCGCTGCCTTGCATTACTCTGCATTAGGTAAGAGGTGCGTGGCAGTTTTCATGCATCCACAAATGGAATTTGGCGCACATCCATTGTTGGAAAGTGGATTATTAGTAGTGGTAAATATGCATCTACCACTGGCAATAAGGCCACTAACACTGTCTAGGACTCAGAATTGGTCTCAGAAATTATTCCCAAGCTCAACCCTTGGTAGCTTGGTTGTGATCAGGCAGGCTTAACTTCAGGGACAGGTATGTAAAGCATTTAAAAACACCAATTCAGTAAATAATTAAGAGACTCCACAAAATAAAAATCCAACACCAATTTATTAAAATAGGAAATAGTTTTATCTTTAAATTGACACCAAAATGAAATACATCCAATGTAGGGAACCCAAGATATGGATTTTTAAAGATTTAGCACTATATAGCACATAGAAACCTATAGCTCCTATTGGGACATCTGGTCGCACTAGACCGAGACAAAGTCAAAGTTTCAGACTGACCGCGATGGAGCCCTGTGCAGCTACCCCTCACAGTAGGCCTCGGTCAAAGTTTTTACCTTTTGACTTAAAAACTTTTCTGGAGCGTTTTCTCCCGGGTTCCCTAGAAGCTCTCAACTAGTCCAGATTCGGTGAGGGTTTGCCGGCTTGCCTTACGATGAGCTCCCAGTCAAACCTATGTAGGTCAGACCTCTGGAGCTTTCCAGCGGGACAAACCAGAGATTCAGGCCTGCTTGTGGTTAAAGATGGGCGGCTTGACTCTTGTGGTTGGTCCCGGTCACCTCTTCTACATTCGGACTTAGAAACTTTTATGGAGCTTTTTCTACAGGAGTCCCTCGATGTTCTTCACCAGCCAGGATTTGGTGACGGTTTACTGGCTTGGGTTTCGACCAGCTCCCAGTCAAACTCTGAAAGTTGGACCTCCGAAGCTTTTCAGCAGGACGAACCTGGAGCGCAAGTCGGCTTGCGGTTGAGGATCGCAGGCTTGGTTGGCCAGGTCGAGTCGGTCCACTTATGGAGCTTTTTTCAAAGTTGCTCCAAAGTTCTCCAAAGTTCTGAAACTTCTTCCTGAAGTTCCTTTGATGGTCCCAAAGTGTCCAAAACTTACTTCAGGGGTCTGGAAGGGTCTTTGAAAGTTTGAGACTTTCAATTCCCACAATCCACTTGGACAAAACCCTTACAAATCCACTGGAGTCACATCAGGCTGGGATTCTTGGTGGTGATGGTCCGGGTGAGCTCTGTTAATCTATAGTTTGCAGGAAGCAATCAATCAATCAAGGCATTTGTTAAGCGCAACTACTCACCCGTAGGGGTCTCTAGGCGCTGGGAGGAGGGGGGGTTAGCAGGTTCCAGTCCATCAAGGGGGGGGGTCTGTCGAAGAACCAGGTTTTGAGGTTTCTTGCGAAGATGGGGAGCGATGTTGTCTGTCTGAGGTGGAGTGGAAGGGCGTTCCAGGCTCTGGCCGCGAGGAAGGAGAAGGAGCGGCCTCCTGATCTGGTCTTTCTGGAGCGGGGGACCACGGCGTAGGAGAGCTGGGCTGATCGTAGAGTCCTCAGGGGTGCGTGGAATTTGAGTCGGCTGTTCAGGTATGCTGGTCAGATGTCGTGGAGGGCCTTGTGAGCGTGGGTGAGCATCTTGAAGGTGACTCTAGCTTCGATGGGGAGCCAGTGGAGTGTGCACAGGTGCTGGGAGATGTGGCAGTGTCTTGGCAGGTCGAGGACCAGTCTTGCGGCGGCGTTCTGGATGTTCGGTAGCTTGCGGGTGATGTTTTTGTTTATTCCGGCGTAGAGTGCGTTGCCGTAGTCGAGTCTGCTGGTGACCAGGGCGTGAGTGACGGTCTTTCTGTGTTTGAGGGGGATCCATTTGAAGGTCTTACGTAGGAGGCGGAGGGTGTGGAAGCAGGAGGACGAGATGGAGTTGATCTGGCGTACCATTTTGAGCTCGGAGTCCAGGATGATTCCCAGGTTGCGTGCGTGGTCTGTCGGGGTGGGCGGGCTTCTGAGGGCGGGGGGCCACCAGGTGTCGTTCCAGGCGTCGGGGTTTGGGCCCATGATGATTACTTCTGTTTTGTTGGTGTTTAGTTGTAGGGAGCTGTTTTTCATCCATTTGGCGATGGCTTCCATGCCTTCTCGAAAGTTTTGTCTGGCGGTATTGGGTTCGTTGGATAGGGAGAGGATGAGTTCGGTGTCGTCTGCGTATGACACAATGTTGAGTCCGTAGGTTCTGACGATGGGGGCGAGCGGAGCCATGTAGACGTTGAAGAGCCTAGGGCTGAGGGAGGACCCCTGGGGGACTCCGCAGGTGGTTGGTGTAGGGTACGAGAGGAAAGGGGGGAGTCTGACCCGCTGCGTTCTGCTGGAGAGGAAGGAGCGGATCCAGTCGAGGGCCTTGTCTTGGATCCCTGCGTCGTGGAGTCTGCGTATTAGGGTGCGGTGAGATACAGTGTTGAACGCCGCTGAGAGGTCGAGGAGGATGAGGGCTGCTGTTTCTCCTTTGTCCAGTAGGGTGCGGATGTCGTCTGTTGCGGCGAGGAGGGCGGTTTCCGTACTGTGGTTTTTTCTGAAGCCGGATTGGGAGGAGTCGAGGATATTATGCTCTTCAATGAATGTGGCGAGTTGGCTGTTGATGGCTTTCTCGATGACTTTCGCTGGGAACGGGAGCAGGGAGATGGGTCTGTAGTTTTTGAGGTCGGTGGGGTCCGCCGAGGGTTTCTTCAGGAGGGGTTGACCTCGGCGTGTTTCCAGTCGTCGGGGAACGAGGCGGTTGCCAGGGAGCGGTTGATGGTGTGGCAGAGCATGGGTGCGATGGTGTCGGCGGCTCTGTTGAAAATGTGGTGGTGTCAGGGGTCCGTGGGGGCCCTGGAGTGGATTGACTTCATCGTCTTCAGTGTGTCTTAGGTGGTGAGGGCTGTCCAGTTGTCGATCGCTGGCTTCAGGGTGTCGGGGGTGGTTGGTGAGGGTTCAGTGTGTTTGTTGTCTTCATCGAAGTTGTCGTAGATGCTCTTGATTTTGTGGTGGAAAAAGGTGCTGAGTTTGTCGCAGAGGTCTTGTGAGGGAGGGATGTCGGTGGACTCGCTGGTGGGTTGGGCGAACTCCTTGATGATGTTGAAGAGTTCTTTGCTGTTGTGTGTGTGAGTGGAGATTCTGTCTTCAATTGCTTTTTTCCTCGTTTTTCTGATGAGTTGGTGGTGGGCGTTGGTGGCGGCTCTGAAGTTGTTGTGGGCTTCTGTGGATTTGGTGTTACTCTAGGCCTTTTCGAGGTGGCGGCACGTGCGTCTGGACTCTCGAAGTTCGGTGGTAAACCATCTGGCTTTCTTGGCGTGGGTGTTGTTGTTTTTCTTGAGGGGGGCTATGGTGTTTGCGCTGTTGGAGATCCATCTGTGCAGGGTTCGGGCTGCGGTGTTGGGGTCGTCGTTTTCCGCGATGGTTGGGGTGGAGTTGCTGAGTGATGAGGTTAGCTGGTCATCGGTGATTCTGGTCCAGTTTCTTTGTGGGAGCAGGTGCTGGTGTCTGTGGATGGTGGGTGTTCTGAAGGTGAAGTGGACGCATCGATGGTCAGTCCATGGGAGTTCGGTGGTGTGGCTGAAGGTGATGGAGTTTCCTGTTGTGAAGAGGGGGTCGAGGGTGTGTCCTGCTGAGTGCATGGGTTCCGTCACGATCTGGCGGAGTCCAATGTTGTGGAGGTTGTCCAGGAGGGATGTGGTGCTGGGGTCCAGTTGGTTGTCGAGGTGGAAGTTGAGGTCTCCCAGTAGGGTGTAGTTTGTGGACGCGATGGCATGCGGGGAGATGATGTCCGTGATGGAGTTGGCGAAAAGTCCGCGGGGTCCAGGGGGTCGGTAGATGAGGGTTCCTCGGAGGGTGGTGGTAGGGCTGGCCAGTATCTTGAAGTGAAGGTGTTCCATCAGGTCTGTGGGCTCGTCGGGGAGTGTGTTCAGGCGGAGGGTGGATTTGTGGACGATGGCGATTCCTCCTCCCGGGTGGGTGGGGCAGTCCTTCCTGGAGATCTTGTATCCTTGGGGAATGGCGATGGCGATGTCCGGTCCCGAGGTGGTGTTTGTCCATGTTTCGGTGAAGAACGCTACGTCCGGGGTGGTGCTGTCGAGGAGGTCCCAGATTTCGGTGGCGTGTTTGTGAAGGGATCGGACGTTGAGGAGGATGCATTGCAGGGTCTTCGGTTCGATTGTGGTCTTGCGGGTGGGTTGCGCCGGGTCTGTGGTCTTGGCGGTGCTGCAGGTGTGCCAGCAGCGGTGACAGCTGAAGGGTCCGTGGGTGTCGGCTGGTGATGCTAGCTTGCAGTTGTCGTTGCGGCCTGGGTTGAGAGCGTGGAGTGCCGCTGGGTCGTAGCGTTGGCGTTGCGGAGGTCCAGGGTTCCTGGCGCTGGTCGTGTCGCGGACAAGCTTGCCTTTGGCGCGCCAGGGGTCGGGGAGGGCTGGACAGCTGGGAGGCGGGAGTGGGGAGGGGAGCTGGATTGGGCCGGTCGCGTTGGTCGTGCTGGGGGGGAGAGGCAGCGGGGGCAGCAGCGGCAGGGAAAAACAGGCAGAAAAAGGCAAAAAGAGAGGAAAGAGTGGAAATAAGGCAGTGAAAAGTGCAAGAAAAGTGGAGGAGAGACACAGAAGGAGAGTGAGAAGGGGAGATTAAATCAGTGAAAAAATTAGTGAAAACGGAGGAAAGACACAGAGGGAGAGTGAAAGGGGGAGATTGAAATCAGTAAAAAAGGAGTGAAAACGGAGGAAAGACAGAAGGAGAGTAAAAGGGGGAGATTGAAATCAGTGAAAAAAACGAGTGAAAACGGAGAGAAAGAGTGGAGCGAGAGAAAGGAGACAGAGGTCCACTGGATCACCAGGGATGAGGCGCAGGTAAGACCTGCGGGTGGAGGAGGGCCTCAAACACCAACACTCGAGAGTGCAGGGGCTCGGGGGAAGGCCTCACTTGATGGTGGAGCTGCGAGGGAGGGAGAGCAATTTCACTGACAATGTGTCAGTGGTAGCCCACTCTTTAGTCCTTTTGAAGCAGGTTTGATCCACAGGGCTGTCATTCCAGATTGTGCAGCAGGCGCAGTCAGAGTGCAGGGCCTGGTTGGTGCAAATAAAACTTCCAGCATGGACCCTTCTATTCTGTGGTTTCAAGCAGCAGATCTGAGAGGCACTGCCCCTCTCGAATACTTATTCAGTGTTCTCTGGGGTCACACAGGAGGGCACTCCTGTCCAATGAGGTGCAGGGCAACACCTCAAAGCATGACCATTTCCTCCAAGTAGTGGCACAATGGTCTCCCAGAAAGCGCTATTTCTCCAAAATTAACTACGGCTGAAGTCTCAGCTGAGAGGCAAGAGCTGGCTAAACCAATCACTAGGATGGCTCATCTCCATAGTCTCACTCCCCTTGGCATCGCACGTTCCTTCCTTAAGCCTGCCATCTGGATGGGTTCAGAGGGCATGGGCATAGATGGACCTGACTCTTTCTGCCTGTCCCCCTGCGCCTTTGAAGCTCATGGTTTATGACCCCTCCCCCTTGCTCTGGCATTCCTATGCAGCAGAACCCAATCCTCCCAGAATGGCTCTTCACCCCAGGTGCCACTTATCCCTTTATCAAAGCGGCCTGGCTAATCCACTTAACTCTGACCAACCAGAGCAGAGCACTGGAAGGCTGAACTTTGACTTACTGACAAGAAAATCTTATAACGTCTTGTCTGTACATTTTAGGATAAATTCAACAATAGCATATTGTTGGGTTTATCAATACCATTCTACTAAGTCCTTGGATGATATTTTCTGTATTTCCTAGTGGGAGTTATTAATGAATAACTTCTTGCTATGTTAACCTATGTGGCTGGGGATCTGCAATGGGGAAAATGAACAGGGCAATTTCTCCAACACCAAAGCTTATAAAACATCTTTTATAAGGACCCTGCCCATATCTACAGGATCCCCCACCCCTGGAAAAACTAGGGGAGACTTTAGGGGTTCTGAATATGTAAAAATATTGCAGATCCTCACTCCACAGTGCTCCTAGCACAAAAGTCCATTTTGGGAAGCACTTTACCATAATGTTGGGAGGGAAATGTGAAGTTTCACTATCCCCAAGGCATATAAAACCTATTGTATAAGGGTCCTCCTTATAAGTACCTGACCCCCAAACACCGGGACACTTAGGGGAGGTCATGTCGATCATAGGGGTACCAAAACCCATAGTGTACCCTAGTGTACGTTGGTGTTTTCACTGTATTCTAAGTATGTTTACAGCATAGCACTGGCCCTGGGCCTGGTTAAGCAGAGCCCAGGGACAGTCAGAGTCAGTTACCGCCAGTACCAGTCAGCAAAATAAAATAGGGGTGCCCAGGACACAGGATGATTTTGCAACACCCAGATTTACTAAGAGATGTAAACATGGGTTTGTGGCAAAATGGTGCAACTGCTGAAGGCTGGCATAAAGAGGAGAAATATTTTTATTTCTAACATAAGGAGATGAAATATCTATATTTCTTCTCGTTATTTCCTCTTTGTATGTGTGCTGCATTTCGCAGCACACATATAAAGAGAAAAAAGCCTCAAAGGATAGTTTTTGTGCAGGAATGTATTTCTTCTTGCACAAAAACTATCCTGACCACAACAAAGACACCCTTGCATTACGGAACAAGGATGCCTGTGTTGGTGCTAGGAAGCACAAAGTGCGTCAGCACATAGAGAGAGCAGAACTGCTCCATTTCTTTGTAGATATGATGCAGTTCTGCTCTATCCAGTCTGTGCAACGCAGTGTAGCAACTTTGCACACTGCGCTGTGTTGCATGAACTCTTAGTAAATAAGGGCTTTGTGTCTAATGAGATGAAAGAATACTTGAGTTTTGTTAGTATTAAACACACTCTTACTCAGTCACCCCGGGAGTAATAGGTGTAGTGTCTAGACCTTCCATTGGGAGCACCATCCGACCATTACAAATCCGCATTCAAGAACACTATAGGAACATCCACAAATACAATACAGGTCATCCACTGACTGAACATTTTCATCTTGATCATCCACACAAAAAAGAGTTTTCCTTTTTTGGTCTAGAACTGATAAGACCAGCCAAACGAGGGGGCAACCGTGAACTTAAACTGAGGAGAAGGGAAAGTGAACTCATCCTCAATTATAACACGGTGAAACTGGGCCTGAATAAAGACGCGGAAATGCACGTCTGGCTAGGCGAGGGGTGATTTCCACGATCTTTTATTCGGGTCTCGTCTAAAATTAACGTTGCCGGTCATACCGGCCTGTACAGTGTGATCGATAATGAGAAACTAACAATGAGTCACACGAATGAGACATTGTTTATTCTGATAAAACTAACCATGCTGTAGTTCTATCTTGCCTGGTGACATGTATGTTATCTTGTATATGATTGTCTAAATTATTCCCCCTTTTTTCCCCCACGGAGAACTTATGTGGGACTTCTAATTTGCTTATTCTCTTCCAACTAATAACTGCCTCTTTTCACTTCTGCCCCACAGGGCTATAAATTATGCTCTTTTGCCACATTTTGGCTAGTAACTACCAGCAAAAATAGGACACCTCCTAGTTATCTCACCCTGGTATCTCACCAAACCCCACCCCCGCCTCCCGGGTTATATTAGGATAATTGGTAGTATCAGTGGGACTCCCCATTCCAAGATGGCGCCCACCACGATCCCTGGCCTCGGATCTAGATCAGCCTTCCGCCCCCTGACCCGGAAGTTCTTATCCCAGGGGAATACATCAGACGGCTCAGCACCCGGCATGGCTGCTGACGCCGACTGCTGAGATAGACTGCTCCGAGGCATTTCGCCATTACTTACGAGGTAAGCGAAGCTGGAACCATTACGTGGTTCATACAGTGTGCTTATCTTAGGCTAACCCCGTCACGCACTAACTTTCATCTCCAACCCACAGATTACGTGACAGAGAACCAGACATACTTGGACGATTTGTGTCCCATATATTATTAACGGTAAGCGTGCTTCCACGTTACACGCTACCACGGAGCTCTCCCCCCCCTCACGTCGTTATACGTTAGAAGCCTTTTTTGTTTCACGATACTATAATAACACGTGTAGAATCGAAGTACCGTCCTAGCCCCCGGTGGACACACCCGAGACGGAGGTCTCGTCCTAATTACCCTCTCCCTTGACTTAATTCACGGGACTTGCAGGCTATGACTATTACATCCCATAGGACTATTACCTGAGTCCATTCGTCTCAACCATCTCACTCCGATATTCTGTTCCTCTTCTCATCTATTTTCCCTTCCGCTTTCTCATCCTACCTTATATTGATTCATGGATCCGACCCTCGATGGAAACATGTAACTATGCTTTTACGTTCATATTATGATGATGTATAATCCTTCACTCGGTGTCTATTTGTTCATACATATAAACAAATGTCATCCCATTTGATACATGCTTTATGTTCTAATGTGTATTGCTAACAAACCGCTGTGCTATTTCGTTTGCTCCTTTCTTTTCCCCCCCATACATGCTGAATTTAACTTTGTGAATCACGTTACACATATTTACCGTCTGTGTAACTTGTTTTCCATTTCGGTCTTTATTTCGCCTGTACATTTACAAATTTATAACATGTCTGTCTCAACCGTTTACTTGACACATGGCTATTAACCTCTTACTTACCGATGCCTGTGCTCCACTTTGGACTATATACAACCAATTCTCATGATACATGTTCTAATGCGCTACTTGATCATCGTTTCCTGAACCCATGTACCCTATTATAATGTATATCTTTTTTTGAACTGCACCCTGTCGTCCTATTTCTTAATGGCTAATGCACGCCTTCAGTGACTTGTATCTTTACGTTGTGTCAATTGCCCTTTACCTTTCTTCTTCTTCTTGTCCTACACTGTATAAACTGCACACCGTTTCACGTGTAAATATACAGCCCTGAGGAAGCCCCAGGCCGGATGGCCATGTATAGGGGCGAAACACGTGTTGGCTGTCACCTCTTGCTACTCTCCTGAGAGGGAGTTTTTACTTCAAAAATTGTATATAAAACACTGCATATGATCAATCGACTCTTGGAATTTTTTCCGTGATTGGACCAGTACTTTCCCAAATTGTCCTGACACACTTTTGGAACTCTCTTATCGCAAGTGGGATGGGGGTCACCCACTGTCAAGGACAAATACCTCATGCATACTATACTCAATAATACGGCCAGTAAGGGATTGGGACCACTTTGCACCCCCTTCTTGCCCTGTAGTGTCTAGAACGTGTCCAGCTTCCTGTTGTACCCACTCTGAACATCCACCCATCACAGGCGTCACCATTCAGGTGACCCTGCAAATAAAAGGGGCCTGGCGCACGTGCCCTGGGCCAGTTACAGTACCTTACACGATGTGTCTGGGCCATAATTTTTCCAGCATGTGGGCCTAGCGCCCACAACACCACATTGGCGACGAGCGGGTCGTTCCCCGTGTGAACTATCAAATGTTTGGGTGCCACATTGTGGGGGGGGGAAAGTAACTAAATCCCAGGCATCCCTGCACCTACTGCCAGCGAGAAGGCCATGCCGCGAGGAAAGAGGATGGCGTCTGGCCTCTATGTCCTGATGTCGCCTGCCTGCCTTGACACCCTATTAGGCAGCAGCGGACCGCCGCATGCTAGGTGAGCCCCGCAGGTGACAGGGGGCAACCATGAGTAATGGAGAGGACCCTCTGCCCAATGGAGGAGCTCTTAGCCACAGAGCAGCCCGCAGGCGAGAAATCTGTGGTTCAGCCCATGGCTGTATCCTGCGGCGATATCACCCAAGCCAGCAAGCACGCTACTGCCCTCGATGTCAGGAAGGCTGCCGTGGCCACCCCCGTTGTATTGGCAGCACCCCCTTACCTGGGCAAGTCGCGCGTGCTAACCCTGACTGGGGAGTGGGCATCAGGACACCAGTAGGGCCGCAGCACACAGCCCATACAGTCATCTCCCACGACTGCACAGGCCCGCAGTTGAAGGAAAGTCTGCTACGGCCTGGGAGGAGAGACACCTACAGCGACACCTGGCAGTAGCCCAGGGACACCGTATCAATGCGGCATAGGAGCCTGAGTTTGCTCCCACAGCACCCGAGTGAGCAACAGGCCTCTCAGAGTCAGGGAAGGTTTCCAAGGCCCAACGAAGCAGAGCTGCAGCACCGCATCTGTGGCAGCCCCCGCCCGCAAGCAATCAGCTCTACCCTACCAGCGCAGCATCGAGAGCCCCAGCGACGTCGCCCCAAGTAGGGAAATCAAAAGACTGCATTTACCCAGCAACAGCCCGAATGCACACAGGGGCACCTCGCCTCCCTCGTCATTACCGGGTGAAGAGCTGTAAGCCCAGAGGTGGAAGGAAGACACCATATGGGCCCTTGTAGTTGTGTTTTGATGCTGCAAGTGAGAGAGGATCTTCCCCATAACAGCCCAGCACTGCCGACATCTACCTGCACTAGAACAGGTGCTGTGGTCCGGCGAGAGGCGGACCGCCCTGTGCACCTGCTGCCAGCAGCTTAGATACGGCACCCAGCCCACGGGACAGGTGCCTGACAAGGCCTCGAGTCTGCACCTGTACTAAGTGCCTCCACGTCTGTCTCCACAGCACCCGTGGCACGGCCTGCAGCATGAGGAAGGCTGCCGCGGCCGTGTGAAGATCTGTGCCATCTAGCGGTCACACGCAGTGCTGCACCTCGAGCTGCGATCACCCGACCCATACCGGCAGCGCCCACGTGGGCATAAGGACCAGCAGCGGAGTACAAACTCCCACACAAAAGGAAAAAAGTTCACGGCACCAGAGCCCATACAATGACGGAAACAACCACAGTTGAAAATTCAGGCCGGCTGCCCCACGCACCAGGAAATAGCATGCAGTACCCCCCATACATTTATTTATGCTGTGCAGCGGCCCGGCGAGAAGCGCGCCGCCCTGTTCACCGGCTTCCATACTGACTGCCTGCTGTGGCCAAAATCAGCAGGTGAGAGGGGCACAGCATTGCAGATGCTGGCTGCAGCGCCACCTGGTGGTGTCTCACGGTTCCGCATCCTGCCTGGAAGTCGTCAGCCAGCACCTGAAGTGACCCCATCCGGAGATCACTTATCCCACACTCACGCCCTCTGAGTCGCATGGCAAGAGGGACAGCAAGCAAATTCCCAGCGCCACAGTGAAAGCACATGAGGGCCCCAGGCCAATCGTCATGCCAAAAGAAGACGCCACACTGACAATGCTACCACCACGAGGAGCTGGTGTGACCGGACTCCTGCTGAGCTGCGCAGTGCTCATGGCAAGGCACCAGTAGGTACACTCATCCTGCCCATGGCCTGCAGCGAGGAAGGCTGAGAGCCATCCACTCCTGGCAGCATAGGCATCAACTCCAGCAGACAGTCACAGAAAAAAAACAGGAACTTCCAGACAAGCAGCAATGCCAAAGATAGCCACCACCAGCAAGGAAAGAAGAGAAACCAGACAGCAAAGTCTCAAGGTAGCTATCCCCACCTAAAGCACAAGAAAGACGGGTGCAGAGCGCGCAACCTATGTGGCTGCCCGACGCCACCGCCAGCTAAGAAATTGCGCTACTCGCCCCTAGTGGTGAACAGACACCACCGCAAGATACAACACAGGCACACCAAGTGCCAGAAGAGGGTGCTCAAGAAGACTATGGAGCGCACGAGGTGTGCAGAAGGCTGCACCAGAGAGCCTGACAGCAAGGGCAGATGCACAGGAGAGAAAGAGACCTCTCCACAGAGAAGAAGAAATGATGAAGGCATCAGGGAGAACCGCCACGTCTCCCCTGCAC
Source organism: Calotriton arnoldi (assembly GCA_963921515.1). NCBI lineage: Eukaryota > Metazoa > Chordata > Amphibia > Caudata > Salamandridae > Calotriton > Calotriton arnoldi. The sequence continues at coordinate 1,357,501 of CAWUFW010003005.1, read as the reverse complement.
CAGCGAAGCCCCGCAGTGGGCCAAAGACAGCAGAGTGTCATCCCTCACACTGCCTCAAGACGGAGTCGCCAGTGGCCCCAGATAGGCAAGAGGAGAGTCGCACACTCTACGTGGCAAGCTGCCACCGCAACATGTGCTCCAACGACAGGCGACACGTGTCCGGACGCCACATCGCACAGCAAGCAAGAAGCACGTCACTCGAAGTGACCGACCCCGCCAAGCATGCCTTAACACAGGCAGGATCAAGCGCCATGACGGTGCAGCCTCGAGACGCAAGCACGACGCCCTTCAGCGAAGCAGTAACCTGACATCCTGGCAGAAGAGCACCGCAAAAACCCCTGAGGAGGGGAAGGGGCCTGCAAGAGGTCCTCAAGGAGAAGAAGCACGTCCTACCAACAGGACAGACCTGCGACAGGTCAGCAGCAAAGTAAAGATCGTCCCAAGAACCGGACACGACCAGTGAGATGTCCATGTGGCGCAAACATGAGACATGTGGCAGGATGCCACATCCGAGTGACGAACCTGGTCGGAAGAAGAGCTTGACAGGACGCCACTCCGCGAAGGAGAAAAGGAGAGTGGCACGACGCCACAGGGCAAACAACCACCACAGGCGTGCAAGAGGGAAAAGGAGAAGAGCGACAGGACAGAGGACTCGTGCCAGCACTGGAGAAGGTGTTCATCAGCATAAGCCAGCCACCGGGGTGCAGAGACGTCACTGGAGCCAGCTTCGCGGGAGGACCAACCATAAGCCGCTAGCAATTGCGACCGTCCACTCACCTGTCACCGGCTTCTTCAGGGCTTTTGCGGCTGAAACTGACTCTTCCCAAATGTACTGGAACACATCAACCAAAACTACATCTGGCATTCCGGCCATCAACCTTGTTTGCTGTCCGAACCTGATAAATGGCATGACTGGCGCGCGACGTGCCAAGTCATTAAAAATAACGCTGTACGGAAACGGATTCCCTGAGAAAGTATATAATTGGCCCCCAACTAACCAGGCGGTCACAAACCCGAGGCCCGGTGAATTGACGAAACTCCGAAGTCACCTACACCGACGTGACTCTGGAACTGGATAGTATTTTTGTTATTTTAATTATAAATACAGAGTAGGCCATGTTGTTTTTTAAAAATATTTTTTACTTCAATACTGTTGTAGGTCGATATTTACACTCAATAGGGAGTAGAGAAAAGAATATATTACCATTAAGCCTCATTTGTATTCAGGGGGTATGGAGATGAGAGACTATGCCTCTGAGTCAACACTATATGCTTGAGCCATGGGCATCAGGAGAGTCCATAGGCATGTGGTCCCCAAAGGGTTGTTCTTAAATTTTGATTTATGATTTTAAATTCACCCACATGGTTTATGTACATTACGTATAGCCCAAACGCTCAGAGTGTGTGCCTACTATCTTCAAATGCGTATCCTGATCATTTTTTTCTGTTGCAGTACGTAGTGACCCCGACACGCAGATCCACCGCAACAGCACTGCAGTCCATGGTGGGGCACTTGCTTGGAGATGCCGGGAGCCCGTATCTTATTGGAATTGTAAGTTTTGTACCTACCATGGACTAATTGTTTCATAAAATGTGTTTTGATTTATTTGAGTTTCTGTTGCTGATGTGCATAAGTGCACATCAGCAAAGAGTAGTCTTCAGGCTGTACTAGGGGAGCAATGTCTGATCTCCCCTTGCAACTGCAGGGGTCGGGAAGGGGTCAGGCTCTTCTGCTACCCTTAGCCCCAGCCCCAGCACCTGCAGCATTAAATAGGGGGTTTTGTGCTTTGGGCTTGGAATGATCCATTTCAGAGTATGCAGACCTGATAATTCCAGGCTAGGAGGTACTTGGAATTGGGGGTGGTGGGATTTCACTTGGGATTATCACTCTGGGCGGAATTCTGCCACTTTTAATGAGGGTCTAAGTCCCATTTTTGCGTAAATCTTGCCTTTTTTTCCATTCATTTCACTCATTTGACCTGTGTCTCAAATGGCTCCACCAGCTTCACCTGGAAAGATGGTGGAAGAAATCTAAATGTGTTGTACCGTACAAACATTACCCACCTGCATTCTGTTTCTTATCTTTCCCTTCAAGATGATAAATATTCCTGCTACCAAACACTTTTTTCTTCCTTTACGCCTTATCTTGTCATCCCTGCTCCATTTCTAGAAAATCTTGACTCGCCCATGTGCAGATCCTGCTCTTTAGTCTTCGTTATTTGCCTCTGAAAATCCTTCTCAGCATCCTCATTTCCCTGTCAGGGCCGTGGGTTATTGTCCCATACGGAATGCCACGTACAACAGGTATTTTCCCTCATTGTTGCTCCTGCCTGCCGCCTTTTTCCTGCCTCCGTCAAGCCCCGCCCACTGCCTCCAGCGCCCTTCCCTTCTTCCAGGACCTACTTAATGGAAGCCGCAGCGCGACCCCAGTGAGAAGGCCCAGGCCCGTGCTGCTGCATCACTTTGCTCCTGTCTTTTCCTTGCTTTTTCACCTGTCTTTTGAGTGCCTTTCCTCTGATTTCCCCTCATTTTCACAACCTTCTCCTTGCTTTTCCCCCATTTTTTAGCGCCTTCTCCTTGTTTCTTCCCTGCTATTTTAGCGCTTTCCCCTTGCTTAAAAAAAAAAGCACTTTGCAACTCTAGCGGCTTGAGATCCTCACGCCTGATTCACTGTGCTCTATAAATCCTTGATTCATTGATTCATTGAAAAAGGTCGGGTGTTGCAGTTTTTAATAAAAAGTCATGGACAGCATGAAGGTGGGATGCTTTAGGCTTAAATGAACAGTCACGTACAATTATATTCTTTTTTGATCCATTAGGGCTCCTGTGCAATACAAATGTGGTAGCAAAACCTCAAATCTCACACACTGCTGTGGCTTAGAAAAGAGTGAATCTAAGCCACAGTTGTACAAAGTATTGAATTACAATCGAAATGTTTGTAAAGATTCGAGACCGATGGTGTTGTAGATAATGGTAAATATTGTAGCATGTGTATGTGTGTATGAACAACTGTTCTGATGTATGAGGTCTGATCATATGTTTTGAAGTCAAAAACTTGTGATTCTCATGGTGACCTGTATTCAAGCTGCTTAGGATATGCATTTATATTGATGAAAACGGGATATGCATACGCGAAATTGCGGATGAAATTATAGAACTGTTATTGTATAGGAAATAAAATAAAAAATATCTAATATAACGCATAAACCTTTAGGACTTACATTGATGTGTGAATGTGAGATTGAGGAGTATGGTCTATAGAAAAGAAGAAGTTGCCGGGGATAATTGAATCTAAAATTCAAGATTCCACCCCATGCCTTTTACTCCATCGTACAATTTCTGTTTCCTTATCTCATTATTACAAGCTCTTATTTACTATATTCTCCCTTTGTCTCCTTTCGTCATTGTTTTTTTCTCTCCTTTTTAGGTCGAGCCTCGAGTAGCGCGCAAGCGCTGCTCTGCGAGACTTATAGTTAGGGAGTTTGAAAAGCTGACCAGACGCTCGTGCGTCATGGCCTTTTACCTGCGGTTACGCGCGCGCAGACATGTGTTTCCAATTATCGTGCCCAGACGCGGGCGCGATAATTGGAAACACATGTCTGACGCGCGTGTAATCGCAGGCAAAAGGCCATGACGCACGAGCGTCTGGTCAGCTCTGCAGGCAGCCGCGCTCGCTCGCCCCCGCTCCTCTCTTGTTTTGTTTTTTGCGTTTCCTGTTATCTATGATGGTTGCCAGAGAGAGACTCCGCCTTAGTAAAGTATACTGCGCGTGGAAGGGTAGGGGCGACCTCACGTGACAACTACGTCCGCGTTACCCCTCCTCCTAAATAAAAGGCGGACGCCATTGTTTAGATGGTGGTGCGAAGTGATCTGGTGTTGGAAGGTGAGCAAGGTTTGTTTATCACCTGGGTTTGAGTTGGCCGATTTGCGGAGCAGTTCGTCGCCCCCTCTTTGTTGGGTTGAGCTCCAAACGCGGAATTCCCCCTCAATTTAGGTTTTACGGGTAACCCGATTCTACTGCCACTACTTCCAAGGGTGGCTATGATATTTAAAAATGTGGGCTCCTTGTAAGTGGATCCGATGTTGCCCGTGGATTTCTATCTTATGGTGACGGTGGTTTATGTTTGCAATCTTTCATGGATCTCAAGTGGGGCTCGATACTGCCTCCGTGGCCTCTCAAATCGGTGACACCTCCTCTCTCCCCGTTAATTACTCAAGACTTGTTCCTACTAAAATAACAAAGTATCATAAAAAATAGATATGCCCGCTGTTAGGTATCCGCTGACGACTTATCGACCGCCCGGTCCGAAGTGTCCACACAGTTTTTTTGTGCGAGATAATGTGACGTGGGAGATGAAACGTCTCAGTTGTGTCCCTTCTTTCGGTTATGTGGACAAAAAAAACTCTGTCGTTTCGTATAGTGTTTGCTGCCGTCGTACAGTTTATTTGCTGTAAGGGTTCTCTGGTTCCTCCTTAGCTACTGAAAGTTCTCAGACTCGCCAACACACTTGTAAATATCCAGGCAGGCGCACTGACCTCAGCCCTGCTAGGAAAGTGCAAGTGTGTCAAGAAGCCAAACATTAACTTCATCGTTGGCGCATTTAAACATTCGACTTTAAAGTTTGTGATCAGTCGCCTGTCACAGCCTCGAACTTCTCTAACACGGAAGTGTCAGGGCTTTACAATTTGTAGGAAATTGCGGAGCCTGCTGTCTTAAGTCAGCCATCCTGCCAGAATGCTATTTATTCTCTAGTTTAAGTTGATGCCAAGGCCTTAATTACATCGTATAAGCCGGATAACCAATAAAGTTGCATTGTTTACAAAAGTGTCCTTTTGGTTTTATTTCATATTGACATTTGTATCCCGTTTTAAAACCTTTTACCGACTAGTGCCAGCTGAGCTGATGAACAGGTTTTTGTAAATCCTTTTAAGTGGGTTTCGTATAATCTGTGAAGTTGTGATATTCTCTCAAATCAAACAGTTTGTTATGCAGAGCAGTTCTTTAGTTGTGTACTTTTGGTATCAATTTCCACGTAGCTGTCAGGGCAACCAATGTGTTGGGTGGAGGATCCTGTGACTTAATATCAGTAGCTACTTTTGTTTTCTGCGTGTTGGACAGGCTTTAAGGAAAAAAAATTGTTTCTAGATGAACACTTACCCCTAGTGATTGCGGGTTGCGAATGTTCTTTAAGGCCCTTGATACCAATGCTACCCTGTCCATCCCCCGACCCATACTATTTATGTAAAGGCTAAATCTTCATGGGAGACATGGATATTCGTGATTATTGGGTGTACCCCACTGAATTTAACTGCTTAGGCATCTGCTAGGTAATCACAAAAGGAACAGTCACAGGTTATTCTTTCTGATGTGAAGGAAGGCTCTGAAGGTACCCATCTTTAGAGAGCTCTACATCCCTGAATAGAAGGATTCATACTCCTTAATTAGGGTTACGCCTTACAAATACTCTCCTACTCCAACATTTCTTTGTTAATGCAGAGGTACCTGGCTCGTGTTTTATTCTGAAAACAGTACCTACAAAGCTGTCATTTTGCTGGTAGTTTACTGACCCTGGGGAGCAACAAGTTGTTGGAGAGAGGCCACGTGCATTGTATTGTACGTTTCTTTGTGTGCAACCAGTTCGAGCAAGGGTGTGATCTCTCGTGCAGTTGAATAATTTATTGGACAGTCTTGTGGATAACGTGGTCTTGTTTGAGCAAGACTCAGTCAAAATTGAGTGTTTTCTCACAAAGATGTCCACAGGCCTGGATGTTTTGTGAGGGAAGTAGGTTTCAGAGATGAGTTTGGTTGTATTTGTCAGCTTCCCACACTAATGCTGGTAACAGCGAAGTTGGTGTTAGCCAGAAAATGTATTAACTATTTTTTGGGAAGGAATCTTGATATTAAGGGAAAATTGGTTTGATTCAAGAGCACATTCCTGCACAAGCTCAGTCCAGGTTTGGGATTCAGTTGTGTAAGACCTAAGGCGTTACCAAGAAGATCTGAGTCACTAATCTGTAGTCATATGGAAATAGGTCAGTCCCTGGCATTTAGCAGCCTGAGTTGCGACTACATGTGTACAAGTTCTCTGTTCCATAATAATAAACTCGATATCCTACAGTTTGCAGTAGTTAAGTGATTACTTTTAAGAAAAAAGGAAAGCTGTTATATGAAACTAGACCAGATATAGAAGCATATTGAAGGCTGAAATGTGCAGATGGAGATGTTTTGTCAAATAGAATAATGCTGTCTGAAATTCGTTGGATAAATACACCTAGGGGCCTATTGAATTGCGATAAATAAGTGAAAACATGGCATGAGAGAAAAAGCGGGACATGATTTTCATTGTATTTGAGCAAAGAGACAGGAGAACATTTTGGAAAGTAGTTGCTTTAGAGTGATTTAAACACGACCAATATAAACAAAGGGGTTGTGTGGTTAAAGAGATATTGGAAACACAAATATAGAGGACCTTTTATGAGGCACCCTTTAATGGGCAGGTGGTGGGTGCTTTTGTAATTTTTTCTTGCTTGCTCAGATCTGCCACTTCAGAGCCCTATACGCCTACCAAAACAATTGATTTGGCTAAGATTTAGGACTATGCTCACAAAGACATCCTAACTGGTGAGATCCTGTATGTATTGGTACTTGGGGATTATTACCAGATAGTTGAAAAGGCTTTTGATTCTAATTTTTAAAAGGACACATCAAGTACTGACTATTGGTTATGCTTATTCCACTGAGTAAGGTAATTTGCCAAATTACTGTTAACAGATTTCTAGGATTGGATATAGTGCTGCACCAGACTTCTCCAACAAGTAGCTCTTCTGTGTGCAGCAGCAGCAACTAAATTAGAAGCTTGTGCTTGGTTGAATTAATATAGCATGTATTTGATACAAAAATGTGTATTTCCAGAACTCATAAGCTCACGTGTGGAGAAAAATGGTAGAATTTCCAAAATATATTTAAAGTTGATATTTGAGGGAGAAATCAGTGTTGGGGATATTTGTTAACTTGATGCCAGGGGCATTGCACCTATGGCTGTTATGTATTACACATGTAGAGGCTTTTCACATTGACATGCCATTTTTACATTACTGCTAGCAATTGTGCCTGATGCACTGAAGTGATCTCTGCTGGTAATTTTGCATTTGATGGCCACTAATGTAATCTTGTCTGATGTGGTAACTACTACATCTCTAATAGTTTTTGTAGCTTGGTAGGATTTTCATTGAACATAAGTAGCTTTTATTTCAGAAAAGGTTGGAGACCCCTTTGCTACATCATCTTACCTATAACACAATCCGGTTTCAGAAAACAACATTCAACTTTAACTGTTTAAGTCTTGATAATCGCAGAGGAGTAGGAATTTTGATAGGTCAGAAGTGCCAGGACTTGCCCATTCTCCTCCATCTTGTGAGTTGCAGCCTACCTGTGCCCCAGATTGCAGTGAGCAGAGTCCAGGAAGTGGTAAGGAGGCAGACTAGTGCTGTCTCTTTCCTAAAAAAGTTTAAAAACGATTTTCCCTACCTGTGATTGCATCATCTTATTTTTTCCTTTGTAAATTTCTTTAACTGTCTTTGCCTGTGGTTGTTACAGTTTAAAATTGTAGTTTTAACCTGCCAGTGATTGCATAATTTATCCCACGTTTTTGTGTTTAAACTTGTGCTTTTTTAGGTCGAGCCTCGAGTAGCATGCAAGCGCTGCTCTGCGAGACTTATAGTTAGGGAGTTTGAAAAGCTGACCAGACGCTCGTGCGTCATGGCCTTTTACCTGCGGTTACGCGCGCGGCAGACATGTGTTTCCAATTATCGTGCCCAGACGCGGGCGCGATAATTGGAAACACATGCCTGCCGTGCGTGTAATCGCAGGCAAAAGGCCATGACGCACGAGCGTCTGGTCAGCTCTGCAGGCTGCCGCGCTCGCTCGCCCCCGCTCCTCTCTTGTTTTTTAATATGACGTATACTCAGCTTGGATTTAATACCGTATGGGCCCTGGGACTTCGGATCTTTGCTGAAATGTCATGTTTGCTAATGTTTCGTCCTTGTTGCACATCTTGCCAAGGTGTGATCTGCAAGATACACATGGGAGTCGAGCTCCAGCAATGTAGAATGGTCCGCATACATGCCCTCGGGATACTGCTCTGACCTGAGCGCCCATTCTGTTTATCTGCGTCGATTAAATCTGCTGCAGTTTTTCCCCCCTAAAGGCTGGTTTTATTTTGAACGTGTTGGCCTCAGTTCGCGGTACTCCATAAAGTGAATTTCTAGGTCAGTGCAAAGGTAAATTAGTGTGCAAGATTTTGCCTTCTGCTGCATTTATGTATCCAATTGTTTGTGTTTTTACCCTGCACGCAGGAGGAGCGTTCTAGGCATCGTATTTGTAAATTTGTAGCATGGTCAGTAGTTTGACGTACGTTAAAGTATACATTTCAGCATTGTTGGGACTGCTTTACAAAACACGTTGTTCACTTATAACAATTTTCAGAGAATTACAATCTGTGCAAATGTTGAATAGCAATGTAGAGTTTGTTAGGCTGGGGACATTTTCGGCTTTCATAAGAGTAGGTCTGATGAGTAAGACCTTCAATAAAGTCATTATTTTGCTGGAAATCTGGTGGTGCATTTTTAGAGCGTTAGTGCAGTCAGCATATAGGTGTAAAACTGTGTCTGCGTAGTTTTTCCGATTTATTGGTACATTTAATTTTATCCAGTTTTCTAAATAATTCCTGAGTGAAGTTTCTTAAAACTCTTTCACTGCTGGATGAAGCAGTAGGGAAGTCGGCGTACTGCTAAAGATGTTCGTGATCACACCGAAATGTCCTCCTTTTTTATTCTTGCTGTAATATTTGTGGTGTTTGCTCTTAAAATGGTGGCAAAGAAACCACACCATACCTATGGATATGAAATTGCTTATTTTCCCCTGATTTAGCATTTGCGTCATCACCAAACCCTGTCATATGATATCAAACGAAGGTGAATTTTTGTCTGTGTATTACATACTTTGACAATAATAATCTTGACTAGTGACAAGATTGGAGGAGCTGACCTTTTAGCTAGACACATTATGTAAAGTGACCTCGGTTTTATTTAGATTTTATCTTGGCTGTTTAGGGCTATTCAGGAGTGGCTACTCTTTCTGTAGAATGTGTCACTTGCTAGACGTACTTAGCTGTACTTTGGGCCTGTCACAGCTGCATAAATGCAAATTTCAGATTAGTGCACTTGAGTGGAAGAAACCTACCTCTCTGGAGAAACATTAGTGAAGAAGATAGACGAGAACTTAATAAGCTTACATTTTGTTATTATAATAGATACTGGCTCTTGGTTTGTCTGGTTTGAAGAAACATTAATTTTGTCTTGTACCTCTGTTTTGAGTTTCTCAAAATCAATGATCTAGTTTAAGTACGTGCCTTTTTCCCTTTGTAGAGTCAACCATTTAGGATCAACATTATGTTGGTATACGCTAACTGTATATTTCAGCAACAAAATCAAAGTTTGAATGGATTGTTTCTTCACTTTGAAGTTTGAAATAATTGACATGTTGTTGCATTTCCTCCTTCAAATGTCCTTTGTTCGCTTTTGGCCAATGCACCTGCTGCTGGTGGAAGGACCTATTTGAGTTTGGTAGTGCCCAATGTGTGTAACCCCAAACAGCTGCTTGTCCTCATATTCCCCTGTGTGTAGATTTTTACTAGGTGTCTAAGAATTTTTCCTTTTAGCCTTTACTTGCTTTTTGACTGTATGCTAGATTTATTGTACATTTATTTTAAGGTTTTGCAACCATCTTTTGTGTGATGTATTGCTTGTGTATAATTTGTACGCATTTTTGAAGAATGTGATGTTTCTTATACAATAAATTACGTTTATTATACAGTGGTAAAAAATCGGTTTCAGTTCTGAAACTCTTACCACCAAATCTTCACTAGCAATGGAAACACAGCTGAACCACACTGCCTGTATAATTACATTCCCTTCAATGGAAAGAAAATAATGTAATCTTTTCTTGTGTAAACGCCTTCTAGAAGGAGCTAGATTTCTATCTACATATTCATCTCTTACTGCACTCAGGTAAGTCACAGTTCTAAACCTTTTTGAAGGCGGACCTATTTCAGAGTGCTTTAGGATTGTTGCTGAGGCCAGATAACTCAAAGTGTACCCTTCACTTAACATTACATCATAAATTGTCCAATCAGTGCTGTCCTTTCAGCCATCCCCTTGTTCGGTTGGAGATTTTTTTCATTTAACCCTTGTGGCCTTTTTGAAGATTCCACCCTCAATTTAGCAAGTTATATGATCGACCCATTTGCTTCTAGCTCTAAGAAAGTCTTCTCCAGCTCTTGCATATGCCTCCTCATCGCAGTGGTGCAGGGACTCAAATCTGGGAATGAAATGTTTCTTTGCTCTTGGTAAGTACTACCACCTATTGAGGCAACTCTCCAAAAACCTTCAGAGTTTGCTTTTCTCTAATGTGGCAAGATCCTCTTACCCAGATCCTCTCCGCCATTTCTAGGATTCCTGGTATTTCTAGGTTCTCCTCCCTTCTAAGGCTATTGTTCCGGGTTGACAAACCTGGAGAGAAACCCCTCAATCTTCTCATAAGAGCCGTTCAATCATCTAACACCAGCCACCTGATTCTCAGGTTGGGTGCCCTCTTTTTTTTTAGGTTTTCCAGCTCTCAAGCCTATTCTATCCAAATGAAGAATCAGCCACAACACGCTGTTGGAAATCTGGTGACTTTCCTGATGAGTCTTCTATTAGTACCACTGTCCTCCATCATTAGCTACCATACTTTTAGCTATAGTTTTTTTAATTTTTTTTTTTTTAGCTGTGCTGACATTTTCCAAAGTTTTAAAACCGGTTTCAAATGCTATGAGCTGGTTCTTTATATTCTCATTTTTTTGTGCATTGCATTGCTTAATTCAACAAGAACTCGTCCTCTTAAACACTTTTTTTCCGTTATCTTACTTGTGACTAACTGGCGTTTTCAAATTGGGAAAGTGTGCTTTTCAGTCTTTTTGTGCGTTCCCATTGACTGGAACATCTCTGCTCCCTTTCGGTCAGAGCTCGCTGTTGGTGTTTCTGGGGAATGGAGGGTGGGGGTTTTAGCAACTGCCAGGTTGGTCCTCTACCTTACACTTATGACCTTGCCTTTACGGAGCAGCAAACTTGTCTCAGACTTTTCGGGTGCAGTCAGTTGCATGAAACATGTCTTCCAATACTGAGGAGCGCCACTATTGTCGAGCCTGGTTTGAGGTACATTTGATTGATCCCTATAGATAATCCTTTTTCTCTTTTTGTAGTATACAAGCCCAGGCTTGCATAGGGTTATTAGGGCTTCCCCATACTTTAGTACATGTGAATAATATATTGAGCATTTTAACAGCAGAAAACAGAACTGTGCTCCGATCCAACTTATGTTTCACAAATTTTGTTGCCACAGGTATTTATCCATTGCTCATTGTCAATTGTCAGGACTGTCTGCTGTCCATCCACTCTACTGACATTAGCTGGGTCCACATTGAGTGCTAGCTATGTGCATGGCAGAATCAGGAGGTCATGGATAGTGGTGGGTGATGGCAGTGTTCTGGAACCATTGTCCGCATGCATTGACAGAAACAAGTGTACTACGCATGGACAGCCTGTGCAGCAGTATCATTTGTGAGTGCTTAGTGTCCTTGATCAGTTTTGTCAATGTATTTGAACAGTGCTAACAGGGTAGATGGACATCTGTCCATGGAATGACCAGTGAACACTCTCAAACATCGTGCATGGAAAGTGGTTAATGCCATGAAGGCAAATTAACTAGGAGAAATATTAAGACGTGCTCCACGTCATAATGATAATAGTAAAGCAGAGTGAGAAGTATGGGAAGGATCAGGAAATAAACACAATGTAAAATAAACAGAAAGGAAGGCACAGACAAACAAGTGGTTGCCAGAAATCGTAGGCAGAAAGTCCTTGCAGGTGCGAGTTAGGTGGGTAATGTGGGAGGTAAATGATTTGGTGGCAGCTCATGATGCCATCATCGAAAAACCTTGCAAAACTTTCAGTTGCTCAGGTAGAATTTTGTGAATGACTGTCGCTGGCCTTAGGTATATTAACAAGCATTGGCATAGCCAATAGGTCTCGCCTTTGGGATCTTATAAGTGTTTAGTCATGCAACAGTTGATGTTGTTGCACCAAGGATATTGTGCTGCATAAGTAAATACTTATAAGGTCCCAAAAGCGAGACCTATTGGCTATGTCAATGCTTGTTCTCTTACTTGTCTGTGGTTCTCTCTCTTGCTCATGGTCCATGCCTGGGTCTGGGTTAAAGTCTGATGATACAAAGTAAGTCCATGTTGCCAGAAGTGAGTGCCCAGCACCTGCAGTCACCCGTACAAATTAAAGCACTTATATAAAGTGACATTCATGCATGGTATTTCCACCCGTCTAGGGATCCTCACGCTCTCCAAATGACTGAGCTGTGCCCAGCCTGCCCAACTTGGCAATTTTTTTTTCTTTTTTTCGCAGACCATGTTTAAAAACGTCACAGCAATTTGCAGACATCATTCAACAGTAGAAAGTGGACGACAGAGTAAAATATTCTGCTCCTAACAGCCAATCAGGCTCCATATCCAGTCAGATACTTTCTCTCCTTTACCTAATGAACTTAATATGTAAACGATTAATCATTCAGATTATTCTGTAGATAACTTGCCACCTTTTTTTTTAGCAATGTAAATAACTCGAACACGACTGAACAAATTTACACCAAACCAAAAAAAGATTCTGTTCTGAATAAAATGTATTCTTGTTCCAATTTTGGTTTTATTCTGTTCGGAGGCTTTTGTTGTGGTGAAAAGCCAACATTATCATATGATTTAATGAATTCTTAACTTATTTTGTCATAGTCAAAGTAAAGTTCTTCTAAACACAAAAACATCCTGCTTCTAAAGGGAAATAATCTTTAGAACAGCTCTTGCCTCTACAGTTCAAAAGATCAGCATAATTAACAAAAACATAACTGTGTCTCACTAAGCTAGATAAAAATATATGTACACAAGGTGTCAAAAACACTTTCAAGAATAACATAAAATTATGAAGTGTGGCAGAGGGAGAGAGACTCAAGAGGTTAGAAAAGCGGCAGAAGCTGAAGCTGGGTCAGCGGATCAGAAGAGAGATCAAATTTGAAGTCTGATGAGCCTTCACAGACCTGCATTAGTTAGAATAGATTTTACTATCCTGGCCCCAGTGCTTATTTTGAGCCGGTGGTTTCCGGTGCTCGCACTGGCACTTCATTGTCAACACAGGGGCTTGTGACAGTCTGCCAGAAGGTGGTGCTGTCTGACTAATTTAGAGATGAGCTCAACAACAGTTAATTATTAATTCAATATACATTATAAATAACTATTACCTGCCGCCCAAACCATTTCTATAGCCTTGGGGGCCTTAAATAATCCGAAGTATCACACTTGTAGGAGTGTGATGGTTAGTAGTTGTGTTACTATCATTTGCAGCATGGCAGGGCAATGTGTGGTGCAAGCTGCAGTGGCCTCCGGATGAGAGCCCTTGCACTTATTGTATTACAAATTAAGGACTGCCTGGCCCCTTCTTCTCCCTGAAACCCATTTGCTTTCCCTATCTTAGACTGATGCTAACTGTCCTCTATGATGCTCCTCATCATTTCACTTGGGGGCAGCTCTTGCACACAACCCTTATCTTTAATCCTTTTAATAACAACTTTCTAGCCACATAATGCTGTGTTGAGTTTGCTAAACACGTATTTTTTATTTTATTTATTCATTTGTTACTTTTGTTGAGCATAAACCAGGACAATTCAGCTGTCGAAGTCAAGACGAGAGTTACAATAAGGAGGGCTGCATTATATTGAATATCATGCTTATTGCCACATGTGTGAAACAGTTTGTAGTTGTTTCCACCTCTGGAAAGAGCCTATGATACACCTTTGAAATATGCCTAGACATGCCAGTCAGGAAAATAAAAAAATGTATCTCTGTTGGTTTAGCTTATGGAGGTAACAATTTGATAACAAATTCTTACACTTAACAAATACTTTATGCATTTGACTGAGCAATGTATTTTCTCGTTATAGGAGTTAAACATGTGGGTTTATCTCCCAGTTCCAATGTACACGGCTCCTTGTGTCTTCTGTTCACATTATTGATTGCCCACAGGATTTATGAAGTATACCTTCCCTAATGATTGTAATTATTGTGTGCTCTTAGCATTGATTGTCAATATTGTTTACTAAGCAACCAAGTATCAATTATTACATTTGCTTTTTGCACCAAAGGTACCTCACTGAAGCATAGTTACTATTAACTATTGTATGCCCAGGTTTCACAAGAGCTCTGCAGGACAGCTTCTTTTGACATTACTTTTTACAAGATGTGGAGGAGGCCTCATTCATGGTCCTGGTTGATTGTCACTTTGAAGCTTGAAGTTGCAATGTTAAATGTATGTGGTGGAGGAAGCGTTGATGAGGTGGACATCTCAGCACCATTCCCCTTGGGTGGTGGGTGGATAAGGTGTAACAAGGTGGTCTCTATGGCTAATAGGAGGAAGTAACTGGAGAGAAGTGTTCATGGTCCATGGCCCAAAGGAACAGCGATAAACACTACTTCCCCACCGTCTGGTTAGGCTGCTGCATCCTGTTGCTTTCTGGTTCAAGGACATCGAGAAGTTCGGCGATGGTCAGAGTGATCCAGGATTTTGCAATGAAGATGGTATCAAAGTTATTATTTCTGATTTAATCAGCTCTGTCTGCTGCTACATGTTTCACTGTGAGGTAGTCATTGATTATTATGTGGTTCAGTGTGTATAGAGTGTGACTGATGTGAAATGTTGGAAGTGGGAAGTGGATGAGGGTTTTTGTGCTGTCTGATCATAGGTGCCAGGTTTTTGCTGATTGGGCCTGCATGTTTGTTCAGGATGAAGTAAGCAGATGTGAAGGGGGGAACATAATGAGGCTGGAGTGAGATTCTGTAGTGTTGTGTGATGTGTTATAGGAGAATTCTAGCCCTTGGGCTCTACCAAGTGCTACCGGCCCTAATAGGAAATCTCTCAAGTCCCGAGGCTTCACTGTGTCATGTTTAAGAAAAATATCAGCCCTGCCTAAGGCCGTGAGGGACTCCTTAATGTACCTAGGAGCCCCACAATCCACTATCGGCAAGCTCCAAATAATCCAAAACTGCGCAGCCCGCACTCTTCTCCAGATACCCCGCCGTCAGTCCGCAGCCCCGGCACTAAAGAGTCTCCACTGGCTACCGGTTAAAGAGCGAATCCAATTTAAAGCCATGTGCATTGCCCATAGGGCCTTTTGGAAGACAGGCTCGCTAATCAGTCAGTCCCTGATAACACCCTACCAACCAAACAGGCATCTCCGGTCAGCATCCTCCTTCTTCGCTCGACTGCCCTACATAAAGAGGGCCAGATGCGGCGGACGTTCTTTTTCTTGTAACTCCGCCAAGCTCTGGAACGCACTCCCCTTATATTTGCGAAAGGAGTCCAACCTTCTATCCTTCCGCAAACCCCTAAAAACCCTACTCTTTAACAACCACTGAGTCCTCATTCTGCCTGCTTCTGTCCACAGCGCTGGGATGCCTAAGGGTAGCTATCGCGCTATACAAATGTTTTTTTCATTTAATTTCATTTCATAACCGGGGGCTTCAGGTGGTTTTCCGGGCCCCTCGGCCCCAGCAGATCTCCCACTATCACCGCGACCAAATGTTGTGCGATCCCTGCACTTCACGTGTCTGGATGGCTCCGGTGCAGGATGCGCATCAGGATTAACGGCGGAGCTCTAATGACTCGCGTCCACCATGATGGCTCGCTGGCCACGCCCCCTCTATCTTCTGTACACTGTTCTTGTAGATATATGGTCGCCACTTATTCGTTCGAGTTTTGGGAGTTACAGTCCTAGTTCTATTGAACTAATTGGGTGACGCGCCTGAAAACCATGATATGAAACAGAAATGTCCAAGACTGAAAACACGAGTCTTAACCAGGCAGCAAGGCAAGCCCATGGAGACGGTATCCTGGTGTTAGATGCTGATGAACACTAGTGAACACTAGTGAATAGTGAATAGGAAAACTTGGTGATTACAAATCAGGCAAGTTGTAGGGCCTCACCGTGTAGGGCTGGGCGGAGTAGGGCCCACGTTTCATAGGAAAGCGTAGCGTTAAACGGACTCTACGCCAGCTAGACCCCAATTATCCACCAGAAGCAGGTGCAGTAACCTTGGCATGCGATGGCCTGTCTCTCTGGGGCACGGGCAGCGAGGACCTCTCCATAGCTGCCAAGGTTTCAGATTGCCATGTGTGACATTTTTAAAATTTCAGTGAAATTATGAGTGACATTCCAACGACTATGAGTGACACTTTCTCGCGAGCAAAAATCATGCAATGAAGACTAGGGACACTTCTAAATATCAGAAATTACAGCCATTTGAGCAACAAGAAACTTCAAGAACTTCTTGAAACTGCTGCGGAGCACCAGAAATGGAAGGACACTAACCCCAGTTGTAACGGACCCCATCCCTCCCTCCCCCCACCCGGCCGGGCCCCAGTGCAGAGAGCAGAGAGAGCCCTGCCTGGTAAAACTGTCACGCACTGACCCGTGAAGATAATACCTTACTACTGCCCTAAGATGAGACTCAGACAGAGCAGCCCTGCGGCCCGCCTGCATTTACTGTGATAAATCACAATGATCAGACTGCAGATAAACCAGGAGGCTCACTGACTCAGGAAGGATGATGAGACAGAGCAGCCCTGCAGATGCTATTGTGTGTGAAATTAATTTTTTCAGATGACTCATCATGTAGTATAAAACACTTACTTGAGCTAGTACTAGACGAGTTCAGAGACTCTTCCCGGTCTGTGACCGACGTCCGGCGGCCGCAGGCCGCACAGGAACCCGCCGCGGCCGCACAGCACTGCAGCACTGTGACTGCACTGCTGCATGATGCACTCTGCAGCAGCAGTCTTCTTCTTCTCCCCCAGACACTGCAGGCTGCTGACTCACTCGTCCCCGCTTGGCCACAGTAGTTTGCGCCGCCCGCGATCACCGATGCCTCTTGCACGGCGGGCGGCCATGATGAGAGTCACTCAGTGTCCTATGTCGCCGGTGAGTGAAATTAATTCACTCTGGGTCGGTCAGTCACTCTCCGAGTCCCTGCCGGTCTAGGGCTGCCTGGCATTACAT
This sequence comes from Calotriton arnoldi, assembly GCA_963921515.1. Lineage (NCBI taxonomy): Eukaryota > Metazoa > Chordata > Amphibia > Caudata > Salamandridae > Calotriton > Calotriton arnoldi. The sequence goes on along the minus strand of CAWUFW010003005.1, from coordinate 1,340,295 downwards.
GAACGCGGGCACGCCGGGGGTTTAATTAAATTGCGGCGCTGCGCACCGCAGAATGAAGAGTCAGCACTGTGCACCCTGCGAGGAGGACTCGACTGACTCAGATTGAATCCCCCGCCGTTCTGCCTCACTTCCTCTTTCTCCGGACGTGAGGGCACTGGGTCACATCCGGATTTAATAATCCCGGGCGCCCTGGTGTGCCACAGTGACTGACAGCTGCTGAGAGGGCAGGACCCGCCCCCCCCTCGGTAATTGGCAGAAGTGAGAGTGTGTGTGTGTCAAAGGAAAGGCGCGCGGCGCCAGCCAGGCACGACAGGCTGGGCAGATTTGTTATATTGTAGTGCTCTCAGCCACTCCAGAGCTGAGAGCAGATGGATCTTTAACTATTTATTGAACTCAGCCCAGCAAGCAGCTGCTGGCAGCACGTCTCTCGGAGCAGCAGAGCCGGTGCACAGGCGCTGCTGGTGCCGGCGCGCGCTGGCGAGAGGCAGAGCCGGTGACACAGGCATTTCTGGTGCCGGCGCGCGCGGAACACCGCACTGAAATGCGTGAGCGTCACACCTGAGGCGTGATACTTGGCAGCACTGCCTCTCTCCATGTCAGCATACATGCATGCATGACGTGAGTGATTGCGTCAGTCCTTCCAGGATTTCAGCTCTCACCAGCAGTAAGAGTGTCAAGGGCCCTAATGCAAACAGGGGACATGGCCCCCTCCCCCCTTCCTGGGTGGGTACAATAATATATCATGCTTAAGGTGCAGTGCGCATCTCGCACTGGGCCCCACTGACGCTACACATGCTGGACCAATGAGAGATTTCCGCATGCGTCTGACCAGCCAAGGAACGCACAGTTTTCTTCAAATGTTTTCCGTGTAAGACGCTATCGTTGCCCCAGCCCAACCAGCATTTCAGACACACGTCAGCCAGTCAGGAAATGTTTACCGTTCCTGAGAACGACTCTACTCCCTCCTGCTAACGTCAGAAAGACTCGCCTGGCTGGGGGGGCCTTCTGTTTTCCCTCTAGGCCAGTCCTTCTCGGCCGGCGCACCCCCGGCTGCTTCGCAGGCATGCAGCTCGAGTGAGTGCTGCCAATCACGGAGGAACGGCCCATCGCGTACCGTGGGGGAGACAGAACTCTCCCACCACCCCTTCACCTTTCCGAGCGATGGTTGGATACCGTAACTCTGCTCTTTCAACAACAGCACGCACACGGGTCCCCCCTGAGAGGCAAAACACATTAATAATATCCTGAGAACCGAACCGCATTAATAACTTCTCAGCAGCGAGGCGAGTCATTTAAAGAGCTCGTCGTACGGCGAGAAAACAAGCTGAGAACCTTAATAGGAACAATAGCCATTGGGTATTATACTAAATAATTTTAAATGTTATTTAATACTTAGAGAATTTATAATTCCTGTTTTCAGACAACCCAAGAACCCGTTCTTTTCACACGCAATGCTATATATACCTATGATGGATTTTTTTCATGGGAATGCGTCAAAAACCCTGGGACTTGCGTGGGAACACCCATGCAAAGCCCATGAAACGCCTCCCTGGCGCAGAATAAGGCAACACAGGGATTTTTGCTGCGTTGCTTTTCTCGGGATTTATGAAGCCACACAAGGTGGCCATGCGTGGCTTCATAAATCTCTTTTGTGTTGTGTCCCTCTTTCACCACATTACGTGGTGCACGAGCTACGCAACAGGGCTTGTGAATATGCCCCTCAATGTTTATTTTGTGAAACCTGAAGATATGCTTTTCCTCCAGTACTTTCAAATGCTTTTTTCTTTTTTTAACAATGCATTACAAACAAGCATTGAAAAAAACAATAGTGTAGCTCTAATGTAATAAAAGTGAGACCTTTTGACTTTGCCAGTGTTTGTTTTATCATTCGTGCACTGGCTGAACTGTATAGTCCAGTGGTGCAGTGCAAGTGGGGAAATGTGCAAAACTGCTGTATGCAGCTTTAAGTCTGCATATCTTTGGTGCTGCTCATAGCATTATAAATTCAGCACTACAAGTACCAGAATGCAAAGAAGAATGCTTGAACTCGATTATCTATTTATGCATGGATCTGGAAATCCTGAGAGCTACCTGAATTTAAAGAACTGGGATTCTCTCCTAAGTAGGAGAGTTTAAGAACCTAATTTTGAGTAGTGTGGAAAAGGTTGAGGTAAATGCTGTACGAAGTAAATACGCTTATCATGAGGTGAGGTATATTTTGGGTATGGTAAAAACATCTTATTCTTATTTTTCAATGGATCTCTTATTTTATTTTCTGTGTATTGCATTTGTTTAGAAACATGTAGTATTAATGATGGTATAGGTTACATTAATTTCGATGTATTTGATGCATTTTAAAAGGTGTTAATTTCTTAAGCAGTAATTTGGATATGAATTGCTTCTCTTACATATCTTAGTTTCTGACCCAAAAAGTTTCACTCATGTACAGTTTTTTTAAAGATAAGTAGTGAAATTGAAATGGGAGCAAGATTTGGTTCAACTGCCTTGTGGAACAAAATATGGCTCAAACTTAGAAACTCCTCTTGTTCTGCAAACACCACTCAAACTTTATTTTCTGTCCACAATAGACGATTGAGAACTCCATCAATTTCAGGCAAAAACAAATCTAATTTACATGGTACCTCTTGTTCATTAAATTATGATTTTGCTGATTTAAAACAAACATTTCCTGTATACATGCCATTTTGTTAATGAATTTTGGGAAAAAGTTTGGAATCAGATAAATTCTATCTTTCAGTCAAATGCCATCTTATATGAATATATTTTTGGGTAGTCCTTTGGAAGGTTAGAATGGCTTTTCTTCAAATATTGTATAATTCATCTCACATTAGCAACTGCCTTTCACAAAATTGCAAAGAACTGGAAAAACCTTTCTTTCCATGCTTGGCGGTATGGAGTCTGTTATATAACTATAAACTCGATAGAGGATACGTGTCACTCATCTCACTTGCCATCAAAGGAGAATCTATTTGGTCTACTTTAATGGTTTATCCTAAATTCGGCTATAATGCACGGATCTTATCAACCTTCAACTGAAGAGGTAGTCACGCCTCCTTAAATTATGTCTAATATTGTTACTGTACTATATATTAACTGACAACTTTGAAACTGGTTATATTTACATAATATTTTACATTTTTCTATTTACTATTTGTTGTCTTTATTGTATAACATAGGACTCATGAAATGTGGCATACAGTCGCTCATTACTTAGCATTCCTAATTCTTATCCTCTCATTTCTATATACTTTTTCAGCTTCTCTTGTGTCTCTTTCCTTTCTTTGTTTCTCTTTCCTTTTTTCTTATCTTTGTGTATTATAATGATAAGATGTTTCCAAATTATGAAATGGTTTACATTGTTTAGCAAATAAACATCTTTGCTTAACTTAAAAAAAGCCCTCCTCAAGGCCTTATTGTTCATGGGACCACAGGTCAGGTTCTGCGCTGCGGACCATTACTTTTTTAACATATGTTTGAAATGGTGTTGTGGAGGAGCTCATTGAGAACATGCCATGAAATCAATCACATGGAATGGTCCATGTTTGACACAGTCTTTGCTGCCTCACTCTTGCCATCTTCTCTGTCTATTACTGAAGGCTGTTAAGTTTCATGATATTGTTGTGAGCTTGTCCTTTTGTGAGGGACCTTTGATGAAGCATAATGACTGGGGCCTGATTCAATGGAATTATTGCACACCTGAGTGTTACTAAGTTATGAGGAAAGTTAGATTTGCTACCGTAAAATCCTAGTCTACATTGATAGAACCAGGATTTCCAGATATTTATGTTTTCAAATGTAGATTCTCCAGAGTGGGTGACAGGAGAATCTGGGTTTTATTAAGTTGCTGCCCCCTGCAGGCTTTCAAGGCTCAAAACATGACATTTCTAAACACTAGAATTTAGAAACCATTCCTGAGCAAACATAAGGCTCAACATTCCCTTTCTCCTGCTTCGGGTCTCCTCCATGTCTGATCTCAACATGAACTTCTGTCCAATTCATGCTGTGATCCTTTAACATCAGCAGATCTGTTCCCATCAGGGCCGGACTGGCCATAGCAGGCATTGGGCGTTTCCCTGGGAGGCTAGAAGGGTGGGGGCGGTTTTGCAGCGGTGGGGGCCGGTTTTGTTACTGGGGGCCGGTTTTGCAGTGGTGCTGCAATATCAACCAGCAGTAACAAAAGCAGCAGTGTCTCACACTTGCATTCACCCCTCCCTCCCCCCAGGGGCTGGTCCGACAAATTTCCAGGGCTGCATAGGGTTCCCAATCCGGCCCTGCTTCCCATACTCCTCTCTTCTTTGCCCGAATCTGTTCTCCAGGTTTACTAGGCATCAATTAAAGATAGAAAACAGCAACGCAAACTTCATCAGAACACCTGCCTATTATATTTAAATCCAAACTGAAAATCAGAAGACAAAAAATACACATAACCCACTGAAGGGTTGGTTGGTAAGGTATAATGTTAGTGTCAGTGTCTTGAATACATTTCATATTCTCCTGTCACCCATTCTGGAGAATCTATATTTTATGTCAAGCCTAGAGGCTACCATTATGCATGCTTAAAGCTTCTCAGTCACAGCACACGCTGCATTTTCATTTGGTTTCAAATAGAATCTTGCTAAAACATCGGCATTTGCTCAGTCAACCGCTCTCAAAATCTCCTCCAAATGTCCCCCTGCCTGAAAAACTTTACTAGTTAGCTCCCCTAGTAGAATGAGCTCAAACCTCTGCAGATCGACTCCAGCTTCCTCCATGACAAAAAGGCTCATCTTGCCACAGTTGATGGGGTCACAGGCCCTTGCAGTTTCACATAAGATAGAAGTAACTGATAAACTCCATTTGTCCTGAATTCAATCACTCTTCACTCATACTCTTTAAGACAATCAGCTACCCACAACCTTGGCTTCTCTTGAAACCTGGGATTCACAACTGTCCCACTCACAGTTTTAGTACAGCATGATATCACAAACGACACACCATCTGGCATACAAAATCTATCATCCACATTCAAAGTACAAATATTTGAGACCGACCATCATAAATGAAATCATAGCCACCATCTTACAACTGCAACAGGGATAACCCTACATTATCAGGCCACCTCTGAAACATGGTACGAACTAGATTGACTTCCAAAACGGAACCATATTTCACCATTGCCGGCCTTCGAAGCTTAAATCCCTTCATGACTCTGCAAACTAACCCATTCCTTCCAAAAGACCTCCCGTCCTCCAATCTTTGGTGAGCAGCCACCGTCGATCTGTAGCAAAATGTGCTATTGTCTAAACCCTTACCATAGAGTTCTGAAAGAAAATTAGCCAACATCACTGCAAAAACCTCCAAGGGATCCAAAGCTCTCTCCAAGCAACAGTGCTTCCAACACTTCCAGGCACCTCTTCCTTGTTCCTGGCACCCAAGACTATCTGAGCAGCACCAAAGTCATTTCCGACAGGCCAGTGAACTCCCTGGAGCAACTGATATCCTCCAGGTAAAAAGGCTCAGGACCCCTGACTCCACTAAAGGATGTTAATAACTTCCTGGACTTACCAGCATTCACTTGTAAGTTGAAATCAGCCAAGCTTCCTTTCTTGCTAATACCAAAATTCCTGGAAACCATGTTTGAGGGGTTTAAAGGGGGGTTATCAGAACAAGCTGATAATCCTGCCTCTCAAGGATCTAAAAAAAAAAACCCTTCCCTGTCCAAACTTTAATCACTGAAATCCCTTAGGAATCAGAGATTTCAGTTTGCCACCTGATTCTGCAGGCCTGGCAGACACTCTGCTCTCAGATCCTTCTTGTGTTCCTGACAGAGCTCCAATAGTTCCTTTGCTAATCTGACAGACTCTCCAACCTGCTTTCACCTAAACTGTTGATGTAACAGACAGCTGAAACATTGTCCACCCTCAATAAAACAGAGCAACCTCACAGAACACCCCTGAAAATCAACAGCACAAAAATGCCTGCTTTAAGTACCATTTATAGGAAACTCTCCCTCTTTTTTTGACCAGCGGCCGCCTGATTTAATGGAGTCCCAAAACTAAAAAGGCTGCCACCAGACTCTACAACAAACTCTGTGCTTGTGCCATAGATTGCCCGGCCATTCCATCCATGCAAGTTCTGCAACAGCCTACATAATTCCTCCTCTGCTTCTCCTGAAAGTTCCATCAGATCTCCATACCAAAGTTCCTTGCGCAAGGCAGCTGTCTTCAACTACTGAAGCGTTCTGTAATAGAGCTGACCTGGGAAAAAACTTGATTGGAAAATGAAAGAAGACCTATCACCCGAACCAGATCCCTCATAAACATTGATTTCTTTTTCAGAACCACCTTGATATCCATCTTTATCCTCTTCACCTTCTGTGGTTGTAACCTCAGTACCAACTCCGCAGTATCCGCCTGAAACCTTAAGAAATCCAGCTTCCTGCACAGGGCAAGAAATGACTTCTTCCTATTCAACAAGAGACCTTACCGCTCCAGCAGGCTTCCTGCCATGCTCTACTGGAACTCTAACCTTCTGATCCTGAGACAAGAACAGGAAACCATCCAAGTACCTAATCATTCTCACCTCCCTTTCTTGAAGATATCTTGCAAATGGATGAAGCACTTTGGTAAAACGCTATGGGGGTGAACTCGGACCAAATGAAAGAGTCGGAAACTGGTAAAGACTCCCAGACCAACGAAACTGCAGAAACTGCTGCCTCTTTCAACAGCTTCTCTAACCAATCACATTCCAGTAAGAAATCCCTTAGTAGGTGCATACCCTCCAGTTTGAAGTGCCTGTACACACCACAATGGTTCACTTCCCTCATGTTTATCACAGCTCTCCAGCCCTTATCCTTATTGTCCACGATACACAAAGCACTCACAAAGCCATTCAAGCACTCCTGAACCTGAATAATCGCTCCTTTCTCGATTTTTGAAGCCACCTCTGTGTACACTAAGTATCTCTCCACATCTGAGAAACCTCATTCCTTTGGCTCTCTCCTGATTTAGAAGCTCCAAGAGTTCAACTACACACCCCGACACACAGGTACAGAAAAAAGGATGAATAGCACTTACTGGTTTTCTGTTGAAAATATAAGTCTCCACAGAGGGTCTGTTAAACACAAAACACTGGAAGAAGCCCACCTTGTATTCATGACCACTCCTGTCATATTTTGCAGAAATTAAAGTGCACGAATCACCAAAATACCAGATGTAGTGGAAGTGAAATAATTTACCCTCTGAAGACCCTTAGCTTCTCATATGTGTGTGTGCGCGTGTGTGTTTGTGTGCGTGTTTGGCTGCGAGTGCATAGGTGCTATGAATACCACGGCATATCTGAATGCTTCTATATATCTTCTATTCCTGCATGTATCCTTTCCCTTTCTTCTTTTCCCTCACATTTTTCCACTCCCTATTTTTAGCTTTTCTCCTAGACACATTACTATTTTTAATCCATGTAATTTGTATGCAAAGGTCAGCAGACCGAATGCTTAAATAAATGATCAACAAGCAAGCTTAGAGTGTTCATGCTTGACTTGTGTTTGCTGTCTGCCTGTAGCTCCTTGGAGACTAGAAGTGGAGCTAGAAAGGATAAGTGAGTGGTTAGAGCAGTGCATGTTTTCATACATTTATGTATAGATAGATATATCACATCCGACCAGATGGCGTTTGTTTTATGAATGAATGTCATACATACTAGATTGTTATTTAACAGGCTGGAATTGTGATGTGATAATGTAAGGTATGCGTAGTTTGTTTAAGGCCTGTTCTGGGCAGTGAGCCAGCTGGCTTAGTGGCGACGTGCTGGTGTGGGGGTATGTTTTGGCTACATCGTATGGGGTTCGGATAGCAACGTTTATGCCCTTGTCTAGTGGTGTGTAGGAGTACTGGAGGAGGTCAACTAGAAAACGAGTTGATTAGTGCTTTCACTATAAGTGTGTGGACCTTGCCTGTATTCATTATTTGTAATCTGGCTTTCTTATACTCAGTAATTGGAATCTTGCTGCAGTATCTGTGTTAGTAGTAAAAGTTTCTGCTTTCGTGGATGGTCTGACAAAGACCCAAGTTTTGTTTTTTGCACAAGAGGCGAATGTCGGAGAGTTGAGGGAAAGCGAGTAGATTGAGTAAGAGAGATGGGTTAGGCCGATGAGGCAAAGCAGAAGCCCTTAGTAATAGACTAGCTCAGCATGAGTGACCACAAGACCAGCCGTTGTCTGATGGCAGTGAGGCAGTTTGAGCTGGGTGCTTTGAGGTGTGGTGTAAAATTAGGAAAGAAGAAAAGATTTGGGTGTTGTAGGTATAAGGGTCATAAGAGGACCAAAATGAAGACATAATATTGTTGTTGGAGGAGTTGAGGTACTTTCTGATAGTTAGATTAGCGATAGGTTTCTTGAGAAGATGCAGAACCACTGCGGATTGGAAGCAAGTTGGGTAAGAGTGAGAGAACAATGAAAAGAGAGGTCAGACCGAGAAGAATTCTTGATGTGAGGGCAAGAGGTTTTATGTTCTCGTGAATGACATGGTCCCAGGAGGCACAGGATGTGTTGGCCGCTTTGGATATAGGGATACCTTTAGTTGGGCATGTTGTGACAAATTGTGAGGGTGTATTTGAGTGGGTTGGGGGCATGATTAAAGTACATGAGTGTGATAGCGGACCAGTCAGTAGTTTATCCAGGGTGTTTTTATGGTTGTTATTTTGAGAAGAAGTATGCAGAAAAGTCATTGGTTGATAAGGATTGGTCATCACCGAGCATGTAGAAGAGAATGTGCCCATCCGTAACGCAACTGGTGCTCATGTAAAGCGCTCTGATACCTTCGGGTCGGGTTAACGCTATATAAAATTCCCCCAAAAAATTGAGTCGGTTGTTGATCATGTGTGGAAGACGTTCCAGGTGCAGATGAAGTGAAGTGATGCTATGCAAAGATGATAACTCCAAATTTCAACAGCATAGGATATTTTGCTCAAGACATGTTACTATTCCTTAAGATAAGAAGTGGTCTTGATACTGCACCATTTACGAAGGCATTTTGATATCACGGCTAAGAAAACTGTGTGAAATCCAGGGTTGTGATCATGAGACAGTAGAGGAGACATTTTGTAGTCAATAGTGTGTTTTAAAAGCTTGTTTCATCATAACCTATTAAAATGATTTGATGATTAGTTGTAAGGATATTGATGGGAGGAAGTCGGTGGAGTGTTTCTTCTTAGTGATGAGAGTATTAGTAGAAGGCAGAAACTCTGGGGAATTTGGACTGTCAGGTGTATTAAACCATGATCAAATGGGGAAATGGTAATAGTGGCTTGGAGTGAGATAATGTATTTGAAACAAGCATGAGAGAAATCAAGAGGTTTGCCTTGGCAGTGTGTTTATAAGAGGTGAGTGTAGTAAGAAAGTGGCCAGAGAGAAGAAAAGTGTGTGTTGCACTTTTTGATTGGCAGATTCTTGTAGGAACGGAGTATGATTGGATGATCCAAAAGAGTCCAGAACATCTCAGAGACTAGGCCCATTTTTGTTACATTGAGGATTGAGGCCTTTCTAACCAAGCTGGAGAGGCCACAAGCATTGTGGTTGCTGCTAAAGTATCGCCCCTGGTTGCTCCATCAAGTATGTTTTAGGGACAGCAGACCACAGATAAGTTTTGGTTCACCTCATCTGCGAATTCTTCAGTCACCTTTCAGCACCAGAGACAAAAACAGTCACTGCCAGCTGTTTCCAGTAGGGATGAGTGTTAGCCAAAAATGGGAATGACTGTATGGGTAAGTTGAGGAAAAGCAGCGTTTAAGGACACCAACCGCAGTACGGAGACCATTGACACTAAGAGTAGATCCTGTCGCCTATACTGATAGTTTCAGGCATATTTACCCCTGTATAGAAGAAGTCTTTTGCCCCACAAGCTGAAATACATAACTTTCACACTTGCTAAGAGTAGTGGTGTATAATACTACAGTAGAGGAGGTTGATCAGTTCACGTTATTAGTTTTTTTTCCATTCTTTGATAGTCAAGAGAATGTTTTAATGGGTTAGTTAAAGAATCACTTAGTAATAATTAGATAATTTCAGAAAATTTAGTTTGTAGCACTGCGAGGAAACCAACAAATCCCGTACTGGTGGAGAAATCCTGACTGCCAATGGTGTAAATACCATTGAAAATAATATCAGATCAATGCTAGGCAAGAACCGGCTGCTAAAATTTGAAGTGCAATTTACATCGGGTCACCAAAAATTCAGGTTATGGCAGAGGAATGCTTTTTAGCTACAAGATCCTTGTCACGAAGCCTGCAATTCATTCATCACTCATGGTGGGTGGCCTTTTTTTTAGTTCTCAGCTACAGACAGACCAGTTGATTCTAATATACATAGAGCGGGATTTGGGTTAGACCCTTGTTTGTGATTGGATGGCTTTGTTATCCTGCTCAATTTTCTACTCTTGATTCAACAGCTTACCTCCCTATCTTTATCTAATTCTAGATCTCATAGTGTTCTGATTAGTTGACTTCTATCATTTCAATGCTGACATTATTGCATTCAAGGAAATACTTTTTGTTTTTGTCTAGGGACTCCATGGGAGATTTCTCGCTCTCTACCCTGTGCTGTTTTCGCTTTACTTTTCACCATTTTCAATCTCCACGTTTCATCCTCCACATACCACCCAATCTCGTCCATATTCTGGCTCTCGCACCCCTGTGCCAGCTCATCCATTCCCTTCCCTGTCCGCATGCCTCTAAGTTTTTAAAAAATATTCCGCACTTTCGTTGTTTCTCTGCCCCTCCCTGCCTTTTATCTATTTGGCAAAGATCACCAAGAAATGGGTTTGTATTATATGAGAAAACCCATTCAAAGATGGCCGCCATGGATGCGTGCCCGACCCTGTGACAATCTTTTAAATGGGTTTGTGTAAATAATAGAAATGCATTCAAAGCTGACCGCCATGAATGTACATCATAATTTCTTTAGTTGTTGGAAATAATATCAGTACCAGGAAAAGCTACTTGTTAAATGGTAATACATAAATGAATATGTATCACGTTAGTAACCACCGGACCAGTATCCTAAGTGAATGGGCATTTACCACGGCCAGTATTTCATCCATAATAATGCCCATGGGATGCCAAACTGGTATTGTCTTAAACGTAGAGTCCTGAATATGTCAGATTTCAACAGGGGATGTGGTTGTCCATTCATCACAGAGTTTGAGGTAGTAGAAGTGATATCCCTCATGACATACCCTGTGAGGTCATCGTAGGTTTGACCTTTCTCCTGCCTTTAGACCACCAACAACCTGCTGTTTCCCGCTGAGGGGCTATGGTATGGGCAATTTGTCACATCTACAGAAAGTAAACGTGGCTCTCAGAACATGGTTGCCAATTGAGGTCAGCTGAGGGCAGCTGTTTCCCCCTAAAACTTCCCTTGATACCCTTTGACTTAAGGGTCGTAAAGGCTTCATCAGTAAGAGAAAGTAAGAGGGCCCTAAGAGCCCCTTTTAAGCAAACCGGAGTCTCTTGAGCGTCTAAGGGTGGGGCATGGAGTCAATCTTGTGATGTCATCAAGGGTCAGAGTGTAAGTGATATTGGTAGTGCTACTCCAGGCAGTTTGGTGCATCAACATTAAAGTTTCAGAGTTTTGTTTACTTTCTGTCCATTCACTGCCATTTATGACCCTGAGGCCAGAGGCAATGCCAGGGTCCTAAAGGGATCTAGACCGCTGAGGCCTGAGACAACGCTAGGGTCCTAAAAGGATCTAGGAGGCTGATGCTGAGGCCAGAGGCAATACTAAGTCATATAAGGATCTAGGACACTGGTGCTGAGGCCAGAGGCAATGGTAGGGCCCTAAAAGGATCTTGGACGCTGATGCTGAGGCCAGAGTCAATGGTAGGGTCCTAAAAGGATCTAGGACGCTGAGGCCAGAGGCAATGCTAGGGTCCTAAAAGGATCTAGGACGCTGATGCTGGGTCCAGTGGCAATGCTAGGGTCCTAAAAGGATCTAGGACGGTGAGGCCAGAGGCAATGCTAGGGTCCTAAAAGGATCTAGGACGCTGGCACTGAGTCATGAGACAATGCTAGGGTCCTAAAAGGACCCAGAACGCTGACACTGAGGCCAGAAACAATGCTAGGGTCCTAAAAGGATCTAGGACGCTGGCGCTGAGGCCAGAGGCAATGGTAGGGTCCTAAAAGGATCTAGGATGCTGATGCTGAGGACAGAGGCAATGCTAGGGCCATAAAAGGATCTAGGACGCTGATGATGAGGACAGAGGCAATGCTAGGGTCCTAAAAGGATCTAGGTAGTTGACCCTGAGGCCAGAGGCAATGCTAGGGTCCTAAAAGGATTTAGGATGCTGATGCTGAGGACAGAGACAATGCTAGGGTCCTAAAAGGATCTAGGTAGTTGACGCTGAGGCCAGAGGCAATGCTAGGCAATTCTAGGGTCCTAAAAGGATCTAGGTAGTTGACGCTGAGGCCAGAGGCAATGGTAGGGTCCTAAAAGGAAGCTAGTAGCAGCAGCGGCTACTCCTACATACTCTTGTCTATAGTTCATGGGGTTTTGTCAGAAATGCATCAGACTAGAATCTTCACATTTGTTTCCTCTCCTCAGATTTCAGACGCCATCCAGACCAGCAGAGGAGACTCGCATCTGTGGTCCTTTCGAAGCCTGGAGTACAGCTTCCTGCTCTGCCCTTTTGTCGGGGTGCTTGGAGGAGGATTTTTCCTCGTGACAGCTTTTTACGTAGAGGAAGACCGGAAGAAGGCAGAATGCTGCGTAGAAGGTGCTCTGACGTCACTGTACTGGTCTTGTTGAAGGGTATCAGATTCTGATTGTTTGTGTGATGGGCTTGCATGGGAGATGGTGCATACTAGCTCCTAAAAGTACATATTAGAAGAGTGGTTTTTGTTACTGGTCTGGTTGGACCAGTTCACACTAAGCAAAGAGAATAATTACTCGGCCGTTTCGGGATTCTGTTTCTTGGCGGCTATCACAAATGATGTTCATTCATAAACAATATCATAATATTATAATGACTCTTGACTTCCTAGAGAAATGTGAACTTGAAATCGTCTCAGTAGCGTCTTCTTGCAAATAAATCTGGTGCCTTTAATTGGCTAATACCTGAGCCAGTTACTATCACATGGCCTGATTTAGAATTAGACTAATGAGAAACAAAATTTAAGGAGATTCCATCCACCGTATTAAAAGTGCCATTGAAAAGAGTGCACTTGTAATACAGCAAAGGGGATATCCGTCATGTTTGTGATGGAGTAACCTGTCTGCCAAACTCTAAATTAGGCCAAACACCAGCACTCCTGTGCCGGTGAGCAGCAGTAACTAGAAATACATGAGGCATATTAACCAGCAATCAACAGCAGACTGTAAGCAGGGGTGGTCATTGAGCATGTAGCAGAGATTTAGCACAGGAGCAATGAACAGCATATTGTAGGCAAGAGTCGAGTAGCCAGTGACAACACATGTGAGAAAGGTGTGAGGCCTAATTCACAAAGGTAAACTTACAATTTTGTTGAAGTTTACAATTGTTTGCTATACGCAAAGGGGTTTATGAGTAGTATCTTTACGAGTGCGGTATCTCCGTAAAGATACTACTCGTAAATCCCTTTGTGAATAGCAAACAATCGAAAATTTACACAAAATTGTAAGTTTACCTTTGTGGATCAGGCCCATGATGACCAATCACGGAAGCATAATGGCCAACAAATGAGGGAGTGTGAACAGTTCGTGGATGCAGAGTGACCAGTGAAGAAGAGATGATGACCAGATAGGGAGACAGGACGACACTAAGAGGCCTGGAGTAATGCCCAGTCACTAGGGGCGGCTCCTCCATTTAAGTGGAGAAGCCTCGCCCCACAAGCCCCAGAGCTAAAAAATAAAATGGTAATAAAGTTTTTTTTATTATCATTTTATTTTTCAGCACCCCGTCCCGAACTAAGTGTCAGGACTGGGCGGGGTCAGCGCTGCCGAGTGGCAGCAGCAAGGAGCTGTGCGCTTTAAAATGCGCATGTTTGTTTGGCTGGCAGTCTTGGGACGGACACCCAGACATGAGCATTTTAAAGTTCTCTAACCTGGCTGTCTCAGACAGCTGGGTTAGAGAAAGCGCAGGCCTCCAGTGCTCTTAGGAGCGCTTGGAGAGCTTGCTCTATCCAATCCTGGGGTTACTTTCATGCTATGAAAGCAGCGCCAGGATTGGATAGTGCAGTTTCCTGCATTGGGAGCTTCCTGGAAGACACTTGAGGGAGGAGGACGTCACGCTGCAGAGGTAAGTGAATTAATTAATTTATTTATTATGCCACTCCAAACCCACCCCACCACCCTTGGTACAAGCTAGCCGCCACTGCCAGTCACTGTGTCCTAGAAATTACAGATACTCATGTCATTGCTCACTCCTGGGAGAGCGAGGGGGAACGTTTACGCTCTTCTCCACTTCTCCACTGTGTACACAATCATGAGTAGTGGGGATCCATTATGCAAGCAATGGTGGTGAATGAGCATGTGTCAGGGCACACCGGGTCCCTGGCTCTAAGTAAAGGAAGTAGTGTTTGTTGGAACCAGAGGCTAAAGATAGAACATAGTGCAGGTGACCCAAGGTGGGGAGGGGTAACAAAAACTGTGGTGTTCATGTGGAGAATCTTTGCCTTGAGACAGCACAGGTCCCCCTGAACTCGATGGAGTCTCCTTGATTGACGCGATTCCTAGCCCGTCTCCCCCATAGTGATGGTGGTCCACACTGAAATGCATTCCATTGACCACACACACTTTCAAATGGTTCATAAAGACCACAGCCTTGTCCTCTAGACAACGAGACAAAGAGACAGAAATCTGAATGTAGGCATCTTCTGACTGTTTCCCTGGAGCCAATCAGCAATTCCTAGGCTTTTTATTACATTACATGAAGAGGTTAGTGTCTGTATAGTTTATAGTAATTTTGTGCAGCATCATGACAAAACATTTTAGCTTCTGTCAAGAGGCCGGTGGCTACAACACAGGTGGGTCTCACCCAATGTACTGAACTTTTCTTGAGGAATATTTTTACTTTTCTGTGATTCACATGTTTTTAATGTTTTGAGCTTGGTGTTTGCACAGAGTTTTGTTTCTGATGTAGCATAACTTAACAATGGCACGCACCACCATAAATACATTATTTTTAGCTTCTGTTGCGAGGCCGGGGGCTGCATTCCAGGGGGATATGATTTAATTAACTTTCAATAAAGATCCTTTCAATGTCATTACATATGAGCAATAGAAGAAAGTCCTTTGAGTGGTTCACATCTGCTGCACCAAGATGTCATGCCATTAGGCAACAGCTTAATCTTTAGAGATGCTAATGATGGGAAAGGTGATGACTTGTAGGGAAGCAGCTAAAATAACCTGGGATCCTTAAACTCTTGAATGTATGTTCCAAGGGGGCATTAGCCAGCCCATCCTGGAAGGGGATAAACAGTGCCTTTGTTTTCCGAGGCTTCTGAGTGATGCTTTCAGAGTCTCTCTGCGTGGCATGGCAACGGATGCTGCGCGGAGCCCAAGCACGCAGTCTAGAGAGAACCTTGACTACAAGTGGGACCATCAGGTTCCCCTTAGAATTGAGGAATTACCCGGATAATCAGTAATCATTCCAGGCCCTGTTCCCTTAATAATGCCATTTTCTCTGCTGTTTGACCAAGTACACTTCCCACTGAGTAAGCACAGTGGTTTAGGATTGAGGCGGTGACCAGTAAAAGAAGCAGGGTGATCAGTGACGCAAGCTGGCTGACCTCTAAGTAAGTGAGGAAGGCTGGCCAGTCATTGAGGCGTTCCTGACCTATAACCGAGGCAAAGACCAGAGAATGAAGTAGGACGCTCAGTGACGGAGGCGGTGAACAGTAATGGAGGCAGAGTGTCCAGTTCCTGAGGAAGGGTCATCAGTGTGCGAGGGAGTGACCAGAAGGACAAGAACGTGAGCAGTGAATGGGCAGGATTATGAGTGAATGTAGATTTTAGCTGTGAAGGAGGATGTGTGAACACTTCAATAGAAGTGGGACTACTGAATGATGAAGGGTTTACACTGAGTGAGGTGGGACCAGAAGACCATGGCAGGGAGTGATCAGTGACAAAGGCAGCAGTGAAGGAGGCAGGGTGACAAGCAAATGACGTAGGATGAGCAAGCTAGAAGGGTGGCCAGTTAACAAGACAATGCGTAATGAATGAGGTAGTGAGAAAAGAACGTCTCAGTGAGCAGTACACGAATCAGGGTGAACAGTGGGTGTGGAAGGAAGAGCAGTAAATGATGCAGTGCTACGAAGCAACCAACGAGGTTTGCTGGCAGTACATACAATAGCAACATGAATTCATTTTTAATGAAATATACTTTGATTTTCAGACCCCAGAAGTTGCATATGATACACTTTCTTGGCAGCATCTCCCCCCTCTGAGATGGTGGCTCATTTGTATCCCAAAACTTTGTGCGTTGTTCGACTGGACTTCACATTGCAGGAGGGGCGTCTGCTTCTGTTTTGCGGATAAAGACCTGCTGAGTAGGAGACGGGATGCCAAGAAGCAGACGGGTTTGAGGGGAGTTGCTGTTTGCCCTAAGCGTGTATCAATACTGGTTGCACGGTTCACAGCAAATCTTTCAAAGAGCAAGTGCACTTACACTAAAGAACTGACATCGGTGCAGACAACTGGTAACCATTACCACTGCAAAGGCGCCCACCTCCTGTTACTGCAGGGCTTCATGGCGTTTGTTTTGTCTGCATCTATAAGAATGCCGTTTAAATTCTCAGTTTTCAAAGCAGTATCTAAAGGTATTGAGAGATATCTCAGTTACATAATCCAAGGTCCTATGAGATTCACCTGATAGGGACAAGTCAGCCCAGGGTATTAGGTGCTTGCATACTCAATGTTTTCTTTCCCCAAAGTGGAATTTGCAATACTTAAAGATTCAATACTCTCAGCTCAGCCAAGATCTTATTCAGACATTCCATTTGCCTCGTCCTTCCTTTCCAAAAGAAAGATCAGCTGGCAGTCTCAGACTTTTTTTCAAATTGTCTAAAGACCACTTCAAATAACAGGATTCTCCAAAACATCAGGGCACATCACATTGAACCCTACAAGATTTCAATAGAATTTATGTACAAAGCAGTTTTCTCGTTCTTGCTCAGTAGAACATCAAGACTGAAAGCTGCTACTGAAAGTCCACACGCATACACACGGTCTGCCTGGATATGCCTCCTAAGAGTATCCGGATGAAGCCCAGAGATGGATGGACAGGAGCCAGGTTCATCAGAAGCTGTTAGGGCTTTTGAAAGAGGACCTTCCCTTGAAAGTATCTAAAACCTTCACTTGCTCACAATCAGAGACAACATTCAGGTTCAAACCACCGGCCTAGTAGATGCAAGCACAAAAACCATTGACCTACCTAAGCTGAAACATATCTGATATGTCCCAAGTTGATGTGAGTTGAGCTACCCTGAATTTCTCTACAGACCCTAAACAAGAAAGAGCCAGAGCATTTCCTTTTGTATAGCACCAGAATATCGAGTTTTACATATTGTGCTACATAAATATCATAGTCAGAACATCGAGTAACAAAACATTGTGAAAGTAGCTATATATTGGTACGTATAGATTTACTATTCTTTACTCCACATCTGTGATAGTGAACCTACACATACCTATATATATACTTCACAATATTTTGGTAGTCGGTCTTTTGGCTATGATATTTTTGTAACACAATATTTTTGTGCTCAATATTCTGCCTTAAAATGTGGAATCCACACCCAGAGCCCATTTGCATTCCGTCACAGAAAACCAGAGCCACGTTGAAAATGTTCACTGTAAGATGGGTAAGTAAAGTTGTTTCACTGTACTCAGTCTGCTGTACAAGTGAAGTCAGGTGTTCATTGAAGTAAATAAACATGAGACACTCTCATTCCTGTTATAAATATAGTGCAGTTTTGTTGGAAAGTGGATTATTGGTAGGGGCAAATGTAGGTCTGCCACTGGCAACAAGGCCACTAACACAGTATAGGGCTCAGCATAGGTCTTAGAAATGTTTTACCATGCTCAACCCTGGTAGCTTGGCTGCAAGCAGGCAGGCTTAACTTCAAAGACAGGTATGTAAAGCATTTAAAAACACCAATTCAGTAAATAATTAAGACACAATGCATAATAAAAATCCAACACCAATTTATAATAATAGGAAATATTTTTATCTTTAAAATGACACCAAAACGACAAAAATCCAATGTAGGTAACCGGAGATATGAATTTTGAAAGATTTATCACTTTATAGCACTTAGAAACATATAGCACCATATTGGGATATCTGGTCACGATAGACTGGCTCAAAGTCAAAGTTTCAGGCCGACCGCGATGGAGCACTGAGCGGCTACCCCCCGCGGTAGGTACCGGTCACAGTTTTTACCTTCGGACTTAGAAACTTTTCTGGAGCTTTTTCTCGCGGGGTTCCTCGATGCTCTTCACCAGGCCGGATTCGGTGAAGGTTCGCCGGCCTCGGATTTCTTCTACTCCCGGTCAAACTCTGGAAGTCAGACCTACGGAGCTTTCAGCGGGACGAACCTGGATTGCTTGGCCGGCTCGCGGTTGAAGGCAGGCGGCTTGGCTGGCCAGGTTCAGTCGGTCTCCCTATGGAGCTTTTTTCCAAAGTTGCTCCAAAGTTCTCCAAACTTCTGGAACTTCTTCCTGAAGTTCCCCAAAGGGTCCCAAAGTGTCTCAAACTCACTCCAAGGGTCTGGAAGCTCCAAGATGGTCCTTGAAAGTTGAGGACTTCAGCTCCCACAATCCACTTGGACAAAACCCTTACAAATCCACTGGTAGTTCTCCAGGTTGAGGATCCTTGGTGGTGATGTTCCAGGTGAGCTCTGTTAACCTGTAGCTTGCAGGAAGTCCACTCTTTAGTTCTTTTACAGCAAGGTAGTCCACAGGGCTGTAGTTTCAGCTAGTGCAGTCTTCAGAGGGCAGGCCTTAGAATTTGCACCCCAACTTCTCAGCATGGCAACGTCTTGCTTTCTTAAGTTTCAAGCAGCAGATCTGAGAGACTCTGCCCCTCTCAGATACTTATTCCAAGTTCTCTGGATCAGCAGGAGGTCACTCCTGACCAATGGGAGCAGGGTAACTCCCCAAGGGTATGACCACATCCTGTAGAGTGTGGCATTATTTTGTCCCAGAGTGCACCAAATCTTCCAAATTCATAATGGCTGATTTTCCAGCAGGGAGGTAAGAGCTGGCTAAACACACCCCTAGGATGGCTACTTTCCATAGACTCTCCCCCTTGCATCTGCTCATTCTTTCCTTAATCCTAGCTCTGGATTTGGGTCAAAAGAGTAGAGTTGTAAATGACACTGAGGCCTTCCCCTTCCCTTTGAAGACCATGGTTTACGACTCCTCCCCCTGCTCTGGCATTTCTGTGTAGCAGCACACTGCCCTCCCAGCAGAGCTGGTTAACCCCAGGGGCTCTTTATCACCTCTTCAAGGCAGCCTGGCTAATCCACTTAACTCTGACCAATCAGGACAGACCACTGGAAGGCTGAATCTGGACTTACAAACAAGAACGTCTTATAACTTCTTGTCTGTACATTTTAGGAGAAATTCAACAATATGATATTGTTGGATTCATCACTACCATTCTGGGAAGTCTTTGAATGGAAGTTCTATCATTATCCTATCAGGAGTTATTAGTTAATAACTTCTTGCCATGTTAACCTATGTGGCATGGGATTTGCAATGGGAAAAATGACTTGGGCCATTTTTCCAGCACTAGGGCTTATAAAAACATATTTTATAAGTACTTAGCTTATATCTACAGGACCCCCACCCCATGGGATAACTAGGGGAGACTTTAGGGCCTCTGAATCTGTAGAAATATTGCAGATCTTCCCTCCACAGTGCCCCTAGCATCAAAGTCGAATTTGGGCAGCACTTTATCACAATGTGGGGAGTGAAATGTGAAATGTCACTTAACCCAGGGAACATAAAACTCATTTCATAAGGGTCCACCTTATAAATACCTGACCCCCCCACCCTAATATGCCAAAACATTGTAGGTTATCCATTTTTAAGTGCCCCAAACACCAAAGTCGAGTTTGGGCACAATATACTTTTTAAAAGCAGTCCTGCCACCCAGGGCTGCTTTTAAACTGACCTCAGGCTTCAGCAGGGCACACATGCAAGTGCAGAAAAAACTGCTGGCCTCTAAACTGCTATGCCCTATTGTGGACTAGGGACTTCTAGGTAGTTTTAATCCCCCAGCCCTATTATTTAATAGGGTCTGATAGGGTAGGTCATGCCAATCACAGGGGTACCCCATACCATAGTGTACCCTAGTGTATGTAGGTGTTTTCACTGTATTCTAAATGTGTCTCTTTCAGCATAGCACTGGCCCTGGGCCCGGTTAGACAGAGCCCAGGGTCAGTCAGAGTCAGTTACCACCAGTACCATTCAGCAAAAAGTTGGGGGTGCCCAGGGCACAGGATGACTTTGCAACAAGTTTCATAGAGCATTCTTTTAAACACATATGAAGAGGAGCACATTCATGTCCCATGGCATCATTTATTCTAGATGGTTTCTTGGGCTGATTTTTCTTGTGTACTGTTTCTTGTTGTAACAGTTTTGCAATAACTCCAACTTTCCTTAAGTTCCTTGGTGAGAAGAGAAATGAGTGAATTGACTCAGGTCAAAGTTGGGAAGCAGAGATAGCTCTCCAGGGAGAAGAGAAAATAGAACGCACACGAATCACATGAATGTTTAGGCGATTTGCGATTCATTAAATCTTCAAACATTTGAATGGCTTGTGTTGGGAGTGATTTGTTTTTGAAAAAGAAAATTTAAGGATGAAATGCAGATTAGCCTACCTCGGATCAAAAAACCGAGGTGGTTTGTGATGGTTCAGTCCATTACATGGTTGGTTAGTGAGACCCATCATATTGCTTGAATCTGACCAAAAGATTTGAGAGGTCTTGGGAATACAATTGTTTAAAAATAGCTCAGGCTTTCTCTTACCTATGGGCATAGCCTGTCTCAAAGCACTCCCTCTGAACCCCTTTCAGGCAGAAGAAACTCCCGTGGGCCCTTCAGCTCTGTGATCAGTCTTATCCACTCGTGCCGTGATTGCTCTACCGGAGTCCCTGGGAGCGTTTCACACTCGGATGTCACGGAGGACTGCAGAGGCTTCCGGGGCTGAGTAGTACTCTCGGCTTTGCAGGGGCTGGCCGATTGTGGCGCTCCCTCCAGTGTCACAGTAAGTTCTTTTGATCCCTCTTGCAGGTAAGGGTCGATCGTACTGCTTCAGCCAGGGTGCAGGCACTCGCAGGTCACCACAGCGGCCTTCTCTCTTGACATCAGGAAAACCAGATCATGATCTTTACTCTTCCCGGCGCCTCCCCCCTCTGGCTTACGGGGTCACCCACTTTATCTTGCACATGGGTTACGGCCCAATCAGGCAACAGTAATTTACTCTATACGGGGTCACCGACTTTACTCCACACATAGGCTACGGCCCAATTGACATGGCAGTAATGCTCTCTTCATGGTGGCCCCCTCTGGCATACGGGGTCACCGACTTGAATCTGCACACGAGCGACAGCCTGACTGGTGCAGCAGCTGCTTCCGAACACCTCGCTACCGGGATCCACTTTACAGGATCCCCAACTAGACTTCGCTCACTCCACGTGCTCTCCTCTTCCTCACTGCTCTCAGCAAGCAGGCAGGCACTGGTGCTCAACTCTTGGATTTCCCTAGGAGATGTCCCTTCACAAAGCTGGGAGACTAGCAAACCTTAGTCCCTAGCACTGGTCACAGGTAGAAGTCTTACAGAGCTTCTCACCCGCAGCCTACAGCCCAACAGTTTACAGTTTTGGTTGCCTCAAACCCCTCTTCTTTTAGTCCATTTCCAAGACACCAAATCGGATTTAGGGTCTGAGTCTTTGAAGTTTGTCCCGGGGGTCTGCTTCTTTTTGAAGTGCTCACTCCTCTGCTCTGCCCCTCCTCCAGAACGTAGTCCGTCACAGCAGGAGTGACTCCAAATCTGATAAACTCACAAAACAGGCCATGGGAGTGAATAGAGTTCACACCTGAATGTCAGCCACAGTGATATGTGCATCAAAAGATTACCCAGGGCCCCAGCCCTGTTCTTTATGATTTGCTTATCAGGCCCATCTCCTTCTTAAGATGAGCCCAGGCCACTTTCCAGTGACCTCGCCCAGAATCAAAGAGCACGCTTTGAAGTGTACTGAAGAGCCTGGCTCTTCCTTTCTCCAGTGTGTGCCCCACCCAGCTCTCAGGAATGCACATATCTGTCTGGGAGGAGTCCTCTACCTCCACATGCTTCTCCAGTGAGCCCAGAGTCTCTCAAAATGGAGCCCAGAGTCTTCCATGTATTGTACTACACACAGACACATACATGCAGCACACACATGCAACCACACATGCGTTGCATAGCGCTACATACTAACTTGATGAAGATCAAGGGTGAGTACAGCAGTGGAACGTTACATGATTGGGCCTGTAGGCCTCACTCAAGTGACACAGGTTAACAAGCATTTGCAATGCAATAGGTCTCGCATTTGTGAGAGTTTAACCTATTGGCATTGAAATGACAATGCCTTTTATTTATCTGTTTTGATAATTAATACATAAATAAAAGATATTGTCATTTACAATGCCAATAGCTCAAACTCTTGTAAATGCGAGACCTATTTCATTTTAAAGAAGCTGCCGCCATTGTCCCAGGCTGCTTGGAAAGTAAAAGCGCGCATGGCGCTCTGAATGTTGCAGGAAAGCATGTCGTGCCTGCAGTAGGAGAAACTCATTAAAGAAAATAGTGCTTACAGACTAAATAAGATATACAGTGTAACAACAGAAGTAAAAGGGCCAGTCCTCATGGGAGGTTACAAATGACGACAAGGCGGTACTAAGGAGGGACTAACAAGCCTATTAACGAATCAGAAGCCAGCATTTACAAAGTACAATGACACAAGCCAATGAAAAATATGGGCGGAAAGTGGGCGGAGCTTCAAGTCCATACTCTAATACAGCATGCCTCGCAGAGCAGCGCATGTGCTGCCCAGGGTCTACCTAAAAACACATTCTTGCAACAGTGGTGCAGCGTGTCAAGACGTATTTGCTGCAGGGGAGCCAGGTTTTGAGTTCCCAGCATTTTAATCAAAAGCAATGGAGAAGGTCAATGATATAGCATCTTGGTGGATTGTAGCACTATAGCACAGTGATATAATGCACTAGTAGCATAGCCATAGATTAGGAGAGTAACACATTAATAGGACAGCATGGGAATGATCAGGAGTGGGACAAGGAGATCCAGGAACAAAATACTAAAAGGACTGCAGTTCAGGAGGAGCTGAGTGTAGGAGTCAGTAGTTTACTGACCCCAACAATGATGAATTTGCCTATATGTTCGAGTAACTAGTCCAGACTTAGGCAAATGGATGCAGCCCTGGAAGGGCTAAGATGAAGGCATATATTTCATACTCCACCTGCATTGAAGGACCAGGACCCCGCCTTGCTTCTGCGTGTTCACTTTCCCTAGTAAGTTAGGACCCTTGATTGCAGATTCCGGCATGCTCACAGCCAGCACCAGGAAGACAATCGAAATGATAAGGAAGGATCGGGTCACATTCAGAAAAACTGCACAGAATTAAAAAAAAAATTGAATACAATTATAAAAGATGCTATATCACCCCATAACATAAGATTTTCAGAATGATCGCATGTGTAAACAACCACTGAAGAAACGAGAGGTCTAGAAATGCACAAAAAGTAAAAAGAAAAGTGTTGAATTATGTAAAAATAATCAAAATACCACCCGGAAAAGGAGCATCATGGTTGGGTTTCTGAATGGACTCTTTTCGTGATGTAAAGCGTGGCGGCTTTAAAACAAAACAACTACACTGCCTAGCGTGTTCTTTTCAACAGAGGGATTGCTGATTATGATAGGCGGTACAACAGGGGGCGTGGCTTAGCCGGCAATGGAGACGGACGTGTAGCTAAGCAGCTCCTTCTACGGCTCCCTTCCCCAGCCACATTTATCCTGTTCTGTGCCAAACAAAAGGGGCCACTGCCAGATCGGATCGTTCCCGAGACGACCCTGAAGCCTCGACGGGCGAAACGGTGAGCGGAGAGGGGGAGCTGCGGAGCTGAGCCCCTGCCGGTGTGCTGAGCCGGGGGCACGGTGCCGTGCAGCTGGGCTCGCTCGACAAACGGAGGCCGGAGGCTGACTCCGCCCCCTAGGCCCGACACACGCAGCAGCCCAGAAATTGCTCTCGCACAGCCTGCCAGGGAGGACAGGCAGGAGTGGACCAGGCGGGTGCCGTGAAGACGACGCAGAGGTATTTGCCACCGGCCGCGGCTACAGTGACGAGGCGGGCGCCGCTTCAGCCGGCGCAGGGTCTGCGCCGCCACCGGCTAGGGCGCTCCGGTGTGGCCCCGGGGCTCCGCTGATCGGAGGTACGGGCGCAGGAGGAGAGGGACGCAGGAACAGGGCCCGGCAGGCGTGCTGGGCCGAGGACAGGACAAAAGACCCCGGCAAGTGTAGCGTCCTTGACCGAGTGGTGCCCCTGGAGCGGCGGACTGGATGGCGTGAATGACCCTGGAGCTATACCACGGACCAGAGGCGAGATCCTGGATGCTGGGACTGCCAGGTGAGGAGGAGCAGGCTTGTTAAAAGGGTGCTGGCGCAGAAATGGACAGTGAGGCAGACTAGAAGCGGCCCTGTCCCCCCGGACCAGCAACAGAATCGGGGGCCCTCTCGGCGAAGGCTGCCTCGCAGTTTGGAGATGGCGGGCGAGTGACGGAACAGGGCGTCAGAGCGTGAGCGGTGCGCATCGCCACCAGTGGCCTGCATTGGCAGAGTGGTGGATGTAGCACCCCCATCCTCCCCCTAGCCATAAGCAAGATCAGCAGGGGCATCCCGGGGGCACGGAGAGCGGAGCGCCCCCGTTGGCCAGGGCCCAGTGCGACGACAGTTGGTGCATTGGATGGTAGACTCTCGGGTGGGGCCCGAAGTTGGATGACAGATCTACCACAGTAGAGGTGCGTTGGCGTCCAGGCGCGTGGAGCCGACTTTGTCGCCCGCTGCGTCTTTCCCACCAGACGCTGAGGTGCAGGACCAATAGTGGATGCGCCCGGATCAGAAGCTCCTACATCCGGCCGACAGGCGTGGTTCCGAGATTGCCTCGACGGATTGATCTGAGGTCTGGGCCGCTACGGCGGGTGGAGGCGATCTTTGAGTGCTACCGAGAGAGTAGCTGCGGGGAGACTCGTCCACCTCGGCGACCGGCGCGCACCGCCTCATGTCACGAGGGAGCAGACCGAAGACTGGTGCTGGTGGTGCGACAGGCCCTCACCCACAGACCCGGGCGCACGTGGACAGAGTAGCGGAGGCTAAGATGGCGGACCCCATGGCAAACAAGCTGGACGCGGTGCTGGCGGCGGTCGAAAAGCTTGGGGAGACGATGAACCAGGTGCGCACCTCATTGGAAGGAAAAATCGATAAAGTGGCACTCGATCTCACGTTGCTCCATGCGGACCACCGGAAGCTGGCAGACCGAGCAGCCACAGTGGAGGGGAGATCTCGGTGGTCACGCCACGAGTGACCACGGCTGAGAAGAACATCCAAGAGCTGCTACACCGGGTGGAATTCCTCGAAGACAGAGCAGAGGATGCCGAAGGACGGGCACGCCGCAATAATATACGCGTCGTTGGTCTTCCGGAGGGAGTGGAGGGAGGGCAGCAGTACACTATGCGGAGGACTGGATCCGGACGCTGCTGCCGGATGGGGCCCTGTCTCCCCATTTCGTGGTTGAAAGAGCGCACAGGGTGCCCGCCAGGCCGCCGCCACCGGGCTTGAACCCAAGACCCTTCTTAATACGTCTCCTAAATTACAGAGACAGGGACACTATACTTCAAGAGACCAGACAATTGAAGGACATACAAGTGGACAATCACAAGGTGATGATATTCCCGGACTACACTTTTCAAGTCCAGAAACAGCGACACTCTTATTTAGCGGTAAAACGACGCCTGCGACAGTATGAACTCAAATACTCATTATTATTTCCTGCGAAGCTGAGAGTTGTCGCCCATGGTAAGACCCACTTCTTCGCCACGCCAGAGGAAGCAGGGGAATGGCTGGACTCTTACCACCCAACGCAGAAAGGAGAAAGAGAACTCCTACCCGAGACCGAGACCGCACAGCGACGACGCAGAAAGAGGCGGAGGCGATCGCAGTCCTCGGCCCCTCAGGTGACTGGCCCAGCGCCGGAATTGGTATTGAGTGGTCAATTGGAGGCAGTGCAGGCAGTGGCAAGTATTAGTGGATCTCCGGAGGGGGACTCGGATGCTGATTCTGTCAGGCGGGGGCCACAGAGCGACGAGGAACTGTCTGATGCCTTTTCGCTATCGCAGGAAACAAGTGTCCTGCCGCACGTCACCCCGCAGACTTCAGACGCCATTGTGTGATCCTGCAAAGGACTGCAGTTTGTCGCCTGCCCCACTTTTCTGAGGACGCCGGGAAAGATGCGGCCCCACAGTTCACGCAAGTGTCCTTGACTCAGTGGACTCCAGCGTATCATAATGTGAATGTTTGTTACGTCTATATTGATTGTTTTATTAGATGGGTGATGGCGCTGTTGTTGGGCTTCTCTTGCAGACCCCGTAAAGATGGGAATGTCATACGTATTGTATAGGTAAATAGTCGTATTCGACATGGGACTGGCTGGGGGAAGGGATCGCTGTGCCTGACGCTCCCCTTATCGGACTCTTTCTATTTTGTAGTTTGCTGTGCACGATAGTTCCCCCAGAAGTTAACTGTGTGCTATTGTGCTATAAGTTTGGGCAATCGCCAGTTGCGAAATTGCTCTCATGGTATTATTGGTTGACTGTTATTTTTCTTTTCACACTGCCATTATCCTTCGACATGGAAATATTTACAACACAGCTGAGACACACAGGGGCACGCACGCCAATGGGGCCTTAATGCGCCTGTCGCCAGTTGTTGTAGATCCCCGGTGGGAGGGGACTGGATGTGACGCCGACAATCACATGACATGGCTTCTATCAAAATAGGCACGTGGAACGTGCGGGGCATTCATAGCCCAGAGCGCCGTTATCAGATCTACTCCTATTTGAAACGGCACCACATACAAATAGCGCTCCTGCAGGAAACGCATATTGTACAGGAAGAGATCGCGCGCCTGCATAGACGTTGGAGAGGGCAGCTATATGCGACAGGCTATTCAGCGTATGCAAGGGGGTACTGGTTTGGGTCAGGCCTGGCACTCCCTTTAAAGTGACGGACACATTAATAGACAAGGAAGGCAGATATGTTATAGTCAAGGGGGCTCTTGATGGGAAGCCGGTGATAGTGGCGTCACTCTATGCGCCTAACACTGAGCAGGCCATATTCCTAGATCTTCTGACACAGGAATTATCCGTGTGGCATGAACTACCCATGATCCTAGGCGGAGATTACAATTGTGTGCTGGATGTATCCATAGACCGATCATTCCCCCTTGCCCGGTACCGCCACGCATGCAGCGGCAAAGGCGTTAGGTGGCTGGGCACAACACTGGCGCTTCACGGATGCTTGGAGACACAGGAACCCGCTAGACAGGGTATACTCCTACTATTCTGGTGCTCACGGACTACACGTGCGCTTGGACCGTTTCATGGTGTCCGACGACCTCCTTTCAAGTATTGTGGACTCTACTTACATGGGCCGCACGCATTCTGATCATAATCCGCATGTCCTAGAGCTACGATGGGAGACGGAGTTGCCACCGATCCCGATCTGGCGTCTTCAACCAGATATGCTTCTGGACGCCCCCTTTCGAGAGCTACTGGCCACTACGGTGGAGCAATATTTCGAGGAGAATGCAGGCACGGCCACGTCGCCATTGGTGGAGTGGGATGCCCTAAAAGTGGTGGTTAGGGGGCATTGTTTAGGGACTCTAGTAGGTATGCGCCACCAACTGGAGAGAGAACTTACCTGCATAGAGCGGACGTTAGCGGACGAGGAGCAAGCCGACCCAGACAATAAACAAGGGAAACTAGGCAGCTTGAGGGGCGAGCACACACGGCTGCTGGAGCGGTTGAAGTGCCTCAACTATGCGGCTCATTCGGCAAGAACACACCAGATGGGTGATAAGGCAGGCAGGCTACTCACGTGGCTTATTCGTCAGAGTGAGCCGTCCACACCCATAGTATCGGTAAAAACGGTGACTGGAGCTACTGCATACACACAGGGAGACATACATGAAGCGTTTGTAGAGCATTACCGAGACCTGTATAAAACGCAAACACGAGTAACACAGTTAGAACTGCAGACATACTTAGACGAAATAGATTTGCCACGACCCACGAGTGTGCAAAAGGAGGAGCTGAACGCTCCGATACAAACAGAGGAATTGCGTGATAGTGTCTTTTCCCTAGCTAATGGGAAGTCACCAGGACCTGACGGTCTGCCGACCGAATTTTATAAAGCATATGCGTCTATTTTAGTGCCGCAGCTATTGAAAGTATATGAGGCAGCGTTGGATGGCTCCACTCTTGCCGCAACGCAGAATGAGGCCCTATTGGTATCACTCCTCAAGCCGGACAAAAACCCTGACCTTCTGGACTCCTACCGTCCACTTGCACTCCTCAACACGGACTATAAAATATTTGCGTCACTGCTAGCCAGACGACTTTCTCCTCTCGTAAAGCTGCTAGTGCATCCTGATCAGAATGGCTTTGTCCCTACGCGTTGTACCTCATTAAACATACGTAGATTTTTCAGAATACAACGGTACGCCCCACTGATCTGGCCCCGGTCGGGTTGTTTGGTACTGGACCTAGCAAAGGCATTTGACTCACTGGAATGGCCTTACCTGGCAGCAGTGCTGGAGAAATACGAACTGGGGAGGGCTATCTGGAAATGGTCCGTCTATTATACCGACGGCCCACCGTCCGAGTCCGAACGGGTAAGTTAGTGTCCGACTGTGTCAGAGTGCGCCGGGGACGCGCCAGGGCTGCCCCTTGTCACCGTTATTGTTCTCCCTGGCAATGGAGCCCATAGCAATACTGCTTCGGCGGGGGGTGAGGAGTGGGGAATACGGCTGGGAGATGGATTACACGCCGTCTCTCTGTACGCGGACGACTTGATATTGTACCTTCGAGATGTCACTGCAATACCAACATCCATTGCGAATACGCTGAAACTCTTTGAGGAAAAATCGGGGCTTCGAGTCAACTGGGCCAAGTCGGGGATATACTCATTCAGCGCTGACAGCGAGGAGACGGAGGTGGTCTTAAACGACGTGCCCCTCACATGGTATCCGACCACATTTCGATACCTAGGAGTCTTCGTATATCGTGAGCCCGCTGACTTACTGGGAGGCAATTTAACGAGAGCAATCTCAGCAATACGGGCCCAGATGCAATTCTGGAAGACGCTTCCGCTCAATGTAATGAGTCGTATAACATTGCTGAAAATGATTGTACTCCCTAAGATGTTATACTACTTTGCTAATCTTCCACTGTATGTGAGACCTGGGACGTTCAGGGAACTGGAGCGTCTGTTCCGGGACTTCATATGGAATAAAGGGAGGCCGCGCGTTGCATTATGGAAGATGTATGCACCCACTGGCCAGGGAGGACTGTCGGTCCCCAACTTGGAACTCTATTATCTAGCCGCCCAACTTCAATGGGTGACAAAGTGGTTAGATGATAGGTGTCTGGAGGACACCGCCGCCGAGCAGCAGCCCTGGACCTACTCCCGAATCTGTCACTTGTTTCACCCAATAGCTAAATCCCAGCGACCCACGCAACTATACCTAGAATTGGCATATAAATGTTACAAAAGAAGCTTGTATCTCACCCGACATGCGCTACCCTATGCTCCGCTTCTGCCATTGCTGGGGACGCCAAGGGGCCAGATGGGCACCACAGAGACAGCCCTGGTGGCCTGGCGAGCGGCGGAACTGGATACAGTAGGAGACCTATACAGGGATGGGGGACTGTTGCTATTTGAGACAATAGTCGAAGACACAGGATTGCCAGCGGGCCAGTTTCTGCTGCACTCTTCCCTCTTGAGGGCCTTGGCGGCCGCCTGGGGGACTTGGCGACAGAGCCGCCGACACATCTGCTGATACAATATTTGCATACAATGGGCGAGGGTCACATGTGGTCCATTGGCTAGTGGAAGCGCTCCTTACGCAAACACTGCAGCCGATGGGGCGCCTTCGGGCGGGGTGGGAGACAGACAGAGGCCAGCCCTGGACAGATAAGGAGTGGGATGTGATATTAGCGGGTGCCAGGAACATACCTCGGAACTCGAGGTTTAAACTTATTCAAACTTATATCATACATCGGGCATATCTTACGCCATGCAAGATAAATAGATATTTTAAAATTACCACCTCTATGTGTCCTCGCTGCCAGTGCCCTGACGTAGATTTGCTACACATGATGTGGGCGTGTGCGACTATACAACGTTATTGGCGGGAGGTAGTAATAGCCCTGGCGCCGTGCACAACTACGCCGCCGCCGTGGTCGTGGGAAGTCTGTTTGCTGGGCTTATATCCAAGGCCCAAAACGGCCAAGGTCGCCTCAAGGTTCCGAGACTTGGGATTGATCACTGCAAAGCGCCTAATCACTAAACAATGGAAAAGCGCAACTCCCCCAGAGACGCTTAGCTGGAAACGCTCACTCACAGTGTGGGCTGAGGCGGAAAGTACGGCATTACACAGGGAGGAGACAGCGGGACTCCGAAAATTCCCCATAGCACAGGCCTGGGATGCGCTACTGACGACGTTCCAAACCAAGCCACTAGCGGGCGGGGATGATGACCGGACAGCTGATGTATGAACCTGCCGGTCTTTTCCCCCCTTCCCCCGCACCCCAAGCTGCAGGGAGTGGGTGTGCCCCGGCGCACGTGGAGGCGGCGCAGGTTGTGCCCCCTTCGGTTTCAACGCATAGGGATCTGTGCCCCCACCCCGGCTGTATAGGAGGGGGCCCCAACTGGCTGCACGTGATGCTCACTGATACATTTGATATTGAGATGTGCAGCAATATCCTGGCACGACACTTAATTTTCAGCAGTATAAGATAGAAACTGACGGTGTTCTAAAACAAACAAAAAAAAAAAAAAACAAGGCAGATGTTTTCTTTTCCTTTTTCAAGTTTTGAGCTCAGGTTGGAGCTGTATATTTTAGAAGAAAAAAAAAAAAAAAAGATCTTATTGGTAATTAGCAATGAGCAAATAGCAGCACTGTATTGCTCCATACTACAGACTTCCCCTACAGTGCGGCAGTCGGCTGTGTGGGCCCGGAATACGTAGACCACTGCACCTGTGACCCATGCATTTATGATTTAGGGAACAGGGCAAGGGGGAAGGGGTACCACGGGTGTGTAGGCGGCGAAAACGATGTCAAGCGACCAAAACAAAAGGTAGTAAACCTGTTGGAAATAGCACGCAGTATCACTGAACCAATCGTACATGTATGGTGATTTATATTATAATGAAAAATGACACGTTGGATTGACTCGGAGGCTCAAGTTAGAAGTACAGTTATCCCACACATGTAATCGCCTCTATTGGTCATGAACACCTAAGCACTGTTGAATAAAAATGTGATGACAGTTATGTTAAAATATGAAAATGCCAATAAATATATTTAAAAAAAAAAAAAAAAAAAAAAAAATGATAGGCGGTACAACACAAATGGATTTCTTACTTTTCATGAAGTGTCAAAAATGACATCAAAAAAATCACGCCCTCGTTTATGACTGGTGCGAAACCCTAATACACACAATTGGCAAAGATGCGAAATCTGACTTATGACCTGGTTGTGCGGTTTTTCGTGAGTTGATTCACTCAGTAGGCCATCAATCTCCTGTTATAATAAAGAAGAGTATCTCTGTGGTAAGAAAGCGTTTGCATCCAATTTTAAGTGCAGCTTCAATTAGACCCAGGGTGCGGGTGCAGTTTACTAGTTAATAAGCCCAGGGATGTGGTCCTTTAATGTGCAATTCTGAACAGGAACATCTGGTGAGCCACTCTTCAAAGTGCAGGGGGAGGGTAAAACACAAATAATGCATGCGAGGTCACAAAAGAAGCAACAGTAGACGAACAAACCCTGTCTGCGTCTGACCTTCACCCTGATGCATTTAAAGGACACCTTCGCCCCCACCACCCTTCAGAGAGAACAAACTACACATGGCCCGCTGAGGGGCTCCGAAAGAATTTGGTGTTTGCTGATTGTTTTAAAAACTTATAAAAAAGAATATATAATGAGACAGAAAGGCCTATCATAACTGAAATAATGGCTTCCAGTCTAGCGAAGAAGCAGGACGCACTGTTTATTGTAGCGCCACATGTTGCCAAGCGCACGCTGTGGAGTGCTAACATTTTACCCCCACCTGCAAGTGCTAGCTCTAAATTAATTTTGAGGAAAGACGCTGCGTCATTTCATCTTTTTTTTAATTAGGAATTCCGACAGAACACATTGACACCGGTGCTGATGATGTAATTAACTGCACGAAGTGTCTGAGCCAAACAGGCTTTTATGTAAGCAAAAGGTAATGAAAAAAAACTCTTACTTAGAGAGTTTTCGCAGTAGAAGACGGAGATTATGGGGGCGAGTCAGACTGCATCTTCTGGTTGCGTGTATTCTTTGCTGCAACAGTACAAAGACAACATGGACACTTCAAGAAAAGGGGCAACAACAGCCTGCAGGCCACGGTGCGTGCTATCACCAAGTAGTAAGATTGGCTGATGGCGGGCCTGTCTGCTTCTCTGTCCTGGATAGAAGCCAGGGGGAGGCGGAGCCTGCACTGATGTGTTGAGAACAAGCACACACCGGGAGCTTTCACACTCTGCTCTCCATTTCTAGAATTAAAACGAGCATTCAACTCGCTGAGCTACATCGCCAGAATGACGTCATGATTTCCCAACCGGGAGCAGAGTGAAGCACTATAGAGCCGACAAAGAAAATGAACACTACCCCGTTAAATGTGACAACACGCAACTATACGTAATGTTAAGCCAATTCGCTCGAAACATACCGACCGAGATAGAAGGCTGACAAGTAAACGTCACTCTTTGCTAATTAAATCAATTAAACGGGCAGTTTTCTGCTAAAACGGAGATCCTGAGCAGCCACACTTAATTAACAAAGCCCTGTCTTGTCGAGTCTGCTAAACGAAGCGCTGCCCGGCATGTGAAACATATTTCAAAACAATGGCACTGGCGAGATCAAAAAGCAAAAGTGAAACCAATAAATATAACACTTAATTAGCAAAGCACTGTCTTGTTGAGTCTGCCGTAAGCTAAAGACACGCCGTGCGCGTGCACATCTCCTGTCCAAGCAGGCACGGCCGTACACGTGCACATCGCCTGTCCAGGCGCGTGCACATCTCCTGTCCCCCTTCGGCTAAGAAACCGACAACAATAGAGCAGCGCATGCGCTACGTCGCTAGGCGAGACCTAAAAAGGACCTGTTCACCCCTACTGATCACTACACGGTGTGCTGCCACCACTGCCCTCGTATTGCTTAACTTCCGGTAAAAGAAGTAGCCTTTAAGGGTAGCACTTTGGGCACCTCCCTCCCCCCCCCCCTGGTTCGACAAGACCACAATTTGTGAGACAGACCAATGTTATCGCACACACACGCATAATCTGTATTTGCCTATGTCTTAAAAAATCAGCACCAGGGATCCAGATCTCATTGTAGCTGGGACAGTCAGGGTGGAGGAGCATGTCCGTCACCATGTGAGGGACTTTTTCATCCCGACAGTTCCCAAGTTTGGCACTTACAGGAAACACAGACACAAAGAGATTACATGATTTTGCTAAGAATCACACAGCTTGGTAAGAGACGTAGCTAGAATAAAAATTATGTTGTTTGATTTGTCAGGTGGAGAGCTAACTAACAGACCACAGTTTCTTCCTTAAACACAGCATCTATAACACTTCAAAGCCAATATTACATAGTTCCTAACAACAAAAATCTCAGTTGCTCCACAAAAGGGCTACTTGTAATTTTGGAAAAGAGGATGTGGCATTTATCAGGCCACTATCTCACGCACCTGGATAGATGTTGATTTGTTTCATTGTTACACTTGAATAGAATTGGTTCTTTAGTACTGACTTTGGCAATGCCTGATTCTACTTTTGTAATTCTGAATGCAAAAATCTTCCAGAAGTTACAGTAATCTGCACTTTAAAACTATGAGATGGCTTGCAAGCACTTTAACAGAAAAGGTACAAGGGATTCGGCATACTCCTGTCCATATAATTGCCATATAAGAAGCTGAATATTCCTCAGGTAGTGCATTTCACTATTGTGCTGCAAATTATTGAGAACAGAGAATCTCAAGCAGCGCTCACCTGTCCATTAGAAAATGTTCCTATATACTTTATATAAAAAAGTTTAGGTTTAAGTAGAGGATTCATTGGACCTCTCAAATCTAGTCCTGCTGCAGGGACTGCTCTTAGACCCAGTACTTACGCTGACACCCCATGTGTCACATTCAAACTCTTTCAGTTCCACTCTGTATCATTGACTCCCTTTGCGTTCCACACCCAGTGCCGGCTTTAGGGCGGTGCAACTGGTGCTGCTACACCTGGCTATGACCTCGGGGGGCGCTGTGTTTAGAAATAACTTATGAGTTTAAAAGCACATGCTGCAGAGTTCCTGGTGTGTCCTGGAGTTTTCAGGCAACAATAAAAACGTCAAGATAACTCTGGTGATTAATGTTCCTGCAGGTGAAAGATCAGAGTTTTGTCTAAAGGCAGTTTTGACTCATAAAGCAGTGCTGAGGGTTAATGTGCCTGCTGCAAAGAACATGTAGTTTGCAGATCACAGAACTGTTTATTTTGTGTGGATAGCTCAGTGGATTACCGCTTTTGTCACATTTATACGTTTGTTACTTACAGTTCATAAGTTACAATCCTAGTATCGCACATTACATATGAACTGTCATCAAAGAGTTTCATGCAAAGTGCATGGCATAAGTTAGAAAATTATGTTTTTCTCTCCAGTCTTTCATTAGCCTACTGTTGTCAGCACTAGGTTGCACATTTTATGTTCAGTGCTAAATATTAGTACAAAGATCCATTTTCCTGGTGAATATGAATGATACAACGCACTGGCAACATGCCTCCTTGAAGAAGCTTGAGTTCCAAGCCATGCCTGCCAACAAATGCCAAGTGGAATTAAGCACAGCATCTTCCCTACAATCCTTTTTCTAGCCGCCAGCCCAGTTCTTCTCTAAGCAGAGTAAGGCTGCGGCCCGGCAGCTTTTCACGAGGTTGGCGCAGACTGGAGAGGGCCTTTGGGTAGAGGGCGGAATACATTATAGAGTGAACAGATGGGGTAGATGTGTGACTGGGGACTCTGGTATAGGCCCGGAAAGACAACATGTGCATTATTGATGCACAGAATTGTGAGCACTGCTTCAGTAATCCCCCCTTGCCCGGTTGTGTCAACATAATGCTCAGGACACTGGTGATGCCTACAGCAGAAGGGTAACCATCTGTGGTGTGAGAGGGTATGTAGAATTATAGATGTATAACAGTGAGTAAAGGGAAAGTTATTCACCGCAAGGTTCTGCATGAAATAAACTAGACAGCAAGAGTATAGCTTGTATTGGCGATGATGTCACTCAGAACCCCGATGTGAAAATCATCCATGTCATTCATTGATACTCATCTACAATTGTATGTTATGCAGCAGCGGCTCCTGCATAATGGCGGAGGAGCGTCGCCCCTCTAAAACGATAATACAATAAATGGGCAATTGATGTGAGCAATAGCAGAGAAGGAGCATTAACAGTTGCCTTTTTAGATCTAAAATCCCATAGAATGTGTGAAACTTTTTTAAATTATATTTCGGCCCCCTTGGCTAGGCAACTGTATTTCCGGTTTCGACATGGCACACTCCCTTTGCAGTCTTTCTGTGCAAAATGGAAATCTAAGATAGCTAAGAGCTTGGCTTGTCCATCATGCCAGCATCCAGACGAGAATCTACAACACTTTTTTTCATTTTTGCCCTGCATATCCAAAACCCACAATGTCCTGGATTCTCCATATCTGCAAGCAGGCACGGCCTGTGGTAGGAGTGCCGGTCGGGCGGTGACGTGGGGCGGTGCAAGCAGTTGGGGGCTAGGCAATGTCTAGTGGCACTAAGACTCTTGTGAGCCGAAGAATCAATTGTTTGCACAGTAGCGAAATATCTTCAATAGAGCTGGAGTATCAGGGCAAAGTTGTTAAAGCATTCTGAGTCAGTCGTTGGAGATGCACCCTAGAACTATACCTAGATTAAAATTAAAGATGGACTAGGATGTATGGAGATGTACAAATGCTAAATCATATTTCATGCATAATGAACTAGATAATATAAGATATGGTTTTAGCCTGGACTGGAAAGAAATGTTTGTTATATATTGTCGATTATTGTATTTTAAAATAGTTTTATATTTAATGTTTTAAGTATATTATTTATTGGTTTTAACTTATCGATTGTTCTTCTTTCATGGTGTATATACCAAATAAAGTTGCTTGATGATGATGATGAGATAATACAGCAATTTTGTTATCATTTTATTTTTCACTGGCAGCCAATGCTGCAGAGT
The DNA here is from genome assembly GCA_963921515.1 of Calotriton arnoldi. NCBI lineage: Eukaryota > Metazoa > Chordata > Amphibia > Caudata > Salamandridae > Calotriton > Calotriton arnoldi. Next base: position 1,303,664 of record CAWUFW010003005.1, on the reverse strand, counting down.
CCAGGGCGGGGCGGGGCAGGCTATCCTCTGTTGTCAGGGCACGCACTGGGAGGAGGAGTGGTGGGCACTTGTAAATGCGCATGTCTATTTAGCCGGTCGTCTTAGGCTGGCCAAACAGACATGAGCATTTAGGTTTCTTCAACCCAGCTGTATTCCACAGCCGGGTGGAGAAAGGGCACAGACTCCCTGTGCCAGAGCGAGCATCAAACCAGCCCGCTCAGGCCAAACCCCCACGCAGCTCTCATAGCATGAGAGCAGCGTCTGGATTGGATGGGGAGTCTGTGATGGGGCTGCTGGGAGCAGAAAGAGCAGAAGAGCAGCGAGCACGAGTTGACTGGCTGGTCGGCATCAGATAAGTTAACTTTTTTATTATTAATTCCCCCCACCCCTCCGCCGCTGCTGCACCACCACTGTACATTGGTAGCAGCTGTGACTGATGTTATGTATGGCCTCCTAAATAAATTAGTAAACAACAAGGGGGACAATGAGGGCTTGATAAAGGTCCACCGTACTTGCCCTGGGTAGAACTAGAAGACAAAAGAGGTACGGTGTTCCTGGGTGGCAAGTTGGCCACCTGGTTAGTACTCAGAGTGGTGGGGAGGTGGGGAATACCTCCTTTCGGAACTAGGACCCTCACACACCCAGCAAGCTAGGTGTCATGCTTCATCATATGGGTCTGCTCCTCGTCGAGCCGGCGCTGCAATGCTCGACGGGCACCCATAAAGGGGCTCTTTATCGGAGATCTTTTGTTCCTTGCCGTATAGGTGCCGTGGGTGTGAGGGGCCTGGTAAGATGTAGATGTGGTGTGTGGGTTAAAACAGGTAAGGGAATCCTCTATAATTATTTTTATTCTGGAGAGGTCACAACCTGAATAAAAAGTAAAAAGAAGGAGGGCGACTATTTTGTTTTAATCTGACAAATTACGCTCTACCCCTTAGTGGTCAACATGTTTCTCGCCTATAAAATGTCTCTAATAGATCAGTTGGCGATTCCTCAGGACCTAGTGACTAAATGAAAACTATCTACAGTGTGTGGTGTGGTTCTACATACCACTTCTTCTCTCGGTAGGACGTTGCCCCGGAGAAAAGCAGCCAACCTAGAGTACAAACAAAAGGATCAAAAAACCAAAAGGAAATATTGGTACATGGTCCTATTGATTCAAGTGGGTGTGTTTCACCGTACACAACCTCTTTGAATCTATACAAGTGATAAAAACAACGTGATTTCATGCATATCACATTCTACGTGTGCCTTCATTTGTATTTAGAATATAAAACCTCTGTGTAACCAGTTAGAGTAATTGAACAACATGGTGAGTGAGTATCAGCTCACCTCTTAAGGATTCAAGTGCTGCTTCATCAGACCGCAGCGGAGTATATGGACACTCAACGTAGTGTCGCTGTTTATTAAAAGGAAAAAACAAACAACAAAATATGTTGGGTGTGGGCTTGTAGGCACAACGTTTAGTTGCTAAGGCCATGACTCTAGAGCATTAAAAGTGAAAGTGGGCATGGTTCAGGTTAAAGTAAGCCCATAGTCGTGAAATTGGTATCATTGACAAGGTTATTCAACAGACTCAAAAGTGCCCCAGACCTGCCTGCGTAGCTGCTGGCGCCTTCACCATGCGCTCCGACATTATGCCAATCGTGCGGTGTGTTAAGAGCGCCTACAGCGCCCAAGCTATGTCTTAGTGCAGAGCTCTACAGAACATCAGAGTCAGCGTACCCTTCCCAAAGACCAGCGGTAACTTGTCAGCAATTCCCAACACCTCTTACCTCTCTTAAAAGCTTGTGACCAGGCATAGTCTCAACGTGTAATCCATACTCACCTGCTCCCGCTCAGAGCAGTCCAGCTCACCTACCCGCTCTGCTGCATCAGGAAGGAAAAGACATGTTGTCGGTTCCTGTCTTAAATACCCTCTCCTGGTGCCATTAAGCATGGTAAATCAGCCGCACCTGGTGTGTGGTGTGATGGTGTCGGCATGACATCATCTACAGTGTAACCATGGAGGCCATCTTTGAATGTGGTGAAGGTCTATAGTTCTGGCTATTACCTTGATGTGGACGCGCATCAAGGGCTTCAAATTTGGCATTGAGTGGAGCGGTTTTATCAACAATGTGAACAAGAATTTATACAGTGCAAAAGTGCTCACGTCACTGCGCCAAATTTGTGCATAAGTTGCTGGCGACTGCCGATTGGGTGATTCGTATGTCGGCCATCTTAGAGTGTAGTATTGTACTCTATTGTTAGTTGTTAGATATATCGTCCTAACATAGCCTAATCTCCATATCTGACTAGCCTGATGTCGATATCATGTGGCAGAGATGTATAAAGAGGTGAGAGACTAGCGTGGAGTCTTAAGCTGATATATTAATTTGTTAAAGTTGCAGATAATGGTTGTATATATCAGATTAATTAAGGGTGCTCCAGGGTATGGCATCGTTCAGGCCGTCATTTGCTAAGTCAAGACGGAACACCCACCTTTGTTCAATCCTGTACAAAGCAGTCTGTGTTATTTGTTGGTGGGATTCTAGGATGACCCAGCGTAGACTCTCTGGGGGTGTCCGAGTTCAGAGAAGTGGGTGTATAGTTTGGTGGTAGTTTTATGGCAACGAATATTGCTCTTATGCTCAGTGATTCTGACCTTAACGGGCCTCATGGTCATGCCAACATACCTCTTGTCACAAGGGCAGGTCAGCATGTACACACAACGTGGGGTGTTACAGTTAGTGTGTTTGATTAGCGTCCATGTAAATGTGTCTGATAGAACCAATTGTTTGGTGTGTCTGGTCTGTGGGCACACGATACAAGAGCCGCAGGGATAGTGTCCTGTCACGGGTGGGAGATCCCACAGTTGCCTCTGGTTAGGGATGTTGCTCTTCTTGGGTCTAGTGTGCACCAACATATCTTTCAAATTGTTGGTACGTTTAAACGCAAACCTTGGTTTGGGTATTGACAGAGTACCCGTGTTCAGAATTGCCCAGTGTTTGTTCACTGCCTTCTTTATTAGATTGGATCTAGGTGTGTACGTGGTCACACAGGTCAAAATGTCAGTGGGTTCTTTCTCATGTACCTCTAGGAGGCTTTCACGATTATTATTTCTTGCTCGTTTCATGCAAGAGTGAACCTGTTTCTTAGGGTATTGTCTCTTCAGCAGATTGTCAGCCAGTATCTCTGCTTCAATTTTGTAGTCCTCTGTAGAACTACAATTTCTTCTAATTCTTAGAAATTGGCTGAAGGGAAGGTTATTTCTCAGTGTAGCAGGATGATAGCTGCTGTACAGTAGCAAGCTGTTTCTGTCGGTAGGCTTTTGTATAGGGATGTCGTTATTCTACCCTCTTGTAATCTGATGGTGAGATCTAGGAAGGCAATGTTCGTGGCAGATATAGTGTGGGTGAATTTCAAGTACTGGTTTTTGTGTTAATCCACTCGCAAAATTCAGCGCATCTCTGTATGTCACCCTGCCAAAGATGAGGATGTCATCTATGTACCTCTTCCACAGTCTCAGGTTAGCTCCGAAGGGGTTACTCGCATGTTGGATGGTCTCTTGTTCAAACGCCGCCATATACAAACATGCCACACTGGGGGCAAAGGTACTCCCCATCGAAGTACCCTGAGACTGGTGGAAGAGTTGGCTGTCAAACTCAAAAAAGTTTTCTGTTAAGGCCAGGGTGGCACATTGCATGATGAACGAAATGGGTGTTGCTGCTGTCCATTCACTCCCACTTAGTGCAGATTCTATTACTGCCAATGTCTCTCTCTGTGGGATATTGGTATACAGTTGTTCCACATCCAAGGTGACCAGGAGGTCAATATCGCCTGTGTTTTCTAGTTCACCTATAACACAGAGGATATCTGTTGTGTCCCTGATGTATGATGGTGTCTGTTTGACCAAAGGTTGTAGGTAATGGTCGCAGAATTTTGAGAGCGGCTCTAAGAGTGAGCCGATTCCTGAAACTATAGGTCTGCCCGGAACAGGGGTGGTCCCCTTATGTATTTTCGGCAGAGTGTAAAAATAGGGTGTTTTGGGATGTTTGGTAATCAAGAAATCAGCTTCTTTACCACTGATCCACCCATTACTCTCTGCCTCATAGACCATGGTGGTTATCTCGGTCGTTAATCGAGTCGTAGGGTTTGTTGTTATCGGAGTATAGAATTTACTATTCCGTAGTTGGCGTTGGCACTCGGTGTTGTAATCCGAAGTGGATTGTATGACCGTGGCGCCCCCTTTGTCAGCTTGCTTTATTGTAATGCTTTTGTCCTCAGTCAATGATCTAATCGCTACATGTTCTTGATTAGAGAGATTATGAAAAGGAACTCTGGTATCCTGGTTCTTCAGTTCTTTTAAGACAGCTTTCTCAAAGGTCACTACCTCCACAGGTACCATGCCAACGGTAGGTGTGAAGGTCGAGGGATTGCGAAGGCCTGAATCCAGTTTGGCTGGTTCCTCAGTACCATCGAAGTGGGCTTTAAGGCGTATTTTTCTAAACAGGTTCTGGATTTCGCATTGTTCCCGAAAACTGTCCTCTTTGGGGGTGGGGACATAGCCAAGGCCTTTCTCAAGTACTGGACTTGTTTTTGTCCTCCTCTTTTGCGCCCTCTTCCTCTGCCCCAGCCTCTGCCTAAAAAAGGTGGATTGCTGGTGATAGGGGTATATTTTTTCTTTGTTAAATCTGCTTATATCCTTCTGAAGCTTGCTAACCTTCTGCTTCATCAAGTTCAAGAACTTCCCTAGACTTTTCCTGGATGACGCTGTCTTTAAAAGGAATGGTCCCTGGTAGCATGGAAATGCACCAGGGACTTACTTATCCTCATTATTAATTCAGCAAAGAGGATAGCTGATGCCCTCCTTATTAGAATACAGGTTGCTGAAGGGGCCATAAAGACTACCATACATGGCACTGTATTTAAAACCAAATTGACAGAACTCAACCATGAGATTGCTGAGCACAAGGAATTTCTGATGAAGCAGAAGGTTAGCAAGCTTCAGAAGGATATAAGCAGATTTAACAAAGAAAAATATACCCCTATCTGAAAGCAGACTATACCAACAGCAAAACTAGCTACTCTTCTGATGAAAATAGTGAATCCGACAGAAGAGACTCGGCTAGCAGTGACTCCAGCAATGGGAGCTGGAAGGGTTCAAATCAGAGGAGAAAGAATTATCCACAAAACCCCCACTACCCTGTACAGAATTTTCAAGGGCCGCAGCCTCCTTTTGGCCTTTCCCGATGTATCCCCAGGGCCAACCGCAATACTTCCCTGCCAGCAATCCACCTTTTTTAGGCAGAGGCTGGGGCAGAGGAAGAGGGCGCAAAAGAGGAGGACAAAAACAAGTCCAGTGGCAGGACCAGGAACCGAATATGATGGAAACCAGGAGCAAAACACAGGGCAGGAGAGTCTAGTGGTTAATTTGTCACATAGACAACTGACACCTACAGAACAAACAGTACTTGAGAAAGGCCTTGGCTATGTCCCCACCCCCAAAGAGGACAGTTTTCGGGAACAATGCGAAATCCAGAACCTGTTTAGAAAAATACGCCTTAAAGCCCACTTCGATGGTACTGAGGAACCAGCCAAACTGGATTCAGGCCTTCGCAATCCCTCGACCTTCACACCTACCGTTGGCATGGTACCTGTGGAGGTAGTGACCTTTGAGAAAGCTGTCTTAAAAGAACTGAAGAACCAGGATACCAGAGTTCCTTTTCATAATCTCTCTAATCAAGAACATGTAGCGATTAGATCATTGACTGAGGACAAAAGCATTACAATAAAGCAAGCTGACAAAGGGGGCGCCACGGTCATACAATCCACTTCGGATTACAACACCGAGTGCCAACGCCAACTACGGAATAGTAAATTCTATACTCCGATAACAACAAACCCTACGACTCGATTAACGACCGAGATAACCACCATGGTCTATGAGGCAGAGAGTAATGGGTGGATCAGTGGTAAAGAAGCTGATTTCTTGATTACCAAACATCCCAAAACACCCTATTTTTACACTCTGCCGAAAATACATAAGGGGACCACCCCTGTTCCGGGCAGACCTATAGTTTCAGGAATCGGCTCACTCTTAGAGCCGCTCTCAAAATTCTGCGACCATTACCTACAACCTTTGGTCAAACAGACACCATCATACATCAGGGACACAACAGATATCCTCTGTGTTATAGGTGAACTAGAAAACACAGGCGATATTGACCTCCTGGTCACCTTGGATGTGGAACAACTGTATACCAATATCCCACAGAGAGAGACATTGGCAGTAATAGAATCTGCACTAAGTGGGAGTGAATGGACAGCAGCAACACCCATTTCGTTCATCATGCAATGTGCCACCCTGGCCTTAACAGAAAACTTTTTTGAGTTTGACAGCCAACTCTTCCACCAGTCTCAGGGTACTTCGATGGGGAGTACCTTTGCCCCCAGTGTGGCATGTTTGTATATGGCGGCGTTTGAACAAGAGACCATCCAACATGCGAGTAACCCCTTCGGAGCTAACCTGAGACTGTGGAAGAGGTACATAGATGACATCCTCATCTTTTGGCAGGGTGACATACAGAGATGCGCTGAATTTTGCGAGTGGATTAACACAAAAAACCAGTACTTGAAATTCACCCACACTATATCTGCCACGAACATTGCCTTCCTAGATCTCACCATCAGATTACAAGAGGGTAGAATAACGACATCCCTATACAAAAAGCCTACCGACAGAAACAGCTTGCTACTGTACAGCAGCTATCATCCTGCTACACTGAGAAATAACCTTCCCTTCAGCCAATTTCTAAGAATTAGAAGAAATTGTAGTTCTACAGAGGACTACAAAATTGAAGCAGAGATACTGGCTGACAATCTGCTGAAGAGACAATACCCTAAGAAACAGGTTCACTCTTGCATGAAACGAGCAAGAAATAATAATCGTGAAAGCCTCCTAGAGGTACATGAGAAAGAACCCACTGACATTTTGACCTGTGTGACCACGTACACACCTAGATCCAATCTAATAAAGAAGGCAGTGAACAAACACTGGGCAATTCTGAACACGGGTACTCTGTCAATACCCAAACCAAGGTTTGCGTTTAAACGTACCAACAATTTGAAAGATATGTTGGTGCACACTAGACCCAAGAAGAGCAACATCCCTAACCAGAGGCAACTGTGGGATCTCCCACCCGTGACAGGACACTATCCCTGCGGCTCTTGTATCGTGTGCCCACAGACCAGACACACCAAACAATTGGTTCTATCAGACACATTTACATGGACGCTAATCAAACACACTAACTGTAACACCCCACGTTGTGTGTACATGCTGACCTGCCCTTGTGACAAGAGGTATGTTGGCATGACCATGAGGCCCGTTAAGGTCAGAATCACTGAGCATAAGAGCAATATTCGTTGCCATAAAACTACCACCAAACTATACACCCACTTCTCTGAACTCGGACACCCCCAGAGAGTCTACGCTGGGTCATCCTAGAATCCCACCAACAAATAACACAGACTGCTTTGTACAGGATTGAACAAAGGTGGGTGTTCCGTCTTGACTTAGCAAATGACGGCCTGAACGATGCCATACCCTGGAGCACCCTTAATTAATCTGATATATACAACCATTATCTGCAACTTTAACAAATTAATATATCAGCTTAAGACTCCACGCTAGTCTCTCACCTCTTTATACATCTCTGCCACATGATATCGACATCAGGCTAGTCAGATATGGAGATTAGGCTATGTTAGGACGATATATCTAACAACTAACAATAGAGTACAATACTACACTCTAAGATGGCCGACATACGAATCACCCAATCGGCAGTCGCCAGCAACTTATGCACAAATTTGGCGCAGTGACGTGAGCACTTTTGCACTGTATAAATTCTTGTTCACATTGTTGATAAAACCGCTCCACTCAATGCCAATTTGAAGCCCTTGATGCGCGTCCACATCAAGGTAATAGCCAGAACTATAGACCTTCACCACATTCAAAGATGGCCTCCATGGTTACACTGTAGATGATGTCATGCCGACACCATCACACCACACACCAGGTGCGGCTGATTTACCATGCTTAATGGCACCAGGAGAGGGTATTTAAGACAGGAACCGACAACATGTCTTTTCCTTCCTGATGCAGCAGAGCGGGTAGGTGAGCTGGACTGCTCTGAGCGGGAGCAGGTGAGTATGGATTACACGTTGAGACTATGCCTGGTCACAAGCTTTTAAGAGAGGTAAGAGGTGCTGGGAATTGCTGACAAGTTACCGCTGGTCTTTGGGAAGGGTACGCTGACTCTGATGTTCTGTAGAGCTCTGCACTAAGACATAGCTTGGGCGCTGTAGGCGCTCTTAACACACCGCACGATTGGCATAATGTCGGAGCGCATGGTGAAGGCGCCAGCAGCTACGCAGGCAGGTCTGGGGCACTTTTGAGTCTGTTGAATAACCTTGTCAATGATACCAATTTCACGACTATGGGCTTACTTTAACCTGAACCATGCCCACTTTCACTTTTAATGCTCTAGAGTCATGGCCTTAGCAACTAAACGTTGTGCCTACAAGCCCACACCCAACATATTTTGTTGTTTGTTTTTTCCTTTTAATAAACAGCGACACTACGTTGAGTGTCCATATACTCCGCTGCGGTCTGATGAAGCAGCACTTGAATCCTTAAGAGGTGAGCTGATACTCACTCACCATGTTGTTCAATTACTCTAACTGGTTACACAGAGGTTTTATATTCTAAATACAAATGAAGGCACACGTAGAATGTGATATGCATGAAATCACGTTGTTTTTATCACTTGTATAGATTCAAAGAGGTTGTGTACGGTGAAACACACCCACTTGAATCAATAGGACCATGTACCAATATTTCCTTTTGGTTTTTTGATCCTTTTTGTTTGTACTCTAGGTTGGCTGCTTTTCTCCGGGGCAACGTCCTACCGAGAGAAGAAGTGGTATGTAGAACCACACCACACACTGTAGATAGTTTTCATTTAGTCACTAGGTCCTGAGGAATCGCCAACTGATCTATTAGAGACATTTTATAGGCGAGAAACATGTTGACCACTAAGGGGTAGAGCGTAATTTGTCAGATTAAAACAAAATAGTCGCCCTCCTTCTTTTTACTTTTTATTCAGGTTGTGACCTCTCCAGAATAAAAATAATTATAGAGGATTCCTTACCTGTTTTAACCCACACACCACATCTACATCTTACCAGGCCCCTCACACCCACGGCACCTATACGGCAAGGAACAAAAGATCTCCGATAAAGAGCCCCTTTATGGGTGCCCGTCGAGCATTGCAGCGCCGGCTCGACGAGGAGCAGACCCATATGATGAAGCATGACACCTAGCTTGCTGGGTGTGTGAGGGTCCTAGTTCCGAAAGGAGGTATTCCCCACCTCCCCACCACTCTGAGTACTAACCAGGTGGCCAACTTGCCACCCAGGAACACCGTACCTCTTTTGTCTCCTAAATAAATTGTCACTGCTTTCAACAGTGCATGGGCAGAGGAGTCATGGGGGAGCTGGACACAGCATGCACTCACCTGCCTCAGCTGCCTGAGATATACTTAGGGGCATATTTACAAGCTCCTAGTGCCACCGGAGCGTCACTTTTTTTGATGCTCTGGTGGCGCTGTGTGCTGGCCCATATTTACAAGGCCACGCAAAGCCAACCTGCGTGGCTTTTCATGGCTTTGTAAATACGGCCCCTTTTCACGCATCACTTTGCATGAAAGGGGCGTGCAATGGGTGTTGCTGTGGGCGTTCCCACGCAACATCCATTGTTTTTTGACGCTGCCCTAGATTTACAAGGATTTGTAAGTCTGAGGCAGTGCCAAAAACTAACGCCATTGAAAAGCAGATGTTGAGTGGCGCAACGAGGAGAAATAATTTTATTTCTCCTCGTCTTTTGCTCTTTCAATGTGTGCTGTATTCTGCAGCACACATAGAAAGAGCAAATCCCCTTTAATGATTGCTCATGTGTGGGAATGTGTCCCTCCCTGCACATAAACAATCATCCCTGCAACGCAGGCACCCTTGCACCATGGCTCAAGGGTGCCTGCGTTGGAGCTAGGCTGTTTTTTTTAGAGCCGGGACAAGGGAAAACACAGGGGTGTGCCATATTCTTGGGAATATGGCGCAGCCCTCTGTTTTTTAAATGATGCAGTGTGGCGCTGCTAAATTGCTTGCAGCGCCGCGCTGTGTCATTTCTTTGAAAATATGCTCCTTGGTGTCCACCCTGTAGCAACCCTACCCTCCCACACCCGAAGTAAAAAAAAAAATTCCAGCATCATGCCTCCCTCCCACACTGTCGTCAGCACTACTTTCCCTCTGCCCCCTCCAATGTGAAAAATAACTAAAGCATGCCTGGTCCTGACTCCCACCAACACGACCCTCCCTCTCTCTTCTAAACCTCCCATCTACTCCCCCAAATCTAGAAAAATAATACTATCTGTCCTCCTGCACCCTCCCACGTGCCCCCTGCATCTTTCTTCCTCATCCCTGCCCGAAACTGTTCATTAGAGCAGAGAGCCAGTGTCACACCCAGATGCTCTTTGACGGCCCTGTCATTGAAGCTTTGAATTTCCTGTGAAAGTCACAAGAGTAGAAACCAACATTTGTTCCCACTGCTGTACTCTAGTAACGCTAAATAAGTGCATTTAGAATCCAGTGTTCACACTACTGGCTCTCAAAGAGAACCACAAATAACTCAAGCTCTTTCAAAGAGGTTTCTAGATATTCTGTTGACTCTGCAGAAAATGGCCGTGGAGTTCCCATCCCATTACCTATGCACTTATGGCATAATTAACTAACTCATCTATTTTATACCCCCCTGTATGGAATGCTAATATTAGCTCAGTGAATGTGAATGCTTGTAATGCTGGTATTAACCCCTGATTAATGCCTGTACTTTAAATGTACTCAAAATGTGAAGCTGGAACAAAACACAGGACCGTCACAAGGGGGCAGCAGCAGGGGCTGTTTGCCCCAGGACTTGCCTTTGTTAGGGCCCAGCGCTGGCACTTCTAAATCTATTTATATATCGAAAAGACATTTAAGTCGTCATAAAACCAGAGAAGGGCCCCGCATTATGGTTTTGACCTGAGCCCCACAAAAGCTTCTGACATACCTCGCATGATGCATACAGTACAGGGACTCACATGCCTGCCTGTGTTGGGTAAAACTGGAAGGTTGTGTGAGATGGGCTTACTGCCCACATGCTGTAAGAGGTTAAAATCTCTTTTCCTTTTACCCCTCCCCCTCTTGCCTTGAGATCTGAACCATCATTGCAGGCAGGCAATTAAAGGCAGTTAACACTGTTAACAGAGCAGGAGTCCATGATGCTTAAGTATTTCATTATTAGAACAACTTCATTCAAAGCGTATTCAAATTCAAAAGAGATTGAAATATAAATATGCTTTTAGAGGCAAATTCACATATTTCAGGTTTTTGACAGAAAACAGACAGAGTAGGAGAATGGAACATGAAATGAATGGAAGCGAAAGGATGCACATACGTCAAGGGGAGAAACCATTAGGAGCTGTGCAGAAGAATGGAGCTTGGGATGAGGAATAAAGTCGAAGGAAAAGATACAATGAAGCCAGCCAGGAAACAGACTTATAGACATCACAGAGAAATTTAAAGAGAATCCAGCCGAAGGCACTGGACCTCTGACAGAAAGGAAGAACCATGAAGCAAGAGTGGAAGCTTGTGAATAAAGTGAGCAGTTTTGGAGAGCTAGAATTGACAGGCAGCTGTAAAAGATGAGATTTCTAGCATAGCATAATAACGTGACGAAGAGGGCAATATTGACTGATAAAAGCCCAGAACCTGGGTTATAAGGCTGAGCTGTAAGCAAGGGACTGTAACAAGAGAGGGTGGCTTTAACAACCGGTAAAGGACTGTAAAAAGAGAGGGTGCCTTTAACAACCGGTATAGTCCCAGGTCGAAGGGCTATAATGCAGTTAGAACATTTCACTCACTGAGGGTGGAATGCTATAAAGAAAGGTTAAGACAGTAAAACAGACATTGGAATGTTGGAGCAGGAGGTCTATTAAAGCCCTTATTAGCCCTGAACCACTCCATTGTCTACGATGGAGTTCTCAGCATTACAATGTTCTAACAGTCTATGTGTAAAAGGATAAAACCATGAAACTGTGATTTATCAGAAATGTCATTATAGGGACACCGCAATGAAGGTTCTGACCAGAGGTCCAAATGAGCAAGGGTGGGATTCCATAAGATAAGGGAAGGCGGCTGGTACCAAATAACAGTACCTGCAAAACAAATATGCTTTCTGTGTATTGGGGTGGGGGTGCTCCAGAAGCAAAATAACATTTCTTTGCTCCAAAAACTCCAAATCCTCACACGGTGCCTGTAGATAAGGTGGGAAATGAAGATTGTAGAGTAAACAGAAACATTGACTAGAATCCCAAAATTGTGGATGGAAAGAAAGGTATCGCTACTGGGGAAATTGAGAGAGGGTGTGGAAGAGAGATGAGAGGGGAGGAAAAGAGGATCTTAGTTATTGAGAGGTTGATAGAGAGTAAGCTGGACTTCATCCAAGACTGGAGAACAGAAAGAAATATTGGAATCTGGCGAATCAGAAATAAGTGGGAAGGAGACAAGTATCTCAGAAATATTTTGACCTAAGGGAGAAGATGAGATCAGCATGAGAGCAAGTGTAAAGAGACCAAAGTATGGGGTTAGGGACTGACCTCTGAAGGACTATGATCAATAAGGGTGTTGGAGGAAGATTACAAGTTTAACCAAAAACAAGAAGAGTGACGAGGAAAATATGAGTGACGCCATCAGAGAGCAGATGCATAAGCATCAACAGATGTCCTACCATGCTGAAAGCAGCCGACGGGCAAGAAGGATAAGCAATAGAAGCATTTCTATTGCCACGTTTATGGCGCTTTGTAGCTCCCTCCTCCAGTGAATATTATAGGACACCAAAAAGTCAAAGATCTCTTTAAAGCAGTGAAATGGACTGTTTCTTTAATTGCTCACTTCAGTACAAGAGTGTTAACCCTGTGATGTGCATGTACATAAAGATGGACCTTGTGAAGTGTAGGTATTACACAACGTTTTAATTTTTAATGTGACCACGTTTTTGGACCATATTTGTTGCTTTTTTGTATTCTTTGAAATACCTACTGAAGCTGCCAGCAGATTGCCACACAGGCACAACACACAACATGCCATTCACACAGCCCCCGATGAACACCTAACTTACCCTTAACAAACACTCACACAGTCACTTACAGTTCTTCACAGGGCCTCCACAAATCTTCACAAACCCCTAAGAGACGCTCACACTGTTCCCATCAGACCCTTAGCGAGTCTTCAACAAACCTTCACACAGTCACCAACAGACCTTCACAAATCATCACAGAGGTCCTCACTGAGCTTCCAGCAGATCCTTGCGCAGCCCCCATAGACGTGGCCCTCAAACAACCCACCTATGATCACCAACAGATCTTTGAAGAGCTGCCACTGATCCTCAGCAAGCCATAACACACCCTCACATAGCTACCAACCAGCCTTTTCTTATCCCTCAATAAACTCCGACATAATGACCAATAGACCTTCACATGCCCCCACAAATATCCTCACCAATTCTCATCAGACTATCAACCTTAGACCTCAACACACCCTCATATAGTCACCAAGAGGCACCAAGAGGTTCCACATGGCTCCAAAAGATCCTCACCAAGTCCCATCTGACCTTCACTCAACCCTCAGCAGAACCAATCTTAGACCTCAAGAAGCCTCACATAGTCACCAACTGACCTCCACTTGGCCCCAAACGATTCTCACAAAGCTCCCCTAAGACTCAGCCCACACATGATCCCATAGAGTTGTCAATAGACCCTCAAAGAGACCCCTAACAGAGCCATAGACAGCAACCACTGCATCTCCGTCTTCCTTGCCTTTTCATGGATTCAGCCCCTTCATTTCAGGTTTTGCTATCCATTGAGCAATCAGCAGCATTGTATGCAGCATCAACGTGTGAAGAGAATTTCAGTCAAATGACCCCCTGTGTGTCTCTCTCTCTCTCCCTCTGGCTCTCTCTACTGTACTACACAAGCCCTAAGTGTCATACAAATACTCCCTTTGCAGCAGAGGGGTGACACCTCTCCCCTCGCTCATACATAGCAGCTGCTATTGTTTTACAGTGGGCAGCTGCTGATGGCCAGATGAAAGAGAAGGGTGACACACCAAATTTGCAATGGAATTAGCATGGCCGCCACTTTACTCAGCACCAGTGGTGGCTCATAATGTGGATGAGTAGTGGAACGTGCGTACACATGCGCACTCATTTCCACCTATTTGCTAACAAGTGCACACACACACACACACATACACACACACACACTCACATCCACAGCATTCACAAATACACATACATTCATACGTACACACACACAAACACACACACACACACACACATGCACCCAACATTCAACAAACTTACCGGGCTGCAGCAGTGACAGCAGGTGGCGTGGCGGGATGGGGATGCACAAAGGCCTCTAAAGTTACTGAAGGCTTTGGAGGTGGAAGGGACTCACACAAGATCCTGCCACCTCCCCTCATTAGCTGACATTGTCATGGGTCAGCCAATGAGAGGAGGAGATTCCCTAACTTGTTACAAAATAAGATGGGGTCAAGTAAGACTTGCTGACCCCACCCCACTCTGTGATGATTGTCAGCTCTGGGCACTTCAGCGTTTAACCCTGAAACACCCAGGGCTGACTCTATCGGTGATGCTCCCCCTCGTCAAGAGCGGTGCCTGCCCCACTACTCATCCACATTACAAGCCGCTACTGCTTGAACCAGGCTACTGGCAGTATTAAGTGTGGTAAAAAGACCAGACATTGTATATTACTCCTGGGGATGTGGTAATTACAGGGTTATCACAAGCTGGCTTTTGGGCCTGAATAATTCGTGAGCATTACGTTCGAACACTGACATGTTGCTGCTGCTCAGTTTCGATATTGATTTTGGATTTTCATGTTTCAGGTGTGCAGGAAAAGACCTGCCCTCCCAGTGATGAACGCACCCAGAGTGATATGCCGAAGGTCTGAGGGAATCCTCCTGCTAGTATGTATCCAGAGGCAGCAAGGGGGACAGAGGCTCTAAAGCAAGCAAGGAAAATGAGATCCCAATCCCTGGATTGGTTGTAATAAACATCTATAACTGGGATGCAGTGGACCCTCCAATCCTATCGGCATTGCTCCTACTGCTCCTGGTGCATTCTTAATAGCTACACCCCTGCCCGAAACTAAGATAAAGGAGTGTCAGACCCATCCAGGAGGAGGCCCTGAGCGCAGACCACAAAGCAACCATAAGCAAGGACGTTTACATACGTGTCCAGGTGTACAGACATGCATGTTTTCACATACACACACATTTGCAAGCATCTGTGAACTCTTGGGCATTTATTTCTATCAACTGTGCTTTTTTTGATGTTTTGGTGTGAGGAATCATGTTCATGAATTAAAGAAGAAATAAAAACAGTCTGTTCATTTGTTGTTTTTCAATATTGTGTCTGAAGCCTACATCCCTATGTTTGACTGCATACTTATATTGTACTGTAATTGGGTTTATAAAGGTCTTACTCACCCTGTTGAGTGTTAGAAATGGGATTTCTGGTTGGCTAGGGTATGCACCTAAGTCAGACAGAACCCACCACTCTAGTTAGGGTAAGGAAGTTACACACCCAAGATAACCTCGCCCAGTCCCCCCCCCTCGGGTGCAGAACTGGAGTGCAGCAGCCCGCAGGCTTCTGCTTCAGGCAAAACGGTCACAGCTGGTGAGGAGACCTCGCCGGGTCTCCCACCACGACAAAAGGGTGCTGCTTGCCCCCAACCGATCCTGGGGATGAGGCAAACGGGCCGGCAACCACTGCGGGCCTACTCAGTGCACTGGGACCGGCCAGCCTGCTTGTTTCCAGGGAAATGTGTGATCGCTCCGGTCAACTTCCTGTCACTCATCGGGACCGCATCAGGTCTCCCGGGTGAAGGCACGCCCGCTCCTGGTGTCATACCGAGGCTTCTCTGGCTGGGGTTTTGACTGCACCCCCTGCAGCACCAGCTCTTCGCTGGAATGGCTTGGCTTCCCACAGTGTGGCGGGCGAGTCTCTCTTTGGGATCCTGGTTGCCACGGCAACCCGTCACAGCTACAGCAATGCTTCCCTGCAGACGGGCCCCCACTGAGGGGAGTATTTACAGTGCGGCTGGCGCTTCTCCAGCAACGAGAGCCCAGCGCACTGAGAGGAGCATAGGAGCAATCAGTCGGGCTCCGAAATACGCCTTAGCTGTATCATCACAGGGAGCGCTTGCCCTCGATCCAGAGCACTGCCCTGAAACATGAGACACTGTTCAGATTGGCATCAGGGCAAATCGCTCACCACGCGCTGACTTGAGGCAGTACACAGCACTCACCCTTCAAATTAGGGATGAGAACAAAAACGCTCACCCACACTTTTACTTTCTGAATCAGGTTGAAGAACAGTCCAGTCCTTCTCCTGCAGGAGCAGCAACTGCAGGACATCCCACCCCTCATACAGCAGGGGCAGCACACCTCACACAGCTCTTCAGCGCTCCTTTCAGGCAGGTTACTCTTAGATCCAGCAAGGATCTTTCCTGAAGTGTTTTATCTCCATAGGACTTCCAACAGGAGGCAAGCACACACATGCCCTTGGAGATTCTTCACAATTAGGATACCACAGGGCAAAAAGAGCCAGTCCTTTTCCTACACCACAGACAGAACCAGGCACTTCAGGCCAACCCACCCCTCACACAGAAAAGGCAGAGCTCCTCACACAGCTCTTCAGCTCTTCTTCTTGGTAGGGTCCTCTTGCTTCCAGAAGAAATCTAAAGTCCTGGGGTTTAAGGTCCAATACTTATACCCCATTTTCTCATTGTTCTCTTTGTGGCACCGTCTCTGAGCTCAGTCCAAACCAGCTCTGTCCTTCCTGGTCCAGCACGACCACAGGGGGTGGAGACAGCATTGTGCAAAGGAGACACAGCCTATTCAAGTGCTATTGAAACTCCTCCCAGCACTCGAAATGCAGACCAGGTCTATTCAGCCCAGCGATGAGTCGCCAAGGCAGGACACACTTTTGACTGTCAAGAGTGAATTCACATCCCCAGCTCCTGTCAATCCAAAACCAGAAGGTGAATACACAACCAGTCAGAGTCACACAGAATTGTAAATCAAGAAAATGCCCACTTTCTAAAAGCTTGTAACCTGAAGGAGGCTTGGGTCCTTACACAAACTAGATAGGACCACTCTTACATTGTATATAAACAAAGTATCTAGTTGCATTAGTACACTGTAATTCTTTAACACAAAACGAGGCGATGTCTCTAATTCACAAGCCTATGTGATTTATTTCACTTTTCTTTATCTCATTAAAAAAATATTTGATGCATTATAATCATGTCATCATAAAGGGCAACACAAAATTGTATGACTTGTTTAGAACATTTAACATGTACAAATTACAAAAAATGACAGGTGTGTCACCGAACAAAAGTTAAAAATACACAGATCAACACAAGATATATAAACTTCTTGACAAATACATTTATAAGACATATAAAACCAGTCTTTAACTGGAATCAAAAAACACAGGCAAGGCAGAGAATGTAAATTTTCTCAAACTAAATGTCTATTATCTCCTGCCAGTGTGTGTGTACAGCTCTGGGAACTGTAGTTTGAAGTGTTGTCAGAAGGAGAGTACTATTTCTCTGAATTCCCTCCTAAGACACACTGCAAGTGTCTTGTCCCAGACACTGAGGTCAACGCGTTTCAAACCCCGTGACCGTTATGGGGTTTTTCATCAGGACCTGGACATGGTTGTGTCTGTTTAAGAAAAAAAAACAAATGTATGTGTTACATTCGACTAACTAAAAACCTGATCCACTGTTTAGTCCTTATTGATTAGGCACTGTTTAGTCCTTATTGATTAGGCACTGTACCTTAAATCAATTGTAATCGTCCTCTGTGAAAATTTCATGAGAAGTCCGGAGCGGGGCCGGAATTGTTGTGTATGTTCCTATCGGAAAAAGTGTATGGCATTTACATGGTTGTTGTGTAAACTAGACTGCCAAAATGAAGTGGTCAAACAAAATAACAGAGAAACTTGCCTTTGTCGTTTTTCAAACCCTTTATTCTTCGGATTGATGTGACTTGAGAACCTCGTCATGGGAAAAACCTGTAGAATAATGAGGCATATTTTTGTGAAGTTTTTGGGGTGATAGGACATGAATAAGGTTACTTTGCTTTGCACTCAAGAACCCAGAATGCATTTCCACCATGCTTCACCCCTCATGCATTCTAAGTACTCCATTACGGACTTTCCATACAACCCTTGAAGGCATAATACCAAACAGGCTTCTCAGAACGTAACCGGCGAGAAGGTTTGATGATCGAGAACGGATGATTGAAAGAACTCCAGGCAAGTGACTCTGAGCCTATTTCTTGTGAAGGCATAAGCGCATTTAATAGAGAAAATGCAGCGTTCTGTTAAAATATCGAATCAGTCAGCACGCGCAAAGACAAGCACGCGCGTTCCAAAACGGTGCTGTTTCTAATCATTTTAAGTTCACCGCGGCTAACCTTCTGTACCCTCGGAGCACTTGGTATCCTGTTTGCTCCGAACTAGGCACAGGCATATATTCCTCTCTCAAATCTTTACTGTGGGTGCAACCAAGTCCCTTCACAAAAATATGCCTCATTATTCTACAGGTTTTTCCCATGACGAGGTTCTCAAAGCAAGGCTATGCCTCTTAAATTTATTGATGGGTGTTATGAACAATAGTTGTAGGTCAAAATGATTTCCTGCAACTCTGCTGCAGTGTACATTTCTGAGGTGTGAGGGGCAACTGGTGACTTAGAGCTGGTGATTTTGTGTTCTGGGACTATTTGTAGGATGTCACTGATGCCATCGAAAAAGCACATTCGAAATTCTCCACACTTGCAGGGGGCGGTGGGGGCTTGGCTGGTTGATGGAGGTCGTCTGTTTGCTGATTTGGACATATAGTTTGATGTCATCCAATGGTGTATGTAGATGAAAGACCACTTGGATCACCGAATGTGCAACCTCATACGTACATTAATAAGGTCCTGTCTACCAGCTATTAAGGATTCTAAATTCCAAACTAGACACTTGCAAGTGAAACCCTAAGTTGTAAGGGGATAATTGGCATCAGGGCCGGACTGGCCATAGCAGCACCGGGCATTTCCCCGGTGGGCCGCCAGTGTTGGGGGCTGATTTTGTTACAAGGCCGTTTTTGCAGCATAGCTGCAATATTGGCCGCTGTAACAAAATCGGCCGAAACCGGCCGTGGCAAACAGCGCGTCTGCACCCCCAACCCCCCGGGGGGCCAGCCGAGCACTTTGCCAGGGCTGGTTTTGGTTCCCAGTCCGGCCCTTATTGGCATGTGATATTATGGGGCCATTCTTCTATGCAAAACCCACAATCAGAAGCTTCATTAATCCACAGACATTAAGCAGGAAGCAAATGAACAAATTCCAAAGGCAAAGACCGGCTTGACTCCAAGCGGGTCACTGGTATCACCGTTCGTATCATTAGTGCTATAGCACTGTTATCCAGCCTCCTAAATATGGCCCTCCTATCACTGTGTAAAGCAGCTGCCTAAGATAAGACCTAGTAGCTGTTCAGGTGCTACATAATACTATTCAAATAGTTACAGAATCACCTTCGAACGCCTCCTTTTAACTCGTGAGAACAAACGGACCACAGATAACCTTGCAGTAGAGGCAGGACGCAATCAAACCAATGAATGGAAGCATGCCATTGGCCCAAAGTACTCCACCCTATCCTGGCCAAAAAACCCTTAGCAATAGGTACAGAAGCCACAACTGTACCCATCAAGGAAAATCTGATAGTTTCTCTGGCTACTGAGGGTCATTGAACTATCAACAGCTCACCTGCTGTACAAGTCCCTACTGAAGGATTATTCCTTCCATAGCAGTGAACCATGGTGTGGCGGCCCGCACCAGGAAATTCTGACTACCTGGTATGAAGCAACCGAAACCAAGAAGAAAAATAATCCGCAAACTAATCCAGATGTCGTGATATATCGTTGTTTTCTACTGTAGGACACAGGACACAGTTCAACACTGCCAGCACATAACCAGCTTCAAATACCCAGCATGCACATTCTACACAGTAGGATGCACTGGCCATAAAGATGAGACACTAAAGGTAGGACTATTGCTACTTCCCATAGGCGTCAGAAACCTCAATGGGGTCATGGTGGCCCTAGAAACCTCGTGCAGAAAGAGGTAGGAAACATGCTGCAGTGGAAATGGAGCCCACAAGGCATTTAAAAGCTAGACGATCAGCCAAGCACTACAGAATGGAGTTCTGGTGTAAAATGTGCAAAAGCATTCTAAGAGCACTGGTATAAAGTCCATAAAGAAATACAATTCAAACGAATCAGTAGTCTCAGTAAAGGTGAAACAGACTGATACACCTGTCACCAGGATATCTTACAGTACCAAGAGATGAGTCGGCCGCTGTCTAGTGCCTTGAGATATCCTGTCCAGCTTCGGTCCAGGATATCCACATGAGATTCATTTGCATTCAATGAATATAAGTGTAGCTCGTTTACACAGCAGTTAGCCTGAAAATGTGGCACTGAAACTGCCTTCCTGGACCTATGTTACTTTTCATCATGGAGGGTCATTAGCAGGGGTGCGAGCATTAGGACTCGGCCAGACGAGCAAACGCTAACAAATTTCCCTCGGATGAATGAATGATGGATGTGAATTCAGGGCGATTTTGTTGAAAACCAACACGTACAGACTGTAATTGTAAATAAGGTGAATGCTTGTCTTAGGAAGCAAGAGCTCAACTGCTGTACAGCATGCAAAATGTATCTCTAAATTACAAGAAAACAACAAGAATGGTAAGAAATGTGCTGTGTTAAAGCTAGATGGAAGGCAAAAATGTGCCATCTGAACATGACTCAGGAAGTCACATCAAGGGTGTGCGCCTGGTAGGGTGCGGTGGTAGGACAAGCTAGGGTATGCACTGAAAACACACCAATCGGTCCCCTTAACTACAGAACACCACAAACAAAGTCCCCGCCCATGCCAGGTTTTATGTGTGTGTCACGAAGCCCTGGAGTGGGCGCGCCTGCGCATGTCTGGTGACAGAGAAAAGCCCATGTGCTCTTCAGTCACTCAATCTACTAGCATTGCATCATACACCAGGAGATAGGAGGGGCCACAACCAGGAGGTCGACACATGGCAGCTGGCAGTAGTACAAGCACACACTGCTAATTCAGCGGGGCTAGGCTCTATACAGGACTATATAAGCACCATCTGACTGCTGGCATGGTATCCCAGGTCAGGGGCGCCACGCAGAGCGGAGAATAAAGGTTAGCTTTATTTTTGGCTGAGTTCTAGCGCGAGTGAGGGCAGTGCTTAGATGAGGTGTCTGTAAATATAAACGGACCCACAGAAACATGGACTGACTCCACTCTACACAGTGGACGTAATGACCGCTGGTACAGTAGGCAAAATAATACAATAATCTCTAACACTTTGCTCGGACATTATAAAAACACACATTTGGCATTTAAAGAACCTGGGATGCCAACATTTGCCCTCCCTTATGGGTGCCGAAATCCTCCTCCCCACACCCACCTGCTCACAACCAACTACTACTTTAAGGAGACTAGAGGCAAGTTTGCGCGCCAGCTTTTCTTTAAGTAGTCCACATTTAATCTTCTCAACACAAGTTTTTACTATTTAAAAACTATTCAGGATACGGTGGCGTTATCATGCATCTAGAATTGAATCCGATTCCGCAACACCTCCCCATATGGGCTTCTAGGATAACCAGTAATTAAATCACAAGTCCCGAGGCCCGAGAATGTTGTTCACTGCAGGAGAGTGAATTGAATGCACCACCAGGCATCGAATCCACAATAAGCAGGATTAGCCATGGAAAGATGCCCAAACATGTGGAAGTCCTACCAAAAGAAGCCCAACGCTAGGTAACCGCAAGTGCAGTAAATACAAGCAGCAACAAGCGGTGGCAGAAAGTAACAATTAAAAAAAAGAGTTCTCCAACACAACATCTGAAGAGGCAAAGCGTAAGGAAACTGTAATTGGCCGATGTGCCTCAGCCTTGAACGGAAGTGATGTATTGGCAAAGCAAATGAGTTAGGAGGCAGCAAAGAACAGAAATACTGGAGTGAACCAATGGTAAGTAGCAAGCGGGAAAAAAGAGGTATTATTTAACCCCGGGCGGGTAACTACGCTCCGCCAGCGGAGTGTGTGTAGTTTTGCCTACTCCGTGTTCCGTTGCGAACGAGGAGTTCAGGCAAAACTACGACTCCGTGGCGGAGCGTAGTTGGCCAGCCCCTCCACCCTCCCAAAATAATTAAAAGTAAGTAAAAGGCACTTACCTGCCCCATGCTGCCTCCTCCTCATCGCCGCTTTCCTGCCTCCTCCTCATCGTCCTGCTTCACTGATAACCCCTACGTTGTACGTCTTGCGAGTGCGCATGCCCACGCGCAAGACGTACAACGTAGGGGTTATTAGTGAAGAAGGACGGCGAGGAGGAGGCAGGAGAGCGGCGATGTCGAGGAGGAGGCAGCCGCGGGGCAGGTAAGTGCCTTTTACTTACTTTGAATTATTTTGGGAGGGAGCAGAGCGTAGCGAAGTTCCACGGAGTTGCTTTCCAACTCCGTGGAACTTCGCGTAGAGGCACTACGCCTGCTACGCCCAGGGTCAGTATTATTGATTACAGCAGGTCTTGCAGACAGCGCATGCGCACTGTAGGCACGACCTAAAACCACCTTTACTAAAAGGTGTGCTAGTAAATTCTGAGTTCAGAGAGCCTAATCTCCATTTCTCCATCTTGTCCCAATTGAAAGTTACACAGGTACATTGTTACAGTGCAGCTCCAATGTTAACCTATGGGACAGACAGCCTTTCAATAGTGAAAAATTAAATACATAGTACTTCTCTATCAGGATTTGTAAAACACACCAGTACATGTCCTACCTTTCGCATACACTGCACCCTGCCCATGGGGTACCTTGGGCCTACCTTAGGGGTGTCTTATATTTAAAAAAAGGGAAGGTCAGGGCCTGGCAAGTGGATACACTTGCCAGCTCAACATGTCAGTTTACAACTGTGCGCACAGACACTACAATGGCAGGTCTGAGACACATTTATAGGGCTACTCATGTGGGTGGCACAACCAGTGCTGCAAGCCCACAAGTAGCATTTGATTCACAGGCCCTGGCACACTCAGTGCACTTTACTAGGGACTTGCCAGTAAATCAAATATGCCAATCATGGATAATCAATCATAATAACAATTTACATTAGTAAAAATAAAATAAAAAATAAAAAACAATTTACACAGAGAGCATATGCATTTTAGCACTGTTCAGCAATCTAAAGTGCCCAGAGTCCTACAGCCAAAAAAAGCAGGATCTGTAAAATATGAGGCAAAAGGTTTTGGGATGAACCTGCAAAAGGGCCAGGTCTAACAATGAGGCATTGAAGTAACACACTAATTCGGAACCCAAGGCTAGTGGGTATTCCAGTCAGTGCTTAATTTGGGCCCGTAGTTTCCAGTGCTTGGCACCAGCACTTAATTGCTTTCCGGTGCTCGACACTGGCACTTAATTGTCAACACCGCACTTATGACAGTCTGCCACATCATGGTGTTGCTCATCTAATTTAGAAATGAGCAGAACAACGGTTGTTTATGAATATAACATACTTTAAAAATTACTAATATCTGCCTCCACAGCCCTTCCTTGAGCTTTGGGGACCTGGAATAATCTGAACTATTGCACTTGCAGGCGAGAGAGAGGTTTAGTTGTTGTTTTGGCAGTGATGACGGGGCGATGGGTGGTGCAAGCTTCAGTGGCCTCCTGGTCAGGGCACTTATTATTTTACAAATTAAGCACTTATTCCAGTGGGTATTCATTATTGATGGACTTTGGGAAAAGTCTTGTGGTCCCAAGGAAATCATGCAGCACATTTGCTCTCGTTTCGTTGTGGTCGAATAGATTAATAGGAGTTAAGGTTAGACCATTAGTGGGGGTTACGTGAGTTTTTGCAAATGGTTGGTGAGTCAATAGATAGGGTAGAGGAGATTAAGTACTGTTAGGTTGCAGTGAAATGGCTATAAAGAAGGAGAGGTTGTGGTAAGTGAAATGAGATGTTTACGATTTGCAGATATACAATAAAGAAGATTAAGGGACACAGGCATGTGACTTAGAGTTGGCCATACTCTGACAGAAGAGGCATGCAGAAGGTCGAGGCAAGAAACTTCATTCAAAAGAAAGAGAAAGGGAACAAATGAAAGTTTTAAGTCAAGCTCTGATTTTGATGCAGGGTTTTAGCAAAAAGTGGAGGGGAATTTTGGGACAGCCAGCAATGTGAGAATGTAAAACTATAGAAAAAAAACTGTAGAAAGAAAGCATTTGCATCTGAGATAGTGCTATCTTAAGTATTTGGATAGGCACTAGAATCAGACCAGTCCTCCTTACAAAGCAATGGGTTCTGTACATAAGGGGGTTTGTAATTAGGCCAGGGTAAATTGGTTGCAAAGTATTTAAAAATTGCCAAATTTCTCCATCCTAATGTCCTACTCAACAGTGCTGGAAAATCAGGCTGCACTTCCCAGGAGCTGTGCTCTTAAGGTCCTCTCGAATGTAGAGGGACTTCAGTGAGTGTCCTGGGGGACCTTCCTGAAACCAGAGGTCCCCCTAGGCACTCTGAAGTCTCCCAGGCCATCTAGGGCAGTGAGAACGTTCCAGCAGAAGCACAAGTCCTCTTTTTGTTTAAAAGAATAGAAACCATTAGCAAATTTGGTAGTTTTTCCCCCCAAAAACTGTACAAAGATGTGATCCGCAAACTTTGCAAGTCCGCCATGCAGTATTTATACTGAAGGTGAGAGAGAGGTGAGAGGGCCCAGGCCACAATTTGTGGAGCACATGTTCCAAATTGCAAAATAGTTGGACTAAGGAAGACGGCTACAACAGAGAGTAAGGGACGACGTTACACAATAGGGAGGGAGAGGAGGTATGCAATGTAACTGGTTGGGTGAAGGGAGAGGGAACGCACGGGTCCAGGAGGGAGGAGGCGTATTTCTTTTTATGGTTTAGTATGGCATCAGTGCTTCATTTGAGCCGATGGTTTCGGGTGTTCGGCACCGGCACTTAATTGGCAACACAGGCACTTATAACAGTCTGCACATGGGGGCGCTGTTTGTCAAATGCAGAGATGAGCACAACAACAGTTGTATATTAATCCCATATACATTAAAAACAATGAATACCTGCCAACTAGGCCACTCTTAAAGTTTTGGGGGCCTGGGATGGTCTGAAGTGTCAGACTTGTAGGAGTGTGATGACAAGTAGTTGTGCTGGTACTGTTATTGCCAAAGTAGGCAGGGGCAATCGGTGGTTTAAGTTACAATGCCTCCTGAAGAGGGCCCAGGCACGTATGTTTTTACAAATTAAGCACTGGCGCATGGTTATACTTGGAGGCAGTGTTTAATTTAAGCAGGTGGCTGTAGGTTTGGCCCACCGGCATTCATTTTTGAGGACGGCACTTATATTTCCTCAGCAGACTTTGATCCAGAGCAAGAGAGGTAAAAACACATAAGGGGAAAGCAGAATGAGGAGAAAGACGGAAAAACAGTGACAAAGGTAGAAGGCAGAGTTGATCAAGAACTGTCGAGTGAGATAAAAAGGAAGGGAGTGTCTGGGGTGAATTAAAGAGGCATGTGTTGGAATCCAGCCTGCACAACCTTGGTATTCGGCACCCCGACCGTCGATGGAGCTAGCTGTGACCTTCTGAGCACAACTTTGGGCCCTGACACTTATTCTTTTACAAATTAAGTACTGCTTAGAAATAGGTGGCCCAGGAACTTAACAGGGTAACATGGAGAGGTGTGCCAGGGCCAACCCATGGCTCTGGCTTGTCTTAAAGAGCCCGTGCATCAACAAAGCAATGAAAATATTTGGCATGTAAATCATTCAGCAAACATCAAGTAAAAACATGATAAAAGTCTCTTCAAAATTCAAACAAATGCGATTCTTTAATATGTGGAATGGTTTCAGTTTAGTACATCAGATTGTATCACTGCATTGAGAAGATTTTATTCAAAGTAATAGTTTTTAAAAACATGAACTTAAAAACATTCATGCCCCTGTCCTGACTCCAATGTCATTAGTGAATCGAGGCAAGTTAGTTGTCATGTGCATTCAATGCGAGACCTAGATTCTTATGATATATAGATGAATATTATAGTACATTAAATCACACGAGGTTTTTTTGTACAGTGCACCTCCGTAACGCACATATTTGAAGACGCTTTCATATATGATAATGACAAAAAACGAAGCTTGGTGAAATAATATATCTGTCAAGGATCACACAAATTGGTGAAGCAGGGGAGCCAGAATTAAACTTAGGTTTTCCTATTTGTGTAGTCCAGCCACTAAACGTGCACCACCTCCTCTCGCCTGTTTGGCATCAAAGGCCACTGCTTTGAGTTCAGTTCTTGACACTTGAGGTCAGGCGTGGATGGCAGGAAGAAGCCATATGAGGGCTCTGCTCGTTTTGGGCTCCAGGGTCCAAGAGGACCTCGAGCTGAACCAGAGCCAGGCATCTGGCTCACTTCGAAAAGGCGGAGGAATAATGTAACAATCCCATGAATGCTTTGTTTATTTCCCGCCTGTTTGGGCGGTGTGCATGCATTCCCCACATGGACGAGCCTGCACGTCAGCGTTCCATTGACCAAAGGCCATATATACGTGAGACCTATAAAATAACAATCAACGGTGGTTTATCTGTCTGGTACAGCGCCTAATGTTCCTTCCTGACCAGAGCACTGGCGAGGAAACTGACACAAATGAGCCCTGTCTCCAGACAGAAACCCAGATTACTCACAGGCGGGAGGGCAAACTTACAAGCACGGCACGTCCGAGGGCCAAGACGCCCTGAGTCACGCACTAGTCTGATCCTATTAGAGTTACATACATGGGCGCAGGAGGTCGGAGGCATCACCCACAATAGAATTGTATGAGGGTGAGGAAACTGGTGGAGGGGTCAGTTTCATGATCAGACTGTAAGTGTTACTCTTTTTGAGTGTCCAGCACGCCAATATAGAATGGTGTGAATGAAGACAGAAATGTCTGAGCATGTGAGTTCAGAAAGGGGGGATTTTCTAAAGTTCATGTTTCATCTCCTCCAACAAATGTATTCATCTGCACAGTGTTGAGGATGCTCAATGTGTGTAAATGTTCAATAGATTGTCAATAGGCAATAACCATTCGTTCACAGCAAGCAGAACATTCTCAGAAACCTCACCGAAGTGCTCAAACTTGTTGAACACATAAAGTTGTGCACTTGTACTGCTCGTGTGCTCAACCAAACCTCAGTTTTGTGCGAGTACTTGAGTGCTTAATTTAGTACTTAAAAATGAGATGGTCAGGCTAATGAATGCTCAACTGGCCAGACTCAACTTTAGTGACGTTTGTTGAACTTAAGCAAACTAATTTGCAAGTGAAAATCTCTACCGGTGCTCATCAAGGCTCATGTTCAAAGAGTGGAAATGTCCAATGCTGTTCACAGTAGCGGCAGGTGTCAGAGAAGAGGGGAGGGGCAGGGGGAGGTGGGGTGAGACGACGAACAGCAAAAAAAAGGATTACAAAAAAGAACTTATTTGCCACCTGCAGCCCATCGCATTGCCATCTTCTGCTCCTCTAGCGGCTCCACTGCAGGCAGTGATTCCCAGACTCCCTCGCGGCCAATCCTGAAGCTGCTCTCACGCATGAGAGAGAGCAGCTTCGGGATTGGCCTGAGCGCCGATGATTTGCACTCCCAGGGAGACTGGGAGCCTGTGCTTTGCTGTCTCCAACCCAGCAATGCAACTGGGTTGGAGAGAGCATTAATGCGAATGACGGTTTGGCCGGCCTGAGATGGCCGGCTAAACTGTCATGCGCATTGATAACAGTGCATAGCACTCCCCGTAGGTGCCTGTTATTCCCCTGTCCCCTCCCCCAAGACTCCTGTAAACAAAATAAAACAATATTACATGCTGGGTTATTATTGTTTTATTTTTATTTTTTTGCACTTCTGGCAGGGGGGTGGCTCTCCTCCGCCATAGCAGGGGAGCCGCCCCTGGCTGTTCATTGTTTGGTAGGGGATTGGATTGCCTTAGGATGATGTGCAGAGGTACAGAGTTTATTTATGGCAAATGCTGGTTATATTATGAAGACGTTGCTATCCTCATTTATGCAGCACATGGTATGGGCGGTTGTACGGCAGAATTCTGACTACCAGAATATCAGAAAATATTGTGAAGGTAAGTGTATATATACATATATCTGTATATATCTATCCCAGGGCGGTTGTCTCTGTGTGGTTATAGTTAGGTCAGGGTTTCCATAGGAAGAGCATTTTTGTTTCGCTAATACCTTTTGCACCATTAGAAGAATCTTTCCCCAAACTTTCCAAAAAAAGTTCATCCACCTCAGCTCCTTGATGGAATGTTTTGCGCTGATCCGTCCAGCGGGAGTCAAGAAACAGGGGCACTGATTTCCCATGTTAATTCCTATAGGAAACTTTACCCTCAGATACAGAAGAAAGGGCTGAAGAAACCTGCACCAAATTTAGCAGAAAGTTAAAACTTTACTCAGGAAGCGTGCTTTGTGTGCTTTCGTGTAAATCCGTTCAGCCATTTTCTAGACATTCGTTTTTAAAGAAGGGTTTGGTTTGGGCACGAAAAGGTTAAATCTCTGAAAAATTTAGGTATATTTGAATTGTTGATCCTGCTGGAGTCCTGCGGTACAGAAAAATGTAAAAAATAGGAACTTCTGATTGGCCAAGGGAGCGACAGCTATTACACGACTTGGGGACTTGGTCTGCGTGCCCTGAAAAAAGGGGCCGGGGAGAGACACTCTAGGCAGTTAAGATCTTATTACCACACTTAATTTTAACATCACTTTAACCTTTCAGTTTTTCAAACATAATGTTATTTCAAGTGCTCCCATATGTGTTATCATTTATCCAATTAATTAGACAGTTTTAAAAGATCAAAACCATAAAGGATGCATTGGATTTGGCAGTAAAAGCAATCAAATATTTGATATACAATGAGCATCATTATAACAACTAAATATTGGCCCAGTTCCTTGAATACATTCTTTTCTCCTGGAGGCATATTTTCTGACCTCTTAATATATTCTTGAGAATGCCATAAGTCTCTCTTGGGGAGTACGAAAGGGTCAAATCTTCTCTTCATAAAAATGTGCTCTCCGGGAAAAGTCAGAGTATTTCAACCTCTGGTTGTAGTTAAAAGCAAAATTCTACAAGATCTTCATCAAAAGAGAATATGCCTCCTCTCTAGAGAAAAGAGACCATTTGTTTTAAGAAATGAATGCTTTCAAAATACGTTTCAGATATGGGAGTCCATTACATGTTTGTCACATTTCATTTGGAGTACTGCAAAGTGGTGTTGCAATGTTCTTCCTTAGGGAGACATAATACACTTATTAAATAAACCCTTAAAGGTTTATAGTGTGACATGTTTGTTCGGGGGGAGTGTGATATCTTGCATACCTTTGCTATAATGCAATTGTGTTTATAGTACGTCTTAATCTCTTGTATGTACTGCAAAGTGTGTTCGCTGACAAGTGTAGAACCTCTCACTGTTAATTATTGGCCAAATTTACAAATTAAGGGCCTTATCAGAACATGACAGATATCCTGTCTGCCATATTACGAGGGCCATGGGCAATAATGCACTTGCGACATGGCGGGTGGGACATCTGCCACGTTTATGATTGAGTATCTCATCCGCCAAACTCTAAATAAGGAACTTAGTCCCAATTACTCAGACAGAGAACTTCCTTCATCATGTAAGGTCATTTGCTCTCGAATTGTGTCTTTAACGATCAGTGCAGTTCATGTGACATGATGTTTTCAACTTCTTTTGGCGTGTCTGCTGGACACTCCTATTTTCCTGCTCTGTGTGCACTTGGCATCGTGAGACAGAAAGACACCTCTTCTTCTAGTAGTGCGGCTGCTGAGCTGCCTAAGTATGCTTCACTTGTTCACGATTTTGAGTATGCAGCAGGTATATAATTCCATGGTAACTAGTGATGTCTCTGAAAGGCTGGACTAGTCGAGTGAAAAGTGGATTTCCAAGTTTGTTGGGTGCGTTAGTCAATTGCCTCTGAACACTTCATTAGTGCTGGACTACACGGACACGATGACGACAGCTACCATTGTTACAGTTGGTGTCCCCGAAAGGCTAGGCTAGTCGAGTGCTGGGTTGAATTCTGAATTCACTAATATGGGATCGTTACGTAGTCTCCCCTGTAGAGCAGAGAGCCTGTTGTGTCAGGTTTGTTGGTCCATTGTTGGATCAAAGAGCATTTCCTCTCCAGAAAAGTCATGGTCAAGTGGCCAATGGAACGTTTTCTCCATTATATATTTTGAATCTCACTCAACTCATTCATGCCACTTTGCACTGCGTGGAGTCTTAAGATCATTTGTGCCACCCAATGAAGTAACAGCCACTCTGCACTTCTCCGTATGTTCAGATTCACAACCAACCCCACAAGTAGTCCTGAAATTCATCTATCCTAGATTTTCATGAGTACTTTTAGTCTCACTCAATGAGTAAGTGGCCGAAAACCAACAGGGGACTGGCAGCGAATCAATAGTTTTTGGGTTAAACCAGTAAGGAATCCACCCTAAAGCCTGTGATGCCATTGGTTGGACTCACTACGGTTAACAGCCACTTCACCCAGACAGTGGGTAATTCCAGACGTCACTTTTCTGTATGGAATAGTCTTCTCCAGCTTTTCAGAGGATGTTAACACCAGCCTAAAAATCTGTCAACATACTTTTCATGCCAGTCTTTCTGCATAACCGCACTGCCTCCTCAACCTAACCCTCTATACCTGCTTCCCAGTGAGTTTTTACAAGTACAGCTGTTAGACTGAATTTTTTTTCACTTCGTGATAGAAAGCTGAAATTTGGTACAGCCATTCATCTTTGCAATAGTAATCATATAAGGGCAAGACCCCAAATGGATCTTGCCTATGACGTCATAAAGTCTAATCAAAATCCAAGATGGCCGACAAATATCAAAAAATCATTTTAAATCTTCCAATTTGCATCAAATTTGGCACAAAAGTTCATGTGTACACGTCAGTGCATGTCGTGCATGCCCATGTTGAATCTAGACTGTGACGGCCTAAATATAAAACAAGCATTGGCAAAGCCAATGGGTCGCACTTTTAAGTTCTATAGGCTCACTCAACCGTTTTTTTCATGCTGAACAGTATCTGCAAAAATGCACAGTATCAACTAAAGAAAAAACAGGCATGATGATGCAGGCACTGGTGGTCGTGTCATTTTGTAGGCACGAGCATGCGTCATGATGGCTGTGTAAACAAAACAAAAATATGAAAATGAAGTAGCATGAAAGTGTTTTACTTAATACAGTGGAATGGCCAGTAGCCATTTGCTGCTTGGCTTTGAAAAAATAAGCTAACATTTTTTTAAAAAAGACTGCTGGGGAGCAACAGAGGAGAGTCAGGGTAGCGGATGGCTGGAGGAAAGGAAACGTAGCCCAAGGAAGGGAGCAACAAGGAAAACAGGGTGGATACAAAAAGGAAAGATCAACACAGGAGCGAGGGAGAAGCACGTAGGTGAGGGCAACATGGAGCACAGGAAGAGAAGCACACAGACAAGAGACAGCAAGACAGAGCACAAGGTGAGAGGAGCGCACAAAGGAGACAGCTGAAAAACACATGCACGCTGTGGAGTGCTTAAGCAAAAAGAAAAAGGTAGTTCCCTACAATTGATCAATGGAAGGACACAAGTAAAGAGGACTATCTCCAGGGGAAGGACCAGGCAAGTCATTGAAAAAAATGTAAGCAATGAAAGTGACAATCAGTGGCAGCTGGTGATTTTTGAAAATGGTGGACTTAATGTTTCCAAGAGTACCCACCATTATTTTCAAATTTTGCCTGAGAGTTCCCCATGTGTTAAGGATTACCTCCATTGTGCCAATGCCACCATTTTGTTCTGGGTTCCCCCCTCATACAAAGAAATGCATACAATATTCCAGTACCAGATTTTTGCCACTGATACTGCCTATATACCAAGGGTCTCCTGTATGTCAAAAATTACCTTTCAGTATTTCAGAGCCAGCTTTTAATCATTATGCCATGGCTCCCCTCTCTGAGACAAAGAATTACTTTCAGTATTCCAGCGTCAACATTTTGCCATAGGTGTCCCCTTATGTCAAGTATTACTTCTAGTATTTCAGGGCCTGCATTTTGCCTTGGGGGCCCTCCCATATGCCAAGAATTACCTCACACATAGAAAGGGGAAATAACGAGGAGAAATAAACATATTTCCTCCTGTTATGCCTCTCTGTAGTATGTGCACCATTTTGGCACAATCCCAGGTTTACTATCTTTGTTAAATCAGGGATGTGTCAAATTCGATGGCTAAATGCATGGGAATGCCATGCTCCAAACATGGAGTGCCCACCCCAACAAAATATAAGGGAAAGCAGTGCATGTCGCTGTTTTATTTCATTTCTTTACAAAGTCCCACAAGATGGCACAAATAGCCCCTTTCAAATCTCATTATAGGACTTGCATTGACTTGTGATGACTTGCGTCACACAAGGAGAACACAAGTCCTTAACAAATCTGTGCCTCGATGTCTCTGCCTGTCAAGATCAATGGAACCCCCAACACTCTCACACTGTGAGCTCTTGCTGTGTTCTCCAGTTACATTTGGACTACCATGAAGATATAGCTGGCACTGTACAGTCCCTGAATGTTTTTGCTGTTGGATCTCAGATTCTTGGACCTTCATCTGCAAATCCATTGACGACGGCGTCCCCTTCAGTTCCAGAATTTTGCTACAGGTGCCCCCCACCCCCTGCAAAGGATTTCCTTCTATATGCAAAGACCAGATTTTTTCCACAGTGGCCCCTATGTCAAAAAATACTTGTAGTATGTCAGGGCCTGCATTTTGCCATGGGTGCCCTTCCTTATACCAAGAATTATCTCCAATATGACGGCAGAGGCTTGTCACCCTGGGTGGCACCATATATACAGAATTATATTGAGCATGCCTTTGCTGGCGGCAGGTTCACAATCATAAAACACGCAAGCACACATACTCTTACTCACGCATAGTCTCACAATCACTCTCTTACCCCCTCACTCACTCTCACTCTGTCACTTACTCATTCTCACCCCCAAAAATACTCCTAATCACTGATTCTCACTGTCACCTACAACACATACTTCCCCCTTCACACTCACTGACTCTGGGCCCTGGTGCAACTGCACCTGCTGTACTACTGATATCCACGCCACTAACTCACTTCTAATCCTACTCACAATCTCCAATCATTCACTCCTACTAACATACTCACTCTTTCACTCACTCCCTCATGCTCACTTTCACTTATTCAAATGCTCTCTCAAACTCCGATTCTCACTCACTTTCACTAGCAACACGCTCACAAACACACTCAAACTCAATCTCATTTGCTCTCAATCATTCACAAACACACACAGGCACAGAGAAACAACATTTTGTACTTACCTGGTGTCCCTTACTAGCATCTCGGGGCTGCAGAGTATGAATCTGGCACTGGGCTTGGAATGAGCAAGCAATGATTCTGAGCGAGAAGCCGGACACAGCGCCAGGGCCAGGTTTATAAAAGGAAAGACACACCTCGATCCCTCTCCCAGCAACTTGATTGGACTGGAAGCTGGGACAGTGCTGGGGATCCTGCCCCTGCTGCTGTGCGGCTTCTCATTGGCCTCAGAGATGCACTGATGTATTCCCTGACAGCCACAATTTATCAGATATACTGTGCTTCCTGAGGCAAGCACTGTATGTCTGCTAAATAAAATGAATTATACCTATGTGATAGGATTGTAGTTGGACTACACCCCTCACATGCACACTCCAGACATCAACCTACAGAGCTCTGTGTGCTTAAACAACACGCTGTCAATGGATCATCGCTCAGCCCCGTTAGCCCCCTCCTGCTGCAGATGAGACTGAAACTGTGAACCTGAGCACCAGCAGCGCTCATGAAAACTTGAAAGTCATGTTTTCATGAACACTGTTCAGTTAAATAACTAGCAGTTATGGTAAGGGCCAGTAAGTGGCGCCTCAGAGGAGGCAAAACTGTGCCCTGAAGCCCCTGATAAGGAGCCCCCCTGGACTGACAATAAAGTCAAGCAATGGGCAGGCTTTAACCCCACTCTTAGTTCTTGCTAAACTGAAAATAAGTCTTTTGCAACCAGACATTTTTGCACTGTCTGGTAGGCTCGACCTAAAAATGAAGCCCGCCTTTTGTTAAGTTGCCATCCAAAGTTCCTCACAGCTACATAATTTACTTGTGAATTATTGTGGTGTTCGGTACAGTCTTTGAATCCACCCACACTTACCTCATCAGGTTCCTTGGACCAGTAATGTTATTCAGTAATGTTATTCCAAATTCTTTGAGTGTGTCTTACTGTGGAACACACAGAGCGAGTGGCAGCTGTCTCCTTCATAGCGCATGTTGTGTGCATCACGTGCTGGCACCCATTGTCTTTCACAGAATGTATTATCTGATGTCTTGGCCTTTTCCCATTGAAATAGCTGCACCAGTCTGCTGCGAACCACTGAGCCTGGCACACTGGCTCCCCCACATTTGCACTGGCTTTTGGTCAATTGTAAATGGGTTTTAAGAGTGTTACGACAGATGGGTGAATTACAACTACGAATGTGCATTGCTGTTCACACCATCACTCGCGCCAGCAGAAATCCGCAGAGAGGGGGAAGGTTTAGCTGTTTATACCTCATCCCAGCACTGGCTAGATTTAATTTTACAAATAATAAAAAGTAGAAAGGTGTAATCCTCTTCCAAAACATTTCTGCCTATAGAATGACTACAATGTTGGAATACACCCCATTGCTATTTGTAGGGGATGTTGAGAAACATGTTTTAGTTTAAATCATTTTTCTTGGTGCTTCAACAATAAGAGAACACCTACCCACTCAATGGTTCATATATACTATGTTGCAAAAGCAAGATTGCATCGTTTTCATTTACAATCATTGAAGCTTTAAACAAAACCAACTAAAGGATAACCACCATCCCGGCACCCTTAAACAAAACATGGGGGGACAGACGTAGGGAGGTGTCAAGGTATTTAACATATTCTAGTGATTTGCTTTGATTTTATATTTATAAAGTGCATACTACTGCTGAGAGGCGTCTAGGTGCTATCCACACCAAGCAGAGGGATTAACAGGTATGATAGGTTGGAGAGGAACAGAATTCATGAATAGTCCATCTTACTGAGTGAAAAGCCATGTTTTGAGGGCTTTTCTGAATACAAGCAGATCAGATGCGGACCTCAGGTGAGAGGGTAGGGTGTTCCAGAGTTTGGACGTGAAGGTGACAAACCTCCTACCCCCACCTCTCGAGCCGATATCTTGGAACTTTGACCAAATAGGCTTTGGAAGAGCAAAGATTTCTTTGAGGGATGTACCATGAGAACTGGCATTTAGGATAATCAGGTCCGGCATTGTGTAGGGCCCTGAAGACGATTCAAAGAGCTTTAAAATCAATCCTCTTCTTCATGGGAAGCCAATGAAGAGAGAGGAGCGCTTGACTTCCGGACTGCCGTCTGGGAACCTTTAACAGAAGTGGGGCCTCAGCGTTCTGAAGAACCTGAAGTCTGCCCAGGAGGCCCTTCTGTAAGCCAACAAAAAGGGCGTTGCAGTAGTCCAACCTGGACAGAATAAGAGCAGAGACCACAGTTTTCTGCAGGGCCTTGGGATTATGAAGACCGATTCTTTTGATTATTTTTAAGATGTAGAAAGTGGATGAGGTAATAGCATTGACTTGATGTTTAACAGCCAAAGTTGTGTCAAAGATTACTCCTAAATTCTTAGCCTTTGTTGCTGGAGTGGGCAAATTTCCAAGTTCCTGAGGCCACCAATTGTAAGACCAAAAGGAAACACTGGGTCCACAGAGCAAGACCTCGGTCTTCCCTGAATTCAGCTTCAAGCTATTTTCCAACATCCACTTACTGATCTGTTGCATGCAATTGGGAAATCTGGATGCTGTGTCTTGAATATTACTGGTTACTGAGACTATAAACTAAGTGTCTTCAGCATATGACACCATGGCAAACCCCAAGGATTTGATAAGTTGTGCCAGAACTATGAGAGCAACTCTGAGGCACCCCACATGGTAGCCGAAAAGAAGAGGAAACCAGATTGCCTAATGCTACTACTTGCTCTCGAACTGCCAGAAAAGATTTGAGAAGGGAAAGAGTAGAACCGCCAACACCTAGGTTCTGTAAATGAGAAATCAACAGACAATGGTCGACAGTGTTGAACGCTGCGGAGAGGTCCAACAGAATCAGAGCGGCATTACTACCATTGTCCACTGCACATCTGATCTCTTCAGTTGCGATAATCAGGGCCAGCTCAGTGCTGTGCTCGCATCTGAAACCGTAGTGAGATGCGTTGAGCAGGTGATTCTTCTTGATAAAGGAGGTAGGTTCATGGTTTATAATTTTTTTGATGATTTTTGCAGGCAGAGGAGACGTGAGAAGGGCCGGTGGTTATTATTATCACTGCATGAAGACAAAAAATATATAAATAAAAAAAATCTTACTAACCCTGTAAAAGCAGCTCATATCGCACATTACTAGCAAATCACATTTAATAGGGAAAGTGGAAAACGCCCTCCAAACCAATTGCATAATCTCCTAGTGATCTTGGAGAATTCTGGTCATCTGCAACTTCCACCCACACTGTACCGTCCATCTGCCCCCTCAACCTCGCTGGGTGCAGAGCTTTGTGAACAATCCCAGGGTGATCATTTACTTTTTCAAAGCCTTGTCTTGTTTGTTTTTTGTTTTTTTTTGGGGGTCTTTTTAAAAAAAAAAAAACAAGCAAAAATTAATTAACAGTTTGCTCACCCTTGCCACTGATACATGAATGGAGCAAATCAATAGTGCAATCTCATTACTACACGTGGAAACATCAGTAACATACGGCTAAGTAATACCCATCCGCCAAGGTACGTCGTCCCCTATGACACCTCCGGGGTTTACAGCAGATATGCAGTGAGAGGGCCCCAAATGTCTTTTGGCTTCGAGGGTCATGGTAGATCTTCTGCATAAAGTTCCAGTTGGGTCGTACAGTAGGTCAGATCCGACAGCCACTGCCTCTTAGTGGGTATTGCTCGTTTACCCCAGTGGAGAGCAACTCTCCGCCTGACCAACAAGAGAGCCACTGCCACAAATTTACGATTGACCGGCTGCAGGCCCTTGACCAGTCCCAGCAGACACACTCCAGGGTCAGAGTCTACCGGCTCCAGCACCCTTTCTGTTAGAGACCCCATAATTGGAATACAGTATTTTCTGACTGGGGTGCACAGACAAGCAAGCCAGATGTAGAAAATCGACATCTGACGCCCCACATTGCACACAGTTTGCAACTCCCCTCAGACCAAATTTGCATATATAGTAGGCGTGTAGAACATTTGGTGCAGGTACTTAAAGTGTATTATGCGCAAGTTGCAGTTGAATGTGAGCATGGAAACTCAGAAATTCATCGGGGTGTACTAAATGCGTGATGGAGCATCACCAGCGCCAGAAACCATCTATTCCATCTTCTGGGTCGCTCTTGCAGAGATAGCGCCATCTTGAAAGGCTGCCTAGCCTCTGACTCACCGGACCTTGCATCTCTGGACAATCCTGTGTTGTGTCCCGGCTAGACCACCACTTCGTGCACCCACAGCGAGGCGGTGCATTCCCAGACCTCGGAATAGCCTCACCACAAGCCCCTGAAAGGAAGCTGCGCTGGAGCCCTAAAAAAGCATAGCCATCTCCGAGCACAAAATGCTGTGCTCCCAAAAATTGCTTTATGGTGAAATACAGCATATAAAGGGCTGGGGGATCATTTATAGGGGTACATGTTTGGACTCTCCCTTTCAATATCACACACACAAAAAACAAATGTGCCCCTGTATTCTGCTCTCAAGTATGAGAGCTGGACATCCTCATTAGTGAGTAATTTACCCAGTTCAGGATGGCTGTTTGTGTCCTAGTTACTGCAAATTGGACCCGGAGGCTTTGTCCAAAAAAGATTGTGAAGGCCTCACGCCCCCCCCCCCCCGGGTGTCCTGTTTCATCATTGGTCATCCCATGCTCGCCATAGAATACTTTAGTGGTGGGTGGCCATTGTCATGGGTTGAGGGACTGCATGCAGGGGCACGTTTGGTTTTAGTGTTTGTGTTATAGTAATATATCGCACATTATAATCCAAACCCTTGTTGCGAGCTTCAAAGACTGGCAACTAATCACGAAGCCACAACATTGTTCTATCGATGGTATCTGATGGCATGATCCACCGGGGTAGAATGACCTGCAGGAATGAGATGCTGAGGTGTAAACCTGAGACACTGATACTGAATATGAATTCACTTACTGAGTTGGACTCCAGAATAACACACTTCCCTTTTACACTTAAGGCATGGTCACCTGGGAGAACTATCTTCTCACCACCTTCCCTCAGAAACAGAGATTTGGCTAACATTTTTGGAGAGGATATGCCGTATCTCAAACTAGTTTAGAGTTGGATGAGATGCCAAATGTAAATCTAATTTTATGTTGTTCAATTATGAGAGCAAAAGGGAAGGAGAACAGCCAATGGTATTCAGAAGAGTTTGAATGTGGTCACAGCAAGTGGAATGTGAGGTTTATGGACAAAATGGGACAGTAAAATGAAGCTTCTAATGCCACAAATATGAAAGTGATTATTTAATTAATCCATGTCACCATTAGGAACGCAAATGATTTTGAACTCGAAATGAAGGGAAGGTATTTTGTACTCCAGCCTTCCCCGGAGAGAGTGGATTTTTTTCCCCAAAAACTTTTCTTCCTCATGGGCGGGCCTATTTAGAGGTTAAATATGGTGGATTTCTACTGTGTGTTGATTCTATGGAGGAAGGTTAGCTGAGGAACAATCCAGAGGGAGCCAGGTGGGAGCATTTAATTTTTAACTTGTTAAGGACACATGTTAGCCCCTGCTGTGATAGATGTAGCAGGGGACCATCATCTGACAGTGGCATGGTGGAAGACTATCAGCTGCGCCCAGACGTGGGTCCCTTGCTCACTTTGCCACTGGATTCAAGCTAGCCTGGCTGATGAGGTCAGTTAGGCCGAAACCGGTTCCAGGATGCTTGTTTCCGGTCCAGGGAGGACATGGCTTGGCAATTTGGGCTGGACTGTTCCCATGAGGCACAGGGTCAAGACTGATTCGCATATAGCTGTGTCTGAACTGGGGTGGCGAAGTGAGCTAAGGAACAATGATGGATTCAACCCAGATCTGTGACTGGGGGTGAGTGTCTGAAACGTTTCAGCGCTCCGTCCATTATCTCCTTGTGTTTGCTTTGTTCGCCCTAAGTTGGCAGGGTATGCCCGGATGTGGGTCCCTTGCTCACTTTGCCACTGGATTCAAGGTAGCCTGGCTGATGAGGGCTGTTAGCCCGAAACCGGTCCCAGGATGCTTGTTTCCGGTCCAGGGAAAACATGGCTTGGCAATTCGGGCTGGACTGTTCCCGTGAGGCACAGGGTCAAGACTGATTTGCATATAGCTGTGTCTGAACTGGGGTGGCGAAGTGAGCTAAAGAACGATGATGGATTCATCCCAGATCTGTGACTGGGGGTGAGTGTCTGAAAAGTTTCAGCGCTCCTTCCATCATCTCCTTGTGTTTGCTGAGAGTGAATCTCTGCTACTGTGGGTATAGGATGGTTATTTCAACAAACTTGTGTACTAGATGATGACATTTCAGCTACTGTGCCTATTGTACACATGACCAGCAGTACCCGCGCCCACATCCACTGTGGGACATCTAGGATAGCAACAGCGGCATTGAAAGGGTTGAATGGTCCATGATGCAATAAAAGGCAATGGACCCTCTGACCTTGTGGGCAGTACGAGACAACCGTAATCGGGATGCACTGCCCCCTCATACCACTGGACCCAGTCGCCTCTGCCCTGCTGCATTAATGATAGCTAGTCCCTGGGTGGATCCTCTGATGTGACAGTGGATCCCAAGAAGCCACAACATGAGTTTTCAACAGAGGAGAAGGGACCAGTAAAGCAAGTTGTTATGTAATTCTAACATGTTTCAACCCTCTGTGAAACTTGTTTTGCCACCATGCGATTATTGAAAAAAGCATTTCCTTGGCTCCTCTCTACTTCTAGGAAAAACCCTAGTTCAGGCCTTAATCACAAGTCATCTTGACCATGGAAATGCTCTACTTGTTGGCGCTAATGAAACTTTACTGTCTAAACTGCAGGTGTTGCAGAATACTGCAGCCAGACTTGTGTGCAATCTCCCGTCTGGTTCTCCCACTGCTCCAATACTACACTCTCTGCGTTGGCTGCCTATTAGGAAAAGGCTCATCTTTAAGATGTGCTGCCTTACCTATAAAACCCTGGATTGCAATGTCCCAACCTACCTACAAAATAGACTCAGATACTATCACTCAACCAGATTGCTGAGATCCACAGACAAAGCCCTACTTGAAAATTCCACTGATCCGTACATCGAGATTTGGTGGGAGGTCTTTCTCCTACCTGGCCCCCTTCTACTGGAATAAACTACCCCTACCAATTCGCATGTGTACAGAGCTGGGGAAGTTAAAAAAAACAAAAAACTAAAGACATGGCTGACCAGAGCAGGGGCCAGGGGGAGGAGTGGTGAGCACACTCAGTGTGCATGACGGTTTGGCCGGCCGTCTTGGTCCGGCCAAACAGTTCTGTGCACTTTGCATGTTCTCCACTGGCTGTATTGCACAGCCTGGGTGGAGAACATGCACAGCCTACCAGTCCCTCTGAGTGCTGAACCACAAAGCTCAAACCAATCCCAATGCTGCTGTAACATAGCGTTGTGATTGGCTAAGGGAGACTGAGAGCCTGTGTGCTTCCTGGTTCCTGCTCCTGGAGTCAACCGAAGAGCCAAAGAGGACTGAGAGGCGGCGGCCGCCCTGCAGGTGTTTTTTCTTTCTCTTTCATTTACCCTCCCAACCCACGTCCCCCCCCACCTCGCCACCCCTGTTAAGTGCCGGCCGCTACTGACCATAACATAACATAACATAAGGTACAGGGTGTGAATTGACTGACATCCTTTGTGAATGTGTTACACGTGCATGCAAGAGCTTCTTCCCACAATGTACCAGGCCATCAAGGGATGGAGGAAGAGAAGAGACTGGAAAATGCTGTTGATGAGCAGCAAGTCATCCACTGACTAAAAGAAAAGTAACATTCATTCATCCTGCACTCACACATTTGTGAGCAGGTTAATACAATGGTGAGATTGACTCAGTTTCTGTCCGATTTGTGTTATTCTTCAGCAAAAAAAGGAGATTGCAGGCTTTCCAAGACCACATTTATCATAACAAATGCACATGTGCGCCATTCTGTACTCCAAGAAGATGCTAAGTATCTAGGAAGAAATCAAATTAATTACATTCAGTGACACAACATAATTTGATTGGAAACCACGAGCGTTCAGCAACAGGTTCAAACCAAGACGATCACAGAGTATGCCTTTCATCATTGTACCACTGCCAAGGTAGGATAAATGCCATTACACTTCTTCAAGAAAGTCTTCTTCTGATTGGGGTGGTCCAACGCCCTTCTTGGCCCACATCTCTGTAAATTCTCCTGTAAATTTCAGTATGGCCTCGGTTGATGGTCAACCACATGAACTAAACATTGCCATTTGCACTGTCTTGAGGAAACTTCAGAGTAGCCGATGAAATCCTCACATTTTAGCACAATAACGCCAATTCCTCTTAATTTGAGCACAAGACAGTGTTAGAATTGCAAAGAGTGATACATGATGTAATACTCGTTCCATAGGAGGACAAAGTTAATCTATCTCGGGCAGTATGGTTGCAATTGCTCCTTTGGCCTCTGATACGACAGAGTGATGCCTGTCTCCATTCTCGTCTATGTTCCCAGCACAGACATAGTGCTAGACCTGGTGTCGCAACTTGTAAACAAGAGAAGTTCCCTCAACCTTCTCGTCCTACAGTGAGCATCAGTTACCTAAATCCTTCAGTATATAAGAGCTACTACGTGCTGGTGTAACTGATTACTGAGACTTTCTTGTTGGGTGTGCTTACCTATATTTGAGACCATCCTAAAAACCCTACTATTATACTCTGCATTCATATCCAAGTGCCTCCACTTCGTCAAACTTACACCTGACAATGGAGAAAGCCATCTGTACAATTACCTACAAAGTCCTTACACACACTACAGTGTAGCTACTCAGACTTTGGATGTTCACTCCTCCAGTTTTACTGAACTTTAAACATATTTACAGGAAACCAGCATCTTACCCATTCCGCAGATGCCGTTTTTTTCTCCGTTAGTCTTAGAGTCCCTGATCTCTCCTCCAGAGTACCTAAATTGCTACTTTGCAAGTTTTAATCATTGTATAATGTGTTTTCTTTTATGGATATGTTTTATCTGAATAAAGTTATGATGTACCTAAAGGAATGAAGGGGGATATTATCAACAAACCGCGATAAGCGTCCTTTTTTATCGCCGTCGAAACCCGGATCTTATCGCCGTGGTAGCGACGTATTAACAACGCGCCGCTACCCAGCGATAGCACCAATTCCCGGCGCTAATGGACGGCGATATATCCTGCGCGACGGCGAGAAAAGAATTCACGCTAACCACAGAAAAGTCGCGATGGGCCAATTAGCTCTAAAATCGGCCGGAAAATTGGCAGCAGGCCTGCATGTCACACGATTCAAGCGCCAAAATGCACTATAAAAGGCCTACAAGCAGGAAAAAAAACAAAAAACAAAATGGAGAATACAACAGATACCAGAAGAGACATGGAGGAAGCTGGGACAAGTGCTGAGCCTACAAACAACCCCCCAGGTAGCCAGGAGGACCAGACAGAAACCCAGGATAAGGCCAAGAGGAAGAGGAACCCCAGGTTCAGTCACCAGGAAAATCAGGTCCTGTGTGGCCTGGTGGCTGAACATCAACAGGAGCTATTTGTCAAACGCACAGTGCCATTGTCAAGAAAAAAAGAAATATGGGAGGACATTACGGACAAGGTGAATGCTGTTGGAGAGAGGAAGAGGAGGACAGTGGACGAGGTCAGGAAGCGCTGGAATGATAGTAAGAAAAATACCAAGGAAAAAATAGCAGCCAACCGGAAGGCAGCAAATGCGGCTGGAGGTGGGAGTCCAGTGCCCCTGCTGGAGCTGGATGAGACGAAGGAAATGGTGGCCCAAGTCATCACTGATGAAACGGTGGTCGGAGTGCCGGGTCAGGATACTGCTGAATGTGAGCAGACACAACCACAGGGTGAGTACCAACCATGGAGTGGGTGGATGGGGGTGGATGGGCACAATGGCACTCGTGCACAATAAATTGCATTGCATACCCACAATTACTGTGGATCAGGTCCCAGATAGCCCTGTGCATGGTGGCATGGACACATATCACCTGACAACCAAAACATTGCAAGACACATATTGCCGGGCACACAGACTTTGAAATGTCACCGAAAAGTCAGCCAAACACAGTCCAGGTACAACATCAGACCACAAAATAAGGGCAACATCAATTAGCAAAGTGCCACATCACCTAGAGATGCGGAGGGCTGGCAAAATGCACACCTTGCATCATCAGAACCCATATGCAATTCATCAGCACAAGGCAGCATCTCCCAGACGCCCAAATGAGCATGCAGTGTGAATGTGACAGATCACGTGCACCAGTAAGCATGCCAACAAGCTCAGCACACCTGCAACATTGCGCATGTGTCTGACTTGTGTGCAAGGTCGTGCATGGCCATCAAGGGTGACTTTGATGGCCATACACAACCTTGCACACAAGCCAGACACATGCGCAAAGTTGCAGGTGTGTGAGCTTGTTGTTGGCATGCTTACTCGTGCACGTGATCTGTCACATTCACAATGCATGCTCATTTGGGCGTCTGGGAGATGCGTCCTTGTGCTGATGAATTGGATATGCGTGGTGATGAGGCAAGGGGGACATCGTGACAACTTCATGCATCGCCAAGCAATATGCCCCCTTGCCCGTTCATGCAATGCAGTTCTGCGTACAGCAAGTGAGAAAGCATCTAGTGAGTCTGCATACCGGCAACACGTGCAATGTCCCAAAAAAGTGACCATGTAGGCCGATGGCTAAAATAGTCATATGACTAAATGCACACACATAGTGAATACATAGTGACTGCAGCAGGGAGGTTTAAGGCAGTCACGTGTCTATACAAGCGTATGACCCTTGAGAAGCTACCCCCTTTGGACATACTTAAGTACAAATGGGAGGTTGACGTAGGGAGAGAGATTCTGGAAAGGGCTTGGGCTGAGATAGTGGAGTGTGCGTGGAAG
The DNA here is from genome assembly GCA_963921515.1 of Calotriton arnoldi. NCBI lineage: Eukaryota > Metazoa > Chordata > Amphibia > Caudata > Salamandridae > Calotriton > Calotriton arnoldi. Next base: position 1,259,096 of record CAWUFW010003005.1, on the reverse strand, counting down.
AGCACCAGGAATGCCCGCTTTCAATTGCTCCATTTCTATGTTTTACATCGTGCTTACCTCACACCGGCAGAAATCAAAACATATTTTAACACTGACTCAGATGAATGCCCGAGGTGTCGGGGTGAAGGGGCAGACTTCCCTCGCATGCTTTGGAAGTGCCCGCTCCTGGCTACTTACTGGAATGACGTACTTGCACTATTGAAGGTAGTGACGGATAGGGAATTAGATATGGCATTGGGGACTTGTATACTGCATTGGTTTCCCCACACAGCTAAAACTAAAATCACCAGCAAGTTTATAGATATGGGACTGGTGGTTGCCAAGAGAGAAATCACGAAGCACTGGAAGGCTAGTGGGCCCCCGAGCTTAGATCGCTGGAAGAGAGAGTTTATCAAATGGGCGGACTGTGATGGAATGGTTCGTCTACAATTGGCAAAGAGGACGGGGAGTGATAGAGCACTCGAGGCAGCTAGAGTATGGGGACACTTGGTGGGACTATTAAAAGAACCAGACGCTGAAAGTGATGATGACGCTGACCCGGGAGAGCTGGTGACAGGGTAGGCCCCCTATAGCGCGTAGAAGTAGCCAGGCGCCCCCATTAGCGATATGCAAGATACGTGAATCCAAAGCGGCAGCCTGCACAAGGTTCTATTGTTTACCTTTTGAAGATCACTGATCACGCATTACTAGTGGTTATCGATGAGTGCAGAGTAATGGGGGATGTAACATGCCTGGAGGGAGGGGGGAGGGGAATTTAGGGTATGGATAGATTTAGTAGGAATAGTTAAGTTTCTTATTCTGGGACCCATTGAGCATTGGACATTACTCCCTTTGTTACATGATTCTTATTTTTCAAGGACATTGCGGAAACGTGCCTTAAGGTTGAGCTGAGATCCTCTGTTTGTACAATTGTATATTACGATGAGGGGAGGGGGACTAGGTTTGTGATTTGAGAGATGTTAATGCCCTGCTTCATAAAACTTAATAAAGTTTGTTTAAAAAAAAAAAATGACTAAATGCACACATGCTGCAGTCTTTACTCATGGGGCAATGGTATGCAATGAGCAGGGGGGCAATACCTGCAACACCACGGTACGTGTACAATGCATATCAGCAATGTGTCTCACAAAGCTGTACTGCTTTACTTGTTGTTGTGACAAACTCACACAACAACAATGTCCCCGTAAAGAAGTATGCCAAACAAAGTATGACAACAAGCAAGGATAGCAAATTTGCCACAAACAATTAAAAAGCCCCAAATGGCACACTCAATCATAAGGTCAAATTTCACTCATCCACCTCCAAGTGTACACATCTGCCATACTGAAAACAGCATTCCACCTCTGTCATCATTTGAGTTGGCCATCACACGATCATGTGCATGTAAACACATATGTTTGGTAAGTCAACTGTGCCAGTGAACAAACATCCAGTCAAATCATCACACACACGCAAAGCCAGGCCTTGAATATCTGGAACCAGGACAGCATGTATCATCCATGTCAGCAGCTGCGTGGCACATACACAAATACACATCACCATGCCATTTGCATCTGTTGTGAGGGTGGCACTGACAAGGCCTGAGCAACATAAACACGCATCTGAGAATCAACATACGCAAAATCCTGTAACGCACACCAGTAGTGTCCCGTCTAGGGCGTGCTGCCGGACGGTGATGTGGGGCAGGGGAGGGGCAAGGTGGGGTGTAGTAAACACTGGAATACGGATGAATGCAGGTAAGTATACATTTTTAAATCATTAAAACGGATTCATTTGCGCGCACTGCATTGCCAAATGCGATGCAGGTCGCCCAACGACATCCTTTTTATTGTTTTAAATGTCTACTTACATGCATTCATCCGTATTCCGGTGTTTACCACCCCCCACCCTGTCCCTCCCCTGCCCCACGTCACCGCCCGGCAGCATGCCCTATACGGGACACTACTGCCACACACACACCACATGTGGGGTCAAAGTTGCGGGTAATGTGTGTTGACACCGTCTGAACAGACAGTAGCAACTATTGCAATACATGCTGCACCACACTCAGAATGGGTAATCAAACAGAAGTGCAGTAAGCAATACATGCAAGATTAAACATGACTGACAGAATGCACACAAGACAAATCACAATAGCCAAAGCTACATAGATGCACATGTGTCCTACATAGTGCAGCCACGTTGAAAAAGCAAGTAGGCTCTCATTGCCAATGTGCCAAAAGGGTGCCCTCCTCACACATAACTAATCTCACACAAAACACATGCACATGTGCAGTACCCTGCAAAGCTGCAGGTCTGTGAGCCACACTGACAAGGCAAGTGACGGGGCATGATGAATAGCATCCCTGCAGGACAAACATATTTACATGGTGCAGGACATCTCACTGATGTGGCGGAGTGTGGACCACCTCCTTAAAGGAGCAGGTCACACTCTGACACATCCTTCTGTACACACAACCCCTGATGTGACCCAGACTTCTCATGACCTACTATGCACAAGTGTGTCAACTCTGGCCAAGACACATGGTCACCACAGCTTTCAACATCTCTGCATTGTACATTCACAGAAGTCAAAGGGTCATTGCCTGAAAGGGACGAGGGGCAGTAAAACAAAAGCAGCAGGTGCCACTATCAAACAATGCAGTGCACACACATACAAATCTGAGTACATCAACATTGACTACTAGGTGTTACGAACTGCATCACTCACACAACTGAACAGAGGACACAACAGGTAGCGCTTGTGTGTAGACACTGTCCAAAAACAATTTTCATATTGGTAAAATGTGAGATGACAATGTACAAGTACAAGCTCACATCCGTGATGCCCTTGAAATAATCACCATCCTGCTAAAAATAAGCATCTCATCCAAAACAGTCAGAATGTACAGTCTCCCGCAGTCTGTTTGTAAAGTAAACAAATGCATGCTCCTACATGTAACACACTGTTAAACTGTATCTCCCATACCAATTGCAGAGGGAGAGACAACACCTCCTGGACGGCGGAATGACCCACCCCTCACCGTTGACTTGGACAATCACACCACCATCAACCAGGAGGAATTCCTACAGATGCTGGACTCCCTTGACACACGATTTACAGGAGCAGGGCAACCCAGCAGCATTGCGCCAGCCCCAACCCCTGCACAAACCACCCAGCAGCAAGCACCTTCCACCACAGCTGCCTCCCAGGACCTTGACGACCCATATCAGGCTTTTCACCGCCATGTGCTTGAGGTCCATTGGGAGACGCGTGACCAGGTGCGGGTGGGGTTTGAGAGCCTGACAGCCAAAATGGACGACATACGTGGGTGTCTGAGTCCCATCTGGGACCACATGCAGAGAATGACAGACATCCACATCCCGCTCAATGCTCTACAACGCTCCCTGGATGACATTGCTGTAGTCCTGACTCGGAGACTAGACCAACTGTCTCAGCAGGGTGGCTCCAGTAGTGTCCGCGCAGATTTGTCCAGACTTGCCCGGATAATGGAGAGCAGGGAGCGGAGGGAAGAACAACAGATGGCTGCCACGGCTGAACACCAGTGCAATGTAGCTGGGATCTACCAGGCCCTGCATCTGCTAGTCACCTCAGTGCTGCCCCAAGGTCTGGTGCCAATAGTTGCTGCTGCTGGCGGCTCCACATCCTCAGCTCCGCCCCCTGATGTGTCCGTGCCTCAAAGTGCTGCACCCACCAAACCACCACCCACATGTGAGCCACATGACACATCAGAGGACGAAGATGAGGATGATTCCGCCATAATGGTAAGGAGAACACAGCGCAAACATTGACGCCAAAAGGCCTGTCTTACCTTGGTTCAGTTCTTACTATCATGCCACTGAACTTCCTCTTCCATTGTCTTCCAATGTCCTCCAACACTCACCTTGGATCTACACATGGACTTCCATATCTGTTTTTTTCTTGACAATGACACTGCAAACTCCGCCTCTTCCCTTGGATCCTTCACTCCCAAAGGACTCTGTCTGCCCCTCTAACGGGCATCCATGCAATGTTGGGTTGTATGGGCAAGTACTGTTCCAGTCTTCCCCCTTGTACTGTAAATAAAATTATCCAATTCACACAGATGCGTGTTTACATGACCAATCAAGTATTGAACTCCGAAATAATAATTCATGGACTGTGAATCCACAAGAAGGTCCACCAAGGGAAATACAAGCAATGTACATGTGTTACCTGACATGGATAGGCAGTGAGATGAGCCTGTATGTGTAAAATTGCTGTGCCCTCATTGATCAGATACCACAATCTAGCAATATACTAACTTTTACCCACGTCCATTGAGGAAATAGGCATGTGTGATTAAATGTACCAGTCTGTTTCAGGACACAAGTAGTGTCACCCTGAACAATTGCAAACCATAATCTCCTGGCATATCTACTTACACTCAACATGGTGTACAAATCTTGTTGTGATGTTGCGCATTGCATATCACATCCCTAGATGTTGCCCACCAGATTCACATTGATGAGGAGACCTAAGGGCACATGTCTAACATACATATATGGAACAACAAAGTCTGCCTCACTGAAGTGTAGTTTACAATAGTGACTATAGCCAAAGTGCAAAGCGTCAGTCAGCCCCTACCTGTGCACAAACAATGCCTAACAAATTTGGAGCCCTCTCATGCTGTGCCCACTGTGAGCATATTGGCCAATGTGTCTACGGATGTCTGTTGAACTGCACTTAGCATATAGTCTGATTCAGTGGCAACATTCCAAGGGTGTCATCACAATGAGCCAATGCCAAAAGTAACAGCTGGGACGAGTGCCCATGACACTGTCGGTACAGGGAGCTATGCAACATGTCACCACTTGTGTGCAGCAGAACAGTGTGCCTGCAACAAAACGTCAACTGTGACCAAAGCATAACTTAACTAATTATGGCAGTCACAAAAGGAAGATAGTAGAAGTTAAGTCAGTATACCTAACAGTGCAACTCCTAAATAACATTTGTGAATAACCTCAATTGTAAAGTCATAACTCATTTTCACCTAACTCATGTGATTCACAAACACTGTTGTGCCATGTGACGTTACCAATGGACACACAAATGACCTACATCATGCATGGCATGGAGATTGAGCTGCCATGCACAGGGACATGTAAGGCAAAGCAAGCTGATACCCTGGCACCACGCATCAAGTGTGCCAAGGTCTGTGCAATGTAGATGGACTCAGAGCCCGGAGCATCTGATATGCATGTGTTAGACGCTATATGTGTTACTCGGTGCATGCATCCATATCCATGATGGATAACTGTAGCAACTTCTATGTACTCACAATGCAATGTCCCTACGTTGTGCTGTAAATTTGCAACAATGTGCAGTACAACCCTGTGCGTCACACTTAAGATGTAGAACGTCACAAAAAAAAGGCCCTAGACTAAGCCGTAAACCATACTTGACAATCTCTCAGCCATGCAAGTTCACTGTGCTCACATCTATGGTATCCTGACACAATCCATCCTGCTAAGTAACAGGTCATGACCATAGTTACACATTCAAGGATTTGGCCAGTGACGGTATGAGTTGCATACAATGGAACAAGCCCCACTCCCCCACATCATCCCTGACGTAAGTGCAAGCAGAAAAATTAAATAACATTATTTATTGAACAATATAAAATATATAAATTCCCTACACTACCACTAATAACTAATACTAACACTAAATCTAAACTAACTATAAATATTTAACTTAACTCAATACCCTAACTATTCCTAAACACGCAAAAACATTTACGACATCAACCCCCCACCCAAAGGAAAATGAAACTTATCCCCAAATACCATGACATTGTAAGAATAAATATATGTACTTAAAAACTACCACTACTAGGCCTACTCTAAAACTACTCTACCTAAAACTTACAAAACTTCCCGAACACTAGCCAACACTAAAACATAAACATTGTGGCGAGGGGGATGGGGGCCAACATGGGGAGGAATCACTCGAGTCCAAGGTGTGTCCGGATGTCATGCAAGTTCCTGTTAAGGTACAACAATTCTCCCCGAATGTCCAAGAGCAAGGAATTGTTCGCAGCGATCATCCTCCTGTCCGTGGCATTAAAATGCTCCACGTGATCCGCAGGTGCAGGTGGTATTGGCACCTGGGCGGGTGTGGTCGGAGGGGGAATGACAGGCTGAGACACCACACTGGCACCAGAGGGTACGGGGATGGGCTGGCTGCCGGTTCGTCCAACATCCTGCAACGCATTCCATGTTCCTGCCTTTCTTTCGTTCCGATACCTCCTCGCCATCTGTCTGAAACCTTTGGCAACCTTCTTGACATGAAGGTACCGGTCCTTGGCCACCTGGAAGGCATGTTGCTCCGCTGGTGTCATGTTGTCTGTAAAATATAATCAATGTCAATTTCAGTACTTCAGACTATGTCAATGTTCAACATTAAATCTGTATTCAAAGATTAAATCAACATGGGAGCCAACACACCAGGGTAACTATGTGAAGTCAGAGACTGACCTGGTCAACCAAATCTTGCATCATGAATCATTCACTACATGCTGTGGAGACTGACATGACAGTGCATGTCATGGGACATGTACTGTCACAACAAAATGAGACCGACACGGTCAAAACATGGCACCATTGGACACCCTGACTGCGGTTGACATGTACAAATGTTTGGAGGAGGGAGGCATTAGCCCTCCGTGTACAGAACCACCCTCATCCTGTCCTGTGACACACTGCTGCATCTTATGTACAATGCACATGTGCAGCCCTGTGTGTCCACCAGCAACTGTGTGCAGGTCATCAAGTCAGCGCCAAGACAGGCACTCTTGCACAAGAGTGCAAGGGTGTCTGTGTGCAGGTGTGCTTGTCAATCTATTGTAAGGTCACCCTACATGCACAGGAACAAGACTGGGACAGCCCTACTCACACTTTCAATCATGCAGCACACATGGAAACATGTTTGGTGTCTGAACGCTTACATTGACATGATGCGCTGTTCCTCACTCCACCATTACTATACAATTTGTGATGTTTTGCCACTGAGAGGGGGAGACATCATTTCACCAAAATTGTCACTCATGCATGTCTTGTAACCGCTAACCTCACTCCGTAGTAAATAAGAACACGCATGCCTTTACAACGCAAACTGTTACAATGCATTCAACATTGTAACGGCACCCTGGGGTCATGAGCGTTGTGTTATTGTTATGGCTAATGCTTACACACAGATAGTGTCGTTGAGGCCTGCATTGTTAAATCTATGGGACTGCAAATGATGCAGAGCTCAAGCATGTGTTAAATGTGTGTGGAGTAATGTCACCAATTGTGACAGAGGAGTATGTACACCTGATCCAGAGTCAAGCATGGAATGTCCCCACGGACACAGCCTGGCAACACCATTGCAGTGCACAAAGATGCAATTGCAATTAACATGCACATCTTTGATATGTGTTTGTGTAACGTGCCATTGATATGTTTGGCTCTCAGCTACACACTGCCACTTCTGTGAAGCTGCTATGCAGCATACATAAGAAATCACTGTTCCAACATGTCTGTGAGCTAGCACGCCCTGAAAAGCACTGCCTCCTTGTGCACAACGTAACACCCACTGCACGCCCCTTTGACGATAAACACAGCATGAAAGTGTGCCTTATTGACAAGGCAGCGTAACTCAACATCGGCAATAAGCCGATGACCCAATTGCCAACACAACTTCAGTGAAAGTGACGCATTGGCGGCATTAGGGGATTGAAAATATGCCCCTCAATTGAAATGGGTATCACTGACTGTTGATGGGCAAAGTCACAACTGTGAATCAGATGCATTGCCCCACCTTCACCTACCAATTTGGACACAAATCTGACTTACACAATGCATCTTCACATTGTGGGTAAGGGACATGCGATACACACTCATACTGCTAATCAACAAAGTGTAGCATTTGTAACAGACATTCATGACACCGCAACATGACAATATTTAATGTCCATACTCACCAGTGGCGTGTGGGTCCCTGAATCTGTCTATGTCCCCCTGTGTAATAGGTTGACGACCATCTGTGAGACAACAAATGTAAACATGTGTTGTTACCAGACGTAAACAAACGTCACATATTCCTAATGAAATTCATTACAGTAACTGAGAATGCAACATAACTGTGGTGTTGCCTTTCATGTTGGCCACATGCCTGTGACTACTTTGACTGCCATTCACACAAGACCTGTGAATGCAGAGGCGGACCACACAATACATTACTGCTGGCAGACATGCACATATGAGTCGTGTGACACAATGTCAAGGCCCCATTTCTACACGGCCATGAGATAAAACTTGCTCTGCGTACGATTGCATCTCTGCAGATTTAAAAAGGCAGTTACACAGAGATTTTTGGGGTATGACACTCTGGAGATGTCCCATTTCCTTTGTGTCTTTTGACACCTCAAATTCATACTCCCACATAAACCATGTACAGGGGCAGCGTAGCTACGGTTCCACAAGTTATGTAGGACTGCAATTTTCACACTAGATTCTGGCCAGCACACAGCTCACGCACACAATGACTTGGATTGTACATGTATAGTCACCCTTACTGTACACAAACATACGTTATTCTGCACGCAGGTTTTGCACAAGTGTGCCAGTTTTGGCACCACATTGCTAAGTGTTGATCCAGCGCAGTGGGTCAACCAAAATAGCCCCCTATGCTTGTCGACATGGTGCAGCATTGTGCCTCTGATGTGACCACATCATGTGTAAACACATTGCACCTCACACCTCACTCAGCAAATGTACTGCAATTGGAGCCCTACTTAATGACGTCCGCTGCGGGGACAGACGAGCAAGACCACTGACTATCTGTCAGTGAAATTGCTCTCCCACCCTCGTAGCTCCACCATTGAATGAGGCCTCCCCCAAGCACATGCACTCTCTAGTGTGAGTGTTTGAAGCCCTCCTCCACCCGCAGGTTCACCTGCGCATCAACCCTGGTGGTCCAGTGGACCTCTGACTCCCGCTTTCGGCTCCATCATTCACTCTTATCAACTTGTTACTTCACTTGTTTCCACCCTCAGACCTAATCTATTGTTCGTCAGTATCCGGCTTCCTGATGCTTACTCTGTTTTCCCTTTCTACCGACTTTTCCTCCTTTCACGCCCCTTTCTCGGCAACCGCTGCTGCCCCCGCGGACCTCTCGCCAACTCCCTCACCAACATCATCTCCCCGCATGCCATTGCGTCCACCAACTACAACACACTGGGAGTCCTCAACTTCCACCTCGACAGACAACATTGCTCCCCATCTTCAGACAAAACCAAATGAAAATAGCTCGTCCACAAACACCCCCCTTGATGGACTTGAACATGCAAACCCCCCCGCGCCTTGCGACCCTTGCAAATGAGTAGACGCTCACAATAAGCATGTGATTGATGGAATGTGTCCCACAGGAGACCTACATTACAATGTGGTCTTTACAGCGCAACATGTTTTCTACGCGGTCATTACAACGGAAATTGACACTACAACTTGCGCTGGATTGCGCTCTACAATAAGGGATATTAGGATTGAGTATTCCGACACCTTCCCTACTGTTGCACACACTGTAGTGGGGAGACTAAATCATACAATTCCAAAGTCCAGTGCATCAGGCGCAAGTCTCTTTGACTACTTGCATTGTATTAACCACGTTGTAACAGTATCACGGTGTTAAGACAGCATTATGACGTCATACCTTCATGTCCCACACGTCAATTGTCAATGTACGTAACAGTATTCATGGTTAAAATAGTGTTTGTACTTACCACCCTGTATGCCAGTCATGACTCCGGTGAAATCAAGGATGTCCGCCTCACGTGCCAGCATGTCCTGCCAGCGGTGCTTCCACTGGCGCACGTTACGGTCCACTCCAAAGCACCGGAACATCTGCACCCGCACACGCTCCCAACGCACCTTCCACACTGTCACCCTGTACCCTTGCAGGATACGTCCACCCCTCTCCAACATCAATGGCAGGTTAAATTTGACCAGCCAAAGACAGCCCCCCAATGCCCCCTCAGACATCCTTCCCGACCTGCCCACAGCCGGCATCTCCCTGCACACCAGTAACCCCTCAACCCAATGAATGATAACCCTCTAAAACCACAAAAGTAAAATACCCCATGACAAACACCCAACAAGACTGAGGACAGGAGACAGTTAAACAATTTTAAACAATTGCAACTAAATTAACAGACACTTTTCACAGGACACAGGACACAGCAACACTCTCACAATCTCAGACCAACAGAACAAACCACAAGACACCTCCTTCACTCTGAACAATCACCAGCAATGTGCTAAGAACAGAAAGTGAAAGTGAAAACCACTCCTCTGGTAGACAGGAAGCATGCATTCATCACTTCCTGTGTGTATGCGGCCCGTTTTTGGGAATGCGATGTAAATCTGCACGTAACTAGCTCGCAAATAGGCTCGTTGTAAGTATATAGTGTATGCGGCCCGTTTTTGTGAATGCGATGTAAATCTGCACGCAAATAGGCCGCAAATAGGCTTAGGTTGATACTGTATTGTACAGTGAGTGTGTCTAGCGATGTTTTTTACATAGCGCGTTTAAATAAAACATCGCGTTGGCGTGTAGATTTCACGCAAAGACCAATTTCATACACAGATGGACAGTCAGAGAAAATGTCTTCTCAAAGCCATAACATACAAGGTAAAGACAGCCTACATTTTATATTTCAAGACTGATGACAGCCTAAATTTCACGTAACATGGGGTGTGTCCAAGATGGCGGCGCGGTAGGACGCAGGATCGTGTCCCTCCGGCACTGCCGATATTTCGCCTTGGTATATCGCCTGTTCCCTGGGGTCATCGCACCGCACAATCGCCGGGAGAAGTGCTGGGATTCAGCAGAGCTCCCCTGTGATCGATAGCACCCCTGTGTATGCAGCAACGGCGGCCCTGGAGCACTACGACGGCGTGGGCCTCGGCGGCCTCGTGGGCGGCAATGGCGGCGATCCCGGCCTGAGCCGGGGGAGAAGACTTGGGAGGGTGTCCGCCGCGGGGTGCCCAAGCGGCGCGGAGTCACGGGCGGCCGCCGGTGGCGGCAGGCAAGATCCCGACCGGAGACGACGAGCCGAGGGCGGCTGAGCACCTGATATCAGCCGGGGAGAGCTGTGACGTCCGCGGCTCCCACCGGTGGCTGCCGGCCCTGAGGTGTTGATTCCAGCGGAGCCCCGCGCGGGGGCCTTTGACTCGCCAGGCAGAGGGATCATCGGGGAGCCCCCTGGGCCCCGCCCGGTGGGGATGCAGTGGATTGGTGTGGCCTCCCCTGTTGCGCGGCCCCGGTGGTTCGTGATGATCCTCACAGCCCGATAGATGCGGAGAGCCCGGATTGAGGCATAGATGTGGTGGGCCTCGAGCGAGGCCTAGCGGTCTGTGGCTCGGCGGACGGTGAGTCTCATCAGGTGGACCTCGAGTGACGGGCGCAGACCGCGGATCGGCTGCTGCGGTGCCCCCCCTGACAGCGCTGCCCAGTGGGGAGCACTACGTCGACTGCCCTTCTACACTACGCGACGCGGCGTGGGACCGTGTACCTCACGGTGAAGGAGCCTTTCATCATCAGCAGTCTGGAGGAGCCCGGAGGCCTCTCGGGCACGGTCGCTGCGGTGTAGCACTGGTGAGTTGGGCAACTGCGGCCTCCTGCAACTGTGGAGCCCTCTGCGCTGCTTTTCCCGGGGGGGGGAGGATTGGCGTGGCGCCCTGGGCCTGGCAGCCCCCTAGGGGGGAGTTGAGGTGAGACTTCCTTGGTCCGCGGGTCGGCGGACGAGGTGCGCATAGCACGTGGGGTCCCCCCCCCCGGGCCCTTGCCCCACTTGGAGGCACCAGAAGAACTCTAATCAGTGTCGTGTGACCCTGCTGCGCAGTTTCCTGTCTCACTTATTGCAGCGTTTGGGGCTGGTGCGGACTGCGCGACCCTAGCGGCCAGCGAGCCGAGCAATGGTGGCGGCACCACGTACGAGGAAGGAGAAATCCCTGAAGGAGCTCCTACTGAGGACACCGGGTCCGGCCTCGGCATCGAGTGAGAAGGCCCCCGGGGCGATGGAAGGTGACGACTCGCCAGCAACTAAGGCGTTTATGGTGGAGCTTTTCGCGGCCATTAAGGATGATATCCAGGACCTCAGGAACCAACTCGCGGCGGACCTGAAAGAAGTGCGTCGTGATGTTGACAAAATCGAGGACAGAGTGGCGACCCTCGAGGAACACGACATCAACAGGGACGAGGAGCTCCACCACCTGCAACAGGATATGTTGCGCCTACAAGAACAGAACATCGATCTTCAGGCCCGCGCTGAGGATTTGGAAAATCGATCCAGGCGGAACAATGTACGGATTAGAGGTGTACCGTGGAAAGAGGAAGGGGACGACCTCCGAGCATACATTGGGGCTCTGTTCAAGCACATCTTGGGCAAAGACGGAGAAGAAGATATGTAGGGATATGTAGAGTCCATAGAGTGGGGCTCCCCCGCGGTACCAAAGCACCGCCACCTGATATACTCGTGTGTGTCCACAATTTTCAATTGAAGGAGCGTATCATCCGAAAAGCGAGGGAGACCCAGCCTATACAATTCCGTGGTCACAACCCCGCCATATTTCAAGACTTTGCAGCTTCCACACTCCTCAAGCGCCGTGAGTTTAAGGTGGTAACCACACATCTTCGTGAGCAGAACATTCCTTACTCATGGGGGCACACCTTCCGCCTCATCTTTAAGTACGGGGGAAAACTGCTGCAGCTTCGCTCACTCACCGACGCAATGGAGATCCTTGGCCTTGAAGGAGCGGGCCCACCTGTGGGGGAGGAGCGGCCTGGGGTGCCGCGCTCCCGCCGTGCCGGGGGCTGGCAGCGGATGGGGAAGGCGTCCCCCGTCAAGAAGCCCGATCAGGCCACGAGAGACAGAGAACGGGAGGAGGTCATTGCTACTTTATCACAAACGTCAGAGCGCCCAGTCATTCCCTGAACTGTATTTATTGCTGATTCCGGAATAGTCGCACAGGGTGGTGCCGGGGGGACGGCATGGATTGCCTATGGACCTCTTGGGCAGCCTCTCCACAGGTAGGCGGCTGCATCTTGGACCCACATCGGGCTGGGATGCTGTATCGGCTAAGTCCCCTTGGACCTTTCTTACTCTGACAGACTTTCGTCGTGTTACTTTTTTGATAATTTTCTTGTTTCTTGGGTTTGGGTGGGTTTTCTCCTCAGTGAGTTCTTCCAATGCTGTTGCACACATTGTCCGTGCGCATAGGGCCCTCTTATACCTTCACTTCAAAGCAGACGGCGCGTGCCCCCGCTTAGCTCTCCAAAGTCCTGCCTTTCCCTCTGGATCTTAAAATAGTCAGTCTCAATGCCCGAGGCCTTAACAACCCAGTCAAACGGAGGGTGGTCTTGTCCTTACTGGAACACTCTGGGGAGACGTTTGGCTTATTCAGGAAACTCACCTCCTACAAACTGACACCCACCGTATGCGGCATGGTCACTTTCCCCACCAGTTTTGGTCATCTGCAGCTAGTAAAAGGGGAGGGGTGGCCGTCCTGGTGACCAAACACTTTAGGGGCTCCATAGTGGGAACGGTCTCTGAAATCAAGGGGCGCCTTCTAGCACTGCAACTTCGCGTAGGGCCCACTTCTTGCACTGTGGCTTCCATCTACTCTCCTAACGACCGCCCAGAGAAGTTTCTGCTAGAGGCTTGTGCTGAGGTATTGCATTCCCCGGATCATGCGGTTGTCATAGGGGGCGACCTTAACCTCGTGATGAATGGGGGCCAAGATCGTTCTGGCTCGCGCATAAGTAGCACCGGCGCGCTATCTGCGAAAGGAGGTGATTGGTTGCGGGAGGTGGGGATGAGGGATGCGTGGCGCTGCTTGCACCCAAACGAGAGAGATTTTTCGTACTTCTCAGCCGCACATAAAACATATGCCCGCCTTGACCACTTCCTAGTTACTCCAGCAGCTTGGTCCCTGGTTACAGACTCTACAATTGAAGCAAGGTCCCTCTCTGACCACGCGCACATTACCCTGGCATTGCGCTTCCCCCCTGTAGCCTCAGCCTCCTCGCTGCGCTGGTGCCTGCGCGATTCCCTGCTCCGATCTACGGGCGTAGTCGCTGACATCAAGCAATGCATCACGGACTACATAACCACTAACGAGGGTGCAGAAACTCTGCTTACCTCAGTATGGTAGGCACTGAAGCTGGTGGTGCGCGGCGCCTTCATGGCTAAAGCCGCCTACGAAAATAAGTCCAGGCGGGCGAAGCGTGAAGAGTTGGAGGCTACCGTCCATGAACTAGAGGCCATACATAAATGCACGGGTGCGCATCGCATTTGGCGGCAGCTGGAAAAGGCGCGCCTTCAATTACGCCGGTTGGACCTTGAATGGGCTGAGCATGCGGTGATTCGCCTAAAACACAAGAATTTCATTGGCTCCAACAAAGGGGGTCGCATGTTGGCACACTGCTTATGCAGCCAACAAGAAGCGCATGCGATCAAAACGCTACGTGACGGGACCGGCAGTCTCTACACTGATGACGCCCAAATAGTCTCGTCCTTCCGATTTTTTTATCACACACTATATACAGCTGACCCCTCCTTACTAACTGACCCCACCGAGTATTTGGGGGACGCGGCAGTGACGCCCCTGCCTGACGGTGAGGCTGCTGCCCTGGACTCGCCCATTCGCATCGAGGAAGTCATCTCCGCGATCTCCCGGCTGAAGTTACAAAAGGCCCCTGGGCCGGATGGCTTCGGTGCTCTTTTTTACAAAACCTACTGCGTCGAACTCGCTCCGCTGCTCACTCGCCTCTTCAACTCATTTGCGGACTCTGGATCCCTCGCCCCCTCTATGCTACAGGCGACTATCTCTGTTATTCTAAAACCGGGTAAGGACCCAGAATCCTGTAGCTCCTACCGGCCGATCTCTTTGTTAAATGTTGACGCAAAGCTGTTTTCCAGTATTTTAGCACATAGGTTGAACTCCCACATGCCAGGCCTTGTCGACCCGGACCAGTCCGGCTTTATTCCGGGGCGGCAATGTGGAGACCATACCAAACGCCTCTGTCATCTCATTGACAAGGTCCAACTGTCTAAAGAGGAAGCCCTTTTGTTGGCGATAGACGCGGAAAAGGCTTTCGACTGTGTGCATTGGCCGTATCTCTTTGCCGTCCTAGAGCGCTTCGGGCTGGGCCCCCGGTTTCGACGTTGGATTGCGAGCATTTACAACGCCCCTCAGGCTGCGGTGCGAGTCAATGGCTTACTCTCCGAGTACTTTGAAGTGGGCCGGGGAACGCGGCAGGGGTGCCCCCTTCCCCCCTGCTTTTTGCTTTATACATGGAGCCTTTGGCTCAGCGACTCCGAGATAACCCCCTTGCACAAGGTATCCCCTTTGGTCTGGACCACCATCTCATTAACCTCTACGCGGATGACATCATCTTTTCAATTGCTCACCCCCTGTCCTCACTGCCAGCCATCGTGCAGGACCTTCAGACGTTTAGTCAATTTTCCAGCTTTAAAATCAACACACAGAAATCCCAGGTGCTCAACATCACCGCCAGTCAACCTACGGAAGCGGCTCTTCGGATCCGCTTCCCCTTTGAATGGGTATCTGAGGGACTTTCCTACCTGGGCCTGACCCTACACAAGAGCCTGTCGAAAACTGCGGAGGTGAACTACTCAGCTCTGCTCTCCCGGATTCGTGCGGACCTCCAGCGTTGGCGTCGTCTACCCTTGACGTGGTTCGGGAGGTTATCCGCGATTAAAATGAATGTCCTGCCGCGCGCATTATTTTTGTTCCAAACCATGCCGTTGGTAGCCCGGCCACATGTCCTTCATCAGATACAGAGGGCGATCGAGGGCTTTGTTTGGGGCCCGATCTCACCGCGATTGTCACTAACCCAGCTTCATAGGGCAAAGAAGTTCAGGGGTTTAGCCCTCCCTTAATATTACTCTATATTATCTTGCTTCCCTCATCCGTTATGTCGTGGAATGGAACCGTCCTATGTCGGAGAAATACTGGGTCTTTATGGACCAGACGGTTGCAGGCCACCATATCTGGCGGGATGCCTGGATGCCGAAGGCAGCCCGTGCTTGGGGACTTTACTCCTCGCCAGTCACACGATCCACGATGCTTGCGTGGGACAAGGTCTCACGGAGGGCAAACCTGACTTCTTTCCCTTCTCCCTTGACTCCGCTTTTCTCGAACCCCGCTTTCCCACCGGGACTGGCCGGTAAAGCAACAGCACACTGGGTGGAGGGAGGTTGTAAGCGCATAGGACATTTATATGACATCCAGGGCCTTATTCCCTTTAAGGAGCTACAGAAGGATTACAATTTACCTGCCGCTGACATCTATTTACATTCTCAGTTTATCCACTAGATCTCGGCACCCGGGACGTGTCCCCTGGCTTTTCGGCCCATGAAACCATTTGAGAAATGGTTGCTTACTAAAAAAGATGACAAGAGCCTTATCTCTGAAATCTACTCCTTCCTTAACACAGCTCCCCTAAGGGCCCGCACTGCTGGGCAGAGGCGCTGGGAGGTGGAGCTGGGGCGCGCGTTGTCGGATAAGGAGTGGGAAGAAATTTTTTCTCGGGCACACCACACGGCATATTCCTCGAGTCACACCGAGACAGCTTTTAAAATTGCTACTTATTGGTATTACACCCCCGAAAGGCTTTCCAAGTGGCAATCCCAATGCAACGGTCTCTGCTGGAGGGGGTGCGGTAACCCTGGGACACTTATTCACTTACTTTGGCACTGTACCAAACTAACCCGGTACTGGGAACAAATCTTAGATGACATCGATGTGGCCTTCAGCACTTCCATACCCCGGCTCCCCGCTTACACGCTCTTAGGCCTTCCCAATGCGCTCACCTTTCCCTTGCACTCGACTAGGGGGCGGCAGATGGCCCTAGCATTGAAAGCTGCGCATAGGGTGATATTGGCGCAGTGGAAATCTGACAAAATACCTGACCACACACACTGGTTACACCAACTATGGAATATGTTAGCGATGGAGAGACTTTCCATGGTTGCGGCGGGGAAGGACAAAGATTATGCCAAAATCTGGCCAGCTTTCTTAACTATTCTTTCTGCAGACGTTCGTGAATTGACTTGCCCGCAATACCTCCGCATCCTGAAACTAGTTCCAGATACCACTGCGATCACCACATAAGACTGTGCCCTGTCAGCCTTTATTTCTCTCTGAACATGTAGACCCCAT
Organism: Calotriton arnoldi; assembly: GCA_963921515.1. Classification (NCBI taxonomy): domain Eukaryota; kingdom Metazoa; phylum Chordata; class Amphibia; order Caudata; family Salamandridae; genus Calotriton; species Calotriton arnoldi. Next base: position 1,241,846 of record CAWUFW010003005.1, on the reverse strand, counting down.
TGTTGCACTGAAACCCTTGGGTAGCCGCTCATGCAACTTCTTCCTTCAAGACTCACTGAGGAGAAGGGGTGGGGGTGGGATAGTGTTTTGGTGGTTCTTTCTTGGTTCATATTATTTCTCAGTTTATTGTTCCAACATGGAGCGCCTCTCAGAGCCTATGGACCTTAGCGGGCCTCTTTCTCAGAGACTTGGACTCATTGCATTTTGAATGTCTCGCTCGCCTACTCATGCTATTATTCGGCAGTTCATATCCCTGCCCCATTCTTTCTGACGCGGCCGGCCCGGATGGGTTGTAGGCGGCATGCTGTGTTTAAATAGGAATTGCCTGCACTGATTTTTGCTTTGCTTCGCTATACTGATATACTCGAGCCGCAGCACGCCGGCCCGCTGGGTTGTAGGCGCTAAGCTTTTGTATCATTGATGGTGTTCTTTCAGTAAAAATAGATTTAATACTAAATTTCACGTAACATGATTCATCACCACCTCAATAGCAATTTGCACATACAATCAGTGAATTAATGATGTGAATTGTAAGTGCACTACTCACCTGTGGTGGTCTGTAGGCGATGAGGGTATGCACAGATCAATCAGTCCATGAGGGGGGTAATAAAGTGCACGACTCACCCGTGAAACTCACAAGGCGCTGGGGGGAGTGAGAGTGCAGCTCCGTCTCAGGCAAATAGCCATGTCTTGTTGTTCCTCCTGAAAGCGTGCAGGGTGGGAGAGCGTTTGATGTTGACAGTCATCTTGTTCCAGGATTTGCCAGCGACGTAGGAGAATGCTCTTCCTCCCGCTCTGGATTAGCGGATCTGGGGAGAGTCTGCGAGGGCAAGGTTTGCAGAGCGGCAGTTCCTCTTTGGGACGTTGAAGGGGACTCTCTCGTTGATGTATTTGTGTCCAATGATGTGGAGTGATTTGTAGGTGTGTGTGAGTGGTTTTAAGGTTACTCTCATCTTGACGGTGAGCCAGTGGAGGTTTTGTATGTGTTGGCTCATGTGTTTGTGACGTGGGGTTCTGATGACTGGTCTGTCTGCGGCCTTCTGGATGTTTTTGTGCTTGTGTAGTAGTGTTTTGTTGATTCCTGCATTGAGGGCGTTGCCGTAGTCCAGTCTGCTGGTGATTAGTGCGTGGTTTACGTTTTTGATGCATTCGGGGGTTATACATTTGAATGTATTGCGTAGGATCCGTAGGCAGTTGTAGCTGGTGAAGGCAATGGAGTTGATCTGGAAGGTCATGGTGAGGGAAGAGTCGAGGATGATGCTGAGGTTGCGTGCGTGGTCTGTCGGTGATGGCAGGCTCCCGAGGGCGGAGAGCCACCAGGTGTTGTCCCATGCGAATGTGGATGGCCCGAGGATGAGGAGGTCAGTCTTCTCCGAGTTGAGCTTTAGGCAGATGTTTTTCATCCAATCTGCAAGTTCCAACATTCATTCCTGGAAGTAGAGTTTGTAGTATTTTCTGATCTTCATGAGGGAGTGGATGAGCTGTGTGTTGTCTGTGTAGGATACTATGCTGAGCCCGTGCTGTCTGACGATGGCGGTGAGGGGGTCCATATAGACGTTGAAAATCGTGGGGCTTAGGGACGATCCTTGAGGTACTCTGCAGTTGATCTCTGTGGGTTCGTGGATGAAGGGGGGAGTCTGATCCTTTGTGTTATTACGGAGAGGAAGGAGTGGATCCAGGAGAGGGCGGTTGCTCGTATCCCGGTGTCGTGGAGTCTGGCGGATGGGGTGCGTTGTGAGACGGGGTTGAAGGCTGCGGAGAAGTGTAGTAGGATGTGTTCCGCAATGTGACCCTGGTCAAGTGGCATGCGTGTGTCGTTGTTGGCGGTGAGGTGTGCGGTCTTGGTGCTGTGCTTGCTGCCGTACCCAGAGTGAGAGGGGTCCCTGATGGAGTTTTCTTCAATGAAGGCAGTCAGCTGGGGGTTTATGTGTCTCTTGGTGACTTTGTCCGCGAAGGGAAGGAGGGAGATGGTCCAATAGTTCTTCAGGTCTGTTGGGTCATACCGCCGATACGCAGATTTGTTCGACAAAGAGATAGGTCTTGATGTGCTTCATGAAGGTGTTCAGGGATGGTGCGCATGTGAGGTCTGCTGGTGGCTCATTCAAAGTCTTGGGTGCAAGGTGAGATTATTTTTTCATATTAGACCCCATTTCACACCCAGCTTTCATATTTGACCCCCATTTCACACCCAGTCTTCATATTTAACCACCATTTCACACCCAGTTTTCATATTTGACCCCCATTTCACACCCAGTCTTCATATTTAACCCCCATTTCACACCCAGTTTTCATATTTGACCCCCGTTTCACACCCAGTTTTCATATTTGACCCCCATTTCACACCCAGTCTTCTTATTTGACCCCCATTTCACACCCAGTTTTCATATTTGCCCCCATTTCACACCCAGTCTTCATATTTAACCGCCATTTCACACCCAGTTTTCATATTTGACCCCCATTTCACACCGTCTTCATATTTTACCACCATTTCACACCGAGTTTTCATATTTTACCACCATTTCACAACCTTGTAATGATAATTTCACACAGACTGAACATTCATATTCATTATTTCCCACATACGCCCCCATACGTTTCAAGATTTTAAACCGAGTACACCCTGTAAATCATGATTTACTTACAGTATGACACACTAATTGAGTAATTGTGTGCCACAATTTACACCTTGTAAAGTCAAGTTGTGCACAATTGACACACTATAGCATCTCTGTACTGAGGTGACATACACACCATTGATTGACCTTTGTGATCTTAATTGCAATTATTGTGCAATGGTAACATTTCATTTGTGATATACTTATGCAGGAGAGTGACTTGCAGACAGGGTATATGTGTTGAGTTTGTTTATTGTCACAAACAGTTGTTGTGGTAATGTTCCAGAAACATATCTTTGTTTTAGTCAGTCACAATGTGATGTGCTCAAGTGAAGTAATTGTTTATTATTCTGTCCCTTCGGGCAATTCCTGCTGCAGTGGCTGTGGGGTGTGGTCACCTCGGTGATCTTCCTCATCATCCTGGTCATCGTCCGGTGCTGCAGGCACTTGGATCCAGGGGGCCTTGGTGCGCACACAAATGTTGTGCAAGACACGGGTGCGTCTTTGTGCAGCATTGTACTGCCTCTGTGCCTGGGTGGTGGGGTCTCGTATGGGTGTCATCATCCACAGGCAGAGAGCATATCCTTGATCGCCTGTAACATGTAATAAGGAGATGTGTCCATGATTCATTATGCATACTGTGTTGGCAGTGTTGACAGTGTTTTTGCATAGTTATTTTTGCTATTTTTTGATTTAGGTTGGCCATGTGTTGCTTCTGGCTATTTAGCAGCATCAATGCTAAGTACATTGCCTCAGTGTTGATCCTCCAAACCGCCATTTTGCTAGTGTGTGCTGCAAGGTTGCATCCTACCATCTAGCGATGGCACTAATCCGCACTCATCGCAGTCAATGCCATGTGAATGTTCAAATGACATAGGCCACGCCTGACACAGCTCACATTCCGATCTGCGTCTGATGCTGACGCCAGACCTGTGACACCACACAACACATGCAATTGAATATCCAGAGCTCACACAAAGCAACAGACAGCAGCCCCCTCGCCTGCAGGGCCCACTGAGGGCATTGACGGTTTGCACACACCATCAACAACATCACATGCCACAACGTAAACTTCATGGACTACATCCTCTGTCACAAGCAGAGCCTCAAACTCACATACCACACCTACTCAAAATCAATTGCACTCTGTGAATTTTTTGACAACATCAGATTGTCCAAACACTTCACCACACTGATACACATGGCAGGGCACACCTTTGCACACTTCTTGGCATTTGTTATATGTTTGCAGTTGACAAAACAAATTCAACACACATGTGGTGACCACAAACACATCCACTTACTCATCGGGCAACCACAAAACACACCATATCACAGATGGGACAATGAAAATTTTGTGTAGCTGGGTTAGAGATGAGATGCTACACACCACCATCAACAGCAGCACCAACAACACTGCAGTCAACACCGATGGCACTAGATAGTGATTTCAAGACAGATTTCTCCACCTGCGCATACACATGTGCCACACTATGCAACTCCAACATTCAACATGCATTGATATAAGCCTGGTCACAACACAGCTCTGAATTGACACACTGATAAGACATGGGGGAGTACTTGTGCGACATTTAGTCAACCAGAATATGTCACCAGCAACAAGGACACCAACATTATGTTCATCCTCACCAATACGCCCACACACCAGACTGGGATACCAGTGAGGATAACTTTGATTTGCAACATGGATGTTCAGAAGCTGGTGGGTACTGTATGCAGAGGAGCCTGGAGATCTCATCCTCGTACACAATACATCAGCATGTGACACCAGGTGATGTGCCAATGCCTTTTGCAGCCCCCCCCCTATCGGTACCTAGGCAACGTATTTGAATCCTCCCTCTTGATGGAACGACATGATTGTGGATTTTGGGCATGTGGTGTGTCCAGTTGGTACTTACCGACAAGCAATGAATTTCCATATATGCGATTCTGGAAGCGCTGGTTTGTGACGCAGTGTCGGTAGATGAATGCATCGTGCACACTCCCTGGAAATTTGGCAATGACATTTGTGAACAGTCCGCGGTGGTCCACTATTGCCTGCACATTCATTGAATACGTGTGCTTCCTGTTGCGGTATATGTGTGCGCTGTCCGCAGGGGGCACAAATGATACATGTGTGCAGTCAATTGCACCCAACACCTGCGGGAAGCCAGCGATGGCATAGAATCCTTGCTTGATAGCAATCTGCTCCTGCATGGTGTTGGGGAAGGGAAGGTGCTGGGGTATCAGGCTGAGCATGCCATCCAAGACACTGGGGAGGAAGCCTGAGAAGGCTGCCTGTGATACTCCACCAACTCTGGCTGTTGTTGGTTGAAATGTCCCAGAGGCCAAGAAGTGCAGCACAGCAAGCAGTTTTGTCTGCGGAGGGATGTTTGTTCTCCGCTGTGTTGGTGGCGTCAGCCTGTGGGCAATCAGGGTCAGGATATGCTGGATGGATGTCCTTTTGAGCCTGTAGTGGGCTATGACATCCTCTGGCGTTAATTCGGCGAGGCAAACACGTCCGCGCACTGCCCGCTGTCTTCTTTGTCGCTGCCTCAGTGGGGGTGGTCCTGGGGGTGGTGGCATTGGCGGTGGTTGTTGTTGCCTTCGTGGGACTCCAATCTGCATGATGACTACCTCCATGGCTTCTGTGGCTGTTCTGAGGGAGCTCTGGCCTAGTCTCCCTTATACATATCCACTTATCTACAATTTAAGTCAGGTTTGTATCAGGTGTTAAAAACTGGAGATAACGTGAGTTAGCACGAATTTTTGTGTAGCTACGCGGGTCAGCGATATCATTGTTAATAGTGCGAAGCTGTGTTAGCGACATTTTTCGATGATTTTTAGTCAGGAACGCCTACTTTGCATATCATTAGCGGAGATTATCGCTGCAGTGCAAGGCGATAAAATTTCAGGGTACTATCGCCGGAAACTAGCGCTAATAGGGGTTGGCGACGCCTTGTTGATAGGGCGATTAAATTATTGATGCTTTATCGCCAAAAAGTGACGCTAACGCGGCGATAAAGCCCTTGATAATATGCCCCGAAGTACTCTCACCTCAGCCTTAATCTCTCTTGGAGGTTTCCACGTGTCCATTTGCTCGGCAGTTTGGTATATTTTGGTTAATGGCTCCAACCTTGCCCTTCATGTTTCCTCCTAAGACACAAATGTGGTCCCCTTTGTCCTCTTTCAATTGGGTGGGGGAGGTGTCTGAGCAGGGAGGTGCTTTACGCCATTCCGCGACACTGGTTAATTTGTGAAAAAATAAGTGCCGAGGCTCTAGTCAGGAAGCAGCTTGCACCATCCCATTGCTCTTCGTATCGCCACCTAGAACAGAACGAACTACTAACCATGAAACTCTACAAGTGAGGAGAGGATGTGGTGTAACAGCCAGAACTACCAACTTTGGAGTTGGGGAACCTGGTTCGAGGCTCAGCATAGGCTCAACATCCTGTGATTCTGGGCAAATCACTTAATCTGCGGTGCCTACAAAAAATGAATGTGTCCTTAACCGGTGCCCATGAAAAGTGCTTTGGGTCGGGTTCACGCTATAAGCGCCGGTGTTGACGATTAAGCACTGGTCCCCGATTGGACCCCGATGGACTTCCTCCTCCGCAGTCTATTTCAAAACATCTACTAACACAGAAATTCAGTTTGGACATTTCAATAGTTAGATCTTCTTTCCATCCAGATACCTATTCCCTCCTGAGCCTAGGTTAGACTCTGGATGTGGCACCTATGGGTGTGCCATCACTCCTGTGCTTATCTAAACACTCCTCACCATAACAGTGAGTCCTCACTCATTGAACCTAAGGGCCCCTATAGTGGTCCTCATGTTCAATTTATTTGTGGCTTAACCTAGGAACTTATTTCGGAAAGAAAGTCCACCTTCAGGGAGCTCTGACAGGTCAAGCCTTTTCCTGATCCTCCAACCTCAACGTCCCCAACCACTGCTGGCTGAAAAACAGTCATAACCATCTTGTGATGGCTACTATGACATCACAGGAACACCAGCCAGGTGTGGTTGAGTCGGTGCTTATTTTGAACTGGTGGTTGCAGGTTGACCCACCGAAACTCCTTTTTAGGGACCAGAACTTATTTTTCCATCATTAGACTTTGACCCAGAACAAGAGCAAAAAGGGCAGAAAAGGGAAATTAAAAATAAGGAAAATTACGGAAAACTAGTGACAAAGTGAGAAAGCAGGGATGAAAAAGAACCAGCAAAAGTGAGAGAAGGGGGCATGGAGTGTAGGGCGGTGGATGAAAGAGGTATCAGGTGGAATCAAGACTTATCATCCATGGCATTGAGCAACTCCAGCAGTCAGCAGGCTGGCCACGGGCTTATGAGCAAAGCCATGGACACTGGCATTTGTTATTTTAGAAATGAAGCACTGTTTTGAATCACATGATCTGCTCGCCCAGGCTCTAACTCTCCAGCACATCCACTCCCTATTCACACATCGTAAAAACATAGTACAATAACAAAAAGAAACAAGCACTGGCAAAGTCAGTAAACCTGGCATGTATTTTCCGATAGAAGTCAGAACTACGGGCTTCACCAGTGTTTCGCTTTAATTAAAAAAAACAACTCCTTACAGAATGCATTAAATATTCTAAGAAATGTTACTTTACTCGGACAACACAGCAAAGTAAAGGACTTTCTGTCTTTCATTTGTCTAATTTGTATCAGATGGCTCGGAGAAAATGTTGATTTTCACAGGGTTGAGTCTATAAACAAGTACCAGGCTTTCTTGGTGTTTAGAGGCAGCGTAACTACTCAAGTGGCTCAGAAGAGCAACTCAACTACTCAAGTAGCTCAAAAGAACTACTCAAGTGGCTCAAAAGAGCTGCCCATGTAACAGATCGCCAACTTCAAAGCACTTCCAGAAGTCAAGGAACTTACCAGCGCTCGGCTCCCGGAAGCCACTGTCCATGGTGCTGAAAGAACAGATTGCATATTCTTTTCTGCCTACGTTTGATATAGCGCTTCCGTACCACTTCTGAGGCCTAAAGTGTTACTCATGCAGCTATTTACATCCTTGCCGAGGTGGTGAAGCACTCAGATTTGCATATGGTTCATGGGCACCCTCCATAGTTCATGGTTGAAAGATTGTTATGTGTAGTGTGTCCTCTAGGGACACGCACGAGGTAAGGTGCGCGAGGTTTAACAACATTGCGGAAACGTGGTTAGCAATGTCGCAGTTCTAATGGTTTCCAAGAAACGGCCAGACGCACATGTAGTGCCCAGCTGAATTTGGACAGATGGGAGGCGCTTACACGCAGATTTGTTCTTGGTGAGTATCAAACAAGGTGCAAAGAAAGCATTCCGCCCCGTTCTTCAGCTGTTACCAATACTCTGATTTCTGACTGAAGTGCCCACACCAGGGAGGGAGACCAGATGCAGCAGACACAACCCGAAGCTGAAGAAACCTAAAGAACCGGCTTCTAGCTTTGCACGGCTGTTTCATATCCGAACCTTGATTCAAAGAAATTGATGGTTGGATGGCAGTGATTGGGCACAGTGGGAGAGTGTGCTGTCACCTCCAAATCACTGTTGCTGTGAGAGTTAAAAACCCAAACCCAGGCACATGTGGTTAGCAGGGCTGGTGCTTCAATCAACAACTGATAACACTGCCAAGCAAACTGTGAGACCTTCAGCTACTCATGAAATGGCGCCTGGTCATAAATTCCACACAGGTATGTAGTTTCACATGCCACCATCACATCTATCTGTTCACACGTGAGATGCACATTTTTCTTGATGTGCACGATCTTCAGAGTACCAAATTTAGGATAAAATCTGAAAACCAGACCACTTTTCAATTAACTGTGATACACTAAAGTAGATAAAAGTCAGTCATTGCAAGAAGAAACCACCATGGTCCCAAGAAAACCTAAAGCAATGCAGGTCGGGAAATCCATTCTCTGTCTATGGCCCTTACTAACGCAGAGTGCCTCGCGTGACACCTATTCATATAAGAAATAAAAAATGTAGGTGTCTGCACAACTATCCATCCTGCAAATAAAGAAATGGGGCTCAGTGTGATGATGACAGCAGTGTGCACTAGAACAGTTCCAACACGCCTCGGCAATAATGGGGCATAATTCCAATCCGAACAACGCCCTTCAGGTTGTCATCACAACGTTGTATTCTATACTCTTAAGGTGCCTATCACATTGTACGGTGCAAGTTAACTTATCAGCCTTTTTCAAAATTGGGGCCTGATGTACGAAATAATGCTTAGCGATTCCCAAATTGAAACCAATCACAAATTAGTAATCACTAAATATGATTTATGTACTTTTCCTGTAGGCAATTAGCGATTCATAAGCATTCATTATTGGAATTTGCAAACTGGTATTTGTCACATCTTGCGACTGTCGCACTGATGATCTCACCCATTTCAAGAAGTACATTTACTTTCAGCTGCACAGCAGAAACAGAACTTCTCTCCCAGCACAGGGCTATTTCTCAGCACCATGTCAAGCCAGGAGCCACAAAAAAAGGTGTGCAGGAAGAGAAAATGCAAATTCAGCAATCACTGGTAGAGGAGTGTGTCGGTGAACATGGAAAGTTATTTGGAAAATCATCTGTTTCTGTTCCTGAGACAACTAAAACACAAATTTGGACCAGGATGCAGCAAAAGATTAATGCCGTGGGTGTCACAAAGAGGTCGCAGAAGAAATCAGGCAGTGCTGGTATGACCTGTGTTTCCCTACCAAGGAGAAGTGAGCAACAAGAAGGCAGGAGGCTACACCTAGAGTTGTGAGACAAGTAAAGAGCCATCACCCACCCCTATGGAATTCTGATTGAGAGAACCATCAAGCCTGGAGCCATCTCTGAAGTATCTAATATTGACACATCAACCCCTCTATTTGATGCTCCAACTCAGTTCATCACAATGTATTTAACATATAATTTTTAAATATATATAATACTTTTATAAATGAAAGGGATGGCTAGATGTGGCAATAATATGTTCTATATTTTGGAATTACTCAGAAAAGTATTTCATATAGATACAATACAAGTTGTCAAAATAATAAATTTCAGGTTTTCATAGTGTTCAAACAATGCATTGTGGGTAATGTAGGCCATATGCATACCGCCAAGGCTTACAAAAAAGTATTTATGACATTGTTACTGTGATAATCTATATAAAATATCTTGTTAATGATGCATATATGTTTGCAATTTAACTATTATTTAAATAATGTTAATTTTGAGTTACTGCAGCAAAATCAATAGACATGCTTATCGGTGATATTTAATATTTTCCTTGTTTTTGACCTGCAATGGCTCAACCTACTCGTACACCACCACCAGAAATAGAGGATGGTGGTGATTGCTCCTGTCACACTGAAGCAGAAACTGTTGATAGTGATTGACATTTCTACAGAGATTGAGATTCCACCCAGAAGCCACAACACCACCTCTGTATTAGGAAACCCAGTTGCAACTATTGCCTTTTTGGCAGTAATTCAACCTCAACCAACACCATCCTCTGCCATTTTAGAAAGAGAAAGAAGGGATTGAAGGCCTACTGTAAGCTCCAGAATTAGAGAAGTCAGGGAAAGCTCACAGACTCCAGCACAATTCCATGAATTGGAACAATCCAGGTTGAAAATGCAAAGAGCATTTTCAACCCTTCCATCTGTGCCTGGACTGCACCCAGCGCCATGGACCCTGGTTCTCGGACCTTCCACCAATACAAAGCCAGCACCCTCCTCGCCCTCAACACAGGACGCCACACCAAATCACTGAAGGACACCCAAGGACCCTTCTCCTGCCTACACTGCAGCTACACCCTTGCCCTTGCCCGAGCTCCTTTAGCCACCCAGCCGACCAACAGTGCACCTGACCAGCTCAGCTGCATCCTCCTCAACATGCACTCCCTCCACAAACACGCCCCAGAAATCTGGGACCTCCTCGACTTTTTATCTCCCGACATAGCCTTCCTCACTGAAACTTGGACTAACCCCAGCTCTGGCACGGACATCGCCACCTCCATACCCGATGGCTACAAAATCACCCAAAAGGACCGCACCCACCGACCAGGAGGTGTAATCGCCATTGTACACAAGAACACCCTCCGCCTGACCACCCACTCGGATGACCCAACGACAACCATGGAACACCTCCACTTACAGATCCAGACCAACCTCAACACCACCCTCATCTACAGGTCTCCTGGCCCACACCCCCCTTCACTGACGCCAATGTCGACTTCATCGCACCCTAGGTTCTCCCATCCACCGATTACATCCTACTCGGCAACCTCAACTTTCACCTGGACAACCCCAGTGACCAGTACACCACATTCCTTCTGGAGAACCTTGCCAACATCGGACGCAAGCAGCTAGTCACCACTCCAACCCATGCAGCGGGCCGCACGCTAGACCCCATCATCTCCGCCAGCAGAAACATCACCTACAACCACACCACCGAACTGTTCTGGACTGATCACCACTACGTGCACTTTGCCTTCACCACACCCACCATACACCACCGCACAGACCGCCCCACCCGTCGTAGCTGGAACAAGGTCACCGAAGAACATCTCACCGCCTCTCTCAGCACCACCAGATCACCGACATCAGCAGATGCTAACACCTCAGCACGCAACCTCCACCGATGGATCTCTAACTGCGCTGGCACTCTGGCACCCCTCAAGAAGGCACCCAAAAAGCAACACTCCAAGAAAGCCTACTGGTTCACTCCCGCCTTCCACGAGTCCAGATGCACCTGTAGACGGCTCGAGAAGAGATGAAGGAACAACACAAACCCCTGAAACCCACGCAACCTTCAAAACCATCGTCGCCGCACACCACCACCTCCTCAAAACCACAAAGAAAACGGCCCTCCAAGACAGAATCAACGCCAACGCACTTAACAGCAAAGAACTCTTTGCCATCATCAAGGAGTTTGCCATGCCCAACAAGAAGACCACAGACGTCCCACCCCCCCAACACCTCTGCAATTAACTTGGCACCTTTTTTCACCACAAGATCAAGCAGATCTACGACAGTTTGGTCACCCAAGACCCTCCCTTCATGCCATACACCACCGCACCCAATCACACAGCATTCCAAGAGATCCTGCTGAACTGGACCACCAGAATCAACTTCCATAGAGGGATGAAGGCCGTTGCCACCTGGATGAAAGACAGTTGCCTCAAACTCAACTCGGACATGGCCGAAGTAGTCATCTTGGCACCCACCTCCTCAGCTTGGGATGACTCCTAGTGGCCCGTCGCATTGGGAACCCTCCCACCCGTGGACCACTCTCGTAACTTATGCATCATACTGGACTCTTCGCTCACAATGAACCGCCAGATCAACGCCATATCATCAAGCTTCCTCATGCTCCGCCTGTTTAAAAGACATTCAAATGTATCCCCACAGAACCCAGAAAGAGTCACCCACGCACTCATCACCAGCAGACTCGACTACAGTACTGCATTCTACGCTGGTATCACCCAGAAACGTCTCAGGAAACTGCAGAATGTTCAAAATGCCACAGCCAGACTGGTCTTCAACACGCCCCCGCCACAGCCACATCACCGAACACCTTCGAGAACTCCACTGACTCCCAGTTAACAAAAGAATCATCTTAAAGTGCCTCACACATGCCTACAAAGCCTTCCACAATGCAGGACCAGAATAACTGAACCACCACCTCTCATTCCATGTACACGCTAGACACCTTCGCTCTACCGCCCTGGCCACGTCCCACGGATCCACGATACCAGAGCCGGAGTAAGATCCTTCTCCTACCTCACTGCCAAGACCTGGAACACCCTGCCTCTCCACCTCAGGCAATCCCCGTCGCTAACCCAATTCAGGAAGGATCTCAAGTCTGGCTCTTCGACTGAACCCCAGCGCCCCGACGGATCAGCAGCCTCCCCATTCCCCCCACCCTCAGCGCCTTGAGACCCTCACGGGTGTGTAGCCGTGCTCTATAAACCTCTGACTGAATGACTGAAGCAGTTTTAAGAAATACACCATTAGCAACTCTTTGTTAACCAGTTTACAACTGGTGTGTGACTCACAATTCAGGCCCATACTCTCAAGATGGCCACCTTGTTGTGTGATTGTACATGGCAATGCAACACGGTGGCCATAATAAATATAGAAAACAATGTTTTCATACTCTTAAGATGGCCACCACATGGCCTGGCACAATTTAACAGAGAAAGTAAAATTGCATGTGCTTGTTGCCTTAGTACCAACTCTTTGTTGCACATACAGGCCTTAACGTGCACTGATATATTCCACAGCCAAGTTTCAATGCCGTTCTTGCATTAATCTAAGTGTTGATCTGCCTCAATATGCATGCTATGCTTCATGATTCTCCTCAGCCAAGAAGCCATTTTATTTTGTGTTGTACATTGGCACATTTTCTGCATCTCGTGGAAAAGCATACCGTTGCTTCCATTGTTGGCAACCAAAAGTGGTACTTTTCAGACAGCAGTGTGCTCAGCAATATGTTTATATCAGTATCTATGTTTACAGGTTTTCTCAAATTAATCTTGTGAGATGAACATGCCTTCTGCTCATTAGTTAGCTTCCTTGAAGTAACAGTTTTTATCATGTGTTTGTTTCCATTGACTTGTATTGAGCAAAAAGTGTATAACAATTTCAGAAATCTATAGAGTTTAGCATTGATGACGCCGGATTCCCACTATAAAAGTTTACTAAGAATCCTCGGTCGACTGGACCTTTATTACCTGCTGAGAAGTGTAAAGGGGAAACAATGCATTCATAACAAACTAGCATGAATCAGTTTAAGTAAAGCTCGGAAAGATCACTGACTCCGAATTCCAAACTTAGGGGTTTATTACAAAACCAAAAATAACTGAACATACAAACACCTCAGGACGAGGTTGTAAAGATACATAGGCACTAATACAAAGTCCATCCTATGAACCAATCTAATCCGGTACAACATAAAGAGAATAAGCAATTCCAAAAATATTAAACAGGCAATAACTGCACCAACATCTATATTAGTCTTCATTAGTGGCTGTAAAGGAAATCCATTAATCTATCCCTACTCTATCCGTAAAGTGGCATCCCTACTACAGAGGTAACCATCCTCTCGCTACCAACTGATGACGCCGGATTCCCACTATAAAAGTTTACTAAGAATCCTCGGTCGACTAGACCTTTATTACCTGCTGAGAAGTGTAAAGGGGAAACAATGCATTCATAACAAACTAGTATGAATCAGTTTAAGTAAAGCCGGAAAAGATCACTGATTCCGAATTCCAAACTTAGGGGTTTATTACAAAACCAAAAATAACTGAACATACAAACACCTCAGGATGAGGTTGTAAAGATACATAGGCACTAATACAAAGTCCATCTTATGAACCAATCTAATCCGGTACAACATAAAGAGAATAAGCAATTCCAAAAATATTAAACAGGCAATACCTGCACCAACATCTATATTAGTCTTCATTAGTGGCTGTAAAGGAAATCCATTAATCTATCCCTACTCTATCCGTAAAGTGGCATCCCTACTTAACATTTCCCCAAGCAAGATCAAGAAAAGATGTCAGCTCGTGAAGACTTCCTAAGAAGTACACTCACGTTGTAAAGGTCAGTAGCCCAGATTACAAAATCGTTCCAAGTCTTCATTCTAAGAATCGATCCCTTCCTTTTACCCTCTAACGGCTCTCTGCTAACTCATCCCTCGGGGCACTGTCCCTAATACAAAATGCACAATTGATAAACGCGCCCCTAAAACACCTCCTCTGGCCAGGCACCTCTCGTAGGTAATTTTCCACCAAAACTTGTACTCGGTCCAGCGACGGTTGGTGTGTCCTTGGGTCTCAGGCTTCTTCTCCCAATTATCGACATTCCTGAATACTTTGTAACATGTCTCCTAAACAAAAAGCGTTATTCTAACTAACGAGGACGGTGTCCTTGCACCTGCAACGAGAACATGAGAACAGAACAACCTTGCACACACATGAATTTCGCTGACTACCTCCAAATGAGAGCCCTACCAGGGGAAAATGCATTTCAGGCCTACATAAACCAACTAACATAAGGAAAACGAATATGCCTTTCTTAGCACGAAAGAGCAAATACTCCCTCTAGGCCTTTAACATCAAATTAAACACACATTTAAATGTTACATCTATAAGCACTACATTTCATCGCACTTAAACACAATTAATCACCTATGCATGTGCAACTTCAACATGATGCACGTTTGAATCTAATGCATTACATTACACGTAAACTACTTCATTAAACATTTGCAATGAACATCGGAAATTACATGATTCCCTCAAACTGCCATTTTACGTTTCTTGAATGGCACAACTCATCCTAATATTTCATTTACCACTGATTATTACAACACAGGTTCTAACTAACATTAATACACATAAAATATATGCGGGTACGGACTATTCATGAATATAATGTACCCCTACAATTTTCAGAATCTCATTGCGCTCTATCAGTTCCCCCCTCTAATGACTAGTGTCATCAACAAAATCAGAACTCCCTGGAGAAAGAACCGACCTAAACAGAGCTTCTAGCCACTCTTCCCTGTCAGAACCTTTCTAAATTCTTGATATTCTCATAATGACTGTCCTGCAGTCTAGCCATCCTTACCTCTCGCTCCCTAAGGGATCTTTCGACTTGATTCGCCCTGTACCACTGATAAGCCCTAACCAAACCCCACAGGCAAACCACACAGACCACGATTATAATGATAGGCTTCAGAATGTAACCAAGAATACCCTTTCCCAAGCTCGCAAACCAACTCCCCACTCTACCAAATCCTTTACCAACTTTCTCCCAAACTCCCTCTTCAGTCAGATCCTGGATCTCATGATGAATCTCAGTGATGTTACTTATATACTTCTTCAGATCTTTACTATTATCTGGTATATAAGTACAGCACTCTTGCACTTTCAGCATTTTACAGACTCCGCCCTCTTTTGCCAATAAGACATCCAAAGCAAGACGGTTCTGCATCACCATCGTCCTTATCGACAACATCTCTCCGTCAACAAGCAATAGTGATTTAGCTGTATTCGTCGACAACTTGTCCACGACAGTCGCCAGCTTTCTAATCTTCACATCATTCAAAATCACTCCCAAACTTGGTATTACGGCTCCAAAAATATCTCCAATCACTTCTCCTGCACTTGCATCTCTCCTTACTCTAGAATGCATTCCTCCTTCCAGGAGTTCTAACTCCTCTACATGGTAAATCTTGGACAAAACAGCTGCCAGATAACAAGTACCGTACCAATTGGCAGGCAACCTCACATATGCGTTTTTCCCACATACAAAATATACTGTTGGCACCACTTGTACCGGACCCTGCACAAAGTTCTTTACTGACTCTTCCATAGTGAAGACGTGATCACACGCACTCTGTCCCACATAGACCTTATCATAATAGGTCTGGACACGTTTCACACACAGCTTCCCCTTCTGCTGTAAATCCAATGCTATCGGGCCATAGCTCCCCTTCGCTCTGTGAGCCATCTCCTCCTTTGTCCAATCTAATGGACTTTCTCCAGTGTTACGTGTTTGTGTTAGTAATCTATATCTATCCTCCACTTGATCTACAAACTTCTTTTCTATCTCTGTTAGTGAACATGTCAAGTTATGTCTATGTGCATAAGCGGTATCTAACGTTGAGGTTGGTATAATACTTCCCAATCCTATCCTCCTGCTTATAATAATCGTACTTGTTCAGGTGCTTGTATGCTGGAACCTCTGAAAGCACCGCATCATAATTGGAAAAGAAGTATTCATAATGACCTCTCCCATAAAACATGCTAAGCAACAAACTACACGAAATCCCATAAGTCAACGGAAGATGATGATATCTAATGCCCTCATCCACTGATGCAGGCAACTGCATACACACATAACAATCTCTCACATCCATCGTGTCAACATACTCATATAGCAGCTTGGCATAGACAAATCTACATGCAATCTACGAATATTCTGATCTAGCATAGCCTTTTCAGCTCCTATGGTATCCTCTTTCTGGCTAGAAGTACTGGGTGTAAGTGTCCCTTTCACCTCTACGACTTCTGCCTCATGTGGAACAATAACTGACACTGTAATAACTATGACTATTAAGACTATCACTCCTACTATGGAAGTACCTATCACACACTTGGACCTACGGTTCGGATTCCCAGACTCCATCTTCACTTGTCAGCATAGTTCCCTCTAAGCTGCGCGCCTGAGGGCGCGCGCACATGTACATTTCTCTCCGCGCAGAGACCTTCAAACACCGCTCACCACAAAGGATTCCTCTGCACTTGTAAAGTGCTTAATTCAAGCCTTTGAAATGCGGCTGTAGTGATTAAACTGCGCTGCTAAATGCGTTTTTAAAGAAGTGTTTTTGTCTTTAAAAATGCTAATACAGGCGTTTCAACCTCTGCAATGACGGGCAGTCCAGAAGCAGCAGGAGAGCAGTTACAGAGCCTCCACTGCAGCCCAAGAGTTCAATCTGAAGCATACACTGGGAATTGTGGCAGTTCTCGGGTATTAACATACTCTGGAAGTTGGGGCACACATTCACCTTTCAGGTGCAAGCCACCAGTAACATTCCAGAGGCTGAAACTTCATAACTTATTGAGAGCCATCAGTTTTGGACGCTTATAGTTTTAAAACCTACTAGCTGACAGGACTGTGTCTTTTCATTGCTCAAACTTCCCTTGTTTTAAAGAGTAACATATACAGATATTGTGCAGCAGGTGCAGTGGCGCCAGGTACTAAGTCTGCAAAGTACCATATGATAGGTCCTAAGTTAATGTGTGATTTAAAGCTCTTCTGATTTTCACTGCTGCAGATTTTCATAGTTTAAAAATAATCAGTAAAATTAATTCTCATAATCCTATTGCTTCGGTAATTCTGTTTTCATGGCCTTCTATCCAAACTAACAGATAGATTACAGAGAGGAGTACCACATTACTATTTTCTTATAGTTAGGGCCACTGGAATTGTGGCCAAGGAATACCAAATTATGTGTCAGTGTTGACTAAATTATGCAGCAATAAAAGCAAATTATGCTTTACAATGCAGCACATTTCATGATAGTATTGCTCCTTACTTTTGCATTTTTGCACAGGTTAACACTGTCTTGAAAAGGGGATCACCTTATCAGTACCAGTTCATCACCCAAATACAGCAGTAAACAACAGAAGAGGACCAGTCAGCATTTGCAGAGGTCGCTCTGCTGTGTGACAACGTGCTTTATCACATTTTTAGTAACTTATTATCTGTTTGCACTAGAATTTTTTTGTTGCAAAAACCGTGCAGATTAGGCAACAGATGATGGATTAAGTGGCAAATGCAGAAAATCCATAAATATTCAGATAATGCTACAACTGTAAAATCTCATAATTCCAGTGGCCCTGCTTGTAGTCTGCAAATGCTTAGGAAAACTCCAAGTACCAGAATCCTTTGCAGTGGTCTTTCTGATTTCTAATGAAATTGACTACTGTGAGAGAGAATTAGAAGTTTTAATCACATTTGTAATTCTATAACTGGTTATGAGCTTTTGCGCACTTTACCGGTTATGGTGTGAAGCCAAAGGACATGACTATAGACCTGATTCATTTACAGGTAAAATTATGTCCGATGCCATACGTCTGATCTGTTTATTATGAAAAGATATGACAAAGGCAGTAGGCCTAGCTTGATTATTGTGAAAAGCATGTTTTAAAGCCAATGGGCCTTTACTGGGGATTGTTATAGTACTTACATGGAATTTCACAGAATACTGAAACTCAAATAAACTGTGGGCATAGAAGATTTGCACTAAAATAATCCTTGTTAGGCCTTCTTAGGAGGGAGTTTTTAAATTTTCTAGACAACTTTAATTTTGTATATATTTGCAATTTTACTGATGGTTGGCTTGTAGTAAAGTTTATGCACAGTACAGTTAGCCTGCCTCTATTACAGTGATGAGCCAATGACAAATCCTATGGACCTGATTGGTTCAATGGGAAAAGTTATTTCATATGCCATTGGTCTGATCTATCTCTTATGAAAAGTTCTGACATAGATTATAGGCCTGATTTATTTATTACGAAACACACCTGTTAGAGCCATCAGGCCTTTAAGGGTGAGTTGTTATTGCACCCTGTTAAAGCATGGAGAAGTAATTTGTTACATGAAATCTCACAGATTCATTTTTATGCAAGACTTTGTTTAATAGCTTTTGGACAAATCTTGGAGGTACACGATTTGCACTGCAATAATTCTTTTTAGAATCTCTTCAAAGAAGGTTTGACAGGCTTCATTGTCTGCCAGGATCTTGTAATAAAAACATATATACCACTGCTATATATACCAATGGTATATAAACCACTTCAGTCATTGACTCTCTTGCCCTGTGAGTGACATTTGTCTGGCCACATGTGCACAGCCACCTGAAAATTAGTGCATTTAAGTGCCAAGGCTGGTGGGCCAGTCCTTTTAGTTTTTCATGTTCTAGTTATATGGCCCTTTCATTTCTTTCCATCTTCTTTCTTTTCGTGATTAAAGCCTGCTACACCTCCAGAGACCGTTCTAACTCACTGCTTGCTTGCCACCCAGTGCAGTGCACTGCAGCATGTACAGCCACTGCATATAAACCACCTGACCACAGTGGAAGAATATTGTCCGTAGGGTTTCGTTGCTTTTAACATTGCAAAATGGTCAATATGTTGGTTCTAAACATGGCAATGGGATGCAACTAAAAAACAATACACTATGTACAGTACCATTGCAAGACGACCACCTGCTGCTTTGTTTAATTTTGTTACTGCGAGCATATAGCGCTGGGATGCCTAAGGGTAGCCATGCGCTATATCAAGTATGAATTAATAATAATAATAATATGTCTGGCATTTTTAGGCGACATTACGTTTTCTTTTTTCTGTTTTTATTCTTTTAATTTCCTTTTGCTGAGTTTGTCCATGAACTTTATTGTGGTTGTGTAAATGAGTGAATATAAAAGTTACTCAGTGATGAATAGATGCATGAGTAACAGAATGCATGTATGATAACCTATTTTGTACCTAAACTCATCAATGACTAAGAAGGCACTTTTATATATAAACCAGACCTATTGACATTCCCAGTGCTTATCAACCTTCCTGTGGTAGCTAGTCGGTTTTCCTAGTTGCACATCTCATCACTAGGTTGCGCACACAAGCTAGAAACGTGTGCACGCAAACATTCTGTTAGCGCACACGAGGAAGAATAATTAGAGGGAACATTGCTTGTCAGTGCAGTTCAAATAAGAGGATATACAAAAGTCTCTTCTTTCCACCTCAAATTGCTGCTCAAAAGTTCAAACAAAGTTCATTGAAATCCTGGAAATTCGTGCAAAGCCCAATTCCTCTGGATTTATTTACACAGTCCGAAAGACTTCCCTAGCCCTCTTTCTTCTTCTACTGGAAAGCCCTAATTTTATTCTTCTTCCACTCGGGCCTAGGTTATCTTCTTTGAAACACCTATTTACAACTCACAGTTCATTCGCAATCTATGATAAGTTCAGATCCAATCGCAGCTAAAACATGTTGCAAAATTTCAAGACGAACATCTACCAGTTCATGAGGTGGTGGTTCAAATCCAAACGTCGGGAAAACTAATTTATGCAATATCAGAATTCGCACCTTGCTCAAAACTGGAGGTTTTGGGACTGTGATTGCCAACACCCCTTCAACTTCAAGTCCTGGAACTATCAGTCCCACATCAATTTTCAGTAGAGGATTCCTGCTGATCACTTGCACAGACCTCAGCCTCCCGGAACTCACTACTCCCGACATCAGTTACTACGTAAGTCCTCTCCGGGGCAGCGTATCTCTGGCAAGGCACTCTTGTCCTTCTCGATCTTCTTAGGCCTCCTTGGGCTTATTCTTCTTCACTTACTTCCGACTCAGATGTCTCAGACACAGGGGCAAAATCTCTTTCAGGGGCCAATCTTAGATTCAGCCTTCTCTGTCTTTCAGGCCACGATTCTTTTGCTCGGTCAGCCCTTTTGCTTTCCTCTCGAACACTCTGCGCACCACTTCCTTCGGCTGAGCCTGACTCTATATCACTCGCAACGTTACCATCTTCCTCGGAGTCAATATCTGGGTTGTGTGTAGCGTAACCCTCCTCAGCTTGGTCTGGTGAGCAACCAGCTTCGTTAGCAACCCTCACAGCTTGGCTTGTCCTCTCTCGTGGCCCTGCCGCTACAGCTGGATTTTTATTCTCGAGAGGAGCTTTTTCTTCCAAGGGTTCTGAAACTCGGCAGGTGTGGGAGGCATGTATCCAGTTCGGCAACCCTGCGCACTTTACAGCTCTGTTCATTACCAGTATCACCTGGTAGGGGCCTCGCCACCGAGCATCCAAACAGCTCTTCGTCACGTGCTTTCGGACAAGTACCCAGTCACCCGGGCACAGGTCGTGGCAGAGATCTCTTGAAGCCGGAACAGCAGCAGCTTCCACCTGCTGAGACACAGAACGGACCACATCAGCTAGTCCTTTGCAGTAATCAAAGATTAAGTCATCAGTGATGTTTATTAAGGCTGCGAATGGTACTGCTGGCAATCGCATCGCCCTCCCCTTAAGGATCTCATGCGGGGAAAAACCGGTCCTCCTATCTGGGACACTGCGAACACTCATCAACACCAGAGGGAACGCATCAGGCCACTTCAGAGATGTAGACGAACACACTTTTGCCATCCATGCTTTCAAAGTTCCATTAACCTGCTCCACTATCCCAGAAGCCTCTGGTCGATAGCTACAATGGAGTCTCTAATCAACATTTAAAGCAGCGCAAAGCAATTTCATGATTTCACTGTGGAAATGTGTTTCTCTATCCGATTCCAACGAAGTTGGAAAACTGAACCTAGGGATCAACTCCCTCAATAACAGCTTTGCTACTGTAAGGGTGTCACACCTTCGTGTTGGGTAGGCTTCCACCCACCGTGAAAAAACGCACACCACCACTAGAATGTACCTCAGTCCATAGCACCTAGGCATTTCGATAAAGTCAAGCTGTATCCTATTGAAAGGTCCTCCCGACCTCCCAATGTGACTCAGTGCGACCACAGTTTTCTTCCCAGCATTAATTTGTTGACAGGTAGCACACCTATGACACACTGCTTCAGCAAACGCACGAAACCGTGGATTATACCACGTTTGTCTGAACACTCGCACCACCGCATCTCTTCCAAGGTGCACAGCACCATGAATTTGCCTTGCCATTGGGCTCAATAGGTCATCTGGTAACACTGCTTGACCATCACTTGAAACCCAAATACCGACATCCTCCTTCTCACATCCGGACCTGATCCATACATCCCTTTCCTGCTCTGAAGCTCCTTCCTGCAAGCACTTGAGTTCCTCCCAAGTGTCTGCCATGGCTATCATCATGCTGAGCTCGGTTCTTTCTTGGCTCTCTCCAGTGTAATCTCCACTAAATATACACCCTTGTTCAGTGCAAAAACGTGCAATTTCATCGGCATACTTATTTCCAATGGAACAAAATCCATCCCCCTCCCATGTGCAGCGCACTTTACCACTGCTATTTCCCTGGGACGTTGCAACGCCACCAACAGTTGTCTCACATATTCTCCATTCCTGATGGGAGATCCAGACGATGTAAGGAAACCCCTCTGCGACCATAGCTGCCCGAAATCATGAACCACACCGAACCCATACTGGCTGTCGGTGTAAATGGTGATCCGGATCTGATCAGCTGCCAAACAGGCACGAGTCAAAGCAATGATTTCAGCCACTTGTGCGGGGTATACTCCTTCTAAGCAAACGGCTTCAACCACTCCAGTAATGGTACATACAGCAAACGCTGCTCTCAAATGACCCACATTGTCTCTTCAACATGAACCATCAACAAAGAAAATTTCATCAGGGTCAGACAGAGGTTCATCAATAATGTCAGGTCTCGGTTTGGTGCAAAGTTCAGTCACATCAAGACAGTCACGGTCTTCACAATATTCATCATCTACATTTGGCAATGGCATCAATGTAGCAGGATTTAAAACAGAACACCTTTTCAGAGCCACATTCTCCGCGGCAAGTATGACTTGCTCGTAGCGTGTGAGTCATTGTTTGTCAGGTGCTGTGTTTTAGTCCTCATCATCAAAAGCTCAACAGAATGTGGAACATACACAGTTAATGGGTGACCCATGACAATACTTTCACACCTCTCAATGCTGACACCTGTTGCAGCAACGGATTTGAGACATCCGGGCAACGCTGAAGCTACTGGATCTAAGGTAGCTGAAAAGTAGGCAACTGGTCTACGGACACCTCCAAGACTCTGAGTCAGGACTGACAATGCGCAACCTTCTCGATCATAACCGAACAATGAAAAGGACTTGTTGTCGTCAGGCATTCCCAGAGCTGGAGCACGACAAAGGCCCTCTCTCAACTCCAAGAACGCAATCAGACAGTCATGGTCCCATGGTACCAGATCACTCACATCCTTGCGCGTCAGCCTCTGCAAAGGCTTCGCCTTCAGTGAGAAATTGGGAATCCATTGGCGACAGTAACCAACCATCCCCAAGAACATTCTGACCTCCTTCTGAGTGGTAGGCACAGTCATATCCATGATCGCCTCAATTCGATCTGGTGACACCTTTCTCTTGCCTTTCTCAATTCGATGACCCAAGTACTAAACCTCACTCAGACAGTACTGTAACTTGTTTGGGGACACCTTGTGTCCATTCTCCCCTAAATGATTCAGTAAGGCAATCGTATCGATCCTGCAAGCATCCTCCATTTCTGACGCAATGAGGAGATCGTCAATGTACTGCACGAGAACAGAATTCTGTGGCAGTACAAGACTCTCAAGATTCTTTTTCAAGATCTGATTAAAGATTGATGGACTCTCTGTATACCCTTGAGGGATACGGCACCACGTTAATACACGATCTTCCAGCCGGAAAGCAAATAAAAATTGGCTCTCCTCGTGCAAGGGTATCGAAAAGAATGCTTGGCACAAGTCAATCACCGTGAACCACTCGGCTTCACATGGAATCTGGAATAGCATCACTGATGGATTCGGTACCACTGAACAACATGGAACCACAATCGCGTTGACCTTTCGCAGGTCTTGCACGATTCTGAATTTCCCACTTGGTTTCTGTAATCCCATGATGGGTGAGTTGCATGGACTGCCCATTATCTCCTTCAGAATTCCCTGCTGAATCATGGAATTGATTACAGGTTTAATCCCTGCGATCGTCTCAGGCGACAGATTATACTGGGGCGTTCTCGGAAGCTCAACATTTTGCTTAACCTGGATCTTAACAGGCTCAACACCTCTGATCAATCCAATCTCTTCTCCTGTAAAATCCCACACATCCAATGAAACAGTCTCTTAGGTCAAGTGGAAGCTCTTCCACTGTTAACATAGGATACATCTCTATGCACAAATGCTGATTTGCAACCTTGAAGGTGGCGTCATCATCATTTGTCTGTAATTCCACTCCCTTGGGGGTGCAATAGATGGTACAATTCAGCTTGCACAGAAGATCACGTCCTAGCAAACAGACTGGACTTGAGTCGCACACCACAAACTGGTGTCTATCTCGGAAAGTTCCTATTCTCACAGGAATCGGCTCGGTCAATGGGTTAGTCATCTTCTTATTCGCCACTCCTACTACTTGGATTGATTGTCCTGAGAGGGGTAGGTTGGGAACCACTGCAGATCTCACATTAGAACGGGTAGCACCAGTATCAACCAAAAAGGTGGTTGGATGACCTTCCACATCCGCCTCTACAAACGGTCCCCTCTGGTCTACCTCTAAGACTGCCCCAAGAGTAGAGTCTTCCTCCCCCCTCAGGCACCGTCATTTCAACGGGTCTGAGCTATACTCATCGTAATCCTCAAAGGGGCATCTGCTGGTACGTTCAATTTCCCTGTGGAATTCTCGGAGGTTGCGGAACTTGCACCTGCGGGCACAATGTCCCCCCCCCTGCATGGACCTGGGTCTCGTCACTGTATTGACGACCTTAGATACCTGCACCGTCTGTTCCTCTTGTTGCACTTGGTTCACTGGATTCAATCTACACTCGCGCTTCCAATGCCCGATCTTGTGACAAAGGTGACACGCAGTGGTCTTTTTCAGTGTTGCCACATCCATCCCTGTCTTGGGGTCTATAGGTTTACCCCTTCCCAGACCCTGCACATTCTGGGTCCCTCCTTGATTGTTTCCCAGTCTTCTCCCTAGCATCCCTCCACTGGGCTGTCTCTGAACTTCCCTGTCAGCGTTTTGCATTTGGACCAGCATTAGCTTATCCTTAAGCTTCTGGTGTTTCTAGTCCACTTCGTCGCTGCAGTACCTGGCGTACCGCAGTATTTCGTCCACCGACTTGTTCTGCCAGCAGATCAAATGCTGCTGAATCATGAAGCTGATTTCTGGTCTCAGACCCAAGACGAACTTGGAAACGAACTGTCCCATATCTTTGGGGTCTAAGGTGTCTAGCCCACTGTACTGCTTAAAGGCTTGTAAAAGCCTCTCGTAAAATTCCTGTACGGACTCTTTTGGTTCCTGGACAGTTCGATCTATCTTAACCCAATCAATGTCTTGTGGTGAGATTTTAGATTTCAGCCATGAAATTACTTGCTCAAACCTTTTCATAACAATAGGTGAAGGACCATTAGTAGCAGAATCCCTGTCTGGTTCGGAAGTCGGCCAATCAACTGCAACTTTACAAGCTGCCCACAAATCACTTGGTACTACGATATCAAACAAGGTGTTCAGGTCAATCCACAATACCTTCGAGATTTTAACAAACCGGTTGACCTGCTTGTACCACTCGACAGGCTTCTCCCTCAGCCGAGGGAATTCATTCGTGAACGCTGCCAAATCACCTCTACTCCAAGGCACATGCACATACCCTCCATTTTGTACCTCTCGCAAAGGGTAATTCTCCACTCCTATTATCCCCCCTCCTGGAGGCGGTGTATCTCCTACGCTCTTTTTAGTGCTCTTCTTTTTAGACCACCTTTCCTCCCATTTGTCAAGCATGCTCCATGTACGTATCCCTACAATCAATTCTCGAATGTGAGTTTTCAACCCTATTACTCTCTTCTCTTCCAGTTCCTGGTCACTGTACTGCAACCTGTGACTTCCCTGCAACATCTTTGTCTTGCATTACCATACATATCAAAGGAGAGAGTGGAGAGGGAACGTGTCCACGCGGACACAGGGAGTGGATTCAATCTCCCCAACTGTAATTTATAAACAAGTAGAATCCACCCACACAAGATAGGCGAAAAACGGAAAAAGGTCTGGGGTTGGATGTGTTTCCTACAATGGTGGGAAGCACGTTGTGTTCTTTAAATACCCCTCACACACCAAAAGGGCCCTTGGTGTCATGCTTCATCAAAGGGGTCTTCACGCCCCTCTACGGAACGCGGCGTGCTACTAACCGGCGGGTACGCGGGAGCACTGATGCAATCACTATGTGTAGTGTGAGAGGGTTGTGAGTGGTAGGGTCAGGAGTGGATGGTGAGTGAGTTATTAAAAAATACCTGGCAAGTGAGGAGTAAAAAGATTTTTAATATACCTCCATGCTGGTATTGTTAAAAATGGTGAGGTGGAGGTTTGGTGTATTTAATGTGCATAACCTTCTTCAGGACGGGTACACAGATCCCTACCCTACTCACATGTGACAGTCTAATACCGTCTATACATAAGGAATATTATGTGTAGAATTGATGTACAAATGTAGCCAAATGTGCCTACTATGGTCAAATGGACTGGAACAAGGTAATACCTTAAATGTTGATCTGTAAAAGAACACAAAAGTACAAATGGAACATTAGGTGAGTGGAAACACTCCGGACGTGAAGATCGTGACCTGTAAAGGTGAAATACAGTGTCTAGACGTAACTATAAGCGTATCAGTGTCAGTGCAGTGCCCTGAAAAAAGGGGGACAGATACTAGACATACACAACACTTAAAATAAAACACACACTCTATACAAGTCTATTCCAATAGGTCGTTGTAGTACTTCCATGGGGTTGGCAAAATAAGTTTTTAAATTGGGAATAAAAAGGTAGATAGATTGCATACTTGCTATATAGAAGCCAATGGCATCATGAGCCTTCAAAAACGGAGGGGACCCCGTGCTTAATTGCACTCTGTAAGGAGAATGAATGCAAATTCAGCGATGCATAGGGTCCTCACTTGGTTCGAGTGGTGGTGATCCTGCTGAAACGGCTATGCCGTACTTGCATGTGTAGCGGTAGTACCTCCTACGTACGTCCCTTCCGCGGCTCCGTGGTCTGTGAGAAGCCGGGAGGTCTCAGAATTTATACTCTCCTTAATTGCCTGTGTATTCCCGCCACTCGTAAGGCGTAAGTGTGTGGCGGGATGTGACCCTAATCAACATCGGTTACGGTGAGCCACAAACCAGGGACTGGAAGCGGCGGAAAGGATAGATCGCTTCCTCAACATTAGACTGCTGCTGCGCTGTGCCGAAATGCCAACGCTTGTGTTGACACGCCCAGCAGAGTAAGCGTCATGCGGGCCAAGCGGTTGTAGAACTAGACCGCTGATTCACCAATGGCCTGCGGCTGCGCTGTGCGAGGCTGAAACTGATTGAAGTGATGCGCCTGACTCGGGCGCGTAATGCGGGCCCAGAGGTTGATCCCCTTTGTAAACATAGTGAAAAATGGCTTTACGTGGCTGAAGGATTCAGGAAGTAGATAATATGCCCCAAAGAGCTAAGTGATGTCAAGCACCAACATCTCACTTCACTGCACAGGAAGGGCGGGGGGCATCCAAGGGTTACTTTGCTTAGGTAAACTGGTTCCAAGGGATATTATCGTTAAGTCCAGTGACATTAGTGCCCAGGCGGAACACCCAGCGCTGTTCCTTTTCTAAGAGGCCAATTTCTGATGGTAATTGCTCTATGATTGTCCACTGTAGGTCATTTACTGTGTGGGTTTCAGACAAGTAATGTGACGCCATTTTAGTGGTGCTTTTTTTACATCGGACATTACTTTTATGTTCGCCGATTCGTATTTTGGCTGGTCGTGACGTCATGCCAATGTACTCTAGCCCACAGGGGCACGTGATCATATACACGACGTTCCGGCTGTTACAGTTGGTGAACTTCCTCTGTTCCCATTCACTGCCATTCCTGAATTTTACCCATCTACTTTTTTTGGTTAGGTGGCACGTGCTGCAATTGCCACAGGGATGGTGGCCCTGGACAGACTGTAGGGAGGGATTGTTCGTATTTGTGGCTGTGCCTATGCGTGGTCGTGTGTGGACCAGCATGTCCTTGAGGTTTCTGCCTCTTTTGTGTGCGAACAATGGTTTCTCTAAGTGTAGGTCACCACAGGTAAGGATTCTCCAATGTTTGTTCACAATCATTGATATCCTGTTGGAATGGGTGTTATAGGTTGTTACGCAGATTGGTCTGGCGTCTGGATCTTTGGGAACTTTGTCTTCCAAGAGGGCCTCCCTGTTATTATTGCGCACCCTCTTCATTGCTCTGTCTATGACGGGGGCAGGGTATTTCTGGTAGGAGAGTTTAGTTTTTAGATCTGAGGCTTGTTTCCTGTAGTCTGCAAGGTTGGTGCAGTTTCGCCGGAGGCAAAGAAACTGCCCATAAGGGAGATTGTCACGTAGGTGACGCGGATGAAAGCTGTCATACAGCAGCAGACAGTTTTTTCATGTCGGTTTACAATGTGTAGTGGTCTTCAATGATCCCCCCCCTCAGGGTATGTATTCAGGTTCAGGAACACCAGTTGGTCCTGGGAGGCGATGCTGGTAAATTTAAGGAAGGAGTTTTGCTGGTTGAGCCACTCCATAAAGCGCTCGATTGATGGAGAGTCACCCTCCCAAATGACCAGCACGTTGTCAATGTATCGCTTCCAGGTCTTAATGTTGTGTCTGAAAGGGTTGTCCTGATGGAGAATTCTGCAACTCTCCAAATGATGAACATAGAGACCAGCCAGACTGGGAGCAAAGGTGCTCCCCATGCTGGTCCCATGCTTCTGTAAGTAGAGAGAGTTTTCATACAGAAAGAAGTTTTTTGTAAGGGCCAAGGCTATGCATTCCATCACTAGGTTCCTTGGTGTTTGGTACTCCCACGGATTAGAGAAGAGAATCTCCTCAATGATGTTGAGTGTCTCATCATAGGGCAGGCTGGTGTACAAGCTCTCCACGTCGAGGCTCAGGAGTATCTGTCTCTCAGGGTCGAAGGTTAGATTCTGTAGCAGCTGCAGTACTGCTTTTGTGTCTCTTAAGTAGGTGTCAGTCGTCTGAACCAGAGGGCGTAGGAAAGCGTCCGCAAATTTAGACAGAGGCTCCAAGATTGAGCCTATGCCTGAGACTATTGGTCGTCCTGGTGGATGTGCCAGGTCTTTATGTATTTTGGGAATGGTGTAGAAATAAGGGGTCCTGGGTGATTTCTGGATCAGGAATTCGGCTTCCTTTTTTGACACCCAGTTGTGTGCTAGAGCTTCTTCCACCATTCCCGTGATCTGGATCCGTAGGGATTCTGTGGGGTCTTCCTGTAGAACAGCGTAGTTTCTCCTGTCTCCCAGAAGTCTCCTGCATTCATTGTCGTAGGCTGCTGACGTCTGTATCACTATTGCCCCACCCTTGTCGGCAGGTTTTATAGTGATCCCTTTGTTATTTGATAGTTGTTGAATGGCTTCCTTCTCCAGTTTTGTGGTGTTTTGAAAGGGAGTGTGGCTTTCCGTGGTCATTTGTCCTAGGTCTTCCATCACTGCTTTTTCAAAGGCCAGTAATTAAACCGGTAGGGTGGAATCTGGTGGAGTGAAAGATGATTTCAGTCTTAAGCCTGTGTCCGTTGTTTCAAAGGTGGTGGTGCTCTTATCCTTGAAGAAGGCCCGTAGCTTCAGTTTCCTCATAAATTCTTGCATCTCTGCGTGGATCTTAAATTTATCCAGCCTGTTGGTAGGTACAAATCCCAGGCCTTTTTCAAGGACTCTCCTTTGGGTTTCCGTTAATTCATGTGCTGTGATATTCACCACTAGTTGCCCCTCTTGCTGGTTGACGCCTGGTTGTTGAGTGAGCCCGTCATGCTCCTCGTCGAGACGCGGGGGTCTTCTGCTTCTTCCACTGTCCAGTGCACATTGTTGCCTCTCCTGTTCCTGTCCCGTCGGGGTCCCGGGTGTGATCCTAAAAAAGGCGGTGGCCCGTAATAGTTATAATTGTAGTCGGGTGCCCATTGTTGATATGGACCCCCCAACGGAGGAGGTCCGTATGGGTATTGTTGAAAAGCAGGGGGCCTTGGTAACCGCCCCATCCTCTCCGTCTGGGATTATACGGTCTTTGGTATTGCTGACCTCCTCTCTGGTTCCTGAAGGTGTTCCTCCTACTGGAAGTGGAACCGCTGGAACTGGTATCTGAGGTATCGCTACCCAGGTCACTGTTAAAGTCTTTTGGTATGTAGTCATCCCTTGTGTATGGGTAGGCTCTCTCATGGGTAAAGCGTTCCTTGTCCTTCTTAAGTTTGTTGAATTTACTTTGTTTGAGGTTGACCTCAAATTCCGTCATTTGTTGATTCAGTTCCTCCAGGCGTTTCTTTAATATGGCATGGGACTGGTAGGTCTTCAGTTGTACCTCTAATTTTTGGATGTCAATTTTCAGTTCTTGCGCTATTCTTGTGGCCGTCTTAATGATCAAAACTAACCAATCTCTGGTGCAGTGCCACGAGATGAGTGACCAGTCCCTTTTGAATACTTTATCATTTTGAAAAATGAAAGGTTCATTACGGACAATAAGACCCTGCGGTGCCGCATTGGCCCTTAGGTACTCCGTCATGAACAGGCCATGCAGGGCTGTCTTAATCTGTGTTCTTCTTAGGTTGGTTAGTTCATCCCAATCAGCACTGCTTGGGCCCGGGTCGGTGTTGCTAAGTCCCTCAAAGGGATTGATCGCTGCCAGGATCCTGTCAATCTCGCCTTCCCCAAATGTTAGGCCAGTCCCGTCGGCCATGGTTCCTACACCATGTGACGTGGTGAGGAAAGTGTAGAGTGCGTGTGTGTGTGTTTTATGTGTAAATGTGTGTGTAAAAGAGATGGAAAAAGCTTCAACCAGAGAGGTACAATGCCTGCTCTTAGTCGCCAGCCTAATTTACTAGAGTTGAAAAAACCAGAATTTCCGGCTAACCCCCACAGCTGTGCGCTGTCTGAATACCATACATATCAAAGGAGGGAGTGGAGAGGGAACGTGTCCACGCGGACACAGGGAGTGGATTCAATCTCCCCAACTGTAATTTATAAACCAGTAGAATCCACCCACACAAGATAGGCGAAAAACGGAAAAAGGTCTGGGGTTGGATGTGTTTCCTACAATGGTGGGAAGCACGTTGTGTTCTTTAAATACCCCTCACACACCAAAGGGGCCCTTGGTGTCATGCTTCATCATAGAGGTCTTCGCGCCCCTCTATGGAACGCTGCGTGCTACTAACCGGCGGTTCTTTTGCCAACCCCATGGAAGTACTGCAACAACCTATTGGAATAGACTTGTATAGAGTGTGTGTTTCATGTTAAGTGTTGTGTATGTCTAGTATCTGTTCCCCTTTTTTTCAGGGCACTGCACTGACACTGATACGCTTATAGTTACGTCTAGACACCTTTACAGGTCACGATCTTCACGTCCGGAGTGTTTCCACTCACCTAATGTTCCATTTGTACTTTTGTGTTCTTTTACAGATCAACATTTAAGGTATTACTTTGTTCCAGTCCATGTGACCATAGTAGGCACATTTGGCTACATTTGTACATCAATTCTACACTTAGGGGCCGATTCCGATCTCGGTCGGAGGCGCACCCAATACCATTCGGTCGGGAAAAAAGCCATGCGAAAGCCTGTTTCCCGACCGATCCGTACAGCACACCGAACGAGCAAGTACGATGCGCACAACAGCAAAAAATCCGGCCGAGCCGTACTCGCCCAAACCAGGTCCTGTTCTCCGACCGAGGCGAATCCGGAAACGCCGAATCGAGTCGCACGGAAGGGAAAATGCAGCCCCGTCCGGCCGGACAAGTACGATGCGCTTCCCGTACGCGCCGAACCCGTCGCTACGCACGGCACGTTAAAGCATCCGGGAGAGGCGCACATAAGCTCCGATTCGCGCCACAACACGATCCACGGCTACGAGACGAACACGGCACCGACGAGGACGACGCGAAGCGACGAGGACGAGGCGAAGCGACGAGGACGACGCGAAGCAACGAGAAGGACGAACGACACGAACCAACCATGAATCCCTTCGTCCCGATCATACCAATATTCTACATCTACTACCGGAACAGGCACGGACGCGTACGGCGCAGAAGGTAAGCCAGACACCAACCACAAAACACATACAACACGTACACGACACATCACACACATACACGGGGATGCTGAATATACTTACACCAGCAACAGCAGCACCATAGGGGCGGGATGCCCATCACCAATGCCACATATGCACACAGGGGCCTGAATGCGCACCACCTCCTACCCAGGGGGCTGGATACCTACCACTACTACCACCCTCACCCAGGGGGAGCTGGATGCCTACCACTACTACCACCCTTAGCCAGGGGGCTGGATGCCTACCACTACTACCACCCTCACCCAGGGGGCTGGATGCCTACCACTACTACCACCCTTAGCCAGGCGGGGCTGGATGCCTACCACTACTACCACCCTTAGCCAGGGGGCTGGATGCCTACCACTACTACCACCCTTAGCCAAGGGGGCTGGATGCCTACCACTACTACCAACCACACCCAGGGGGCTGGATGCCTACCACTACTACCACCCACACCCAGGGGGGCTGGATGCCTACCACAACTACCACCCACACCCAGGGGGCTGGATGCCTACCACTACTACCACCCTTAGCCAAGGGGGCTGGATGCCTACCACTACTACCACCCTTAGCCAGGGGGCTGGATGCCCACCACTACTACCAACCACACCCAGGGGGCTGGATGCCTACCACTACTACCACCCACACCCAGGGGGCTGGATGCCTACCACTACTACCACCCACACCCAGGGGGCTGGATGCCTACCACAACTACCACCCACACCCAGGGGGCTGGATTCCTACCACTACTACCACCCTTAGCCAGGGGGCAGGATGCCTACCACTACTACCACCCACACCCAGGGGGGCTGGATGCCTACCACTACTACCACCCTCACCCAGGGGGCTGGATGCCTACCACTACTACCACCCTTAGCCAAGGGGGCTGGATGCCTACCACTACTACCACCCTTAGCCAGGGGGCTGGATGCCCACCACTACTACCAACCACACCCAGGGGGCTGGATGCCTACCACTACTACCACCCACACCCAGGGGGCTGGATGCCTACCACTACTACCACCCACACCCAGGGGGGCTGGATGCCTACCACTACTACCACCCTCACCCAGGGGGCTGGATGCCTACCACTACTACCACCCTTAGCCAAGGGGGCTGGATGCCTACCACTACTACCACCCTTAGCCAGGGGAGCTGGATGCCTACCACTACTACCAACCACACCCAGGGGGGCTGGATGCCTACCACTACTACCACCCACACCCAGGGGGCTGGATGCCTACCACAACTACCACCCACACCCAGGGGGCTAGATGCCTACCACAACTACCACCCACACCCAGGGGGCTGGATGCCTACCACTACTACCACCCTTAGCCAGGGGGCTGGATGCCTACCACTACTACCACCCTCACCCAGGGGGCTGGATGCCTACCACTACTACCACCCTTAGCCAGGGGGCTGGATGCCTACCACTACTACCACCCTTAGCCAGGGGGCTGGATGCCTACCACTACTACCACCCTTAGCCAGGGGGGCAGGATGCCTACCACTACTACCACCCACACCCAGGGGGGCTGGATGCCTACCACTACTACCACCCACACCCAGGGGGCTGGATGCTTACCACTACTACCACCCACACCCAGGGGGCTGGATGCCTACCACAACTACCACCCACACCCAGGGGGGCTGGATGCCTACCACTACTACCACCCACACCCAGGGGGGCTGGATGCCTACCACTACTACCACCCACACCCAGGGGGGCTGGATGCCTACCACTACTACCACCCCCACTCATAGGATGGACAATGCATGACACAACAAGCACACCACAACCTAGGGAATGCAAGATAAAGACATCCCCCCACCACCATGACAAGCGTGTGTAGGCTGTGTCAAATGCCTACAACACCGAACATGACTTTGAACATACAATGTGACCCCCTAGCACATGTGCCACACATATATGTGTGTGGCACCCACAATGCAAGCAGCCCATGACCATTGTGGCAATGGGGCCTAAACCCCCATCATCACAGTGACCAAAAGGTAAGTGTGGGGTCCATAGTCGAAGCTACATTTTGACCATTGTGGCAATGGGGTCTAAACCCCCATCATCACAGTGACCAAAAGGCAAGTGTGGGGTCCATAGCTGAAGCACATTTTGACCATTGTGGCAATGGGGTCTAAACCCCCATCATCACAGTGACCAAAAGGCAAGTGTGGGGTCCATAGCTGAAGCACATTTTGACCATTGTGGCAATGGGGTCTACACCCCCATCATCACAGTGACCAAAAGGTAAGTGTTGACAAAGAAAGAGCAGCAACTGCCAAACTGCATGGATCATTCCTGGTCACAGAACCAAAAACTCATCTGTGGCAAAGTAGTGTATGTGTCCCATTGCAACATAAATTGGGGGAGCCAAATACTGCAGTGCAAATGAGACATTCCTTTGGCCATGTGCAGACAAACAACACCCATGGGGGCTGAGACCGTCAACAGTCATCAATGACACAATGACAGAAGTGACCATCAGAATGCAGAACCACATATTTGCACCAATGGGCACACAAATGCAGATATCCTGTGGAGACAGCAGATGTGAGGTGAACAGATACCATACCATGGCAGCAATGGGACACACAAACCATGATCACTGTGCTGACCGATGACCTAGGAGTCCCAGGGACAGCAGGGGAAACACACCAAACAACATACAGCCAATGGCACACCCAAGATATGCCAATGCAGTGGTGCAGATGCACAAACACAAACAGGCAGACCAACACTGTCATCATACACAGCAGGTGAGGGGTGGGGGTGCCAGTGTCCCCAGGCAACCACACAACACATGAGGAGAGCTGAATACCAATCATACAGATGTGCATACACTGCCACACTAAGGTAACTCATGGATCCAAATCCCCTATGTGGGCAAGCAGGCATTGTCAGATGAGAGGGAGCACAAAACACACATGTCACACAGGCACGTAGGAACAACAACTGACACAGCAAGACACAGACACACCACAGCACCACCCCCAGGGCCCCCACAATGTGGTGACCCTGGGCTGAATAAAAATCCCACTGTGATGACAAAGCTAAATGTCGTTCACACTGTGAACCACAGTCAGGTGTCCTGAGCAACAAACTACCATCACACCTACACAAGCACAAATCAATCAGCATGGCCAGTAAGCCAAGGCCAACATGGAGGCAGGGGACTAGCTGGGCAACGACTCCCATCTGCACACACTCAAGACCACACCCTCGACCTCCAACAATGTGCAGCAGTGAAGTACACATGCACTGGTGACATTGCACATGCACCCATGACTATTCCAGGGTGGTGGGTGGGAACCAAGGTGCAGAAACACATCACACATGGCCACTCAACAAGACTCCTGAATGTCTGACACACTGCACACTACGCTGTACATGGACATGACGGCGATACCACACCAACAAATGGGATCCCAGCCACAGTCACACACCAATGAAGAAGCCAAGGTCACCCACAAAGAACACACATAGACAACAACCAACATTGCAGCCCGGACCCTGAGGAGTGCCAGCAGTCACACACACAACGTGTCACAATCACTGAAAGATAACACGAACTGAAAATCACATGACAGGGGCAAACAACAAGTGCCAAGGGGAAACCTGACTGTGACCCATCTGCGTCTGCACACAAACTCAGCCCTGACAGCAAACACACCTATGGGTGACACCCTGATGACCAGTAATGTGCCATGCACCCACATCACAGAGAACACAGGGAGAAGACTTTGGGGGAACATAGCTCAAGTCAGCAAGCATCACAAACAGGTACAACACTAGGGATCACAGCATGCGCAGATAAATGGAAGTGAACACACAGACATGCACATACAACACACACCTTGGGCGCAGGCAATGTCACACATGTACACACTGCCATGAGGGGACTCCACTCCTGTGTGAGGAAAGCTGTGCCATATGTTGCCTCAGTAGGGCCCCATCATGTCAGCTGAGCACTTGGTCACACAATCAACAATTAGCACCAAATGAGGGCTCCCATCACATCAGCCTGGTCATGGATGTGCCAACGGAATCATCAGCACAGATCCAACACACTTGTATAGCAATGTTGCACTGACTACACGGATGAGTCCTTCCCCATTGATGCCCAAACCTGCATGTCCAGTGGAGATGGCAACACGGTCAGGGAAGTAGACAAATGCAACGATGGCAGGCACAACAGATGTGCAGGGGTGGAAGCCACAGATATGAAATTGCTAATGTAAGTAGGAAACCCATTGCCAAATACTGAACACATGACACCCTCAGATGCTGCTATTGATGACATGGATCAATCGTTTGTCTGATATTATCCAAGGGAATGCCCACCTAAGCACATCTCATGTTCCTACTGTCTCTGCGGAAGGAGATCCATGTCCAGGTAGTGTGCTTAGGATTTTATCATGGAACGTAGCTGGCATTAAGAATAAACTTTCTTGCCCAGAGTGGGGATCCTTTGTAGACCAGTATGATGTTTGCCTGTTTCAGGAGACTTGGGCAATAGATGATTTTGATAGGGTGGGTTTTGTAATATTTAATATTCCAGCTATCGCTAGCCAGAGGGGCAGACCTTCGGGTGGATTATCCATTTGGGTTGCCTCTCACGTGGGCTGTACACCTACCCCCATCAATACTCATTCTAGAGATGTCCAATGTGTAATGTTGGGCTTTCCTTCTAAATTGCGGCTTGCTTTTATTAATGTCTATTCTCGTCCTGCAAGTCTGTCCCAGGAATCAAAAACGCTGGATGACTTAAATTCCTTTATTCCTCTGGTATCGTTAAATGCAAGGCTGATAGTGGGAGGCGATTTAAATTGTCACTTTGAACCCCTCTCTGGTGCTCATGATATGATTATCAATGAGGAGGATCGCCAGTGGGCTATCCCAGATCCACAAGTCCAGCCGGCAAAGACCTGGTCCCCCTGGTACTCCAAATAAATGCTATTTTTCTTAACCATTCCCTGAGAGCCTGTAATGGGCGTACAGCCTCTGATAGACCGGGTAAACCTACGTTTAATAGAATTGGCCAAGCATCTTTAATTGATTACATTCTTGTCGAGTGTAGATCTTGGTACAGAGTTCTGGATTTTGCTGTCCTCTCTCGACATGACAGCGACCATAATGCTTTGACATTAACTTTTAGGGTCCCAGATTCTGGCTTCCTCCCCCAAACAATCCCCCTTTGGTGAATAGTTTATCTCTCACTACTAATAGGAGAAGAGTTAGGTGGGCAGTAATAAAACAAACACCAGAGAAGATGGGAGCTCTATATGAAATAGTAATTCCAGCTTTCCAGGAACTTAGTTGTTTACTCCGCTGACTGGGATAACCCAGTATATTTTGATCAGGTTACGGTACTCCATAAGAAACTGGCAACAAATCTAGCTGATTTCTTCCATCCGATAGTACGCCCTAGTAAAACAAAAAAGGCAACCCATAAGTGGTTTAATGATAATTGTCGTAAGGCCAAACGGGCGTTGTTAGTGGCTATTAAAGATAAAAACAAGCCACTAACTAAAATTAGGAGAGCTCACTATAAAGTTACTGTCGCTCATGCGAAGCAGTCCTGGGAAGAGAATAAGTGGATGGATATTAAGACCGCCCTACTGAATCGGGACATGAGAGAATTCTGGGCCATAGTTAGAACAGGAACTAGGGAGGGTAACCCAGCGGTTGAACCTAATATTCCAGCAGAAATATGGGCAGAACATTTTCGGGCATTGTATGCAGTAGAAGCTGATGTAGACCCCCAGCCTTGTAACCATAGTTCTCCCACAGGTGGCGTGGGTTTAGATAGTGGGCAGACACAGGATACATGTCCTACTGCCCTCACCCGCGCTAACGCGGGGGTTCTTGGGATAACTCTTCGTGAGGTTGTCTCGGCAATTGAGAAATTACCAGCAGGCAAAGCACCTGGATTGGATAGGCTTCCAGGGGATTTGTTTAGGGACGAACCACATATTTGGGGTCCCTATCTTTGGGTCCTATTTAGCGCTATTATGAATGGCATGCCAATCCCTGAAACCTGGGCTGGGGCAGAAATTGTCCCAGTTTTTAAAAAGGGCTCTCCTCTAAACCCTGCAAACTATAGACCGATCAGTTTGATCGATGTCACACAAAAGCTATTTGCAAGGGTTTTATTAGATCAAATACAGATCTGGCTGCTTGAGAATGACATCATAAGCCCCTACCAAGCCGGATTCAGGAAAAACATTTCTACCGTGGACCAAATCTATAGACTTCAACTTATAGTTTGGAAGACGATAACAATTGAGGGTGGCAGCCTCTTTTTGGTTTTGTGGACCTGAAAACGGCTTTTGATTTGGTCCCCAGAATTAAACTTTGGGGGTGCTCAGAGAACTGGGGATTCCCCCCACCTGCTTAGCATGCTTATTAAGCTGCATGAGGCCACTTACGCCCAAGTAAGATGTGGCAGGGGTGGAGAATTATCTAACAGACTCCCAGTTGACAGAGGAGTGAGACAGGGTTGTGTGCTCGCACCCACCCTTTTCTGCCTCTATGTCAACGCATTAATTGCACAACTCTCTGAGGTTGAGGATAATGATGCTCCTAAGTTAGCAAACTCAAAGATACCGGCATTGATGTTTGCTGATGATACTCTTTTATTGTCTAAGACGTCCAGGGGGTTCAGAGGATACTGGATAGGTTTGTTGCTTTTTGTAATAATAGGGGCTTGGTGATAAACACCTCAAAAACAAAATTTATGGTCCTTAATCCGCCTAGGAAAATACACTCAAATCCTAAATTAAATGGCATCCCACTTGAAAGGGTTTCCGTATTTGATTATCTGGGTGTCACCCTCACTGAAAATATGGAATGGGCTTCCCAGATAGCTAAAGCCAAGCTAAAACTTGCCCAGACTGCCGGGGAATAGCCAAACTGGTAAGGGAATCAACGATGAAGCCCATTGCCCCTGCCATTGAGATTTATAGGGCGCAAGCGAGGGAGCTGCGTTGTATGGGGCTGAACTCTGGGGACATTGCTCTTCTGTCTCCTTAACTAAGGTTGAGAACAGTTTCCTCAGGCAAATCTTGGGCCTTCCACCTAGTACACCGCTAACCCCCTTGCGGCTAGATATAGGTATTGCCCCGATTGAAGATGAGGCTGCCTTACGATCCCTAACTTTTTGGCGAAGGCTTTGGGTGACACCAGAATTGGTTGAATACCAAGCAGAAACGAAGGATCTTCTAGCTCATCTAGGGGCCCTAAAAAAAGTCCCTTGGTTTATGCATGTTAGGTATCTATGTGCAATGATAGGTAAACCAACACTTTGGACTAATCCTGAAGAAACCAGTTTTATAGTTTCACGAGTTGAACTTGTGAAAATGTATCGAATAAAAAGCTTGAGGCCATTCAGGTAAACCCGAAATTAGGTCCTCTAACTATACTGTTCCTCACAGTCAAGGAGGACTACAAATTTGAACCTTTTTGGATGATATTTTACCTCCCATAGCAAGGAAATTATATGTGCAGTTTCGATATAGTATTTTACCTATCCGGGCTTTTACTTCTAAATGGGCTCATTTGCCCCCTCGTGGGTGCCCGGCTTGTAATAACCACGAGGAGACTGAACTGCATGTTTTATTCTTTTGCCCTGGGTATAAAGAAGCAAGGAAAAGTTGGCTTGTACAGTTGTGCAGGAATCTGGGGTTTGTGTCAATGTATGGTGGCATTTAGAGTTTTGAAATATGACACTTCTAAGCCTATAGTGTTTGCTGTTTCTCGGTTTCTAAATGCAATGTGGCGAAGGAGAAGGGGTTTCCTTCATAAGGAAATATAATTAAAAGATAATAGCCTGATTGCAGTACTAATATAAGAGCCCAATGCTTAGACCACTTTAATGGGAATTTGCTTTTAAACTTTTAAGATCAATGTAGATTCTTTCTTCTTTTTTTCTGTTTTTTTTTTTTTTTTTTCTCTGTTTTTTAATTGGAACTTGTTTTTTATCTATTTATTGCAACATTACTGTGTTGTCCTTTGCTCAGGGCCTGTTTAGTTATATAAATGAACCGACCAACTATAGGGAATTCCAGCCCTATGTGGTTTTCTTTATGTACTTGCAATTGTTTGGATGTATTTAATTTTTTTAGGAAATTTATGTCACGATGTGTAGCCATAACTCTTCTAATGGAAGTGGTTTTATTTTCAGGTTGGAATGTTTTAAACTCAGAATGTAGTTTTACCGATTTTTGTATACTTTTATGGTCCTAGTGACCGAAATAAAGGTTTTTGATTGATTGACATGGATACACCACATGATAGGACACATTCCCCCTGGACCACATGGGTTCCTGCACAGTAACACTTCATAATCATGAGACCAGATATCACCATCACTGCAGCAAGGGCATGGTTAGCAGCACCAACAACATGTACATCTGAAGCATGAGCACTAGAGAAAAGAAAGTTGCTTTATTCAGCATATGTGTTGATTGAAAACGACATCCAGAAAAAATAGAGCAAAGGCCAATGGCCAGTCCATTGTCAAAGTTCAAACAGGGTGACACTGGCAGATGTCACCCTACGCATGCCTGCACAAAACCAGGGACAATCCACTAGGAGGGGCAACCGGGGGGCAGGCCAGGCACCGCAGGGACAGGATCAGGGCTCACCAGGGGAGTCAGGGAAGGGGTGGTGGGTGCTGGAGAGCCACTGACAACTGCAGTGGAGGTGTCTGACATGGTGTGTGCCGGTACAACTGGGGGCATGACTCAGATGTCGTGGGTGCCGGCACAACTGCAGTGGACCCTGCAGATGGAGTGGACAGGTCCGCCACTGCAGTGCCCAAGTCAGACAGGGCGGTAGTGGACTCCACTGCAGTGCCTACCTCCAGGGGAGGAGAATGGGGAACTGGCAAGGTGGGTTGGACAGAGGGGAGGACACCCTCACCACATCAGTGGCACAGACAAGCGCAGCGGGGGGTGTGGTGCTGGGAGAGCAAGTGGCAGGGGGAGAAGGCCTGATCCTCTTGGGGATGGTATATCTGTGGGTGGGGGAACCTGGGGCAGGGTGTGGTGGGGGCACCTGTGCAGTGGGGGCCTGAGGGATGGAGGACGGAGACCTTGTGCCTGAGCTGCAGGGCGGTGGCGGGGTCTTGCTCTTAGGACTCCGGGGGACTTGCGGGTGGGGGCCTCAGTCCGTCTGCACCTGGGGAAGGGTGTCCGGGGGCGAGGGGCACTCTGCTCCGTGTGGGTGGGCTTCCTCTTCCCCCGGGATGCTGGAGCAGCTTCATCGGTGGGGAAGAGGCCGAGGTCACAGAGAAAGAGCTGCTGTGACTTTGGGGTTGCAGATGAGGCAAGGGAGGGTGCTTTGGAGGGAGAGGGAACTGAGGACTGCCCAGTGCATGTGGATGCGTGTGTGTGTTCCAGGGCCCCATCCCCTGTGAGTCTGGCTTCAGTCCCCTGAATGTGCGTGCGTGTGCGTTTTGTCATTGGCGTGTGTGTCAGTGTGCTGGATGTGTGTGTGCTGGTGTGTGCCTGTGCCGGTGTGTGTGTGCTTGGGACGGGTAAGGTGCTGGGGAGTGTGGATGGAGCAGAGGCAGGCGGGGTGAGGGACCGTTTGAGGAGGGACACTGCTGCCGTCAGGGAGGAGTCCATGGACCTATTGCCCCTCTGTAGGTCAGACATGCCCGATGAGATGCCCTCCATGAACGACACCAGCTGAGTCAACAGCGCGGTGTGCGCATGGAGGACACTCAGCATGGCTGTCTGCCCTACATGGAGCTGGCGAAGGAGGTACACAGACTCCTCACTCAGGGCAGCAGGGGACACAGGGGCAGGGGG
Source organism: Calotriton arnoldi (assembly GCA_963921515.1). Classification (NCBI taxonomy): domain Eukaryota; kingdom Metazoa; phylum Chordata; class Amphibia; order Caudata; family Salamandridae; genus Calotriton; species Calotriton arnoldi. The sequence goes on along the minus strand of CAWUFW010003005.1, from coordinate 1,200,038 downwards.
TGCGGTGCCTGGCCCAAAGGAGACACGCTCCCGGACAT